>CM073121.1:18185972-19385972 GCA_037039145.1 Fundulus diaphanus | reverse complement strand
ACTTGATCTTATAATACAGATGAGTCAGTTGTGTACAATCAGTTATGGCACTTTATGTAGGCCTTTATCTGTTTTAGATTATTATTGTTATTATTATTATTATTATTATTATTATTATTATTATTATTATTATTATTATTATTATTAATAGTATAGAATTACTTCCTCAAAATCTAATTAATCAAATAGAAATGGATTTAAAAGTAGCGTGTGTGCTATTTGTCAGAATTATTTTGTTTCTTTTCCATTACTCACAGTATTGTAGAATCCAGTTTACATTCTGACACGGCAGTCGTCTGATGTCTCCCACAGGACCCTTTTACAGCTGTGCAGTATAACACGTCGGCCGTGAGCCCCGTACTCCTGAATAATTCAACTATACTCTGCTGTCTCTCACACATTGTTTGGAAATGCAGTAACGAGAAAAGCTGCAAAACGCCCCAGTAGTCTTTGCAGACACCAAAGAAGATACTGGCTTGCTGGTAGTTTTTTTTTTTCCCACCGATTTACTGTAAATAGGAAAGGACAGCAATAACCACAGGAAGTGGGACATAAGGAGGAAAAAAGAAAACATCTAAAGGATGACCTGCATATTTTTACCCAATTAGACATTTCTAATGTTACATTTGAGGTGCGATGCTCAGCCGAGCGTCCTCTGGCAGAACAAAGGAAAGCAATGAGTCCAAGTGTGCTCCCTCTTGATCGTCCAGCAATTTTCAAGGTGTAAACATGAAACTGCCCTGGGAGGAAACATTGGCAGGAGTTCAGAGGAAGATTTGTAAAATAAACCAGATTTGTTCAGGGGTCTGGGATCAGTTTATTTTCCCAGTGCCCACATTTTATGCTGGGCCTTCTTTGTAATTGTGCTCATGTTTCAGCTAATTTCACATTTCAAGAGAGAGTAAAGGAGGGATAAGGGCAAGGAAAAAGTAATTTGGCAGCTCAAGTTGAGGAACCCTTCCCCCCTCCCCCCTTCAGACATTGATAATTATTATGATGTCATATTCGCTAAGTTTGGGAGGACTTTGGTATTGTTCCATAATAAAATCTCTCGGGTTTTAGAGATTTTTCTTGCAATATTTGAATTACATTTGATCTCTTATCCCAGGATTTTAATGAAAATATTATATATTACTGTTAAGTCTTAAGATAACACTGTCATCAAAGGTAGTGGTTTCTCCTTTAACAATTGACATTTTTGTCCTAAACACAGAATTATTCTACCAATTTGTTTAAGTTATCAGAAAATAAGATGAAAAATACTGTTTGTGCACTGTTAAACATTTCAGGGTTTCCCGTTAAAACACCATATGGACAGTTAGCTGACGGCTTCAAATAAGTACTCCCTCAAAACCTGGTTCCCTATTAAAGTGTAATATTAACTATCATTCTATGTGGTTTAACAATATTTGGCTTCCACTTAGATACATTGTCAGGAAGAAAAATAAATAAGGCAGACACTGTGAATAATCCGCTGGTAACAATATTCAGTCAGTCTAATTGTCATATAAGTGAATATCATTTAACAGTGGTAGATTTGGACAGAAAGTACAAGTATTGCCATTCTACCAAGCTCCAAATTTGATATTTGTCACTTTTGACTAACGCAGCCACTAAAAAATATTGAAATTGACTACAATATCCATAAAATGTTGGTGTCAGGTGGGTTAATCCAAAATGTTCTTGTTTCGTCTAGGTCAGCGGTTTTCAATTCCAGTCCTCGGGACCCACTGTCCTACATGTTTTAGCAGTTCCCCTGCCTCCACACACACCTGTCTTAAATAAACTGATGATAAAGAGGCCTCTGCAGCCCTTTAATGGCTGCTGAGAAAGTAATGCAGTCATTTGATTCAGGTGTGCTGGAGCAGAGACACATCTAAAACAATATGGAAAATGTAAACATTCAGTGATGGTGAACTGAAATTACCTGCAAATGTCTGAACCCATCTTCAGGAGAGCTTCAACTATAACCTAATACTGTATTGAAGGAACACAGTTCTCAGCACGAGAGACGTGTGGCTTTTATCTTGGATGTGGAGTGCAGTGATAAGTGTCAAGTAACTAAATACAAATTCTTTGGTACCTTACTTAAGTAAAAACTTTGGTTATTTATAGTTTTGTATCTAGTACTTTGAGTTGATACTTCTACTTCTACAGAAGTGTTTGTAAACCCTAGTATCTATAATTCTACTTGAGTAATACGTGTGAATATTTTTGACATCTCTGGTGATTGGAAAACTTATGGTATTATCTTGTCTTTTTGTAGATGTGGTTCTTTAGGGATCACCTTTGGCATGCACTGAAGCAGTTTGCTACCAGCTTACGAAGTATTGGGGCTAACCCCCTAATTCAACGTCCTCTGTGAATACTCCTTTCCGTTCACATGTCCGTCCGACGGAGCAGCTACGTTAATTAATTCTCCGTAACTTCTCTGAAGTGCAATTTTCCGCTCCGTTCCAGTGTTACGCCATATTCTGTGACCACCGTATTTCGTGACTGTGTTTTATTCTGTGAGGTGCTGTTGCTTTTTCAGAGCTTGACATGGCCTAAAGTAGAAAATGTTGTGCCAAACGTTACGCCAGCAATGCAAACATAAAAATGTTAATTAATATCAGGTGCCAGGTTTTTGTCAACAACTTCCCTGACCTCCTAAACTACTACTAATATTATTATTACGTCACAGGTTAAATATTACATTTCATTTACTTTACAAAGTCAAAAGCCACCAGAAACAGTTTGGTTAAAAATATTTATTCGTTTACATTACATTACAGTACGGTCACAATATATGGTAGCAGCTGTCATATTCTGTGATGTCTATATTTCTATAATAATCATAATGGCACAGAAACCTTTTTTTGACAAAAACCTGGCACGGGACATTAATTAACATTGACATATCCAGCAGGATGTGATAATCTTTCATACAAACCTTGTATGCAACCAGAGTGAGTTACTGACATATAAATAATAAAAATAGTCAAATAACATGGCTATGCACCTTTAATAAATGTTCCTCAGTGCATCCAAACCAATTATTAATTTGGTAGCAACTTTAGTATCTATATGCCTAAATTAATTATAAGTCTATGATTCATTAGACCCAACCACAAAATATGTAAAGAACTGGCAACCTCGGAGTTTCACAAGTACAGCTTTGATGTGATAAAGCCATCTTCTAGTTTTCAACAACCAAATGAGGGGCATTGTTTAACTAGGAGTATTATTGCTATGAAGTGTAATGCTTCTACAGCACAAATCAAAACAGCTCCTATGTGCTTTTGAACAGAAGTGAATGCAGGACAATTAAAAAAAAAATCCACCAAGCAAACACACCTACTCATCAGTGATCACAGCTTGAACTGCATGGGCAGAATGAAAGGAGGCGGGAGGCTTGTGAAATGGAGAAGAGCCTCTCTGAACCATTACCCATAAGCCCCTCCATTCTCCGAGGGCCAATCCCTTGGGGCAAGTGGGTGTCAGCCGAGGATTCGTTGCCTCCTATGCGTTAATGGGGGATTACACATGTTAACATCTATCTCATAGTGTGCTTGGCCAAAGGCGCTCTGCTATAGTGGTTTAGCATATGAATAAGGAATAAGAGGATGATTGAATAGGAGCTTCAATGAGTGAGAGCTGCCATGAGAGATGGAGGGACGGGGTTAGAGTCATTAGATACAAAGCTTTCAAATCCCTGTTCAAGATGGAAGCTAAAGGATCGCCTTGATCTGTGTTGCTATGACGTTATTCCTGGATGGCAATAGTTTGTAAGGTCAATATTAGACATGAACACACACCTATGATAATCATATACATTTTTTTAACTGACAAAACTAGATGTCTTTTTTACATTTTCTTGTCATTTTTAACCCAAGACTTAACACCGATAAATTGTAAACTTTTGTTTATTGGAAATTAGAAAACCATTTGCATTGGGTTTGCTGCTGTTGTTTCATTTGTCCTTGATGACGCTTTTATTCACAGCACACATACAATCCATCGCTTTGAATCACCAAGTTTATATTTGCAGACTGTGGATGGTAAATCAAAATACTTCAGCTGTGCAGCAAATGGTCAGGAACAACATATGTTGACGTTCCACCAATCTCAAGCTGTTGTGTGGAAAAGGAGACTGATGTACTGCTATTGAAGAGACAGCACTTTATTCAATTAATGCATGTAGTAGAAAGACAGGGGAAATGTGTAGTTTGTCCCCTACTGAAATCAGAAATAGCGATGCAACATGTCGCCTCTCAGTGGGTGCACCGACACCTATGTATTTATAAACTACTAATTCTAAGTTATGAGAATACTTTCACCTTTTGTGTAATGTTATCACACTTTGCCAGAATATGTATTTATAAAAGCAATACTTGATTTTTTGCTAATTAAAAGCCAAATTACTTATACACTGTCCCTTCAATGTTTAATTGTTAGGTTTTGATTACCTAAGTCAATGCATATAGCCCAGGAAAAGTGAAAATCCATTTTTCGGCACGATTGTGTCCCAAAGCAAACTATTACAAAAGAGTCACTTCAGGCACAGTCTGTGAGTGTTCTTGCGTTGCAGATCTCACTTCATTTTAGTTCAGCTTTTGGGAAAATACTTTGTGGACTGGTGAGACAAAATCATTAAAAAAATACATTTCCACTCCAACATGGTGCTGATAGTGTTACGATCTTGGGCTCCTTTACAGCCAGAACCTGGATGACTTGCTGTAATTAATAGGGCCATAAATTCTGCAATTTACCATAAAATCACAAAGGAGAAATACAGCAGGGCTTTAATCCAAAGTACATCTGGAAGTACATAACTGAGTGGCTCAAAAGAAGCAAAATTAAGGATTTATACTGGCCTAGTCAAAGTCTCTGCTTAAATTTGGTTGAGAAGCTGCCCTATGAAATTTAATTTCATGGTCAAAGGCCCTTCATTGTGGTTGAAATAAAAAGATTCTAAAAAGAAGAGCGGGCCAAGATTCCTCCACAGATATGCATCTGTCTTCAAACGCTTGATGGCTGTTGCTGAGTTCTGGACAACCTATTATTTGGTTGCAATTACATTTTCACAGTTTGGACAGATTTGTTTCTATTAATGAATGCAATCAGTAATACAAAACTGCTTATTTTCATACAGTTTTTTGTCGTCAAAGCTGATATTAAATTGTTCTGACAATCTGAAACATTTGAGTGCGACCAAACAAAAAACAACATGAGGAATCTTTAAGGAGGCAAGTAAGTCTTCATGGCATTGTACCTTTCAACTATAATAACCTGTATGTGACCATTTTCAAGAGATTGATTTGAATAAATGTAGTTTATTTTAAATCCCTGTCAATACTTGTTCAATTAAGATGTTTTCTCAGAACATCCGGATGAAATCGATGCCTTCTTGATGCTGCCGAACGCTTAGTTTCCAAATGCATTCTTGCACAAATGCCCTTTGCACAATCAATTCTGCACATACAAATGGTTTTAAAAATACTCACCTTTACACTGTGATTTTCTCCTGCATTGTTTACATTTCAATTGTTTACTTTTAAATCACTGCTGCACCTTATACTGTAATTTAATTTACTGCAATTTACAAGCTGTATGCAACGAAATTTCGTTCTGTACGCACTCTGTGCAAACAAAATGACAAATAAAGTTGTCTAAGTCTAAGTCTTACGTCTCCTGGACTCGAACGCTTGTCTGAAGGCCAAATCTTTGCTGTTGAGAACATTTACGGCAAATGTGAGAGGCAGACAAGCCTCTGGTCCATCTCTCCTTTGCTTCCTCTTGCTTGTATACCCTCCTCTTCACACTGTTTCTCATCCTCCTCCCTTGTCCTCTTTAGTGGATCTGGCTATATTTTTATTTGTCAAATAGTTATCCCCATTTTTTGCCATCTCCCAAGCATGTCTTCAAGCCCCTCCTTCGTTCTCTTTGTACTCAATTCGACTCGACTCTGTGCCTCTCGCCTGCTCTTTCTTTTCTTGTGTGAGATCAGTATAGGAGCAGTTGGCAGTGCCTGTGATTTATGGCTCACTCTAAGCAGACCCTTATCAGGTGCAGCCAAGGCTCTCTCTGCTGCTGAATGACAATGGAGAACCAGTCGCATAATGCTCCGCAGCCTCGCCCTCTTGCATTCTGGACACTGCAGATTACATCTAGCTCCTTGATTTATGGACGCCATTTTGGCTCCTGAGAGGGACATGAAGGGGAGCTCGGAGGTGTGTGGGGGTGTGGAAGCTGTGGGCTTCCAAGGCCAGTGTCTGCGTTCGGCCAAATGTAATTTTGAAGGGAACCTGCTGGAGGTGTGTTTTATGTGCATATGTGTGGATCTAAAAGCTGATTGTATTCATGCGCATGAATACTGTATGTGCATGCATGAATAGGAGGGTGTCGTTTGTCATTTTGTCAGGAGGTTTTCTGTTTCTATATTGATAAAAGTGATTGTCGGAAGCACCAGAATACTAATATTCAAAGTGCAGGATTAGAATAAATGAATATTTCCTTCTAACCAAAGCCAAATATCTATATGAAATATAAACATAAAGGTTACCATCAGTTTTTTTCTCTCTTTATCTCTAAGTGCAGCATTTTTAAATTGAATCATTGCTGTAGACATCTCCAGAGATAAGAAGTGTTCTTTGGGAGAATAATTTAAATGTTTAAAGGGGGAAAAAAGCTGTGATCTGATGTGATTAACAGAAAATTACCACAGCTGCAGTTCCAACCAGGAAAGAACTAATTATGTAATCTAACACATTAAATGAGGGAAAAGAGCATCGCATCTCCCACTTAAACCCAGCAGGCATTTTGCCTTCATTTCAGCTTTTATTACATTTATGTTGAGAAAAGCCAATGAAATGTCACCTCAGTCTTTTCACGTTGACACTGAAGCGTTTGCATCTCTTGCTTGAAGTTTTCCATTTTGAGGAAAGAACATGCAACATGGGAAAAAAACATGGAATCGCTACAAAAAGGGTGAATATGGAAATAAACTATTTATTACGTGTTATTTTTATTTAAAAGCTGTAAATGACATGTTCTGAAGACAAGATAAACAGCTGTAAGAACCTGGAGACAGTACGTATCCTGCTTTTATCGCATATGATTGTAACATGCTAAAACTAAACAAGAAGAAGGTTTCTCCCAATGTCTTTGCGAGATGTTGGTTTCATCATGTGATGCCTTCTTTTTTTTAAATATATATATATATTATTAAATCTGTTTTGTGCTCATTCATTCCACTGGGGTTTGGGTCATTCAGAAGACAGGACAGATCCAAACTTCAACAAACAATTAAGTCTTCAAAAAGGGTCATCAGGGCTGACCTTCCCTCTATTCAGAACCTGTACAGGTCTAGGGTCAGGAAAAGGGCAGCTAACATCTCTGCAGATCCCACACATCCTGCACACAATGTGTTTAGACTTTTACTTCCAGGTTTAAGCTACGGAGCATTATTTACAAAAGTCAGCCACCACAGACACAGTTTTTTTCCCCGAGGCTGTCTCTCTGATGAACACTTAACAAATTTCCCCCAGCCTGTCAAACATCTGTCCGTTCATCAGATGGAACACATTTGCTTTGACGTTTTCACAATAAACTCAAACCATCCATCCATCCATCCATCCATCCATCCATCCATCCATCCATCCATCCATCCATCCATCCATCCATCCATCCATCCATCCATCCATCCATCCATCCAGCAATGGATTCTCATTCACTTTTATCTCACCAAAAGAAGAAATCCCTACACCTTTTCTGGATTTACTTGGTGAAGTTGCTTCTTTTCTGAGGGCACAACAGTTTCTGATGCACAGGGACCTCTTCTTAGAAGAGTTATTGGCCATAATCCTTCTGGTCCAATAAGTGACGCAGATGTTTGGTGGTAGTAAATACATAAAAAACATTATTCAACAGTTTTAGTTATCAACAGCTGGTATTGGAATAGGTAACCAAATCCCAAACTATTTAAGAGGCGTTTGTATCACTATTTCTGTTTCTTGGATTCATTTGTGGATAAGAGAAAATATAGCTTTTTAAAAAGTCTTATAAATACAAGTTTATCTCTTAAATTGAAGCTAGAATTTAAAACATGTCTGAGAGGCGATGCTAGGGTTCAAATTTAATAAAACCTTAATGCCTGCACCAGGCTTTGACCTTTCTAGTCTTCCCCTCAGCCACTTGGGTTTGCTTTCATCCGGCAACATCTGTGAATAAATGTAAATATACATGTAAATGTCATTCCCTCACAGTGAAGCTCCCCTTTGCTGTTTTCCCTGACTAGGCCTTGCAAAATGGCCTCCAACGCAGTCTTCAGCAGCAGACGGCTCATGATAAATGTCTCCCCGCATACATTTCTACAGCAATGAAATCCAAATACTTTCAGGGGAGGAAGTCTTAGAGGGGCGTAGCTTGGCAGAGCCAGAAAGGGAGGAAGGTTCTGAAATCCCTGAGAGTGTTACCGCATGATGCAAAAGCATTGGCTGAGAGTGGGTTTAATAAAGACTGGTAGTCATGGTTCTTGCAGTTGCCAAGTGGTGAAGGGCTAAGAGGAGATAATTTGTCCTTGTAACTCTACTGTATGTGTGCAGGCAGTATGGGCAGCATGCTTGATTTTTCTTCACTGTAATTTCCCTCTGGGATTATTAAAGTATTTCTGATTCTGATTCTGATGCTTAGTGGACAGATGGCCTAAAGTTATGTGTGAGGCCATGCAGACCCACTTTGTTGTATTTACAAGCAGCACTGTTTGAAACAGTCATCTGCAAAGGGAGGTTTTTGTTGAAAACAGGCGGTATATTTAAATGCCATCATACTGTGTTTCCATGTAAGAAGATTAATGAGGAAACCATGTTCAACATTGCTTCACAAAAAACGTTAGTAAAGATATTTTTCATAAAAGCTGATTGAGTGTTCTTCAAATCACCCACACTGGTAGATTAAATACTTGTTGTGAATAAATGCACCACGTGTAATCCAGTGTGTGATGACGATTCTGTCTGCACCAGGGGCGATTCTAGGATCTGACCTTTAGGGGTGTTCAGCCCCCAGTGTTGACTGTGATACCTGGCATGAACAACCATTTTTAGTCCAGATGTAAGATTCTTAGAGTTGACTCATTTTTGAGCTAAAGCTTGTCAAACAAGCTACAATATAGGCGCATCCAAAAGCAGTGACAAACAGATTGAAATCTTTTCACTCGATAAAACTTTGTACATTTGTAAAACCTGCATGATAGCAACAGTTAGACTAGCTATACTGGTAAATGTGAGAAATAATTTCCCTAAAGACAAAAAACTAATTTAGCTTTCTTGAAATTTAATTTTCTCTGGCTTAACAGAACAAAACATGGTAGCCCACAAAAACCTTTTGCTGCACAGTGTTTGTCAGCTGGCTGAAAAAAGGGCTGATACTACTACACTTTCCTTATTGTCGTATTGCTTTGCTTACAAGAGAGACAAATTTAGCAGTTTGGATATATACCCAGTTGTGGAGAAGCATTTATATACATACACACACACACACACACACACACACACACACACAAACATATATATATATATATATATATATATATATATATATATATTTATATATAGTTGCTGTAGTTACTCTGTGGCCCATTTCATGTAATTTATCTTAACATTCCAAACACATTTCTTACATCATATATCTGAAGTGTAGATAACAGCTTCTCCTTACCTAAATCCTCTCAGACAACTAATTATTTCCCTAACAATAGTGAGTTGTCAATGTTTAAATGTGCAGTAAATCTTAATACATAAGCAGAATGGAGGACCTAATACTGTACTTTGAGTAAGACGGGTGACACCAAGACTGAATTGTTACATGAGTGGTTGTCCATTTCATTATTGAAATGAGAACATATTAATATACTATTGGTATTTACTAGTATGACTATTAAAGAACAGCAGATTACACTTTAAGATATGTAAAGACCTATATTAAATTAATTTTGCGACCACATCAACAGATTAAATAATTTCTTACTTTTTGGTGTACCAAATTACCCGTCGTAATGATGTAATATTTTATGGGCTAAGCCCCTGATGATGAGAATGTCTCGCTCCGCCTCTGGTTTGTACTAATTTACTAATGGACAGTGTGGAAATCTATGTACAATAAAACAAATGTAAATAGTGTTCCTTTGTTTTATTTTTTATCCTAATTCTAGAAGTAGAAATAGTCAAATAAATAGCACTATTATTTTGTGGAATCCTAATCATGCTATTATAACTAAGCAAAAGTCTAAACAAAAAATAGTTGTTAAAGCGGCATCTAGTGTTCTTATACTGTATATTATGTAAAAGAAATTACACCTGCTATTTATACCTGAACTGCCTCGAAGGGTCGACAAAAAATTAAAGCAATAATAGCAACGAAATATTGGTAAAAGGGAAACCCTCACCTTTTCTTTTTCAGGCGGCTGTGGCTTAGTATCTGAACTTTTAATAGCCTTCAGTGTTTGTTTTTCCATCTTTCCAGCAGTCTTCAGAAGTCCTGCCTGGCACAGAATATTTAGTTTTATAAAAGAGATTAGGTTTTTGTTGATAAAATGTATTATACTTCAGAATTAAATGCTATTTTGAGATGCTAACGTTAGTTACTTACATTTCTCCAGTTCAACAAATCAAAACTCTCTCCTGCTTCTGTTCAGAACTGCACTCAGCAGCTTTCATCTATTTTAGTGCAGATAATATTTAATTTCTTAACTGGGACTAGTTTCGTAGCCTAGTATTAATTGTAGCAACCGCAGTATCCCAGTATGAATCAAAACTTAAATCTTGAGATGGAGCAGATGTGCTCAAATGTTTTCTCTCTTTTTCAATGTGGCTTGTTGATAGCTCAGCTTGTAACATAGTATTCAGTGTTTCTCAAGTTAATTGTGTGTGAATAAAATGTATGTGTGCTTTTATTGTAAACTTAGCTAATTGCTTTGAATGTTGTAAAATGTAATAGCTTGTGTTTCAGCTGTTCTCTGTGCAGTGCTCTCTCCTATATGTGGACGTATGAGTAGAGTGAACAAGGCAGACAGACAAGGAGCCAAAGCATTCAATACAACTATCTTTTCACTGTTAACATCGTAAGAGATAAAAACAATACTTCAAATTTGAGAGAAATCCTAGATCCAGAATTTTGAACCCTATGCAGGGCTGTAACACAGTTTGGCAAGTTGCAAATCATCCCCTGATCTTCACCTCAGTTTAGCTCTCACCAACTGAAATATTTTTACTTAATGGTGTTCATACAGATGCTAAAAATCCTTTTGATTTGAGTGTTTTTCATGAATTGAGTGCTGCATGTTTTTTTATGTAGTGCCTCCACTAATAACTAGAAAGCGTGATTATGCTGCTCTCTCTGCCATACTGCTGTCTGAAAACAACATTTACATTCAGTTTTGTACAAATGTATTAAATTTCAGATAAAATTGTCAAAGAATGGTTTACCTCTGAATCTCTACTGTCTTTAATGTGATCTATGCATTAAATTTGTAAACATTTTATTTGTTAAATAGAAAAAATTAAGCAACCTTGCACACCATTTTAAAGTCTAATGAACACAGATCTTCCAAACTTTTACAACATTTAAAATTTTCATCAAAACACAGCATTGCTCTGTTTGTTCAACATTAAAACCAGTGATGTAGTTTAGTTTAGTTGAAAAACAAAACACAAATTCAGTGTATTAAAAAAAAAACGTATTTTCTCTCAGCAACTGAATAGTTCTCAAAGTAATTTTAGCCTAAACTCGAATTTAAACATTTCCCACAAAAACTGGGCCTCATCTCTCAAATCATGCTAATGCAAACAGATGTTTTCCCGAAAAATTACCCTGATTCCTTAAACAGACAGATGTTGATGAGTGTAAATCAAGATAAAAAAAATGTATTCTAAAGAGGGCTGATGCTTTAGATACAGCCTGATGGCAGTGCTGTATCACAGACCCAGAAAATTATTAATCCACACACTAGGACACGCTCGCTTATTTCCTCACACAAGCACAGAGGTACCAGGCAGAACTTGGAAGGGGTCCTGGACACTGTCATGGGTCCGCACGTCAAATGAGCCAGACAGCCAAACAACAACAATAACAACAGGAGTCAGAGCATATGGGGCTCTGTACCAGCTGAGAAGGCCACAAAGGTCCTTGTGTGTGTGTGTGTGTGTGTGTGTGTGTGTGTGTGTGTGTGTGTGTGTGTGTGTGTGTGTGTGTGTGCGTGCGTTGGCGTAGGGTGGGGTGTGTAAATGTAAGTGTGCTTGGAGAAATGACAGAAAAGATAATGTGTGTTCTAGAGGAATGTTCTTTCTCAGGTTCTCTTTCTGGGTGCGATGTACGCTGATACCCTCAACTAACAAGAGAGTGAAACACATTTGAAAATATTAGATGACTAATTAACCAGTGGATCAAAAGGGTTGAGTTTCAAACTGATTCTAAATGTTCCCAATTTCTTTGTTTTGTCATACACTTATAATAAATAATCAGGTCTTCTTCACAATACAGGTTATTTTTATCCAAATATAAAAAAATCAAAGCTCTCTGTAAACATTTCAAATTTGTGGCTTTATTTACAGTATGCAGATGAAACTTGAACTCAGTCATGCATGTTTATGTTAAATGTGTGAAAAATAGCTATGCATTTTTTAAGACGACAAGAAAACACAGTCATATTACCAAAAAAAAAGAAAAAAGAAATTGAAATATGTGTTCCAATGCGCTCGTTTGTTAGATTAAATGTGCCTTTTAAAAATGAAAGCTTTAAAGAAGCTTTTACACAACGTTTTATGAGATGAAAGACATAATCTGATCTAAACTGACAAATTGATTGTGCAATCTAGTAAGTCCAGGGTTTTTTTAGTAGGAATAAGCAGTGACATGAGGACAACCTGGGACGACTTTTCTCTACCAGTGGCACAATGATGTGCAGAAGCTCCTCTTCCTCCTTTTATTCACATAAAAAAATATCATTCACCCAATTTATTTAAAAGAAAACAAAAAAAAGTTCTTCGATTTAGCCTCGTTTCCTCCGGAGGACTGTGCATGAGCTTCAGGCTCGTGTTCAGTCTCCTGCATGTCGACTGGGAGGAGACCAGTAGGGAGAGAAGTAGGGTTTCTCATGGGGGGAAAAAGTTGGGGGCGGGGCTTACAGTTCAACTTAACCTGTTCTGCTCACTCATGGTTCCAATTTGTGAAGCATCTACGTATAGTACCTTTAAGAGGGCATTAAACATACTTTCCATTACAGTAAGCTCTCTTTTATGTGTTAAAAATGTTTTTTATTGATCTGATGTAATATTCTAACCTTAAAAGTTGAGTTTTCATTAGCTGTAAGCGAAAAACCACCATAATTAACTAAAATAAAACCTTTAAAACATTGGTATGCGTGTAATTAATCTATATAATGTCTCAGGAAGTTACTGAAAATGTGATGATCCTGGCACTGGGGTTGGGTTGTCCTTCACTCAGTACACCTATCTCGGCTCCACCCCACCTGCAATCAACCTTGACCAGTTTCACCTGGTTCCACCTCCTTATAAACCACCGCCAAACAAACCACCAGCGCCAGATTGTCTCACGCCAACAAACCTGATTACCTTCCAGCATTTCCATATTGCCTTTCCGTTTCCGACTTTGACCCGTTCCTGGATGACCCGTTTTGCGCCTGTACCTGGATTACCGAGCCTGTCTGACCCCTTTGTACCTACGAGCCTGAACGTCAACGAAACCTGGATTGGATCTGGACCTGCCTTTGGATTTCCCCTTTTTGAAACGCTGTGTGCACCCGGTGTACTAGTGATTATCCTGGACCATCTCTGGATCACACCAGGAGAGTTCCAGCAGACCATCGGCCCGGCTGCCGCCCCCACGGCTTACGCCCCGCAGACACAGTCTGCAGCCGGACCTACAGCTCTCAACAGGTTAGTGATTCAGCTTCACTCCCTCCCGACTATTTCCCTATCTATGCTGATCACTAACCCGCTGTCTCTACCGCAGGAGGTTGCCGGCTTGTGAGCTACGCGTCACCGCAGCACACTCAGCTACTAAATAAAGAGCCTGTTAAACGTTACAGACTAACCTGTTCTGAGTTGATAATTGGATCCGTTTTCCCCGCACGTTACAGAAAAAAAATATTTCTCAATAATGTTCCAATTTATTCAATATGAAACAAACGTATAGAAGAATCAACTACAATTAATGTACGCCACACAGGGAGTTTTTCAGTTTGAAATGAACCAGATGCAGTTTAAACCGTTTTACCTGGTCTTTTGTCTCATCAGACAAATAGTGGTGATATGTCACCAACTAAACATGGCTGAGACAAACACTCAAGAGAAAAACTGGAGAACATTTGTGCAAATGAATCCTCATATGTTTAACAGCAATGGTTCTATTCATTTAAACATGCAAAATCATGATATTTTACCCTTCTTATTGGCATTTCAACTCAGTAAATCTGAGAGAACTTCGGCTATCATCTGTTGTGGTAAAAAGTTGTTGGTGTGGTAAAACTCACTCTAGAATAGTCTGTTATTTGCTTAAAGCTGTTTGGAGAGTGACAAACTGTAGAGAACTGTTAAGCTTAGATTTAACAAATTAAGGAATTAAACGTATTTCATGTATGAACAAATGACTGTTGAAGGTCACATACATTTTATGCAACCTTTCAATTCCTTTGAATAACTTCTAGCATTTCATCATTCCAATAAGAAGACCAAAACATTATTGTCATTTGAGAATTTTTCTTATTATTGAAGCCTCACGTACAACAGGGAATGTTCTTCAGAGACATAAAGATTTTGTACAATCAATGTCATACCATTTCAGCTTTCTGTCCCATAGAAAGGGATGACTCTGGATTTATCTAGAAATGATATGAAAGGGAGGCAAACTTTGGCGTAACATTAAAGGTGACATATCATGCAAATTAGAGTCATGGACTTCCAACTTACAGGCTCACGAATCTACCATTTTTATTTTTCTGAAGAACTGAACAGCATATGTCCTCTTTAGGAGGGTTTAAAGTGAGGATTTGCCACTGTTAATATATAGGAGCCCTATATTATTGAAATATAGGGCATACTGGACCAATGTTTTTAACCACTTCTGGTCTGGACACACACTAGCTCATATTAATCAACTAGTTTACAAAAGTATCAATCCCCCTAAAACTTGTCAAGTGTTGACTTTACAAACACAAACTTCACTGTATTTGAATGGGATTTTAGATGATAGACCAACACAGCGTTGCAAACAACTGGGATGTCAAATGGAAATTATATAGTTTACAATTTGGTTCTTAAAAATACAAATCGGAAAAGTGAGACTGGACATTATAGAACCACATTTAGCTGTAATTAAAGCTGCCAGTCTTTTGTTCCTGACCTGTTCCTCTCAGCAGACGAATGGGTTATCTCTCAGTAGTTAAGCTGCAGCACCAACAAAGCATCACCTATTCTCTAAAAGATCTCAGCCCTTAGCAGGTGGAGCCTGTTCTGACACTGCGTGTAAAGAGCATCAGTGTTGTGACTACAGTCCAGTTTGTTGTTCAGGTGAACATCCAGCTACTTATGAGTACCCACTATCTCAACGTCAGTACCTTGGATGTTCAACACTGAGTGTGGAGCGTCTGCGCCTGCAGAAATCTACCACCAGCTCCATGATATTCCCCACGTTGATCATAAGATGGTTCCACAGGCACCAGTCCACAAAGTCCTGTGTCCACTGTCTGTGTTCTGAGTAATCCTCAACTGTGATGCAGCCAACTATGGCAGAGTAATCGGAGAACTTTATTAGACTGCAGCCTCAGGAGTTAAGAAAGCATCATCATGTCATCAGTCATGGTATCATCATCTTGCATTTAAAAAAAATGTTTAATGGTGTTTTCAACTTTTGAACTTGAAGACAGTAGTACAAAAAATATATGTCTGTTATTATTCTGTTAGTATTGTTAGTCTGTTAGTATTTAGCATTTTGGTAGTCTTAACGTGTGTATGTACATCTGGTTTTAGCTGTAACTGTATTCGAAGGTACTTCATCAAATTTATGAAATGTCCTCAGTTAGGTCTCAATGGAGAGATTTGAGGTAACATTTTTTACAGGCATTTTTCATCAAACTTAGTCATAATGTGTCTACATCTAGTTTTACTGGGTAATAAATATTTAAAATAAGAGGCACAGTCAGAATTAGCCAATTTATTCATTTTTCCAATAAAGTGCATCCTATTTGAGGCCGATTAGCAGAAGACACAAACATGTCATCAAATGCGGAGCATTTTTTTGTTTGCATTCTGTAGGCATAATGTTACATAAACATAAAAGAGTAGTTATTCATATATAAAAAAAAAATGCTGTCAGACCCCGTTCAGTGATGTGTTTATGCTAGATCAAGAGGAACTGAATGTGGGAATGCTAATACACAAAGCCACACAGTGTTAGCCAAATGTACCAAATCACTAGCATTCAGCACACACTCAGCCCCTTATTTTATCTGAAAGGTCCACTTGTAATACTATCATTCTCAAAGTCCATTTTTGCACTTTTGCTCTTCTAATCCCAATTACAGAGCTCATTCAAAATGATGGATAAGGTCTCTCACAGTGCCTGGCAAAAACAATTTGGCCGCTGTACTCGGGGAAACCTAAGAGGCAAGCCGCACCGCACACATCATTATTCAACTAGGATTTACAGGATTTACGGGTTGTAAAGGAACTTCTGGGTGAGCTGATGTTGAAAATAGGCAACATGAGCAACACATACAGTAACATATTCTCCAAGCAAGTCAGGGTGAAAAACTAGGGGAACCGGATCTAGATGCGCTATATATATATATATATATATATATATATATATATATATATATATATATATATATGAACAGAGAACAAGAGAGACTGAAGTAGGACCATGATGAAACCATGAGGCCCAATGAGACCAAGGAACCCAACCAACTGACCAATGAGGAAGAAGTGAGAATGATGAACCACAATTGTCGGCTATAGGTGTTGTATGTCAGATTGAACCTTTCAGCAAGAGGCTGATGTGGTGTGGACTACAAGATCGGCCTGTTCCACCAGGTTCTTGATGACACGAGTGCTGTGAGTGTGTGCAGTAATTCCTGCAGCCAGGATTACCTACCAGGGGTTTGGGGTTTGGCACACACTCATGTTTCCACACCACAGGGATGTTTTTTTTTTTTACACTACTTTCTCTTAACTCTCTTGCTTGCTGTATATGTGTTTTGTCTGATGCCTCATATTAATTGTGAAGTGATATTTATCACCTTTTTAAATGCATTGCTTAATGGGATAATATTGTTTGGAAGAATAAGCATGTTGGAGGAAGGCTAAACTGGTCAATATTAGATACAGTTGAATATGTTCACTCAAAAAATGTGAGGAACTTTGTAAATTACTTCTTATTGATGGTCAGGTCTTTCTTTTTATCTAATCAAAAATAGAACATAATACAACAGCATATACCTATCCTGTGTTAGTAAAAATTCAGTGGAGTTTCACAGCAGCAACGGATCGTTGAGGAAATGGCATAAGCTGTAGTCCGTTGTTCATGTGTTGTTACGATTTGAAAAAAACAGGTGTAAGTATTAATTATTGCTACTTTAATAGCCTTAAAGGTGCGTTTACACCGAATAAGGTTGAGGCGGTACGAGTGGTGGATTTACATTTTATACCTCTGCAAATACCGTGATCAGCAGCAGTGAAGTGGCCCGTGGTGAGATCCACGTGGTTGGCGGTGCTGTTAGCACGGTCCACCCAGAACGAGTGAAGTGGTCACCTGTGTTGGAGTTCAAAAATCTGAACTTTTCTGTCGAGTTGGGTCGCTGCAACCAATCGGGACTGGTTGTTGTTGTGGCACACGGTGTAGTAGCGCAGCGGAGACAAAGCTTTTTTTTTTAATCAAAATAAGAGATATAAAAATTATGAAGTAAGGAATGCTCTTTAGAGGTTTATGGGTGGCTTTGGAAAAAGCTGTTTAATTTAGCCCTTAAAAGGACTGTTAAACCATTCATCCTCCTCTTGTAGCTCCAAAACTGGACCAGCCAGCTGCCACTTCTGTGGGTGGGGTGGGTAATCTCTCTGTCCAACACTTTCTCACTCCCTATTCGTCATATATTGACACTTGGTCAGATTCCCTCAGAGTCACAAATTGACACACGGAGTATCCCCCTTCTCATTATTTGACGTGCAGGGTGCCCTCGTAGAATATCATTGCAACCCAGCCTATTAAAGAATCAAAACAACTGTGTTTACATTCATTTTGAAGACATATCTAGCGAGAAGTATGTACTGTAGTTTCATAATCTTCATTCAGGAACAGTAGGCAATCTTTCATTCATTAGTTTAGCCAAAGATTTTAATGCGTTCTGTCTCAGAAAGATGGGAGAAAGTGACGTTTCCTACCTACGTCACCAAGTTGCTACGAGATTACAGTCCACAACAAACAACTTTTAAGCTAAACATCTGCAATTATTTGCATTTTAATAACATCTATAGCGAGGCGTTTGCATGATATATTTATAACCTTCGTTAAGGGAAGGGAGACAACCTTTCCTTTATTAGTTTTGCTGAGGATTTTTCAGTACGTTCTCAGAAAGACATGAGACAACTATGTTGTCATGTTCGTTGACATTGCCAACATCGCAGTCATACACATCACCAACGTGCAGCGACTTCTGCGTTAATGAAAAACAATGCTTAACAAAAACATTGCACTTCTATGCGTTTTGATGACATCTGAAGCATAAAGTATGAATGGTATAGTTATAATCTTCGTTCAGGGAAGGTAGACAATCTTTCCTTTATTAGTTCCGCTGAAGGTTTCAGTGTCTCGTGTTCTACCGCTTGTAGGCTGCTAAAAGCAGGCCGCATTACAATTACTCTCAACCCATCCGCCGTATTTATAGAGGGAAGGCAACATTCAAAGATAGGATCTGCAATTAGTTACAGTTTGATGACATTTCTAGTAAAAGAATGTATATTATTTTCATATTATTCTTTCAGCAAGTGTAGATAATATTTCTTTAGAGGTTTTCCTAACCCCAACCCTAATCCCTGAACCATTCGCTGTTTCAATGGAGGCTGTTGCTTTTTTGTCTTCTTTGGTCAACACATTTACCCCTTGACAAATTTCCTGTGTAATTACATATGGAAATCAGCAAAAATACCCAGAAGTCACCTGCCACACGTCCAAATAACTATGGCAACGGAGCAGTCAGCCAGTGGCATTGACACCTTGAGGGTTATTTGTAGTGAATTACAGCAAACCAACAGCTTATAGAGTGACACCAGAGACTCATTAAATAAACTGCCTGAAATTAAAAGTTTGTCTGCCTGTACCCATTTTGTTGAAATTTAAAATGTAAAATTGAGACAGATAACTGGTATGGTGCTTTGATTTTGAAGGTAGAGAAAGGTATAGCTTGCCACACATCTTGTTTAGGTCTACAGACGGTGCTCAACACCCCACCTAAAGCTGAAATTTCGCTTATTGCTCCTTTAAAGAACCAGTCCAAAATCAAAACACAAATACCTGGGGACCATGACACAAACTGTGCTTTAATGTTCTGTTCTGTCTAAAATCTGTCAACACAAGAACTATTTATTTTCTCACAGCAAAACAAGAGTAGTAAACATATATACAACAGAGTGCTAAGCTAAAACCACAGATTTGAAACTCATAATTAGAGCACACAGTTATTTCACCAGACAAAGTCAAATGCTTACAGTAACTGGAAATTATCTCCTTACAACCCAAATACTAAGTATGCAACAACTGATAATTCAACATTAACATTGACCAAAAGTATTCACCATCCATCCAAATAAGTAGGTGTTCCAATCACTTCCATGGCCATATGTGTATAAACTACTTTACCATGGCAAAACTACAAAACTTCCTGGAATGGGTTTTGGACAAGCAGCTGCATCCAAACCATACATCACCAAGTGCACTAGAAAGCATTTCGTGCTGTGATGTAGCCACCAGACTGTAGAGCTATGCATCTGGGGTTTGGCCCCTTAGTTGCAGTTAATGCTTCAGCACACAAATGCATTTTCCAACTTTATGCAAACAGTCAGGGGATGGCACCTTTCTGTTCCAACATGACTACACACCAGAGTACAAATAGGATGTTTGGAGTGGAAAAACTTCAACGGCCTACACCTGACCTCAACCAGATTAATCAGAGCGGAGACAGACTTACTCATCCAACATCAGCGTCTGACCTCACAAATGCACTTCTAGAAGAATGAAAAAAAATCCTGTAAATACGCCACTAAACCCTTTGGAAAGTCTTCCCAGAAGAGTTGGAGCTGTTTTTTTGCTGCTGCACAGTGTGTGTTGACATCTAATTAAACCCCATGGATAAAGAATTTGATTTTAATAAAGTTCAAACGTGTGAAGGCAGATATTCAAATACTAAAAAAAAGTTTTACATTTAGTTTTAAAGAAGAGCAGATGTTTGTGTTGGAGTTGATTCTAAAGTATAGTGGCACGAAAAGGAAAGGCTCTGCCACGGGCTGCATTGCAGAGAATTCCTGAAACAACCAGTTTACCTGAGGGGTGATGATGGACAATGAGGAGTTAGAAATATTGTATTTTGGGGCTGAAGGCCAGGTGGAGCTTTGTTGGCAAGAAGTTAAAATTTCCAAATATACTGACATTTTTCAAGTAAGTGCAGAACGGACAAAGCAGGTGAACTGCAGCCTCTCGCCTGGCACAGCTTGATGCTCATTATTACCAAGTTATTGAGCTGGTTAAAAAAGGGCTGATTAATATACTTCTTCATTATGCTTATCAACCTTTTCCCAAAATATTACTTATTTATTTATGTGAATTTTTATCGCAGTGATTGGTTTTCCCTTCCCTCTCTCGTCTCTCCTTCATTCCTCTCCTTCCTGTCTTCTCCATGTCCCCTCTGCCTCTCTTTCCCCTTCTGTTCTCTCCCCCCACCTCCGATTTCTCCCCCCTGCATCCCCGTGGCTGGTCCCCCCGGTGGACGGGCGCGGAGGGCGCTGGCTGGCGGCGTGATGGATGACCATTAAGGCAGCTTATTGGAAACAGTCTGATTTATGGGCGAGTGCTGCCTCGGCCTAATGGCTTCATTTCTTTCTGCCGCCACATGATGTCACAGCCAAGGTCACAGCGGCAACGGCCCCCCTTTGTTGTGGCTTCGTTCGCTGATGACCTGAGAGGAGTGGATGGATGGAAAGAGGGAAGGGAATGGAAAGGTAAAAGGGGACAGAAAGGGGGGTTCGAGGTTTGTTTGCAATAGCAGAGGTAATGTACGAGGCATGGAGGTGAAACAGGTTACGTTTGCAGAAATGCTTTTGAATTAATTCTGTTTGGGAAGGAATTTGAGCTTTTTACAGCTCAGCCTTTACCTTCATTCCTAGAGTCTTACTTACTCTGCTTGGGTTGCACTTCCTCTCCTTTTCCCTAGTGCTCTCCTGTGTTCAGTAAATTAAAAACTCTCCCCTTCTCCTCCTTCATGTCTTTCTTTCTCCACTCTTGCCTTCTATAATGACGAACTAAAAAAAGAAGAAACACACACACACACACACACACACACACACACACACACACACACACACACACACACACACACACACACACAAACACGCACAAACAGTTTTACAGCCTTCCCTCAGACAGCTATTACTCACTTCTACTTTAAATGAGGGCCGTCAAATATATAGCCCCGCCATTAAGAAGCCGATCAATAAAAATGCCATTAGGGGTGGAGTAAAAATGCTGATATTAGTGAAGCTCAAAACAAAATATTTGATTTTCTCTCTGATAGCTGAGTGGGACTAGCTTGTCTGAGGAAGTGCTGTGCTGAGATTGAGTCCAGGAATCGGGGTATTGAGGTATAACATGTAATGCTTCAGGATGTTTTAGGAAGATCCACATAATGTTATTATCAGTTCATTTGCACATGAAGGAGTGTGGTTTGTGCAGGATGCGGGTTAATTTGAAGTTTAAAAGCTATTCCAAGTGTGTGAAAAATGTTTTTAAGTTAGAGAGAAACCTGTTTGGTGTATTTAGGTAAATCCGTAATTCACAGTACCTTGCACAGGGTATTCACATCCATTGAAGTTTTTCACTCTTTATCACGTTAAAGCCACAAACTTAAATTTACAGTGCTGTATTTAGACTTTGCAATAGAGCAATACAAATAGGTTTATAGTTGTGAAGTGGAAGAACCTCTAATGCCCCTGAATAATATCCAGTGCAATCAATTGCCTTCAGAAGTCAGCTCATTACCAAAGTGGCTATCATTATTTAAGAATCATAGAGGCAGTAAAGAAATACAAAGGGAAGTCTAATGTGGAATCTGTTGAATAACAAAAAAGAAGTGCTGTTCACAAACTCTATGGAGTCTAATGTTTAAGCTGTTTTACCAAACAGAATGGGCAAACATTCGTTCAAAGCTGGTAGAGAACGCTTTAATCACAGCAAACAGAAGGAATGACTCAACAGGATTGAATACTAATACAAACCACACTTTTCAAATAAATTGTTTGTAAAAAAACAAAAAAACATGGTTCAATTATTTCTTCTTATTCACATTTATTCGCTACTTTGTAACTCCAAATACAATGTATGGAAGTTTGTTGCTTTAACACGACGCAGTTTGCAACACTGGTATGAAGAATTTTCCATCACACTGCAGCTGTTTCACTCATATATGCAATGTATGTGGGAAACCTGTTTTGTTTAGCTACACTTAAAGGAGAAGTCCGGTCAAAATCAGAATTCAAACTGCTGAAAGTACATTAAATATAAAATTATTACATACTTTTCAATAAATGATAAGTTTTTTTTAATTAAGAGTAATTTTCATTTGAATGTCCTTTAGTGGAGGCATCCATGTTGGTGAAGAACAGTACTGCCACCTCCCAGTTTGTGACTTCAGGTTGCGGTATCGGCTGTTGAGCAAGTCCCGATGCCCTATCTGTCCCCTTGTAAATAAAAACCTGTTTTCATGCCGAAATATTGTTTTTTGCCTCTTAAACAAAGATAGACATGGTATTAAGCATTTAAATTTAAAGCAATACTAATTTTACATTTTAGAGACATAAAAAGACAACAAATAAGCATTAAAGTATGGTTTATAGGTTGGGTTCTTCAATGTTATCAGGGAGTAAAAACTCTAATCTTTAGAACCAATCTCTGCTCAAAATGGTGATCTGCACCGCCTAATCTACTTTCAGCAGTTATCATCAGTTATTGCAGCCGTAAACTGCAGAAAATACGGGCAGAGCGGCTCCTTCTGAGTTTACTCTCTGCTCCTGTCAGGATGAGCTGCAGCGCGTTATGAGGCGGAGGGATATTTCAGTGTCACTTAGTTTAGAGCCCAAACAATCAACTTCACTTTCAGAAACAAGCCCAAAAAACTTCAACCCGCAACTCATGAAATTTACAAGCGACTTTAGAAAAAAGACCAAAGTCGCATAAAATAAGTGGGCTTCACAACAGTGAGCATGCTTTCCAAGTGTGTCATATAACTCCACCCCTCTGGTCGGGTAAACAAATGTCCCCGCAATTTCTACATTATAAAAAAGAAAAACCTACCGAAAAGTCTCGCTCTCATGTCATCTTGAAGACATTCTTCTTCGAAAGGTTGGCTACAGATGACGTGTTTTCTCTCTGGCCAGAAATTCGATCCCTCTTCAAGTAGGCATTCCAACAAAAGAGCTCGTGGTGGATCATTGGAAAGGTGTAAAAACTAATGTTTTTTCCACTTTTACCCGATGTATTGTTACATCCAACTGCCATGCACGTGGGCATTGTTGCTTCAACAATAGCTCTCGTGAATTTCAATGGTGAAGTCCTCTGGAAATCTGAAATAATTGTTGTCGATCGCAGCTGTGTACAACAGTTCCTATTGAAATAGCTTGTAGAGCGCAGTGCCTTACCGCAACATTATGTCACAGGATGTGATGTCAGGCGGCCATTATTGCCCAAATATGGGCAATAATGGCCGCCCTCATATTCAGCGATCAAGACGACAATTTATGCTTTTAATTCATTAAATCACCACGAACGTATTAGTTTTAGGTATAGATAATGATCCACTGATTTTTTTCTTGTTGACCGGACTTCTCCTTTAAACCTGCAGTTTGTAAGTTTTAATTTTCGCATAAACACAGTAGTTTGCCTTCACCGATAATTTTCTTTTCATCAACAAAATGTTAAGTGACCCTAGCTCTAGAAGTCAGGGATGCTCGGTTTCTTCAGTATTACAGCTGGTGTGTGTAGGTGTGTGCTGGTTGCATGTTTTATTGTGCTGTTTTAACTGCTCACTGATGCACTGAGGCGTAACCCACATCAGCCAAGTTTATGTGCCTTTTTATCTACAGAAGTGAGTTCACTGGACGGCGGGGGTAGGTAAATCTTATGTAAGCCAATTTTTGTCACATTCCAGAATGCTTGCGTTTAATGATCACATTACATTTTTTCTTTTTTTTTATCATTTATACTATCAACATATCACTCACAAGGTTTATCCAAACTAATTTTCAAAATTCAAATTGGAATCCTTCCATTAACACATAATTTGGGTTTAGAGCGACACAGAGCATTACTTTCAGATCGTACATGCCTGGAACAAGTGCCACTTCCACAAAAAATGCCTTTTAGGTCAGAATTAGTGTCACAGTAGCTCTGTATTCACACAAAAATGTATCTGAAACAGAAAAAGGTAAAATGATAAAAATGTAACTACTACAGTTAGAATGATGTTATTTTTAGCATTTATTCAATGTTATGATATCAATACACAGGCTAAAGCAGAAATATGAATCAAAACACCCGCTAGCTTTAGTAACAGTTCCGAAGGCCTTGTGCATACTCATTGCAATAATTTAGAGAAACACGGTCTAACCAGCTGATCTTAGGTAACCAACCACCTGGACTACCTGTTTGGGTAAAAGCTGCAACCCTTTGCTGAACTCCTGGCTTCCCAGGTGTAATTTTAAGAGTGTGTTACCTTATAAGTAGTGATGGGTGCCCATTACTGATGGTTTTTATGAGTTTCATCATAAAAAAAACACGTTGGCTTAAATAATGTTTAGCCGATGCCGTTTAAACCCTCTTTAAGCTCACAAACCTTTTTTTTTTTTTTTTTACATTTTATACTCACCGTTTTTGAATCATTTCTACTTACAGGTTTAGGAATCGGACAGAGACACAAACACTTAAATAAGGCAAAATAAAGTTATTTCAATTTGCCATGATCACTGATGTTGATTCATCTAGAGGTTTTCACCTTTTTGCTGACATTCCTTGCTTTCTGTTGAATGCTAAGCACAAGTTAAAGCAATAAGAACAGCTAGAAAAAAAAAACCTTTGTATGTCACATGAGCAGAAGCCTGCTGAACGTTTCTTTGTGAACATAGTTTTCTAATGAATCATTTTATATACCTTGATGTTGATTTAAGATGTGTCTTTTATTGAGCAAGGCTGCAGGTTGCTTCAAGGGCTTCAAACAGTGCTTTGAACAAAAGTTTATTGTATGTTTATTCATGGTTTATAATCACTTTTCTGTCACTGCAGATATCTAAATAAAGGTTGTGTTTGATTGGCCAAAGTGATCACTTTAAAGACCTTTCTCTAGTGAGAATAGGTCTGTTGAGTTTAATTTGCTGCCATGTGACATCCTAAAGAGAGTTATATCTTAGGCTCATTTGAATGTGTATTTGTAACAAGAAATAAACCTTGAAGAGTTTAACAGTAATAGCCACAAGTTTTTTCCCAAAAATAGGCATTTTCATTTTAATTTTAAAATGAAAATGTATTTAATTACAGGTTCTCCAGACTCTATAAGAAGGCAAAAAGCTGTATTAGCATAAAATAGACTACCGAGGGACAAAAAAAAAAAATGCCAAAAAAAATCACTGAACACCTTGGAAAGAACGTGCAGGTATATGGAGTCTTTATGCAAACAGGTGATATAAA
Organism: Fundulus diaphanus; assembly: GCA_037039145.1. Lineage (NCBI taxonomy): Eukaryota > Metazoa > Chordata > Actinopteri > Cyprinodontiformes > Fundulidae > Fundulus > Fundulus diaphanus. Next base: position 19,359,980 of record CM073121.1, on the reverse strand, counting down.
ATAAAATGAAAAAGACATAGGTGATGAAGGTGTGGCTTCAGGCTGGAGCTCTGGACAAGTCAACAACGCTCTTAAATCTCTTGCTCCTGCCTACCATGCAGTTCTCCTTACAGGCAATGCAGCGTTCCCATGATTTATGAAGAATCCTTCTCTCGATTTATCACTGATGGCAGGAATGTATAATTCAAAAAAAAATTTCCGTTTTGCTGTGTGTGTTGCTTCCATGCCTCCCTGCACACCACAACCCAGCACTGCTGCACATCCGAGTGCTGTTGCGCGCTTTGAAATTTGCTGCATGTACAAAAATGGGTTTCAGGGCCAATTTGTTCCTGAATAAAGATTTTTGATGCAGAAAAGTGGCACTGATGTGGGGAAAAAAAACGCTGCTCAAAACATGACTGCATGCATGTTTGAAATCCACGTCTCTATTACTGTAAACTGTTGTCTTTACAAAATGACACTGAGCGGTGTTAAAAGACAACAGAACACGTGGCAACAGGAAACCAACATCAAAGTGAGTCTGTCTTGTTCTCCCTTGGACCTGACAATAAATCCATGTCTGCATTACTTTACTCAGTTAAAATGAAGTCTTACTGTATCTTTCAGCATACATTCGCCAGCCATTTTATTAGGTATGCCTTGCTAGCACCAGGTTGGACCCCCATTGCCTTCAGGACTACCTTAATTCTTCACAGCATGAATTCAATATGGTCTCAGAAACATTTCTCAGCATTTTGGCCAACAATGACATGACAGCATCACCCGGTGGCTGCAGATTTCTCAGCTGCACTTCCATGGTGCACATCTCTTACTACACCACATCGTCAAATATGCTGTACAGAATTAAGATATGTTGATTCTGGGAGCCATTAGAGTACAATGAACTCATTGTATGCATAGCATAGCCATTGAACGAGAAATACATTTTTTTTGGCATGGTGCATTATCCTGTTACAAGAGGTCAAGAGAAGATAGGTACACTGTGGTCATAAAGAGCGGATATAGTCAGCAACAAAGCTGTAATGTTGTAATGATGCTCTATAATAGGGCCAAAGTGGGCCAAGAAAATTCTACCACCAACACCATAAAAGTCATGATGGATATATGCTTTGATAATGTTTACACCAAATCCGGATGCTTACGTCTTAATATTACAGATGTCACTTCTAGACTTTTCAGAATTCTATCGGTCTAGTCTGCTCAATCCTCTCCAACCTTTGACATCATCAATGCAGTTTTAGCCACACAACTACAGCTAACAGAATACATTTTGTATTCAGACCATTTTCTGTAAGCCTTAGAGGTAGTTGTGCGTAAAAATCCCAGTAGATCAACAGTTTCTGAAAAAACTGAGACCAGTCTGACTGAACATAATGGATTCCCTACAACCTGTTTGAAGGAGGTCTAAATGTGAAGAAGTGAAGCACATTTTGTGAAATGTCCAATCTGTGTCATCACTGTCTCATCACAATATGCATGTGGTCATGATGTCCCTATATTTATTCTAGTCTGGGATTGGAGATAAGGTGGGGAAAATGCGCAGTGTACATATTTTCTCCATTAAGACAGCCTAAACTACTTTTACACACCCATCACCTTCTTTAATATTTTTCTACAAAAATAACCTATCTGGGAATGAAAGAAAGACTACAGAAAGTCCATGACTGACTCCGAAGTGGTAAGATGAATATTAACTAAATTAATCTGAAAGTAAGTTGCAATGCTCTTCTGGTGGAGCCACCGAGCATTTGGCATGCTGAGGTGAAAGAGCTTTCATCCGTGGAGACAGAGGATCTGCATAGCCGAGCCGGAGGTTAAGTAGATAAGTAGAGACATTACTGCAAGATTTGAGTTGCACTTATACCAATGTGGATTATATGTGGTTTATCTAAGTTGCAACACTCATACTACAGAGCTCTTGACTAGCTGGAGGTTGAAAGTATCAGATATGTGAAAAGGCAATGCTGAGTGGCTCTTTACTATCTTCAAGGCAGATACACAATAGTGTAACAGGGGTATAAGCAGTATTTTTTCAGCATTCTTTGGATTTCCCATTTGATGATTGAACTCTCTCAGCATGCTGGTATGGCAACACCGTTTATGTCAGATCTTGTCAAGATTGCTTAAAGGCATACCATGCAACATTTTTCAGTTACTTAATGTGTTCCATACCGTTTTGGATGATTAAATGAGTCATTTCAGGTCGAACAAAGGTTTTCTCGGCCGCCCTGGTGGTCTGTGGGGGAAATACCGCACTTGCAATTGCAGGAGCCCTCGGCCCGCACCCACAGGCTCAGAAGTCTGGTGCATCGCGAGAGTCGGTCTTGCTTTACGGCGAGAACTGCTACACGCCCCCAGTGAAAGGCATGCTCGGTGCTAGCGCAATGGCGATATTTGTGCAGTTATCATGGCGGAACCAGCGAGAAAACAGCGAAAGCCCATGTCGGAGCAGGCAAGAAAGAGGAAAAGGGCTCTGGACAGAGAGAGGAGTCGTACACGGGTGAACATCGGGCAAGCTTTTTCCGAATGGCGAGAGCTAAAAGAGAAAGAAGGCTGCAAGGCTGACGCGGACCTCGCGTTTCTGCTGATGCGATTGTAAGTAACAGTGGAATGGTTTCTCTCTCTCTGTGTGCATGTTCAGTGTTTCCCGCAGGAATTTGCTTAGGCGAGGCGGTGAACTGGGGCGGGGCGACACGTTTTGCGCAGACCAACTGGCGGAACGGGGGGGGACGGGGGGGACGACGACGACTAGTGCTGCGCGGACCGACTGGTGAAACGGAGGGGGGGGGGGGCGGCGTATCCATGTGTTTTTGCCTGTCTTTTCCCTGCCATTCACTATATGCACGCGCGAAAGCAACAACAAAGAACCGCGTGTTAACGTCAGATAAACATGCAAGCACATCGAGTTAGTTTTTTTTTTTTTTGGAATGTTGGCGAGGCGGTAGCGTGAGTTTGGCGATAGCCAAACCCTGATGTTCATACTTTCACTGTGTTAGTCATTGTTTGTACTGCCGTTTTTTCGACTTTTCGTTGCGTTCGCCTGTCTGCTAAGCTCAAAACAACCACACCTGGCTTGACGGAGAAACCAGGAGAACAGCTGAGCATCTTTACGACAGTGCACTTTTACTTTCGCCCTCTGGGGGGAGCCTCGCTGGAAAATCAACCCCGGTTGCATAGTATACCTTTAATGCTGCCCTAATCAAATACTGTCAAAATGCAATTTTGACTAACATACTCAAGTTATTATTTAAAACAGGAAAGTGCTGTGGCTTCCATTTCCCGAAAAGCTTTGTAAGCACCAAATAATTTGTAAATATCTGTAAAACAGGATTATGGGTAAGTGGCTGGAAGTTTTAGAATTGTGCCGGTAACCTTTGTTTAGTGTGCTCACTGTCCCCTCTGGTTGAGTCAGTGCACCCAGTGGACAGCCAAAAGGTGCATCAGTAGTAACATGTTGTGGGGCAAGTAATGAATATCCTATTGTGTGTGTTTGCATGACCAGTTCCTCTTATTTCCCATGGTGCCCTTGGTAGGTCAGTCGCTAAAGGTGCTCTCAAGCACATTTTCCCTCACAGACTAATTTTGCATCCTTTAATATTGCATGGAGCTCATTTAGAGGATGTGGCATTGGTGCACAGTACACACACTGACAAACGAGCCTGCACAAGCGTGCAAACAGCATTTTGTGTTGTAATTTACCTCAGCAACTCTCAGGGGTGAATTTTAGGATGTAGGGCCGTTTTGGATTGATGTGGTTACACATGTCAAATTATTTCTGTGTTTGTGTGTGTGTGTGTGTGTGTGTGTGTGTGTGTACACTTAATGTTTTTGTGTCCATGCATTTTCCCCAGTTCTACAGAAAAGTGATGCAAACACCCCTTTCTATGCTTCTATAAGTCATCAATCACTTTGCCACTTTAATTTATGTGCCACTTCTGGGAGCGTTGTCGTTTATTTTCAGGGGCAAGAATATCACCATTGCACAGCTCAGGGGAAAATGCCTCTTTTTTGGAGCAACATATTGTCGCTTAACCCTGTATGAGCTAAAAGGCATCTCCTAGGTTGGCTAAAAAAGACAAGCTATATACTGTATGTTTGGTGGATTTGCTTGTGAAATCGTCCAAAATCCTATTTATAAATGTATACAGTCAAGGTCAAAACCTGGCTTTCATGTTGTTCAGAAATAAGTTGGGTTGTTATAACTAAACATTGAATAGAGATTATGACCCAATCTGTTTTGCCACAAAAGAGACCAGAAAGAACCTCATCATTTTTCTCTAAGCATGCTACTGGATGAACTGAGCAACAGAAGGATGTTAAACGTATGCCAAACCTTATGTCAGTGGATTTGATCAATGGTTCAGCCAAGAGCACATGTTTGTTCACTAAGCTTGTATATGCAAGTGCTCACCAGGTTCAGCATCAACATGTTGACCAAAGAACCTGTCAAACGGTAATCAAGCAATATTTATTACAATCTTGTATAGTCTGTAAAAAATCTATTCAAATTCAGATTTATTTTTTTGGAATGCAGTTGGTTTAGAAAAATATAACTTTAATTAATAAATTAATTTTTAGCTGCTTTGGTGTAGCTGTTAAACTCTCACAATCATGTGTGTCATGATTTGGGTTTTTGTTTGTTTTTGCCTTTGGACTTATCTGGACTCTTCTCATTTAGCCTATCACCTCTCAGCCGCCAGCCACTATCCAATCAGCTCAGTCTGCCTCCAGCCACCACCCTGTTGTAGATAATCTCCACCTCTTGCCACTAATTACATTCAACTCTGGTCACCTGTTCACCTGCTTACTTATACCTGCCTCTGCCAACTCATCCCTGCCAAAACGTCACTTCTCATCCAGTTTGATGTGCCCTGCCTCTACCAGTCCCTGTGTGCTCAGCCAGCTGGACTCTTCTGTTAAGGTCGCCTGTGTCTGCATGCTGCAGTTCTGCCTGTTTTCTCCATGAGTCCCAGCTACTTGCTCTGCCCGTTCTGGTGGTTCCCCGGTTCACATTGCCTGTTCTGCTCTGTCACTATCTGCATCCTCTGGTCTCCTGCTCATCCCAGCCTGCCAAGATTCATCGGCCAAGTCTGGTTCTGTTTGTCTGCCTCACTCATCACTACTCATCCCTCCCAATAAACCTTTTAAACGTAACTCTTTGTCCAGCTGAATATCAGGTTCACCTGCAGTAATCATGACACTGTGAGGTTTCTGTGTAGTTTGCATTTTCTCTCCCTGTATTTCAATTTAGGCCAGTAAGATTAACTGACCAGTCTAACCGGCCCCCAAGTGTGTCTGTGTATCTCTCTATTTCAGACCTAGTAATACCTTGTGTCATGGCTGATTCAGCAGAGTTTTATGAGTACCACTTATACCTGACATTAACACCTGTCAGGTATAAGTGGTACTTATGCACATTGCACTGTATAAAAGTGACTTTACATTCCACATACAGAGAGATGTTTTGAGCTTTATATTAGTCATTTTACTTGGCACTGATAACTCTAACAATTATTAAAATACACCACGTCAATAAAATTCTGATTGCTGAGGGAATATATTTGTTTTCATTGATGAGGACGTACAAGGACTTTATTAAAATATGAAAAAAAATCTTATCTTTAGACTATTTCCAAGAGCTGTTCAATGTTTTAGATTGGCTGAGAACAGTAGCAGGTTTTGGGCTTGACGTGAATCATGTCAGGTAAGCGTCGTGCTTCACTTTGTCCAGGAGGGACTGTGTTCCAATGCAGATGCAACTGTCCCAGACCACATCTGAAGGACATCTGAGGGAAGCCACCCTCAGTGGGTCTTGAGTGCACTCATTCCTGCATATCAACTGTGTGGCATCATGGGGAACATGTTAAACCTGAAGCTGAGGAAAGTACCACTGCTGTGGTAGACCTCCACTGTGGTACCACACATCCGAAGGACATCTGCACTCAAAGGCCGGTAGTACTGACCTCACATCTGATGAAGACCCTTGAGAGGTTGGTTCTCAACCATCTTTGCTCCCTGGTGAGGTCTTTGTTAGATCTGCTGTAGTTCACCTACAAGCTTGGCACTGGGGTGGATGATGCCATCATCTACCTACTGCATCGAGCTCTGATCCACCTGGAGAAGCCTGGAAACACTGAGGATCATGTTATTTGATTCCTCCAGTGCTTTTACTATTACCCGGGCCTCCTGAGGGATGGGCTTGAACAGTCTGGAGTGGACCACCACCTGTCATAGTGAATTAGGGTTGTTACCAATACTGAGAAAAATACTCAGTACTATATGCCTTTATTGATAATGCGACATTCATTTTTGAAGGCACAGAGTCATTTTTGGTCAAGAGCAAAAGTATTGTGAGTTACAATATACCAAACGTAACTTTAACTTGCTTTATTAGGGCACGTCCAGTTAGTTTGAGACAATTCAGCCCTCATTTAAAGCAATCTCCTACTTGTTTGGCAAAACTGAAAACAAGATAAAACTAATAGTATAAGTTTCAATATCATTTATGGAAGTATTTAGCTTAGATCCAGTTATGTAATTCTTTTTATTTTCTTTAGTGTGCAACTGTGTGTCTCCATTTACCTGTCAATTTGTTCTGACTACAATTAAATGACAAATAAAGAATCATTCTAATAAACAAGTATGCAATCAATGCGAAAGTATTCAGCCTTGGCCTAATGCAATTTCTGCGTTTGTTGTAATTTTTCATTATATTTTCTTATGGGATAAACTACAGCAAGATAGTAGATTGCTGCAGCGTCCTACTTTGTTCTACTCTAATGGTCATCTTCAGTCTGGCTCCATAATAGCATGTGATATTATTGGCCATATTAGTCTCTAATGCCTTTGCAACTAAAATACTAAAATTAACATTTCCTGCCTAGATTTGTACCCCCGAATGAAGTACATGCTTATCTTGACAAATAAGTTTAGCCCGACGGACCCCATAATCGGTTTGTCCATGTCCCTGAAACAAATATTTAAACAGACAGCATTAGCTTGTGTCATCCAGGAGGTTTATTATTTCTCTGTTGCAGATACAGGAGCTTTATGGACAATTTTACATTACTTCCAAACATCAGGATCATAGTGTTAGCTTTAAGTCATGTTGTTCATAGCACTGAAACAGCTCTGGTGAATGTCTCTATGAAATTATCATGGCCCCAGATAATGGACTTGTGTCAGTATTGTCTTGTTAGATCTCAGTGCTACAGTTCTCCTAGAAAGACTTGACTTGTAGGGATTAAGGTTGAAGCATGAGGCTGGTTTAAATTGTATTTATCTGACAAATTACAGTTTGTTCATAATAAATCCTCTTCAAACTCCAGGGTTACTGTGGAGTACCTCAGGGTTCAGTGCTTGCGTCAATAGGGGGTTTTCAGCTGACGTCACGCTCACGTGACTACTCTGCGCGTCCGCCGTATTGGGTGGCAGTCGTTTCGCACCGTTGACCCGCATTGTATTACGCCTTAGGCAGTATTGGAAGTGAACAATGGTGAAAACGTGTTTAATGGTTGGTTGCACGGCCCGTGGAGGTGGAGATCAACGCTCTTTCTTTCGCCTACCAGCCGTGATAGTGAATCAGTGTGAAAAAACAAAACAGCTCTCTGAACAACGCCGTCCCCTATGGCTGACACGGATATCCAGGTCCGATTTGGACGGTGTTAAGCTGGAATACGCCAGAGTCTGCGGTGCTCACTTTGTCACAGGTAAATTAACTGTTAAGTATTTAAAACATGTAAACCGTTGCTGTATTGTGGGCTGTAACAGCGCAACACATGATCGCCATGGGAAAAACATAGAAACGGGTTAATTTTCCACCGCTTTCCTGCCTGGAGGCGCAACCACGGAGAACAACTGTTAGAGATAACAAAGAGTCGTCGGCTCGCTTGGATCGCGGCTGTAAGACGACCTAACATAACTTTCCACAGTATCCCGATGTCAATGAGAGTGTGTTCTAAACGTTTGAAACACATAGCAGCTAGTTAAAAGTACATTACATGCGTGAGTGGTTGTTAGCACTAACGGTTAGCAGCTACTAACTTAGCATGTGCCAGAGCCCGTCTGAGCGCAGCTTACCTTTGAACGAGTTGCTGTGTTCCCACTGTTTGCTGGCTTTAAGATCTGCCGCTCCTGAACCCATCCATTCGTAAACTGTACATGAGACTCCAAGGACTTGTAGCTTCAGAACTGTTCTGAAGTATAGGCGCTCACACCACAAACAAGGTAGCCGAAGACGTCCGATATGGAAAGTGACGTCCGCGCTACTTCCGGGTTACGCCGGTAGGCTTTTGCCGGCGTAAATACGGTAAATACAACTTAATTTTGCACTGGTCATTGTTCTGATTAAATAATTAAAGCCGCGAGCGGCGTCGATCAGCCCTGCAGCCAAGCGCCTTCGCGCACCGCCGGCAGTCAGCCACCGCAGAAGCATGCGCCGCATTTGCGTCGGATTGTTTACATTTTTACCATCTTATTAAAACTCACCTGTCCACGTATGATGGCGATTTCCTTGATGTACATAACTTCGACGTCTCGTACCCAACCAGATGTGAACTGGTTGTGAGCCTCTAGACCCTTGTAAGCTCTCATTTCCTCAAGAGTGTGCAGAGGGTTTTCACTGAACACCAGGTAATGTACTATGTCGCCGTGCTCTACATTTGGCCAATCATCAGGATTACGGCTAAACAAGGCACCGTGGAAGGCATAGGGGTCCATATGGTCGATCACGGAACATTTCCTCAGATAGACGTCCTTATCTGGTCGCTCTAGCATGCTGGCGTACTTATCCATTCTCGATACGAAAATACGTGTAGGACAACTAGAGATAAGGAAGTGTACCACCCAATATGGCGGACCGGAAGTTGGCCAGTGACGTCAGTGAAAACCCCCTATTCTCTTTACTGTATATACAGTATGGTTCAGATTAGTACATTTTTCCAACGGCACAAGATTAAGCTCCACTGTTATGCTGTTGATACTCAGCAATATGTATCCATATATCCTGATTAATCCAAACAATTACTTAGACTACAGACATGTCTTGATGATGGATTATTGCTTTGTCAACAACAATGCAGACGACGTCCCAAGAGAAACCTTTTGGACAATTTTTCTGTGTGATTGGACTGAATTGACTTTGTAAAGTGCCTTGAGATAACATATGTTGTGAATTGGTGCTATATAAATAAAACTGAATAGCAGTACAGGGGCCCTGGAGGGAACTGTGCTGACAATGTTTCTGTTCACCCTCTACACTGCAGACTTCTCCATTGACTCTCCGGGTTGCCATCTTCAGAAGTTCTCTAATGACTCCAACTTAGTCAAAGACCCACCGTGACATTGGTGTCCCCTTTGTGCACTAAGGAAAGTTTCATTTTAAAGTTTAATGTTGACTTTTAACTCATGAAGTCTCAAAGTGTCATATACTGTTTCCACTGGTTCAGTAATTGTAATCCTTAGATAATATGTCATGTAATGTAAGTATGACCTAATTTGACTTCAGTTCTAAAACATTTTGATGTAAAATTGGTTTGTCAAATATTGCTATGACAAACACCATATTGGGCATTGAACTGAAAATTGTAAAAAAATAAAATCATGTGACATATTTGTCTCAGAAGATAAATACTAATCATCTGCTTAATCAATTGTGCTCATCCAGTTATTTTAAATCAATATATTTTATGTCTTTCAATTTTAAAAACATCTAAACAAATTGGAGAATAGAATCATTAAAACCAGAAACTTTTATTGTAATATTCCGAGTTTAGTTCTGGTTTATGTTATTAATTTTAGTTTTCCTCCTCTCTCCTGTCTTTGATTGTCTGGCTGTTTTGAGTTCTGTCTTGTCTGGATCCTCGTTTAGTTGGTGTAATGTTTTGGTTTACCTTGTTATTGTCATCACTTTTATGCTTAGCCTGTTTTAGTTATCTGGCCTTTGTTATTAGTGTTTATTTCAGCTCGCGTTTGTTTAGTCTTGTTTTCTACCTTAGGTTTATTGCCTATCAGTCAGTATGCTCCATTTATGACATCCACCTGTTTTGGTTAATTAGTCCCGCCCTGCTCTCCTGTTCCGTCGCCTATTTAAGCCTGCCTTAGTTGTTTGTCTGTTGCCGGAATGTCTTGTGTTATTCCCTCCCGTCTGCTTGCGGTAAGCATGTTCCAGCCTCTGCTATTTTTACCTGCCCGTCTGCCAGTCCGTGCCTGATCTGTTCTTTGCCCTCCTGTTTTTTGAGTCTGTTTAGTTTCTGCCTGGGTCTGTTTGATTTCCTGATGTCCCCCTTTTTTTCTTCCTGGATTTTGTTAATAAACCCCTTCTCACATACAGCTCCGTGTCTGGCTTACATTTGGGTTCAACCTTAACGATTCATTACATTTATTCAGATATAGGCGACTCGTTCTTCCTGTTAACCCATTTTGTTATTTCACTTTTTGTTTAATGGAATAAAAAATACCATTCAAAAGGCACTGGAATTTATGACTGAATATGACAGTGAATATGAGGGATGTCAAAGTAGCTGAGATAGAGATCCTGAAGATGTAATGATTATGCTTTGGATAAAACCCGATATTCAGCCAGACACGGAGCGAATGCTTAAGAAGGTTTATTTATGGAGTAGGCAGGCAAACAGAAACAGAACAGAGTCCATAAAAAAACAGGCAGGTTAAGCTGCGAAGAGCAGACACTGACGGAGGGAAGGTCTGAGGAGGGAAAGCAGGGTTCCAGCAGCAGTTCAAAGCAGCAGGTCCAGTCCAGGTCCGGGTAACCGGGACTCCAAGAGCACACGAGAGTACGCCAAGCTCAGTAACTCACGGACAGGCAGGTTCCGGTTCCAGAAACCAATCGGTCAGGTTTCAGGCGGACAGATAGAATCAGACTAGGGTCAGGCAGGCTCGGAAACAGAGAGCAGAAACACAGGTCGGGCAACAGACAGGCTTGCAGAACAGAAATGCTGAAACGCTCTTACCGTTGGCTTGAGACGATCTGGCACTGGTAGCTGATCAGCACGGGAATTATAAGGAGGTGAAAACAGGTAGACCCAATGAGGATTAATTGCAGGCAGGGTGGAGGTGAACAGGTGTGTTGCGTAGAGGATTAGATCAGCACCAGAGCCAAGATCGTCACAGAAGATCCTAATTACATCTCCAACAAAGACAAGGAGGAATCAAGTGAGTTGAATGATTCAGATAAATGTGACCACAGTGATGTAGATACAGTCATGATTGAAAAAAAAGAAAGAAATGTGTGGATACATGACTCATTTTAACCTAAGTTATAGTTATTTCAGTAATACATGGATTGTTCTTTTCATCCCACTCTTTGGCAGCATAAGTCACTTAACCCCATTTTTTGGGTTAAAAACCTTAACCCTCATATTTAGGGTCATACCCAAAACCCAACATTGTTGAGTTTAATCAACCCAAACCTGTATAAGACCATATTTGAACCAGGATCATGGATCAGTCCAAGATTTACCCAGAACTGGGTTAAGAAAATAACCCAAATATTTTTTTTTAAGAACTTTTTTTTTTTAGAACTTTTAAGAGTGTATAAAATAGTTGTGTTTAAGACATACATTTATATTGTCTCTTTTAACTGTTGTAAATACTTAAAATTGCTTCACCCCAATTAGGCAGCATCTGTATAAAGACAAATGCAGCAAAAAATTCTGTTCTGTTCCGTTTATGGGTTGCAGGATCTGGCAACACAGGTCAGAGGTTGCAAGGTGAGGGCCAGGCAAGCCATGACTGGATGAGGTCAATGTGAGGTTACTTCCGTTTGGGGATTCCAGACTATTCCCGTCCATCACATAAGGCAAGCCAGAAGACCTCTGCAACCCGGAGCCTGTACCCCTGCCCTGCCTGTCATAGTGATGCACAACAGAAGGCAATAGACGCTTAGGAGTGCAGGAGAGTCTGTCAGTCTGTTGTGAGAAAGTCTGCACACATGCAGACTTGGCTGGAGACTGACCTCTCACTGGGAAAGCCACTGCTTCTGTTTTAAGATCCTACACATTCCAAAGATACATGTGGGTCAAAAGCTGCTTAGATGTAATACTCACAGTTATTTTCAGGAGGTATTATGAAGTAGTGATAAAAGTTAAAACAAGGTGAGAAACAGTAGCAAAACAGGTTGGAAACCTTTTTCTTTTTGTCCCGAAGACCCTCATGCATCATTTAACCTTCTTACAACTGTTTAAAATGAGATACCAACACTTTCTAATCATAAAGACCATCTCTGAAGGTTCCCTCTAGGAAACGCATCAAACTCTGCAGATGAGTAAGATTCAATCACAAAGACATACGAAGCCACCCTCTATGAAAGCACTCATGGGTTTCTAAGTCAGTTTACACAACCAAAAGGATGCAATAACCCACCTGGTTTAATTGACTTCGTGAATCCGAGAATCATTGATTTGGCATAGCTACGAGCTAAACGCTACATGCTACATGTGAATCTCCAGTGTATAACTTGATATACGCAGAGCAGATCTCTCCACTCTGCTCAAGGGATCTTTATCTCTGCAGCAAGATTGAATTATTTGTTCTTGGAATTGTTGGAATTAAGTTATAGTGTCCATAATCCTCAAAAACAGACTGCTTGTGTCATAGATCTGTGTAAAGAAAAGGCAAACAGAGCACAAAGCCAGATGCTTGTTTGGCTGAAAGTCAATGCTCCTGCTGACGATTCGGACACTTAGAAGCAAGTAAGATCGACAGTGAAAGTCAAGACAAGACAAGGAGAAATGCTGTCCATATTCTTTTGACAAAGACATTTTCACAATAGCCTCTAAAGCTAGGAGGATTGTATGCAGCTTATTGATTTCTTTGTAGCAGTGTCCGGGAGATGGCGCCGAGAAAATGAGGTCTGGCTTGAAGGTTTATGTCCTGCCACCGTAAGGAGGAAACGTGAGCCGAGGATTCAGCTGGCCCTTTATTGTAAATGTGCTCCCTCTAGATTGACTTAAAGTGTCTGTTTTCCTGGGTATCGGAGGCGAATTAAATATGAAGCGTATCAGTAAATGGGCAGGAAGACTCCAAACGAGTGCTTAGGGACCGTTTCCCATTATTGTCATCTATTATCTTGGACAGATAGGGATATTGTCCGGTGTGTCGTCAGTTGCAATTGCACTGTGCATTGCTGTGGCAGGTACATAGGTTATGGGGTTATGTGAAAACAAAGTAGAGCATCTGACCATTAAATGGATTATCGGTGCCTACTTTGCACCACAATAATTTGTAGGACATTCATAATAAATGCATAAGGCAAGACAATGCATGAGACTGTCCAACTGAGTACAAAAGCGCTTCCAGTTGGTGTTTGTAAAAAAAATAAAATAAAATAAAGACAGAGCTACTTAGAATTATAAATGCAGCAGAAAAAAAGCTGTTAAACAAAATCAACAAACTGCCAGCAAGATTAGCATAGACTTCTGACCACCTGGTCAGAGAGAGAAAAATTTTGACATTTCCTTTTTCAAATGGTGTCCATCAGAGGAGACACCATAACACAATAACAATAAGCCTCTTCAACATGGATGCTGTGATTGTTTACAGAAGATTCAAATTTGCCCATCTTCAGTATCAGTATGGTATTTAATAATGAGATCAGATGAAGCACAGTAAGAAACTATTACACAGAAAACTACATTTCTGCAGTTCAGACAGATTGGGAGACTTTTAGCAGTCAACAGGAAGGCTAAACAGAGTATAGTATAGTTGCTCTGATTTAACATTTGCATTAATGATTCTAAATCTTTCGGGCCCTATTTGGTACAAGTATGGCATGTTTAGTGGTGTTCAGAAGAACATTTGGCACTATTATTAATCTCAGCCATCCATCCATTAATGTGAGAATTATATCACACCCAACCCAAGTGTGTTCCAGTTCTAACTTCCCCAAAACAGTGTGTTTCTTTATTTGATTCGGCCAGTGACCAGGCTAACCACTACAGTACTGCACTCTAACTGTAACTACATTTTAATATGAAAGGTAACCACTTTTTGTTAATTTTTCTAACTTAAAACTTTCCACTTCAGATTAAAAACAGATCACATAGTTAAATTGCATTCTGCAACCAATTATTCAATGTTAATAAGAGCAATAAAAAAACACAATGACAAATGGAAAAAGTGCACATCCTGCTGCTATCCTGGTTTATAGTACCCTGTCATGATTCGGGTTTTGTTTTTGGACTTTTCATTCATTCCCCACTCTTTTCAGTCAACTCCCAGTCGCCACTCAACACCATTGTCAGATCCGTGTGCTGCCACTAACTACCCTCGGGTCATTCCACCTGATCCTCTGCCTCACTCATCCACTTCCTACCCAAACTTCTTGTCTTGTCCCGGTGTCTGCATGTGTTTTTTCCCCCCAGTGTTTTTGTCACTCTGCTTTCTGTTTTTGTGGACCTGTTCTTGCCCTGCCTTCACCAGTTTACTTTACTAGTGCTGTGTGCTCTGCCTGATTCAAGTGGTCCCTGGGGGTTCTGTGTTTTGCTCTGCCCTCGCTGGGGACACAACGGCTGCTTTGGATCAAGACTGACTCTGCCTACATCTCCTGATCAGCCTGGTTCTGCCTGCTACACCCAGTCAAGTCAGTCTCCACCGTCACCATCCATCCAGCCTGCCATCTTCTGCTTGTCATCTACTCCACTTTCTTCAATAAACTTCGTAAAACGTACTTTGTGTCGGTTTGAATTCGGGTTCTCCACATACAACCATTACATTGGTACTTGCAAAACTTTGTTTGAGAACAGCTGCTCTAGAAAATACAAATGGAGACTGCTATTTTAGCAATGCTAGCTGCTAATAACATATAAAAAAATGGTTTGTGTGAACCCTTGAACGTGTTGTGTTTACAATATTAATTATACCTTTTTTACAATGACCTCTCCCGGGCTTGTCATGACCTTACCTCTGCTCCTAATAGAAATAAATAAGTGATCATGGCACAGGTGATAGAAACAATATTATATATGTGTTTCCTGTTGCTTCTCGTATGATGGTTCCTAGAGAGAAATCAGAATTGACTATTAACAGGTCCAAGGTTAACAAACGCAGGGTACAAAATTCTGATTAGCATATCTCCAATTAAATAGCTTATATATTGGAATGATGACAAAGTGTCTCATTAATTTAATTTGAAAATACTTGAAGAAACACAAAGTGAAATTAAATGTAGTAACTCTCAGTATTTAGGTTTAATCAGGTTTAATAAATGTTGATGGTCTGAAACATCCACTATTAAAGCAAATTAAACCCATTCTGTCTTGCTATGCTATCATTTCTTTGTGTCACAACACCAGATAAAAACAATACATATGCCTGTGAAATCTAACTGACAGGAAATCCACATATAAAGCAAGGAGAATTTGTTGCTGAAAGATTAACAAGTGCTCTGAACACAAAGGTGTCCACCATTTAAGTGTCTGGAGATGTGTTACAGTACGAATACTTTCTGGATGTTTGGCCAGTGTCAGATACTAGTGTAGCCCTGGGCTCACCCCTACGTATGGCCGTTGTAAAATGTTGCTCTGCACACTGACAGTCACTCTGAATAATAGGTCTGCAAGCAGTAAATGTCACCTCTTTAAATCATGCACAGGCCAGAGCTGCGTCTCCGAGAGAGAATGCTTCATCGCCGCTTAAGATACAGATGCCCATTTATAATGTGTATGTTTATAAATCACTTAGGAGACCTCACATTCCTGAAGCCTGTAAAATGGAGGGAGTGCGCCAAAAAGGGAGACAACTGGAAAGGGAGGAAGAAAAAGGAAGTCAAAAATATGTGAAGTGTACGCAGCATCCATAACATCCGTCATAGCTTCATATCTCATATTTAATGAACATATTTTCAGAAAGTGTGCCGGATGGTTATTTTATTTTGTTGCATAAATGTATGCGATTTTTATCGCACACGAGAACTAATAAATGCATACTTTATAGTTACTGACTGTGAAGATCAGACAGAACTAACTAAATAGGCCAAAATATTAGGTCAAAAGAGTTCTAACGTGAATGACAGTGTTTTTATTTGTGAGGGGAATTAGAGAAGATACTTCTTTAGGATACAACTATCTCTGTGAAGAATTAATATATAGGTAATATACCAGGTATTAGTCCCACTGTAAACAACTATGGGTCAAGCCATCCAGTATGACTTTATGAGTTTCTACACCAGTAGCTCACTCTGGTTGCATATGAAGGTTTCCCAATTAAATTTCCGTGCCCTGTTGGCTTTGAATTATTTTATTTCTGTGTTTTACACTTTGCATTTGCGCTATATTTTAGTAAACAAAGCGCTTTTGTGTATATTTACCATAATGAGTGCGTGAATGGGTGAATGACTGAATTTAGTGTGAAGCACTCTAGTGTGATAAAGTGTGATATAATGGCAAGCCATTTACCATTTACCATAACAAGACCATGTGTTTTTCTTCAATCTTAAATTAGAAATCAAATAGTAGCTCATCAAAAATGACAAAAAAAAATTTCTATTGCAGATATTTATCAAAAATATAAGTTGTCTGTTTTAGGAAAAGGTCACGTCACATTTGCTGCTCTAAACAACTTTTATTTAGCTGGACTGAGGGCAAAAAATGCTCTTTGGATTGTAAAGGTTGCAGACCCCCTGATCTAGAGTGTTCAGTCTTACTATTTATCTTGGTTCTTCTATACTACATGTTGGTCATGAATAGATTAATGAAAAATTTTGCCATGTTGAGTGACAAATACCACAAATTACACAGCTCTAGGCAGAAACTTGGAGTTAGCAGCACAAATAAAATGACAAGACTTGCCAAAGGAGTTAACATCAGTGTATGAAGCATTTTATAATTTCTTTATAACTGTCTTTACAGTAAGTCAGTTGTGAAATGTCTATGAATTCATTATTAGCATAGTCTTTTTGTAAAGTGGCGGTAAAAAAATTAAATCCATTATATTTAATTATCCGAAAAACACAGAAATGAAAGTATAAACAGTCTGCCAGGAAATGTTAGAATGAAGTCAGGCTAGTTTAAAGGTCTAAGTAAAACATTTTTTTCTGCACAGCTAGTTTACTCTCCTTCAGCAGTAATATCACACAGGTGTCTGCGCAGTATCAAGCACCACCACCTTTCTCCTCAGACTAACACTCTTGTTATAGACGGCTAACATCAACAAAGCTTTACAGCAAATTTCTAAACTCCTACCAGACCACATCCATCCGCTGGCAAAAAATAACTCCTCCAGTGAAGATGAGTTGAACGGGCCAATCAGCTCTTTAGTTCTGGCCCTGTTACAGTCCCGGCTCAAAGATTTATGAAGTACACCAGTGAGAGGTCCAATTGGGAAATATATGCACTGTATATGCAAGCTTTTTATGGAGCAGAGAGCACCTATCTCTCTAGTCCCCTTCATAAAAAAAATGGCACATTCCAAAATGTCTACTCTGTTTCACTTTTTCCTTTTCTTCTTTCATGTTCATATTTTTTTTTAAAGTTATTTAACGTTGTGGAATAGCAAAAAAAAAAAGGGAAAAAAGTGGAATATTTACATTTTTGGAAGTCTGATTTCTTTTGAAAAAAAAGATTTAAAAATAGCAACAGCCTTTGAAATATTCTAAATGTGTTAGCAACGTTCGGGCACAGAAAAACATTACAGGGTGCTGGATTCGTGTTTACTGCTTTAGCTATACTCTTCTGCTGAACACACCATCACTGGCTCACTTTCTCTTTTCCCAGGCTGCATTGTGTTTTCCCTCATGTTCTGTTGGTAGTCAAACCAAAAAAAGGGGACTCATCTCAGCTCCAACTGAGATCCAGGTTGCCCCAAGAGACAGACTCAACTACAGTATGTGTCACTGAAAAACTGAATTAGGGTTTAATATAATTTTGTCAAGAAGTGGTAACTCTTAAACCACTGGATAGAATATGTTCCTCAATCTAGGACTGGTCCAGAAATTGCAAAACTAAATGGGATTGGATCAAACCAGAACAATCTCAAACATTCATTAGCTTCTGGTCATTTCACAGTTTCAACCATACATACTTTTTTGATTTTGAGTTTCGTCCCCGACTTTTTCAGGAACACAAAGGGGCCGTCTTGGACATTTTGTACCAATCGTGTGTCAATTTGTCAATTTATGTCCAACTTAGGGACCCTTTGTATTCAATTATACCACTGGTGATTTTAATAAATGTTCTTCAGTCAACTCATAGTCCAATGTAAGGAAACATATTTACTTTTCTCCAACAACTAATATGTACCTACAAGAGAAAAAAGGCTTGAACAAGACTCAACCATCTGCTGCGGGATCTTTCCTAACAAACGCCCCTCAATTTCTAAACTTTTTAAGGACATTTTATTCCAACTTTCACAAGCAATCATTTTAAGTAATGTTTCTTTAATCACTAATTTTCTAATGACATGAAATGTAGGATTATAACTCCAAAAAAGAATATCTACCAGCAGGACAGAATGTGCAAAATGTGCAAAAGAGGATAGCCAATGACAGCAGATGAATTTGAAGTAATTTTGGTAATTAACCCATACTCTGCTTTAAGGAATTGTGGTTGCGGCCCCAGTAAATAAAATCTACCAACAGCAGAAAGGAAACGTACACAAAATGGAGCCGACTGTTACAAGTTATTTCATGCCAGCAATGCATTGATTCATGCATTTCATTGAGATGTTCCATACTTGCATTGACAGCCAATTAAGTCATTTTCTTTAATCCTGTCCTAGCCTGCTGTAAGGAAATGCAGTTGTATGACTTTAATAAATCAGAACTACCAGCTGGGATCATTAAGACCACTGGTTTAAATCAACTGGTTAACTAAACGAGGTGCAGGAAAACCAAGCAGGGTTTTTACTTTCTGAAGCTGAATTTGCTCACCTGACTTTTTTTATTCTTATTTATTTTTTGCCATTGTTGATATGATAATTTCACTGGGTCATACCCGTGAAAGGTCTGCCAAAAAAAAACTGCAGCTGATCCAGAATGCTGCTGCCTGCATCCTCACTAAGACTAAAAGTAGAGCACATCACCCCAGTTCTAAAGTCTTCACACTGACTCCCTGTATCTCAGAGAATAGACTTTAAAATACTTAGTCTATAAATACCTAAATAGCTTAGCACCTAAATGCATCACCGACTTGTTGTCAGTTTCTCCTTTTTGTAGAGAAAATTCGCCCTGACGCTGTAAGGCAACCGTGCCCACCATAACATTGGCCAAGCAAGGTGGATCGGACAAACTGGGAAAACACAGGTACGAAAGGGGATACAGATTTCAATTGAGCTGGAGACCTTCCACTTTGTTTGAACGTGAGTTATATAATTTAATTATCTATTTCTCTAAATGACGTTGATTTTCACCTTGACTGTGCCATGGCACCTCAATATCAAATGAACATGTAGGCAGCAGAAAGTAAAGGTTTTCCCAAACTGAATTTTCTTTTTTCAACTTCACCATCATGATGTTCTTCTAGATCTTGACAAACATCTCTCTTCTGCATCAAAACATAATTCAGGAACTCCAGCTGTCCGCGTACATGTCAATACAACCCCCGGCCCGGTTTTAATTGAGACGTATTTGTATCGAGCAGCCGAATCTTAAAGTCACTCATTGAATATGAAAAATAGAATGTGGGAATAAGCGGAGAGGGCGGGAGAGGGATCAATGATATAGATCTGCATGTGCAGAGTAAAGCCACCACCACCAGCACCACCACCCCTGAGTGTGCATGCATGCGTGTCTGCGCGTCTGTGTTGGGAGCACTGCAGCATTATTGAACATCTGAATGAGTAATGACGTCGTCCCAGACAGGGCAATTACCACCAGTGCTCGTTTATTAAAGAGTGGATTGAGAAATGGAAGGAGGAGGATGGTGGCTCTGGTGCTGAGGGAATAGATGAATAGATGGAGGAAATGGCCCAGGGAACAAATTCAGGAAATACTGTATTTACTTTATGTAATTCATTGAAAATGCACTTCATCAAAAGCGGATCAAATGTTTAAGCCTTGTTTCCAAACAGATGTGACACTTTATTTAAGTCCTTTGTTTTATGTTCTGGTAATCATGATGTGTTCATTTTTGTGGAGGAGCAGCTCATTGTTTCCCCAATAAATCAATTCTGATTAGAGATTATTTTAACTCGTCAGTTTACACCCATATATCACATTTGCTCTGTCATAGATATATCTGGTACATTTGATCAGCCTAGTGGCTTTTAGCTGATCCAATTATTTTTATGATTTACAATTAGAAAAAAAAACAACAGAAAAACACATTGAACATGGCCTCTTGGAGACACAAATTTAAGCAAAGAAATTTAACTAAGCAGACTTTTTTTTTTTACAAACTGTAGTTGCATACTTTAAATACAGAATGGTTGCGTCATTGATTTAGCTGTCGTGGACAAACTTACCTATTGTTAGTGATTCCACACTGTATGGTAAGGCCCTACATGCCAAACAACTGGACAATTGGACTACTAGGCTTCTTGCAAATCAAAATTGTAACATCTATCAAACTCTTGTGTGAGGCTAATGCTGTCCAGGATCCATCTTGTGTGTCACCTTCCACTAAATGTTTTGCTTGACTGTTGGAGCCTCTTTCAACTGCTTGATAACACAATAACTCAATTCATAATGCCAACACTTGTGCCCACTGGTGCCTGATCTCAAAACAGCAACTCACTGCAAATCAAATCCTTTACATTTCCACCGCCAGTCTGCATCTGAATTAGATCCAGATCTGACCATTGTTTCTGCATGCATAATCTGTTTTTATAACTGTTTTTAGAATGGACTGAAAAGCTCCTCTCCCTCTCTTTTTTGTGTGATGATGGCACAGTCCTCGAGTAGAGTGTGAGCATGCTATCCATGCTGGGTACAGACGATGGTGGATTCTTCCTCATCTACCTTTTCTTCTGAGAGATTCCAGCTCTGGTGCAGGCTGTCCTCGCCAAATCTCTGCTAATGCTCCAAATGGATTATTCGCTAGCAAAAAAAACTAACAACATACATTCACCGATGCTCAACCAAGCTTCAGTCACACACAAAGTCCCAGTTCATTCAGAATAACAGTCTTATTAGTTAGCAATCTAAAATTTAACAGGGCCATTCTTGTAGGTACTAACGTCTGTGGAAAAGAAGATCGAGGCGCCCAAGCCACAGGTCGCAAGTTTAGTAAGTTTATCCCACGACTCCTAAGGCCGGAAAAAGAGCAGCAAGAAGGACAACTGTGGACACCAAAGCACCAAGACAGACGACAGACCAATCTGGTCATTGAAGAACGTTCAAGGCATGTTTTCAGCTTCACCAACTTTGCTGCGTGTTTTCCCCAACGTCTGCGGCGGTGCCAGCGACGGTGTCTCCAGGCCAAAAGGTGCGAATCACCAAACAGGTGCGCAGGTACATCAGCCAGTAGAGGAGGACACTTGTTGCTGAACCCATTACGGTTGAAATAGGCAAGCCTGGTGGCACATACACGAAGCTCCAACAGTGACTGAAGATTATATGTCAATAATGACTTAACATCCGAGATAAAAAATATCAAAAACAAACGTACAAAAGGGGACATCTCAGAGAGAGATGGCAAGCCATGGACACCGGCGGCATCTTGAGTGATTGAAAGCTGCGTCCCATGCCTCTTAGACCGATGGACAATGTGTCGACCGTCTTCTACGGATCCTGCTAGGGTTCCATTCTGCGGTTAAGGAGGACCTCGGTACATTTTCTGGTCTGGCTGCGCAGGTCCCAGGCAACCTTTTGCTGGGGGTTCCCTTGCTATGTTTTAGTCCATATGTGCAACCTGTTTTCCCTCAAGAAGATTTTTTTTGCGTTCCTGGTCTTGTATGGTTTGCCTCAGTCGTTTATCCTATAGCAGTGCTTCTCAAATAGTGGGGTGCGCCCCCTACGGGGGAGCGTGAAGGTACTGCAGGGGGAAGGGGAGTGGCTTTAGCTCAGAAAATACAGGCCTTCTAAATGTAACAACACCAACCCCTTTTGTTTGGTCTGTACCTGTGGTCATTAGTATGATGAATACTATTAATAAACTCCTAAAAAGTACCAAACTTAATGTAATGGAAGTTTATATTTAATATTAATGGCTTGATATTATGTTTGCCATATAAGGCTCATAGCTAGTTAAAAGTTGACTGCAGGTACAAGTCGGGCTAAAAGCCATTTATATTAATGCCAATATTATAGAGTAAAAAAGTGTGTCAATGTTGAATATATATATGAAAATGATCAACGTTACAGTTTTGATTCATTATGTGGGATGATGAGTGCGGAGTGGGTTGAAATGTTTTCCTTCTTCAAAGGGGGCACAACAGAAAACATTTGAGAACCACTGTCCTTTTGAGTATGGAGGCTTCTTAATGTGTTTTTGGAAGACAAGACACACACAGGACTGCTTTGCCTATTATATGATGGCCCGTTTAGGGTCCTCAAGCCTGCCAAAAACACTTTGCTTCAGATTTTGGGGGGCATAGGGAGACTGTGTTGATAGGCTTAAACATGCTCAGGTGATCAGGTGGTAACCACCCAGACTTCTCACCGTGGACGACCTTTCTCTGACATTAACAGACTGCTGGCCTCCCTCCAGGAACTCTCATCAGCTGTCAGGCACCAGTGCCCTCTTAGAGAACTCCTATCTTAGCCTAAATATTCCTACCCAGGAGTCTAAACTTAAGAGTGATTCAGATAGCTGCTGAGAGTGACTCTGAGTGAGGAGGAGGTGTGGTTGACCCCGTTGTCGGGTGTGACGCTATCTTCTAAGAGCTGTGATTGGTTGATAGCACAAGACAAAAAAAACAACACAAATGCGCTCCTAGTAATCAAAGAAGAGAAATTAACCAATTAGACTGGATGAAATGTTTGTCAGGATGATGAAACTTAAAATGTATTGATTGTCACACAGCATCCGAATGTTTAATGATTGATTTGATGATCAAACGTGAAGACCTTACCTAGATTTTGTGTCATCTTCCCTTACTCCTTCACAACATTGTCTTACTACATATTTAATACTTTATCATACAAATATTGATCACCAGATAAGCCAAATCGGACATTTCTGTAACAGCTGTCACCAGCCGTATATACAACACATATGTGCCACTGATTCAGGATAGAAGCAACTGACACTCAGGTAGTATCAGCAATGACCCAATAATAACATTACTTAATCTCAAACCAGGCTTTGTCATCTGCAGTGGTGAAGACTCACTCACCCCAGCATGCTAAAAAGTGGTGGTTGGATATTATCCATCCTCCATTAAGGACATTTCATCTCAGCGCTGCGTGTCCTGAGCCCGTAACATCATCAGAGACCCCTCACACCCCCACCATGGACTGTTCTCCCTGCTGCCCTCTGGGAAGAGGTTTCACAGCATCCGCTGCAGGTCCACCAGGTTCTGCAAAAGCTTTTTCCCCGCTGCCATCAGACTGTTGAACTGCTGAACTCTAAACTGGACTCTGAATCACACATGCACAGAACTGAGCTTTATGACCATTTCACATCATTATTTTGCACTGCCAGGGTTGCTGAACTTTTATAATCAATTTAAATTTAAAAGTACACAACTGAACGATTACTGCATTTTTGCACCATTATTATCTTGCACTGCCAACATTGGATTTTTCAAATTAAAGCCTCTTTGCACCACTATTTTTGCACTATAAACATGGTGGAACATTCTTCTGCACACTTTTTTAAAAACTGTTTTTCTCCTGCACTGTACATTCTTATCACTGCGGCACTTTATACTGTAATGTTATTTTATTTTAAATGCAATCTCATTATATTGTCGTAAGCTGCAGGCTATGAAATTTCGTTTTGCATGCACTCTGTAGATACAAAAAGACTTATCCTTGCACAGACCTCTCCATAGACATGCATGACCTGCATTTTTAAGTATACCAACATATATAGAAGACAAGAAGCAGTGTGACTGCAGACAAAGTGAGCAGCTTCTTTAATTTTATTTTTCAAAGCATACAATGTTTCATTTGCATCCAACTTTGGTTTGGTAGTGTGACTCAGACTTGTGGGTAAATCTTAAAGAAGGTAATTCCATGGAGGAGTAGAGCAGGGTGAAGGGGTGGCTAAAGGGAACATTAAGTTCACATTTTATAAAGCTAGCTCTAACAGTACAGTCCAATCTCACTTTCTTCCTGTTAGTACAGAGATGTGTAATCTTTTGCCTGTCTCAAAGTCAAGCTAGTTCCCTATTTCAAGATAGAAAACAGAACATTCTTCCACTCCCACACAGTCTTTCCCTGCTCCTTTTCACCCCATTTTAGATTTCCCTTCCTTCTTCTCACCTCCTCCCTTTTCTCACCCTGTCTGTCTGCATGTCTGAAATGCTAAGAAAACACTGCGGCTATGTAGGCTATGCTGAGAATCAGTCAGCAACTGCTTGGTGATCAATGGGAAAGAAAATAAATCCCAGCCAAAAAGAATTTGGGTTGCGAACTTTCCCCACTCTGCTCGTAACCCAGAAACCATGTGAAGGAGGAAAACCATTTGAAAGATGATAGAGAGCACAGAAAATTGTTTGTGTGTGTATACATACTTCCATCTATCACTGCATATGGATATTTGCAGAAAGAGCCATGTCTATCAAGAATTGTGAATGAGAAATTGTATTTTCCTTTGTCTGGTTCAACATTGGGCCTAATAACAACCGTCTACCCGCCCACAGCTGTGTCACGTGGACAGCAGTTCAGAAGCAAAACCCTTTTGTTGTGTATACACACATTCATAGTTTGGGATGACGTGCTTGACTCATGACTCAACCTCAGATACTCGCCAGTGTCACTGTGTTGGTCTAGTGGTGCCACAGCAGTCGGGATATCCTCCCTTAGGCCTCTCCATGTCACGAAGACACACAGAGGGAATATTGTTTGTCAAGCTTGGGAAAGACTAGCAATAAAGGACATTGATAGCTGTAATGTATAATTTCCCAAGTACTCTCTGCTGCTCCACATCCTACTCATTCAGCATTTGAGAAATTTGAGGTTTGGACATAGAGATTTTTTTTCTGGGAAAGTACCATTAACAAAACTTGACTGCAACTTTCTTGTCATGCACATGCACAGTAGGTGTTACATTGGTTTCTATAATATACAGTTTTGTTTTTTGTTTTTTTTGCAGGGGAAACGGATAAATGTCCCTCACCACATTGGCACTAAACAAATGCGTTACAGGGTTCTTAGTTTTTTTTAAATAATTTGTTGTGAATCTGAAGATTCCATGCACCATGATTTCTTAAACAATAATCATTATTAATATGAAATGGTAAATTGTGCCACTATTAGCCAGCAACGCATCACATGTGACACGGAGGGGAGTGAAATTAGTAGCTCCACTTTGTTTCTTTGTGATAACTGTCAAAACCAGCATCACATCCCAGTAATCTTATTTGTCAAATATGATAACTGAACGCAAATGTAAAAGTTTAATTCAAATTTAATTTTAATTTCTGAAGAAAATATTTTAATGTGTAGATAAATGTGGAAACGTTTTTAAATATTGCTGATTACTTAAATGATTTATTGTAAATATCAAAATATAAGATTTCGGTTCAGTTCTTTGTTGAAAAAACAAGCTACAAATATATGAACAAGGTCCTTGTTACTTTATAAGGAATTAAATAGCGAACATTTAATTAAACGTTCTGGTAATTGTATTTATACAGTGTCAGTGCCATGTTTTTACCAATGCAGTTGTTGCATATGGGACACGTTGAACAGGGGAGAGGTGGGGACGCCTTTAATAAAGAACTGAAAAAAAATACAATAAAGACATCTACCTGTTACTTCCTTCACAAAACAGATTTTTTACTGCTTGTTGGCATGTCCAGTCTTTCAGGATTGGGCCCTACCACACTGTGTCACTATATTTAGAAGGATTTCAGACCCCTCTAGTGACTTTTCATTTTTTCCCCAAAAAAGCTACTAGCGTCAAAACGTAGTGACGTTTTTGTGTGTTACTGGCGGCTTTGGTGACTTCACATGAAAGCACCGATCACTCTGGAGTATTATGGTCTTCAGCGAGCAGCGAGTGCTGTCGTGAGTTCCTCCCACTTCCTAAGAACTTAAAGATGGTCAGTCTCAGTTGCCTCGTCGTGCAGCAAACCCCGCCTGCAGTCAGAGCAGAAAGGAGACCCACTCCACTCCATTTCCACATTGCAAATAACTCACACATGCACAAAGCTGCCTGTGATCCCGCCCTGGATTACAGAGCAGGAAATAACTAAAATATAAATATAATTTCAATGTAACCTGCGTGTGCCTCTGGTCTTTTGGTTTGATTTGTTATTATGAAAAAAAATGATGTAGTTTGGATTCAGGTAAAGTTTTAAAATAAGGATTTTTTTTTAATAATGTTCATATGTTATATTTATTAGAGTGTTTTTAATCACTTTTTGTCTTACCAACGTTGATATTCCTTCACTTGTCAACAACCGAGATCACAATTTACTAGCAAAACCAAACGTTTTTCTTTAGTTACCATATTTTTGTGACACAATGCACACCCATACACACCCTCCTTCCACAAAGCAGTTTATGCAGACGGTACCCGACACTGGCAAAAATACACGTCTGTGAGAGGCCTGAACTCAGCATGTAAGGACTGCAGGCCATTGTTTTATTAGAGGTGTCACAAATATGAATAAGAAATCAGCATCTTCTTTATACCTCAGTCCTCTGGCTTTCCACACCCCTGTGTTCTCTTATTTTTATGTAAAACACATCGTGAAAGGTCAAAGAAGAGACGCAGCCGAGGAGAAGCAAGAGCATGAGAGAGTCAGGGATGAACGTGCATGCTTGTATATGTATATCTGTTTGTGAGAGTGTCTACAATTATGAGTTCCTGATGTGTGTGTGTGTGCGTGTGTGTGTGTGTATTCAGCAGGGGTTAGAGCCGGTCTCCCATGCACGCTGTGCTCATTGAAAAGTGGTGTCTTGTGCCTGGGGGAGGGTGGGTAGCCGGCAAGGGGGGCAGACGGGCAGCGAGGCGCCAAAGAAAGAGGTCACATCCATATTCATCGCGTTGGACATGCACATGTAAAGCACTTTTAATATGCCGTGACAGGGGAAAGTTGTGTTGAGGCGGAAGGAGACAGAACGAGAGCACGAGGGGACGGCAGCCACGGTGACAAACAGGAATATTTGTGAGAATTGTCCACATGTGCGTCTTCATCAGGATCCAAGTGGCCTGAATCTCAATGACCTGCAAAATCGAGTGACAGGGCATGGGCAGTTTGCGCATCGTTATCATTGTTGAAGAAAGACCTAAGCGATGTGATCCCAATGAATTTGACTTGATTAATAAATTTGCCCTCACACAATCCAATTTAATTAAATCAGATCTAGGTTTGTATGACTGAAAGTCAGCTTGACATATGAAGGGTCTTAAAAACTACTCATGTCTTTCAAACCTCTTCACATTTTGTAAAGGGTTATACCCACAAATTTATGCTTTTTGTTATGTATTCTTTCTCAACGATACACTTACACAACCAAGCACATTTTTGAAGTGGAAGGAAACTTTTTATAAATTAAAAACAATAATAGCGATTAAAGCTGCAATCAGCACCGAGGTGTTAGGGCCACGCCGAGGCGCTGCTCCAGGACATGACCTCGGGCTTCCAGCATTGCCATTTCATCACTATAAGTAAAGCTGTCACACCATAGGTTGATTATATCAAATCGCCATAGCAGTGAGTTAATCAGAGGTCCATGATGGTGCACTGAAATGTTGTGAGGATCTCAAAACGTAACGGGGAGATATTGGGGTTTGAAAAATTGTAAGGAGCACAGCTGATTCAAATTCCAATAATATCCAGCTAACCTGTTGTTTGAAAAAAAATCATTCATTTCCAGTTTGGAGCAAATTGGATCATGCATGTATGATTGAGAGCCAACCGTATGGAAACACAGAGATATTGAAATTCACTAATCTGCCACGCCCACTGGGTCCAGTAAACAGTCACTTTTCAGAGTAGGATTCAACATCACCTTGTTGTGTCATAAAAGTCAGCTTGTCACAGAGTGTCCTGGTAGGTTCTATCTGTGTAGCAAATGTCAAATGTCTACCTTACACCGATTGGCCTGGCTGTGTTTAGGAAGCGCTGTAGAGCAGTTTGGCCACAGCCTTCATAAAGTCCATTGACATATGTAGATTTCACTCAGGACTGACGCTTGTGAACATTTTGGTGACTTCTTGAGTATGTTAAGGCTTCCACAAAGTCAATTGAATAAACATTCATTCTCCAATAGGCCTTCTCAGCGCTTTTGCTACCCCGGCCTAACAATCTGAAAAGTGTTCTGTGTCTCCGTTTTTAACCCCAGAGTCAGTACTTTGTAGAGCTATCTTCTGATGCAGTTACAGCTGCAAGTCTTCTCCGAACAAGTTTATCTAGAGACAGATATTTTTGCCAAATGTTACTGCAGTGTACCTTAGGCTTACTCAGATTGGATGGAGAGCATCTCTCAACAGCAAATTCAGTAAATCTTGCCACAGATTATCTTTTTTCGCTTTAGGTCTGGACTTTAACTTTTTTCTAAATGACCCTTTTGTAGCTCTTGCTTTGCGTTTAGTGCTGTTGCCCTGCTAGAAGGTAGACCTCCATCCCAGTCTCAAGACTGTTGAGGCCTCCAGCAGATTTACTTGCTTGTATTCAGCTCATCCAATTTTCCAATAATTATAGTTTTCTCTCTCATCAGAAAAACGTTGGATGGTCACCATGTTTCATAGTGGGGATAGTTTGTACAGTGTTAGTTTTCCCTTACCCGCAGTGTTTTACGTGTGGACAAAAAAAAAATGTTGATCTCTTTTTTTTTGCTGTGTCCTTTAAGTTGCTCCTGGCAAGCCACAAATGGACTTTTTCTGGTTTTCCTTCAATAATGTTGTTTATTTTTTACATACGCTATTGTAGAATAAATATGTGAGTGGCTCAACTAATAGTTTAAGTTTATTTAGTCTTTCCTGTTGACAGAGTTTGCAGACTAAGACGTTTATCTCTGCTGCTCCTCATGAGTTACCATGGGCCTCTTTGGTACTTCCACTAATAATCATATTTATTGTCATTGCAACATAGATTCTAATGAAATTCAGCCTCTGCATTTAACCCATCCCTCAGGGAGCAGTGGGTTGCCACTGTTCTGCACCCAGGGAACTTTCTAGGGCCAAGGGTCTTGTTCAGGGACCCAGAGTGGCACTCTGTGGGAGTTGAACCAGGAACCTTGCCGTCTCCCCAGGACACAAGGGCCCTGCTTTCTAAGCACTAGGCCAACACTCCCTCTTCTCAGCCTTGCTACCATTATACAGCCTGCCAGTTTAGATTGATATCAGTTATGGGGGATGTTCAGTTATGGTAAATGGTAAATGGCTTGTACTTGTGTAGTGATTTGTCAAAAAAAAAAAAAAAAAAAACGCCAAAAAGTTAAAGGTTCAAGTTCAAATCTGAAACAATTTGAGATGTGCAACATTTTGCAGTTTATTCAAATCATATTCAGGGAACAGAAAGCTGATAGTATTTAAAAGTTACAGCTCGGACAGGTATAACCAATGTATCTATACTGCCCATAGTCCCCGGTTTTCTTTTAGCAAAGCAGGAGACTGACAGAGAAAAAAATGTTGGTTATAATGGGGCACTTTGAGGTCAGCATGAGGCATATCATCTTCACATCATAACGCGGGGTCCAGGTTGCTAGTTATGACAATGCAGCAGTGTTTGGCATCTTTAGAAGTTCCACACTGACAGCTGCTCAATACAGATGTCTGTCTGGGAACGCCGCTTTGAGGTTAATGAAAAAGAGCAAAACAGAGAAAAAGAAGAATCCTATGAAGTTCAGGTGTGACGATAAAGAAGCATCATCAGATATTTGTCATTGTTACACTGAAGTACAGTACTGGACTTGTATTGCGTGTTGTGTTTACAGAGAGGGACGAAGGCTTAAGGTAAACTATCAGATGGCACTTCAGACAGAAGTGGAAGAATAGATCCTTTCTGCGGGACACTTAGCCTGCTGTCATGAAGCGCTGCGCTCAGTCCTCACCTGTGCGGGCCTACTCTGGATCATCCCCTGGGTGGAGACGGGTCACAGCGAAGGTCAGAGGAAAGAGATGGGATTTTCTGGAAACCTTACTCCTAACTTTTCATATGACTCTAGACTCCCCTGGGCATCTCCACCTTTTATGGCCTTTAATTCCAACAAAGGTTTAGCAGCAACAAGAGCTTCCCTAAGTGGACAAATTATACTATCGGTTTCCACGCTCTTGTTGTGGACTGAGAAGGCCCCGGCTTCCGTTAAATAAAAGAGGAGCGCTCCATCTGGAAACGTGTTTACAGTCAGTTAAATCAAAGTTGACCTGAATTTCCAAGCACATTTATTCTCTTGTGAGAATCAAAATTAACTCGGATGCTTTGTATTTAACGAACACACACAACTTTAAAACAGCAGCATTATTTTGAGGGCAATTAGGACGACAGGCTCCTGCTGTCCGGCAGAGCGTGGCGCAGTGAATCTTTCTCTGTTCTAACCCCCAGCTTCCCTTGAACAGCGGGGAATCCTCCTCAATCACCATAAGGATATCGCCTCAGCCCTGCTCATATTTTAACCAGCATCAACACACCACAGGAAGCTGTGTAACGGGACGGCGGATGTAACCCAAGCGCTAAAATTGCATTCTGATGACTTAGCCGTTGTTGCTTTAAGAGCCCTGGTCTGTGCCGACTGGCCCCCATGTCTACCAAATAATGATTTTCTCACTTACTTTCCCCAGCAGGGGGGCCAAGAATGAGAAACCAAGCAAAACCGAGACGAGCTGGGGGGGTGGAGGCGGGGAGGGGCATTCCAAAGAGGTGAAGGACAGACTTTTATGGCAGTTATTTCTGCTGCAAAGAGGAGAAAACCTCTTACAAGGCAGTTTCTTAAAAGGCTCTGGTCACAAGGCTGAAGTCGGACTGAACCTCTGGAGAGGTCCTGAGGGTGAACACCTGAGCAGGCTTTTAATCAAGAGTTGCTGGACATTACACAAACAAGAGCCCGTGCTGATGTCATCTTGAAAAAATTTCCTTTAAAATGCTAACCTTTGCAGGCTGCACAGTGGTAGAGTGGGTAGCGTTGGTACCTTACAGCAAGAAGGTTCTGGGATCAAATCCAACCCTGGGTCTTTCTACATGGAGTTTGCATGTTCTCCCTGTGCATGCATGGGTTCTCTCCAGGTACTCCAGCTTCCTCCCACAGTCCAAAAACATGGCTGTTAGCTTAATTGGCTTCTCTAAATTGTCCTTAGGTGTGAGAGTGTGCATGAATGGTTGTTTGTCTCTGTGTTGCCCTGCGACAGACTGGCAACCTGTCCAGGGTGTACCCTGCCCAGTGAACACTGGAGATAGGCACCCGTGACCCCATGAGGGATTAAGCGGGTCAGAAAATGGATAGATGCTAACCTTTCCCTCATTAATTTAGATTCATTTTTTTTTTTGTTCAGACCTTTTGTATGTGTTTGTCAGATATAATGTCTGAAATTTAGCTTTTGTAAGTAAAAGCTCAGCCTTTGGAGCAATGGCAGAAGAAGAAAAAAATATCACTGAAATAAAACTACCATACTGAAAATTCCTATCTGAAACAAATTTTCATGAAAAAGTCCAGTCATCTGTCAACTCTCTGCTCATCTCTCTTCTCTAGAAGGTTTTATTCCCACACGCTCCCTGAATCAGTGGCTGACACCTACTTTTGAGAACTTTGAATCACTGTGTACACACAACCACAAGTGGGGGAACGGTTACCAGGCATCATCTTACCCACTTCCATCAGTTACATGTCTGACAGCAGCAAGGTGTGCTTCATGCATTGACGCAGGGCGTCAGGGTGCACAGATTCTACATTGCTGTCTCTTTGCTGCTGGATGATTTATTATTGGCAAGAATTATTTGATTTCAATGAGAATTCTAAGGTGCCTTTACCTCTATCTTTACCTGCATTTTTTTTTCTGAATTACATTTAGCAGTTTACGATAGAAGAAAAATTACAACTTGCCAATTGCACCTTATTCAGATCTTTAAAACATATTTAAGTAAGTTTTCCCACAGCCTTGTGTAATATCATACCACCTTTTATTACACCCTGGTCAAGATGTGTTAAAATCTTAAAATAAATTCCTCTTTTATTGTTGTAGTATCATCTCACGCTGAAAAATGATAAAAAAAATATTCAAATATCAAATTAGGTAGTCTACATTTATTCATTGTTTAAAAAAAGTTAAGAAATGATTGTTTTTAACAAACTTACCAGTGGCACAACTGCTGGTCATTACTTACATTTAGTCAACAGGTATGCACTTTAGTCTCCCATCTAATTTAACACTTCACAAAGCTGGAGTATACACACAGAGAAAGATGTTTTACTTTTTATCTTTGTACAATCTCTCAAGACCATCCAGAGCACTGGCTCCTCTCTTGTTTTCTCATCCCTTTAGCTCATCAGGTTCAGGAGGGGATTTAGCCATGGAAAAAGCTGGTTTTTATGTCCTGGAGAATCAAAGAGTTTACAATACCATCCACCTTGCAGGGCCTTAGAATGATAAACAGGTCCATAGCATCACTGATCCTCCACCATACTTAACAGTGGATATGAATTCCCTCTCATCGCTTGGTTCATGCCAAACGCAGCTTAAATATTTAGCAGAGAACATCTTTTCATTCTAATCTGACCAAAGCACACTGAAGGGATCATCGGGGCTCCTCTTCCCTCCATTAAGGACATTTCATTCCAGCGCTGCGTGTCCCGAGCCCGTAACATCATCAGAGACCCCTCACACCCCCACCATGGACTGTTCTCCCTGCTGCCCTCTGGGAAGAGGTTCCGCAGCATCCGCTGCAGGTCCACCAGGTTCTGCAGCAGCTTTTTCCCTGTTGCCATCAGACTATTGAACTGCTGAACTCTGAACTGGACTCTGCACCACATTTGCATCATTATTCTGCACTACAAATATGCTGAACTCTCATTATCCATCTGCCTTTTTGCACCATTATTGTCTTTTGCACCATTATTGCCCTTTTGCCTTTTTGCACAATTATTTTTTGCACATAAACAATGGATGAACATTCCTCTGTATACTGTTTTTGCACACTGTGTTTTATTCTCCTGTAGTGTTACATTCTGATCACTGCTGCACTTTATATTGTAGTGCTGCCTATTCCACCTGCAATCCCATTACACTGCCGTAAGCTGTATGCAACGAAATTTCGTTCTGTATGCACTCTGTACATTCAAAATGACAATACAGTTGTCTAAGTCTAAGTCTGAAGTTCCAGTGGAGTTTTAAAGTCTCCACTTTTGTTGGGGGATTGTAGAATAGAAAATCCATTTATCTGGTATGTCTCTCAAATAGCCAGAGTGCATTTACATAAGTCTAATTCTTGTTATGGCAACTATCACTATTGAATGCATTTTTCTAATAGTGAACTTTGGAGATGTCTTTTAACTCTATCACCACCCTGCTCACTGTACACAGTGGCAAGATGAGCATAGGTCCTGTTCAAGATGGTGACCAGCGTCTAAAAGTCACTCATAGTAAATGTCTTGCTTTTCTTGTTTAACATATTTTTAATAAAATTAAAGATGTGTAATCTTTATAGAATCTTTCAGTTATTAAAATAGTTTTCGATCTTTATAAAACAAGAATTATCATAATTGGTTGTTTCAGGGCTTATCTGGTTTTAACTTAGATACTATATTTACCACAGCATCAGGGAAAAGGTTTCACAGCAGAGCTACTGCTTTGTCCTCTGAGCATAAGGATTGTAACTCTTAGCCTCTAACTATTGTCGTTTTTCTTAACAAGACAAAGATAAATTCAGGTATAGTTCCTTTAAGGAATTCAGAACAAGGTTAAATTGGCTTAACTAGTTGAGAACAACAATTGTTCATGTGTTCAACCCATTCACAATGGAACTCTCAGTTAGATAAAACACTATTTGTGAAAATAATATTTTAAAGAATGATTTGCTTTTATTACCCGAGCGCTCTGTCAGTACATTGATACGCAGACCAGTAGACAATTTGGGGTTAAATGCCTTGCCCAGGGACATATCATCATGCGACAGGGGGAAGCTGGAATCCAACCCACAACCTTTCAGGTTAAATATTTATATTCCTCGTGGATGAGGCACAGCAAGGGTGTAAAAAGTACAATGTCCTCCTGCAGCAGGACAGACTGTTATTTTTTTCATGACGCCACCCTCATTATTATTTTGTCTTTTTTAAGTTTTGTTTCCCATAGCCAGTGATTTCCTGGCCATCTTGAGAATAAATTAAAAGCTCCCAAGTGGTCAGATAATTATTAGGTTAATTTACAGCAAAAAACGGTTTCACCACCCTGCTTTTAAGTCACTTCAAGGAGTAGGCATGTTTAGTTTAGAGAATCTTCGTCTGTGTAAACTCAGCACCTGCATAACATATCATGAGATTAGACATTGTTATTATCATGTTATTGCTGTGACAATTGAGCTGTGGTTTTCCAAATTATCTTGCAATAGCATATTTTTTGGTATATGTGGCATGTCAAAGTTATGACATTCAGTGAGTTTTTGTTGTCAATAAACTCTGTGGCAGCCTGATGTGGCAGGGTATAAAAATACATGCTATGATGCTACAGCATCATAGAAACCTGGAAGGATATTACTTTAAAGTCCAATATCTTCTCACAGTATTGGAAAATACAGCAGGAATGCAGAAGTGCATTACCAATATTTTGGCTTATCATCTTAATCAATCCACTGTGTGGGAAAATAGTATTCTCTCGCTAGAACACTATTTTACTGGGTTGCTATTTTTGGCCAAAGAAGAGGCAACTGGCTAATTTCACTATGTGTACATTAGCGGGGGTTTTAATACTACAGTGTAACAGTTAGCTTCTTTGCTTTAATTTGTTTATTTGCCACAGCGAATATACAGCACTTTGGGACGCCTCTTAAGAACTGTTTTTCTGCAAGTACAGAGAGAGAAAATGAAAACAGTGGGACAAAATTAATTAGCTTAAATATATATATGGTAAAATTGCACAGATGTGCAGTAATGTTTTCATTTGACACACTGACCAGCATTTATCAATATTTATTAGTATTAGCAATCCTAATTTCCAGTGTTGGAACTTCATAATTTACCCTTCAAGGACTTATGTGTAGCATCTATTGAGTTGCCCTGTGTATAAATATGATGAATCATCAGCAAGTAAAGGTCAATGCATAATAAACTGAACTGTCTACAATAGGTTTGTGTGATATTACATATGATTGGGTGTGTTTATTTTTCATTGATCTCAGAGAATAGGTCGGGGTGACACAATTGCCTCAACACTCTTTCTGTGGGAGGTAAATTGGTTAATTAGCGTTATCACTGGAATATTCAGGTACTCAGGCACTTTACTGCCTATGCTCACTTCTTGGAAAGACCACATACATTTGCTCCTCTCACATTCCTATAATAAAGAGCTGTGTATCCTAAACAGTGCTCTCAAACAAGCCCCCCCCCCCCACCTCAAAATAAATAAGTGCTGATACTTGTGTCCTTTCAGTGTACCCTTTTTTCTTCACAGTGCCCAGCTCTCTCTTTCATCTCCCCAGTGCCTAACCAACCTGTGATTGTAATGACGAACATCATTTATGCAAATGTAATTAGGCCAGAGAAACACGATAGTGGAGCGCAGGGTGGAAATTTATCACTGAACACTCTGGCTCTAAACATTCAATTAAAATATTGAATTTCACTGGATTTAATCTAAACGTAATAAATTAAGCAGGGGAAGAAGAGTTTGTTGTGGAGCAGGCTGACATTTGGATGCCAGCATCATACTTTAAGATGGTAACTCATCCCACTTATTCTACTCTAATCCTCCAGACTCCAAACTGGTGAAGAGAGAAGGATGATGTCTGGTCCTTATTGTTGTGTCTGTGTTAATGTTTGTGGCTTACATAGAAGAACAGATGAATGAGGTCACACCATTAAAAAACACATTTTCAGGAAAGCGTTCATCACAAAAAAATGGAGGTGTCAGCCTTGATGAGACGTCGTCAGCATTTCAGAAATGGATGGAAAGAAAAAACATTGCTTGGGCCCAAACCACATTTTTTGCAATAAACAACAACAGTTGACACTAGTTTGTTAATTAAAACTGGTTTCTGAGAGAAAATAAAATTCCTGGATCATCACAGTTTAAATCTATGGTGTGAAATTTTAAACATTTGACAATTCTGATTAAAACATTGGTTAATTATTTGAGACGTGTTTCTTTATTGGGGCTCAGACAGTTTTAGGGACAGATGGGCAAAAGGTCCGGGTGATCAAGTCCAGCAGATATGGTCGACCCGAATTCCCAGGGTCAGACAGGTAGAGGGTCAAAGAAATCCAAGGGTGGCGTTGATCTTGAGTCGGACAGGCAAAAAGCAGGTGCAGGTAGGGCAGGAGGGGTACTGGATGAAGGAGAGAACAGACAGGTTACTTTCTAGTCAACTTCTGTCTGAGCAAAGAAATGGGTTGGGTTTACCAACAATCTGACGCCGCGCAGGGGGAAGGCCCATCCTTTTATGGTAGCTGCTGCAGATCAAGATGATGGGGAACAGGTGTGACAGTCACGGCTCTCAGCAGGTGTGACAAAAACAGCACACAGCAATTGTGGATCTCAGAAGTTCTCTCTTAAAGGGATCCACGGTTAACTAAAGCGTTATTTTAGATGTAAAAACGATACTGTAAACATACTACAAGCTCTTTAGTTTTTATACATGTAAATGAAATATTGAAATGAAATAAAACAGATATTGCCATGTTGTTTACGTTGCTGTGCATTCTGGGTAAATGAAGCATGCAAGGTCCTTTAGCAATAGGTCCGTCCAGCCAAAACAGTAATAAGTAATGTTAAGACTTTTCAGTTTAAACTGGAGTATGTTAAAATTGATGATAATGTAGTAATAATAATAATAATAATAATTAAACGATGAATGACACGTACCGCTCGTAAGACTGTGTGATCCACCAAGTGGTGCTCTGTGTCCGGTGTCAGGCCCAATAACATTTGCTTAGGATCTGATCAGTCCAGTTTTTGGTGCGTTAACACCTTTTTATGGTCTGGTCTTCGGTCTGGTGTCGGGTCTGTGATTTCACATTGTGTATCGGCGGCAGTGGCAGTACCTTCGTTATTTAAAAGGACTTCCGTTGTTGCCTGTGTGTGATGTTTCTCCCAGAGTCTTTTGCTTGCAAGGCGGCAGGGTTTATGTGCTTTATGGCTAAAAATAGCTGACACGGCCGCTGGTTTTAGCTTGCGAGGATAACGCTCACCTATTAGCTCCTTCATCAATTTTGTTCGTACAAAGGACTCAAAGTCTTCTGCCGAGAAGTGTTGAGGGCACAAATGTGGGTCTTTCAGAAGTTGTTCCTCGGCCCTTTCCCATTGCTCTTTTCTTCTTTTTTCACCTCACTTTTTGTGGGTTTTTTTTTGTTTGTTTTGAAATTACAACCAAATTGGACACAGTGTGGCACTGTCTAAATATACACCAGTCAAATGCAATATGGTAAAAAAAATAAAAACTAGGGTAATGCTAACCTTCCTGTGTTTAACTCTGTACTGTAGGTTCCAGTCCAGTAGGACCTAACCGTTTCATCAACCCAGCATGCATTGTTCAAGTGAAAAACTAGTGACCTCCATGGGTTAAAATTATAACAAAGGATATACAATTTTTGAAGCAATTATGAGTTTTTACGTATCACAAACAACAATTTTTAAGTTAATAGGAAAATTACAACATATTTAGGCCAACATGTTCAACTAATTGTGGATCCCTTTAAAGTGCTAGACTTAACTGACCACTAAACTAAAATGCAGTTTTTAGTTTTGCATGCACCTTTAGTTATTCCTACATTGTCTGTACAATTAGAGAACATGCTAACGCTTAACTAACCTGACTCTCGCCAGATGTATTTCGCTCCGCCTAGCTTCACTCACATACATCTGGGACACCGCCATAGGAATTGCCTTTACTGAAGGCTGGGCCTTATCAAATATCCTTGCATATGATTGGATAAGCCACTTGTCTGTCATCTTTATCAACATGCTATTTCAACCACTCACACCGAAGCCAACCCGTGACGCTGTGAGAGCAACGCAGGAAAAAACTAAACTTTTTTTTTTTTAATGTGTTTGCGGCTGTAGTGGCACGCGTTTTACTGACAGTGAGCTGACAAGAAGAGGGGGGAAGACAGGCGGCAAAGCGCCGCGGGTCGGAGTCGATCCCTGGCCGACCGCGTTGAGGACTAAAGGCCTCCTAATATGGTTCTCGCTAACCGCTCCGGGGCGCGTCCGTGTCTGCCGCGGACGCGCCCCGGAAAACAAAACTTGCCAAATCCGGTCGGGAGAAGGGCGAAAGCATCGTTTCCACCAACAAAAGCCCTCAGAGCCGTTCTCTGATGTTCTTTTAATGAAACAATATTAGGTAGATTGGACAAGACGGAAGAAATAGCAGCATCAATGCTAACGCTTGCTTCCTCGATGCGAGCCGCCATTGTTGTTGGAATCTCACGGTCGCTTCTCCACTACGTCACATCCATAAAACTCCCGCCCTGTGTCCTGATTGGCCAGACCATAAAATTGGTTGGAGAAATCACTCTCTATGGGAGATGTCCCAGATGTATGTGAGTGAAGCTAGGCGGAGCGACATACATCTGGCGAGAGTCAGGTTAACGCTTAACCACACTTTCTAGTCTTTTTTCATTCAAATTTACATGTAAATTTGAATGAAAATTAAATTAAAACAATTTTTAAAAGTGCAGCTTTCCTGAAATTTTTACTTCCAGTTATTTCTGTTACCGTACGGTCTTGGCTTAATGTTTTTTTGATGAGTTCACGTCTTCATGCATCCTGCCCGTCCCAGCTTCATGGTAATGAGCTGCCATTGTCCCAGTTCTGTTAATTACACATTAGAATTTCATCTCAAGGGATGGCTTTACTGCAAGTGTAAGAACTTTGTATGTTTTATGAATAAGACTGGGGAGCTTGTTAAATAGTTGCATAAATGTTCTTTTTTTGTCCCTTGGCTCCCTATGCAGAACATATTCATGCTCCATCTTCATATAACCCCTGTGGATCTCAGTGATATTTTGTCAAATTATGCTCTAAATTTGAACAAAGAGAGTAAAATGAGGCTTGACTTCAAATCTGTGCTTCAGAAGAGGAGTTTGTTACCCTTTCCTGAAATAATGCCATCCACAACTTATGTCTGAAAACATTAACTGCTCAAAGGTTCAGTGACACACAACATTAACCATGTTCTGGGAGCAGTTAAACACCATAGTCTAACGGAAGTCAATGGTGTGCCCACAATCTGTCTTTTAGTATTATTCCAGATGTGTCATTTATGTTTGACATCAGACGAGTCAGGTTCCACATTAAAAGAAGGATTTTTTTGCCCTTTCACTAAAGTAGCTTCCAATTGTTTTAAACCTCAAAGAGCTGAACGCAGAGAGCTGTTAACAAGATGAAAGCAAAATGTTAGGAATATCATAGTCAATGGCTGCTTTGGAGTATGATCAATACAGGTTACAAATACATATCTTGTATACATGTACATAGCATACATGTGCACGTCTACAACCGTCCCTGTGATAGTTTGAGTTCTGTCTTAGTTTAGGTTCTGTTTTGGGTTCTTTCTTGTTTGGTTTCTGTCATAATTTGTGTTTTTGTTTTCAACCTGCTCAGATCACTTCTCAGTCATCAGTCTTTAATCAGTCACCTCTGTTCACCTGCCAGCAATCTGCCAGCTCACCTCACCACCAAATCTCTTTGCTTGTCACTCCCCTGTCTAGTCTCCAGCCAATCAGTTCGGTTCACTTTCAGTCACCACCCTTCCTTTGATTATTTGCACCTGTTCACCTCCTTATTTAAACCAGTCTCAGTCCACTACAATTTGCCAGATCATTACAAACCATCCAGTGAGTTCTATCCAGCGTTTCTCTTCTCTGACTGATCTGTTGATTTAGACCCAAATTGCCTGTTAAGAGTCTGAGCCAGCCTGATCCCTGAACCTGTTTTTCCTGCCTGTTAACCCGTGTACCAGACCTACCCTTTTTTTTGGATAATCTGAGTTTACCTGATCCCTGCCTGCTAAACCTGTTTGCCTGGGTACCGTTTTTGGACTGCATTCTGACCATCGAGGCTGCCTGTCCTAGTCCAGCCTGTCAGTCTGTCATCCCGGTACCATTCACTACCTGTCATTAATAAATCTTCTTTAATTTTACGCGCTTGTCTGGCTGAATACTGGGTCCTTCTGTTCCATTCATGACAGTCCCTAGAGAAGAATTTTCTGCTTTTTTTCCCTACCTTCTTCAAAACATATATTTTCCTGTAGCGTTCTGTTTCACGTGCAAGGAATTTGCTACCACTATATGTCACTTCTGAAATTAGGCTGAATGCCAAAAATAATAATAATTAAGCTTCCCAAAACCCTTGTGAAAGTATGACAGAATCCATTGATATATTATAGATTAACTGTGATTGGCCACATTATTTTGGGTAAAGGTCTACAGTCACGTAAAAAGACCAAAATCCAGCTGATTACGATAAAATAAGGCAAACGTCCGTCCAGATAGTGTTTTGATAGTCCTTTTTGTGCCTAAATAGAACCCCAGGAACGGGCGCGATGAGCTGACATAGACAGACATGGCGCCATGTACCGGATGTACCGCAGAACTATTAGATAGCCAGATGGTCGCTAAATAAATAAGTCCCGACCAAGCCGACCCTGCTGTAATGCCTGTTGAAAACTGAGAGCTTGGCGGGGTCGAAGACCAACTCAACCTACTCCTATTTCAAGTTCCAGTGAGTCCTCCCCTGAGCCTCCTTTCACATGCTCCCTATGCAGAACATATTCATGCTCCATCTTCATATAACCCCTGTGGATCTCAGTGATATTTTGTCAAATTATGCTCTAAATTTGAACAAAGAGAGTAAAATGAGGCTTGACTTCAAATCTGTGCTTCAGAAGAGGAGTTTGTTATCCTTTCCTGAAATAATGCCATCCACAACTTATGTCTGAAAACATTAACTGCTCAAAGGTTCAGTGACACACCTCCCTGAGTCCTCCCCTGAGCCTCCTGAGCCTCCTTTCACATGCTCCCGACCCTGCTGTAATGCCTGTTGAAAACTGAGAGCTTGGCGGGGTCGAAGACCCACTCAACCTACTCCTATTTCAAGTTCCAGTGAGTCCTCCCCTGAGCCTCCTTTCACAAAATCGAGGAAAATTACAGCTCCTTCCAAATGCAAACAAGGACACAACATCACTGTAAGAATTTTGTCAATGACATAAATAAAAGTCAAAGGCTGAAACCTTTTCATTGGCATGACCCCAAATTAAACGCAGTAGAATGCTACTTCCCTGTTTAAGAAAGTTTTTTTTATGGCGACAAGTTGAGGAGTGACTGACCTACCAAAATTTCTCCAAGACCTCATTGACAACTAACCCAAAAGGTCACCAAAGAATTACAAAAAAGTTTGCCTCAGTTAACAACAGTGTGCCTGATTCAAAAATAAGAAAGGCATAGCACACATTAGAGCATTCCAAAGAGAGAAAAAACAGGCAAGACAACTTCTCATTAATCTTTGGGAAATACTCTTTGGACTAACAAGACAAAAACTGAACTTTTTGACAGGTGTGGGTCTCGTTACATCTGGGGCACAACTAACACAGCATTTCAGACCAAGAACACTATACCATCAGTCAAAGCTGGTGGTGGTAGTGTGATGGTCTGGGAGTCCTTTGCCAGCTAGGAACTGGGCCACTTGCAATAGTGGAAGAAAATAATATCTGGCCAGCAGTTTGTGGACTTAAGCTGAAGAACACTTGAGAGGTGCAGGGTGACAATCATCTGAAGCATGCCAGCAAGTCCAGCTCTGAATGTCACTCCAAACCCTTCCTTTTCATTTTAATTTTTTTTTCACCAAAGTCCAGAAGTCACTCCAATTCAGATGGTATAACATAATGTCTCTGTAGAATGGAATGTCCCTATTTTAAAATTAAGACAAAAATCACCATGTGGTTGACAGTTAGCATTATAATACAGTACAAACCTTTTGACAGCTTTTTTGCTTCCTCTGATTTTATGTTTCAATCCGCCCTTATAATGAAAATTGCTAACTTTAGCCTTCTGCGGTCTTTAATCATTCTTACACTAAAGAATGTTGCTGTTACCATGACCTGATGGCACATAGGTATTTTGTGCTCACTGCTGAAAAGATTTTCGAGCTTCCAGCCAGACAGTCATCAGTCATGGTTTGAAAATCTTCCAATTTTGGCCACCACCTGACTCCTCTGTGCATCTCTCACGTAAGCCTTTTATTGGCTAAAGAGCAATATTCCTTATATTTGTGGGGAGGGGGGCTAATTCTCATTCAGTTAATACATTGTCTGACAAGATGTAAGATTTCAAAAGACAGAAATTATTTGGCTGGATAGCTGTATCATTTAAGCACAAAATCAGTGCTTTTCCAAACGTAATCTTTTACCAACGTCAGTCTGATCTCTGTTGTGTCTAGGACCTACAGTCGGACACCAAACACCAGCTGTAAAGTCACAGATAGCTTGTCATTACTTATTTATCTCTAATTAACCATTGTTCATTCGAAATCTTGAAACCGCAGACCGGAATAGACAAAACTTACTCCTGCGTCTGTGCCACTGTTTAGTCTGGAAGAGCAAGATTGATCCACCTTTCTGTATTTGATAGTGCCACAATCCATTATTCACAGAAGATCAAGTTTTAAAAGCACGCCTGATGTACAGTATTAATGATGCAGGGAGGGAAAGACTGACAAAGGATTTCTTTCTTTTTTTGCCATCCTAAAAAGTCTGAGAGCACATTGATGGCTGCATCAAAAAATATCTCTCTTATTTTATTTGGACAGTCACCTCAGAGCAGCAGAGTAGATTTTTCCAGGATAAGTTCATGGGCCCAAGGCTGAAACATTCAGCAGATGTAGAACAAACATTCTCCACAGGGCGCCCCTTTTCCCACAGATTACTGGTCATACTTTTGTCCTAAACTGTAAAATAATTAACAAACATACTTTGTTCAGGAGACTTTTTTCATCTGTCGCTATTTGGTTTGTTAAGTCGGTGCCTTTCAGTAGCTGTCTCTGGGTTGTGTTTAATGGTGGAACATTTTTACTTTCAAGCAGTCAGAGATACAGAGAAAAAAAGGAACATAAACCATAAAGTTTCAAGACTAAAAAGACTTTTAAGAAGATAGTAAATAGTTGGTTCTAGCATGAGGTCTTTTTTAACAGTTTTCTTAAACAGCACATGTAACAGTGATCCAGCTAGAGACGGTGTTTTAATTGCCAAAATTTTGCAGTGTCTAATACCCTTGCAGCTGTTTTCCAGGACCAGACTTTATGACTCACTATATAAATATTTTATCTGCACCATAAATATAGCTCTAGTCTGCGATGTTAACTTCGGTCAAGTGCTTATTTTGGACAATCAGGAGACCTACCGAGACTCAATTGGTTTTGGCTCATCTGTCTTTTTAACTTTTCACTTCTCATTCGGTTACTTTTCCCTGAGCAAAGAGACACATTATACTGCAAATGTTTAATGCTGGCTTAGAGAGGAAACTGTTATGAGAAAAACAATGGTTAATCTGATTCTTCGTGCCTGACTATCGGTTCTTTAGAGAAAAAAGTAACTAAATATGCAATTCTCTGCAACTGATTTCCATCTAGATATGTGCAGGCCTGGGAAACATTGGAACACCCCTGATGTCCGGCGACTGAACTGCAAAATTCTGAATTCTTTCAAAGTTTACTTTGGATGACTAAAACACAGAAGATTTATTATTGATGCAAACTTTTATTTTCACATTTTTGGATCCCACTTCATGGCTTTCCTCAGACCTTGCAAACTGCATTTGTCTTTAAAGTATCCCTTACAGCTGTTGTAACTACCCATACCTCTGCCTGATCCCAAGACACGCACTAATTCCCTGGGTCTCTCATAATGGATGTCCCAATGTTTTATTCACCTGTTGAGACTTTAATCAGGTCCCTGATTTCCTCTGTTATACACTTTACCTTGAAACACAGTCTCCTCTTATCTGATGGAGCCAGCTGAGCTCGCCAGCCAGCTGCCAACGGGAGACCTGGAGGTGGTAGACGGGGTTGTGGAGCATGTGTATGTGTGTGTGTTTATGTGTTTCGACAGTTGCCTGTTACAATCCATGCAAGCACATGCTCGTCGTTGGGTGTTTGTATGTGTGAATGCTAATGTGCGTGACAGGTGCCAACTCCTATGTCAGGAGTGAGGTCACACTTTCCTGCCTCGGCTTAGGCGTCTACAGAGGTGTGCATCAACTCAGCAAATCGTGGGGTGAACACCTTTTACCCTTCCACAGAAGCCACGCGCATCCACCCCACTGGATCTCATTAGCCTTGGCGCTAACAGCAGGCCTCAAGACAAATTGGGAAGACAGGGAGTGTCGTTAGCACATGTTGGTCACATGTTTTAGTAATGCACACAAACGAACTCGTTGCGCATTTGTTGCTAAGGCAGCTGTAACATCATTGAGTTTTGAGCAATTGGTGAAAAAAAGTATATTTACAGAGTCATACACTTAGATGGTGTAAAACAGCTGCTTGGAAGTTGAAACGGTTACGTCCTCAACCAGACTTATTTGATTTAAAGATAAAATGATATCTTTAGTGTGTTTCTGTGATGTAGTGTGGCTGTTTCAACTAATCATAAAGTATGTTTTTTTTTTTTTTGCTATTTGTGCAAGGGAAGT
This sequence comes from Fundulus diaphanus, assembly GCA_037039145.1. Classification (NCBI taxonomy): domain Eukaryota; kingdom Metazoa; phylum Chordata; class Actinopteri; order Cyprinodontiformes; family Fundulidae; genus Fundulus; species Fundulus diaphanus. The sequence continues at coordinate 19,315,144 of CM073121.1, read as the reverse complement.
AATTTTTTTCTAATCCAAGTCAGGTTTCTAGCTTTCACACCAAGCCCAGTCTCACCTGTTTGAAAGGAAATCCAAGTTAGGTCTTAATTCTTTGCCTAAATCCAAGCCAAATCTTCAGCCCTACTGTTCATATAAAATTCATGCCATCTTTTTGGCCTGTAACCCCTGGCGGGGTCCCCCTGGGTCTCAGGTCTCTGGGCCCATGGCTGTATCCGTTTTGGGCATCTGGGGTTCTGCTTTCCCTGGTGTCTGCCTTGGCGCTCTGGGAGGCGGGTCTTTGGCTCCTCAAAACCACTATTGAACATTTTTCTTATGGATTACCTTACATATACAAGTGCACTCTTGCAAACACCTACAGGTGCTTGGATTCAGGTACTTACAGATTCACTTCTATACAGAAAACCCCTATCCTTAGCTTTAGCTGTCACTTTATACATCACATATTAAATAATACTGTGAATTTTTCAGGGATGGTATCAAGGCATTGGGCGTTTGTACCTGTAATACTTTATCAGTTGGTTTGCTGTTATTTCTATGTCTCTCTTTGCAGGTGTAGAAGCAGACTGCTATGATAATATCTAGATCTTTCCTTTTCCTCTCCTCTATTTTTGTCACTTTTTGTCCCATTTGTCTTATCTTTTTCTCTTCCAATTTCCTCTTCTACCTTCCCGTTTTTGTGTCCCTTGAATGTGAAATAGTCCCAGAATAAAATCTAATAAAGCTTTTTTATATATAAATCAAGCGGAGCACTATAGCGAAAGCAGTAATGCCCCACTCATGTTATAGACTGAGACGTTTGTTTTTCCGCCTGCTTTCCCCTTTCGTCCTTTGTAACCTCATTGTATTTCAGCACTGCTTCCGATTTTAGATTTTTTTTAGGATCCAAAATTATTCAAACACTACTTGGTTATGATCAGAGAGAATTTAATTGGCAGACATATTTCACTCATTTCTTATGTAAAGATTATTGTCTTTACATATAGACTGATTCATTAATTGTACGTAATTTTATCATAATTTACATTTACAATAAAGACACTACTCAAGAGATCACTATTCCTCTGTTTTTTCTCCAATCATATAGGACAGAGCTAACAGCATCCATTTACAAATTATATATTTATATCAAGCAAAAATTATGTTCAGCGAGACAGGTGTCTAAAATCAGTAAAAGCTCACTCTCCAGCCCGCAGACTGAAGTTTTTTCTTTCTATTTTATAACTCCAGGTTTTCCTATGGGAGTGCTGTCACATCTACAGCCTGTTGATTTGCAGTTTCTTTTCCCAAACATTCCTTCTTGTTGAACTAGACCCCTGGCAGCCAGTGGAGGACCTGACGTGAAGTCATTGAGCCAAGGCCACTGTCAGCTTTCACTGGTAAGAAAAACCTGTGAAATTCTATTGGGACCTGCTCTGGGATCAGAACCATGCTGGTTAGGCATATCAGTAGGCTATTCAATGGCTGATAGCACACATTTTAAGTTGAATATTTTTCTTTCATAAATATGAGATTTAAAATATGCGGTCTGTGGATGCTTCATCTCAGCCATTGTAGTTATTAGCAGCTTTTTCTGTCAGTGTCCGTGTCAGCACTCTAGTTTTAGTAATGGTTATCTTGTTTCAGTGTGTCTTTACATAAACCTGAAAATCAGCACCTAACCTATGCATTTAAAATGTTCTGCTCTTCCCAGGTCATATGTTTTTTTTTTTTTTTTAATCTTACGCTTTACTTTACTGTTCAGTGCAGTTTTGAATTTAGCTGTTTTATGTTGATAAAATTCTTTAAGTAAAGCTTTATACACTCATATATAGAGAGATTATGTTTTTTAAAGCAAACAGAAAATGGCCTTCCTATTGTTTGCTTAACGTTTTGCTCTCTCTTTTGTTAAAAAAAAAAAAAAAAAAAAAGAATCATGGAGATGTGAAAACATGTCATAGAAAATAATTTCCTGTTAAATAGCTTTTTTACGTTTCTGTAGTTTTGAACTGTGATTAATTTTCCTCAGTAAAAGCAACCACGTCGATGGACGTTGTTGTCACATTTAGTATGCACTGGTCACTCACTGACATTTCTGAGCTTCCAACCAGCCGACATCTCAGTGCATCTCAACGGACAGCTTTTAGTTTTTGTTAAAAAAAAAAAAACATTTTTTATTTTTATTTTACTGCTGCATTAATGCGTTCTCCACCATTCCACTTGTGTTCAAATCAACTTTATTTATACTTTTCAAACACAAATGTATCCCAAAGTTCTTAACAAGGCAAGGCACACAAAGAATAGATCAAACTGTTTTATATAGATGGTAAACAGCTTGTACTTGTATTGTGCTTTTTAGTAGTCCGACAACCCCAAAGCGCTTTTCACTACGTTCACTCATTCACACCCTGATGTTGGTGAGCTATGTTAGTAGACACATCTGACAGAGGTGACGCTGCCATACATCGCCGCCACCGGATCCTCTGATCACCACCACCAGGCAATTCGTGTGAAGTGTCTTGCCCAAGGACACAACGACTGAGACAGTCAGAGCGGGGGATCAAACCAGCAACCCGCCAATTGCAGGACGAACTCCCTCACTCCTGTGCTACCTTTGGTGAATTGGGAATTGAAATTTTAATTTTTACTAAATCACATAGCACAGATGAGTCAGTTTCTAATTTTATGGTGACTATAAAGCTGTTGAAAAAGCAGAGAGGCGTCAGTGTCCCACACCAAATAGGGAGCAGATTCCTTCCTTAATCTGACGGCTCTGCTTGCCTTTCTGGTCCTGGAAATATGATTAACGAATAAAAAGTCCTAATATGTGAGCATTGAGTAGGACAGAGAGAGACCATAGAGAAAGCTTCCTACCCCGAAGTTGTATTTTGGTCTGGAATCCAAAATTTACCAGGACCCAGGGAAGAGAAGCCAGGACCGCAGTAATGTGGTCTTTCTTGGCAGTATCTGCAGGGACTCTGACTGCAGCATTCGGGATCTGCACAGACATTTTTTAGCTAATATGGTGTTACAGTCATCAAATTGGCAGATTAAAAAAAGCATGGATCACTTTTTCTACATCCCCTTAAGAGAATATGTTCCCTATTATAAAGATGGTAAAAGGTGGAAAATAAGCTATTTTGGTGACTTGTTTATTACAAGAGCTAAAGGATAGGTCCTGGTCAATGACAGCTTACAGTGATACTATAGTTAAGTCCAGAATTACTCATAATTAAATAGATTGAAGTTATTTCATTCAACCAAGAGATTTGATGAGAAAAAGGCATCAAATGAGAAAAGCTTCTCTCATGATAATGAGACAATGGCGTTTCTATATTTTTTTACATTTACATAAAAAATAGAGTTTAAAACTGATTCACACCTTTCTCTGTAATCAGTTGAAACATTTTCATTGCAATCTTTGCATGTTGGAAGTCCTCCTTGCCATCACGCTGATCTTTAGACTTAAGTCAGTACTGTGGCTTGGCCTCTCAAACATCTTATTATTTCCAGTCAGAAGAAAAAATCATGGTAAAATTAGCAGATTACTTTAAATATAAATCTCTCTGAGGTAGGAATCATCCTGGGCCTGACAGTAGTGGTGACTTTATCAAGTGCGACCGTGTGGTTGGATAACCATTCTCAGATTTTCTTAGGACTAAAAGCAATTTCTTGATCTCTTGATGACCTTTGCTTTGTTTACGTATGCTCATTTGAATTTTAGTGTATGACCCAGTTTATAATCTTGGAGAATTTCTTACCTGAACAATACCTAGATCTGTGGACATAAACACATTTTGCTTCCCTTTCATCAAATAGGAACATTTAATTTTATGATTTTATTTTTTTTGAAACTTAGTATATCTAAAGTTCATGCACAGTCTTCTGACATCATTTTTAAAGTATCACATATTATTTTAGATCATTCTCTTCTCAGCACACCTCCTTGCAGCTCCTCAGCACCCCTGTGACTGCCTGTGCCTTTGACACGTATGCTGGAAGGACACACTATCCGCTTTTCTAATTACTTATTGGTCATGATCAATTAGCAGCATTTTAGGGAACTACGGTAACCTTGTATAAATACACCAGTGGGGCTCAACAGCCATCATGGCTGACAATTAAATTGGTCTGTCACTGCTGGGCCCTTCATTAATCTCAACTTGTCATCGTTGTTTATGCTGGTCATAACGGCAGTGCGAGTGTGTGTGAGCATGTGTTTGTGTGCATAGCCCGTATCAGATTTTGTTGCAGGAGTACTTTAAAGTTACGTGGTGTGTACGTACACGTCACATTCACATGTGTGTTTATTTACATTAATCCGTATGCGCACATGTGCAGGAGGTGTATATTTTTTTGTTAGTGTGGAAATCTTTTCGGTCGCAGCCATCAAACTGAGGCCACTCGGCACCGTGAAGCGATTACCTCATGTGTCCTTGACTGATTTGTCTAAATTGCCGAGAATTGTTTAGAGCCATTTTCACCATGTGAGAACTTTTGACCCACCTTCACAATGACTGAGCCTCTGCTGTTTGTTGCATTTGGTCTCAGTGTTGACTCACCCTTCAGTGTTAAGTTCAGGTTGGGGTTCTCCTCATTTATTGGCAACCCTTTTAAATATGTTTTTTTTTTTTATCCTTAAAAGAAATTCATCTTTTATTGCAGCTGGGTACTTTTAAGATGAAAGATGTAGCAAAATCCAACCTTTAGTTTAAGTTCTGAGGGAAAGCATCTGCATTAGGACATAACTATTTTTTTTTATGTTCTACTGATTTATAGCTACCCCACCTAAAATAAAAATAAAATAAATCCAACCAAGTATTTTCTTTTTATTTAGGAAGTTAAGAGGTTCCAGGATGAAAAGAAAAATCCCCAAAGATCAATGTTGGAGAGCTGCAGCAAAGAGTGACATCTTGGGGTCACCAGGTCGCCGTATCAACCATTAGATGCTGTTGAGTTCTGTCCTACTATCACAAATGTAAATATTACATGTTTTAAATGATAATGGGGCTTTAGCAGGAAACATTTACATTGATTATATGAGACTACTTTGACTTTTAAAACAACAAACAGATGGATGTGGCATGAATTAAAACTGTGATGCCACTATGCCTAGCCAGATGGAAAAGCACCCCATAGCCACTGTAAGGTACGGAGGAGGATCTGTGATGGTGTGAGTCGGTTTCTCTCATGAAGGCCCAGTTTGTTAGAGTGAATGGCATCATGAAATGTCTGAAATATCAAGGGATTTAAAAGACAAAATGTCATGGATTTTCCCAGTAAATTAGAAATGGGTCATCACTGAGTGTTTGAGCTGGACAGTGATCCAAAGCATACGGCCAAATAAAAGCGAACATTTTTCACCAGACATAAAATCAACCTTTTCCCCTGGTGACCTCAGATCTAAATCCAATAGATCCAATCAAATTGTTCAACCTGACGTGAAGAGAGTTTTTGGCAAAGAGGACTTGTCAAAGTTAAATTGTTTTGCATTTATTTCATTTTTTTGTGTTGTGCTACTCCAATAAAAGCTGGAATTATCCTGAGCCTTTTTACTCATCATTGCCATGGGTGCCAATAAACTGTAAATTGGAGCCATTAACTGTTTCATTTGATTACCTTATTGGTGATGTTTGTGACATTTTAGTGAAAAGAGTAATAACAGGATCACTTGCGGAGCGATAAAGCGTGCACAGACACAAACTCATACTTGCTGGGAAACAACAGCAGTACACACAGATACACTCCCTAGTATCTGACCTTTAGCCTTCTCCGCTGTCTTTTACCCCACCCCCCACCCCCAGTGTGACACAACCATCCCCTTGACAAAAGGCCAGCATGGTCACGTAACCCTACTGATGATCCGGGCTCATTGTTTTTGGGTGGGTGCCTTACTGACGACGAACAAAGAAGCGTGCGGGTTCTTGTGGAATCAGGGTCGCCCCGGTTTGTATTTACATATGAATGTCAGCACCTATTTTGTAACTTGTCTCCATCTATAGATTCCTTTCAGCAGCGATGTTATCGGTGTGTGCAAGGATAAACAGAAGTGACTTTGTGTATAAGAGTAAATCACAAAGACCTGGGAAGTGAACTCTTGGACCATATTCATTTTAACAGATCTGGGTCATCTTTTTTTACTTTTTTATTTTTGCCGTCATAAAATGTTTCAGGAAACCTACTAGAATACCGGTTTTATTATTGAAGATACAATAATTATCAAATCTTTAATTACTTAACTCGCTTCCATAAACTTTAGATGCAATATTTGCAGTTTAAAAAGCACTTCTGAATGAAATAAAATACAATTTAGTTTGAATATTCCTTCTATTCCTATTCTATTGTATTTCTCAAGATAAAATGATGACGTTAAAATAAAATAAATAAATAAATGCAAATTGTTTGGTGCAAGATGGCTTGCAGGTTAAAGTGATAACTGAAAAGGTTTAAATATCAATCTTTGAATTAAAAGATGATTCCAAATATCTAGAAAAACAACAATGAGATAGAAAAAAATACTGTCCAGAATTTGTGCCTCGTTCCTAATCTGCAGACGACACATCAGCACATGGTAATGAACTGAGAACATTTGCACATGCCAATTTCTGTCTTTTCTCCACACACTGTTAGGGTCCATCAAGTCATCTACCTTGACTTGGCATGCACTCACCCGTCCCCGCGCACACAGACGCATGCAAACACACACGCGACGCCGTAATTAGCAGGCTGCCCATGCCTCAGTGGGTTTGTGTTGAGCAGTGGAGTGGACAGTAAGCAAAAGGGAGGAGGGTCATGATAATCCAGACAGACACGTCACAACGGTGGGTGGCTGGCATGTGGGCGTCGAGGATGGAGACATTGCCTGCTAATTAGGAGTCTCTAATACGAGGTGCTGTGTGTCTGTCTGTGTTTATGTTAATGCATCTTTGCCGGTTCTGTGTGAACTGACAGCTACGCGCAGCAATCATTCATTCGCACATCTCCAAGGTCTTGGAAATATGATCAGTTTGTCAGTGATTAATTGGATGCAGAAGGCATTCTTACTTTGTGCTGTCGATGACTCCACAGCTTTCCCCCCACCCCCGTGCAATGCAATGAAATGGTTTGATTAGTGGCTCAGTTACAGTTTAAAAAAAACTATAATTTCTTGTTTTGTCTAATAAAAAAATAGGTCAGATTTCATGTAGATATTACATAACATTGATAGGTTATAGGTAGTTAAAAATCAACTTTATTATTCAAATTAATCATTCAGTGAAACAAAATAAATTTAGCATTAAAATTCCAAAGAGCCATAGCCTATCCACTTTTTCCCAACTTGTCACATTGCAGCCACAAACCTCAGTGATACCTGGCTTTCACAGTACCTCTCAGCTCTTTCAGCAGCCTGAGTCATATCTCTGTAGAACCACCTCGTGGTGGGATTCTAGCACCAAGTCTTTTAACGCATGTCTGCACCAGCTTCAACATTTAGAGGCAGCAAATTCGACTCAAAAAACAGAGGCTCTCCAATAAATTTTGGATTGTTTGCTCATCTTTAGCGCCATGCAGCCTGGACTAGCTTTCCCGTCTCTGCTGGAGAAGAGTACGCATCCCCACAGCATAACGCTAACACCCCTCTGTTAATAGTGTGTTCAGGGTGACATGTAGTGTAGATTATTCACCACGTGTATTCTTTCTAATAACGTTCCACAAAATATCAATACGGTTTGCGGATGTAAAGTAACAAACGGTGAAAAAGTTTAAGTGGTTTGAGTGTTTTTGTAAGCTCTTGTAGCTTTCATATGTACCATGAACGTTTGTCCAACAAATCTTACATTTATTTTTCTATTATTATCTACTACTATTATTATTATTATTATTCATCTATTACATGTGTCATTTTTCTGAACAGGAGCCGAAATATCCTTGCAGGCTCTGTGGCCTTTTATTGTAAAGAGTATTAGATTTAGATTTTAAGCCTTCCCTTTATTTTTCTGTGCATAGCCAAGGGTCGTCCCTGCAGCCAGATTTGTGTTTTGTTTGCGATGGCTGGGATGGATGAACTCCACTCACAGATCAGCGCACGTGTGAACACACAAATCCATATGCATAGGTGTACATCCCTGCACCGTGTGCGTCTCCTCTCTCCGCCTCCCTGCTCTGCTTTGTTCCAGCTGAGTAAGACCAGGCCTGCGTCATTTCACATCAGGGGTGCCTGCCAGGTTCAGGGGTCATGTGTAATGGCCCAGAGCATCTCTGAGCACTGTAAGCCTACTCCAGCAACAGACACACTCCAGTACCTCCTACCCCACGTCTCAGCTCTTTTATCAAAGCGCAGAGAGAGACATGAAGTGTGTATGTGTGTAGGTTAACATTGAGAGTTTCAAGTCGCTGAGTCCCAATGTGAGAAAAGAATTATAAATGGTTTTCATGCATGCTGCTGTGCAGAACGAAGCGGACATTCAGGTAGTCTTCAGTTCAGTTTCTTAATGTTTGTCAAAGTTCAGCATGAAAGTCTGCTTTACTTTGAAACTGTAAAGAATAAAGCTTTTATTGACAAAAGAAAATGGCATTCTGGTCTAGTTCAAATGAGAGAAAATTGTATTTAATCATTTCATCCTTATCTTTTGATTGAACACAAATTGTACAGTTGCACAATGCTATTTACTCAGTTTTTCTACCTACATTTTATCAAAAGGAAACAACATTCCATTCATGTGAATAGGCCATGACCAAAAAAAAAAATGTTTTAAAAGTTTGACTAAAATTGTAAAATGGGGCCGTGTTATGTGTTCATTTGTTTATTTATTTATTAGTATCCCCTTTAGCCATTGTCATGACAATGGCTACTCTTCCTGACCACATCATAAAAAAACACATTTGTTACAAAGCATTTACATAAACATTATATAACAGTAGTAATATAACGTATTAGTTCACTATTAATTCCAACATGTACAACTATAACACATAATACAATAAAATAATGCTCTTTCATAATCTAAAGCATTTGCTCCAATTATAAAAGATTCTCATTCCCCTGAAGATAACAGACTTCAGTCCAGCATTGCTGTTGCATGGAGGAACAGTAAAACTGCTATGTGCAAAGTATGACTAAATGAGAGTTGATTATACAAAACATCTGGTATTTTAGATTCTACAATATTTCTGAAAAAGCAGAGAAGGGCAATGTCAACATGTTTTTCACCAATGGCCATCCTAACGCCTTGTGTATATTAAGAATAGGTGTATATCTTGACCAGTTCTGAGCGAGACCAAGATGCACTGCCTTGTTGTGGACTAATTGTAGGTTGTTTATGTGTTTTTCTGAAGCCATGAACCACACCATGGGGCAATACTGCAAGTGAGATAAGACCACACTGTTAATAATCTGAGGGATTTATTTTAAAGGTATCCAACTACTTATAACAGCTAGACATAACAGCTCCCATCACTGTAACAGTGCGTTCAATGTGCTTAGACCACTCCAGTCTGCTGTCTAAAGTGAAATTTCTTCTACCTGATTAATGGGTGTACCATTTAAAAATACATCTAGTATTGACTGAGTTTTTTTATTTCCAGTATGATTCAAGTATTGCTTTATATGCTTTTACTTTTAAATGTATTTAAAACTAATTTATTGGTTTGCACCCAATTTACAACAGACTTAAGATCACTGTCTAAGGTTCTAGACTATGTCTCAGCACATGGACCTGACAGATATATGGTGGTGTCATCGGCATACATCAGTGCCATAGCATACTGCAGGTTCAAAGGTAGGTCATTGGTGAAAATAGAAAACAGCAAAGTTCATAAGCAAATGCCCTATGGGACTCCACACTGCAATTCTTTTACATATGAAAAACTGTCGGTATAAATTACACTTTGCTTTGGTTGGGAAAGATAACTAGCAAACCGCCCTACAGCATGCAATGATAATTTATGATGCTTAAGTTTTTCTAACAGTAAGTCATGATCTAATAGGTCAAAGGCAGAACTAAAGTCAAAAAGAACAACTCCAACAAAAATATTTTTATCAATTAAAGTTAAACAATCATCTGTTATCTGAGTTAGAGCAGATGCGATTGAATGGCCTTCATAATGTGCATGTTGAAATGGTGTTAGTAAAGTATTGCTATAAAATAATTTTGTACTTGTTCAGAAATCTGTTTTTCAAATACTTCTACTGAGATTTGCCAACAGTTTTACTGCTAAGACTCTACTGTTTTTTCTTAATTGGAACAACTCTCGCAGTTTTCCGTTCTGCAGGGAAAATGTTTTTTTTTCTAGTCTTACGTTAAAAATATGACTAACAGCATTCACTATGCAGTTGACTACCAGAGTTTCCCATGTAATTCATCCATGCCCCCAGGTTTATTATTATATTGGATTCTAGTTGCACTTCTATTTGCTTCATATTAACTTTCTTCAACTGAAAAATATTTTTGTACTTCACAAGTTGGTTAATTCTATTATTTTAAACCGCTGTATTATTTGTGGATATGTTCTTAATTTAGCCACTTTGTCAGTAAACAAATAATTGAAATATTTAGCTATCTCTCTTGGCTTGGCCAAGAAAGTATTCTTAGTTTTAACAACATTCAGGCTTTGTCTTGATTGCTTTCCTGTTACATGGTTTAAAGTTAAAATGATTCCTGCAACCATTTTTTATTTTTCTTGTATTCTTACCTGAAAAGGCAGCCTTTTCTTTTTCCTGTTAGTAGTAGTAACTTTGTTTTTCAGTTAACAATACACTTCCCAGTCTGCCTTCAGTCCCGTCCTATTTGCCATTTTCTTTTTCTTGTCTCTCAGTGACATATGATTGCACAGTTCTTCGTCTAGCCATGGCGATCTAGAACTTCTGACAGTGTACTTTTTATTTGAGCAAGTCTATTTATAATTGGGAACAATAGATTTTCATAAATTCTCAATGCCCGATATGGGTGGTTCTCATTATACACATCTGCCCAGGATACATTTTGAACTTTATTGCTGTAAAATTTCACAGCAATTTTTTATATGATATTTTATATACTATAGTAGGATTTCCTTTAGGTACTTTTGGTATTTTGGTATGATACTGATATTCCCTTTCAGTGCATATCCTGTTAATTGTGTATTATTTGCAAGTTTGTTTGTTACCAGTTCTTTAAGATGTAAAGACTCTTTACAAGTTTGACATTTTAACATTTGGTTTTATTTGGTATAATATTGGATGCTAGTAAAGAAAACAATAATTTGGGAATTTCAAGTAATTTTTGTGATATCACACTTTGCTGTAAATAAACTTTATAATGGAAAAGCTTATAACTAGAGTGGCTTATGTCGCCCTGACCTACCTATGGGGATGTGCTTCTATGGGCATAGACTACTGGAGGACATCAGGATCTATTTTTCTCACTCTATCGAGTTCTACTGTTCTTCAATTATGCATTGCTTGTCATAATTTCTGCTTATAACTTTTTGTTCTCTCTCTTTTTTTTCCTTCATAGTAGGTACACCTGGTCTGGCGTTCTTTTATCTGAGACATCATCCAGAGAAGACGGCTCACCTGCTATTACCATCTAATGTAGAACAGATTACTAGATCAATGTGTGCTTCTGTGCTTGTTTGTCTCTCTTGTTGTGTCTCTGCTCTGTCTTCTGTAACCCCAGTCGGTCGAGGCAGATGACCGTTCATACTGAGCCCGGTTCTGCTGGAGGTTTTTCCTTCCCGCTAAAGGGGAGTTTTTCTTTCCACTGTCGCTTCATGCTTGCTCAGTATGAGGGATTGCAGCAAAGCCATGTACAATGCAGACGACTCTCCCTGTGGCTCTACGCTTCTCCAGGAGTGAATGCTGCTTGTCGGGACTTTGAAGCAAAATCACCAGAAAATGAGCAGGGATCCTGCTGAACACATTTGCAAGAAACGTGTTTTCAAAATAATGTTTCAACTGAATACAAGGTACATATTGCCATCAATAATATTAACACTTTTTTTTTAACCACACAAGTGGCTCGTTTTTTTTTTACAGTGGGCTGACAGGAAAGGGGGTACGAGAGAGGGGGAGAGACATGTGGCAAAGGACCACAGGTCGGATTCGAACCCGGGTCGGCCACGTAGAGGACTAGGGGCCTCCGTACATGGGTCGTGCTTGCTAACCATTAACAATCAAATGGCTGCATAAATGCACACTACTTATTGGTTTTGCCCTACTTAAGAAAATGTGCATACTTTTACTGTAAATAATATTTTGTAATCTTTATTAAATAAACCTTATTGCCACCAAAACAAATTTTCCCAGTATAGTGAATCTTATAGTAGTATCATGACAACCTGTCTCTTTATGGTGGCAAATATTATATAAAAAAGTATTACAGATTCATTCTTTTTTTCCCTTGCCTGTTGACATCATTATCATCAATCAAACTTTTCCAAAGTCCTGTACAGGCCACCAACCCAAAAGCTCATCAAAAACAAAACATAAGCAGCAAAGTTGCCATCAAGGGAAATAATGTAGCGATACACAGATAGAGAGAACTCAAAACAAACAATAACTTAAAAGGATGAAATGATTTGACTACAAATATACAGAGATTTGGTTTATATTGTAATGACAATGAAAGTACATATTTGGGTTAATCTATAAGTCAATAAAATTGATAAAATGATAAAACCTCAGTTAAATGTAAAAAAAAAAAAACAGTTAGATTTAGATAACATGCAAAACCAATCATGACATACATTGAATAAAATATACCTACTACTTGCACTTTACAATTTTGTATCAAATCTGAGCAGGTAGCTAACATGGAAAGTGAATTTGACATATTGTTTGACTTTTTTTTTTTGCGTTTTCATCACCCCTGATAGACAATCTGTAAATGAGAACTGTATTGGCTCTCTATCATTTAAAATTAACAACTGTAACACAAACTGTTGGATGCTCTTGCCAAATGGGTGCTGCTCTTAGTGGCAGGCCACCTTCCCGGCGATAATAAACTCTGTGCTCTGTAGTTTGCTGTGCCATTTGCATTTGCATTGTAATTTATTACTGCAAGGTCTTTGTATGAATGTGTGTGTTATTACACTGCAGTGGGTGGCGGCGGTTAAGATTCTGGGGAAGCGCTGGCACTCAGATGACGAGAGATTAAAAATAACCTCTCTCTCTTTACTTTTACACAAGGTCATGTCATAGTAATTTTACATATACAGCCCTTCATTAGGTAGTGATGTGGAGATGTTTGGAGAAAGTAAAATCAGGTTTTATTGCAATAGTTTAAAACGTTTTTCAGTGAATCTTTCATTGAGTTTACCGTTTTAGAACACTGCTTTTTGTGCTTTAATAGTTCCTCTGGTGATCTCTATAGGAGAGCAGAAGAGTATAAGAGAGAGAACGCAATAGCTTCTAAGTAACAGAGTGACTAATTATTCATTTAATGAACAAACGCCTCGCTATTTCACCTAACAAAGAAACAGCAACTTTTTGCACCTGTAGTCAGTTTTCGTCTTCATCTGAAGACTTCGCTCAGTTGTTCTTCTCTCTCTCTGCCTCATTCTCACATCAGCCAGCTTTCTTCTGTCATCACCTGCGTGACAGTCCTGCTAATTGCGTCAGTACTATGTAAAAGCATGAATGTAGCTGACATTTGTAACAGCAGGCCAATAGGTGAGACGCACACAGGAACTGCTTTGCGACTTGAAAATAGAGGCGTAATGATGGTTTAATGTGTAATAAAAAGCCACTGCACATCTTTAACACCAAGTAGAAAGAGAAGTCATTTTGATTTTGCTAAAGTGTGTAGAGTGTTTTTTAAAAAAAATAAACACACAGTTTGATCATTTAATGAACATTTAAATCACAAAAAATTCAGCTTCAAGACAAGCATGGAAGATATTGATTAATGATTTATTATTATTATTATTACAGACCTGTTTTCAATTTAGATTGACTAGTACCTTTATTCACTTGAGCAGGTAACATTTTATTTTATTGTTATTTTCTCTAAAACTACCAAGAAAAATGAAGAGATCTCATCATAGAAAGAGCACATGGGCAGCAAATAATACAGTTTAAAGATTCAATAGTTCCAACTAAGTTCTTTTGTACTAGTACAAAAGTTACATTTTAACAAATTTTTATGATAGCCTCTGCTTTTCTGGTTTGTCCTTACATGCAAAGAAGAAATAAGATTTAGTTTGTGATTAAGACATAGAAACATTAATAAAGCAGTATTAAAGCTCAAGAACAAATCTAAGAAGCTGTAATGGTAACCTTTTCCTTGACAACCGCGAGCTGTAATGTCTTGTTTAATGGCAACCACAGTCTCAGTGGTGGAAAATCTGAGTTTACAAGCATGTTTGACTTTAGCATTAAATGTCATACATTTTTAAATCATTTCTTAGAAGAGGCACATTTAAACGTGTTCTCAGAAAAGCTGTTAAGATCTAACCAATAAAAACTTGATGCAATAATCTGCATACTTTTTAGGATAGATTTTAACCTATATTTCACAATAGAAACGTAGCAGCTAAAAAAGGAAGTAAATCAATTTATTTCCTATTTTAGCTAACTCTAGACTGAACCAGCATATTCTGTCTTACTCTAATCAGAGTCAGACAGAGTGCACGTCTACAAAAGACAAGCATAATACAACTTTTGAATTTTTAATAATTAATACCTCCCCACTCCAATTTATTTATTTACTTTTATCATATTACTTTTTGCAATGCTCTCAGCTGTTCCAAAGAGGAACGGGGCTTTGAAAATGTACTTTTGGCTGCTTTCGGCATTTGATCCAACCCGTTAAGTACAAGCAGGAGATGAGTGGATGGATGGATGACTAGGACTGAGAATACCACAGCTTTTATGGTTTCAGTCTTTTAAAGTTATCAATTTCCGTTGAAACGGTTTGTTTATTGTAAACAAACATGCATATAACTGCAAATAGTAGCAGCTTAAAATAGTGTTTTTGTTGTTGCAATAGCTAAAATAGAGAAGCAAAATCCCATTTGCGCAATTGACTCATTATTTAATTTAACCAACTTTTTAAGCAAGTCAAAATAAATCTCCGAATTACAATGTAAAACCAATACCACTTATCAATATCTGGTGATAGTATTTCCTTGTTGTATTTTATAAAATATAGTACAGTATACTCATTTAAAAAAATACATCTTTTATATGTTGCTATTCTAAAGCGTCGGTGTAAAATAATTAAAATGGGAACAAAAGCAGACAGACAAATGCTCCGTCTAGGTCTTAAATTGGACCAAGACATTTTTTGAGTGTGTGTGATAGAAAGAGAGGGGCAACTGTCTAGCTTTCTAATTGACATGGTGATATCATGTTCTTGTGTTTTCACATGAGAACTTGATAGCGCTGAGCAATCCAATTCGAGCAATTTTTGGCTCAAACACACTTGACATAACAGAGCGATAATTGCAGGCTTTGTGTCTGTGAACCCCCCCATGAGATCCAACAGGATCAAACCTTCTTATATTTCAGACACTTTGATGATGTGGTAATGCCTGGAAAAGCATTTACCGCCCCAGAGATCAAACATGCAATGATGTAAACCTAAAGCAGTTCAAGTTAACGTTCCTTGGATATCATGCAATGATTCCAAGTTTGAATTTTTGGTTTTTAAACTTTGCCCTCAACCTTTGCCAGGGTGTTAAATATGTAACAGTTTTTGAATTGCATTCCACTTTCACCCATGGTTATAAATGACATTGTGGATATTTAGTGTGAAGAGACCCCCATATGTAGGATTTCTGGTGTACTCTAAAGGCTGGTAAGTTATTATTAAAAGCTGGTTGAATGGACTGTTGAATGTGAAGCAATTATTTTAAAGGTAGATTCTTCTGGAAATGAAGGTAAGAAATGTTTTGAATTTGAATAACTGTGCACATGCGCAAGACCATCCTACCTGCTTTTGTTTTAGTTGGACTTAAAATATACAAGTCCATTAGTTTTCCTTATACTGTCAACTGGTCCACTGTCCCTGCCTCTCATCCAATGACCGTTAGAGTTAGGCACCAACTCCTCAGAGACCTTGCAAGAATAAATGGCTATAAACAATGGATGTATGGATCTTGGCTTGCCGGTTGTGTAAAGAGTCTTGACTGAATAATTTCTGATTAGATGTACAATCTTGAGCTGGCAATGATCATTTTTAAAATTCCCAGATGTTTCTAAGAAAACATATGGTAGCCTACTGTGTCTGCACAGGGATTCAATAGTTTCAATTAGAACTGGGTGATATATAGAAAAAAAGCATATTGATAAAATAGAAATCATATTGATTGATATCGATAAAATTCAAAACATATATTTTGGCCATTTTTGCTGTTGCTTAATCAGCTTTTTTTAGATACAGAACACACAAACACTGAATTCAAACTCAATCCTTTATCCAACCAATCTTTTTACCAAAACTGCAAGAATGTGTGCTCTCTGAACTCTTTGAAGGGGGCGGAGCTTGATGATGGAGCATTCCTGGGTCTGCTTTTCTGATTGGTTGGGAAGATGTAAAGACAGTAGTATTAACCTACATGATAGGCTAGAATGCAAAAGGAAGGAAAACTGTTCTTTTATTGAACTTTTGATCTACCCTTTTTTTCTATCGTCGCTATACGTCTGTCGATAAACGTCAGACGTCAGATATATAATGTTATTGAACTATCGTCCAGCCCTAGTTTCAATATCAAATGGTCAAGAAAAGCTACACCTTCACAGCAATACCCTTAGCTACAATTTTCATTTACTCAACTGGATAAATCTCCATCTGATGATGTGAATCAGTGTGTTTAATGAAACCCAAATATTTCAAGTTTACAAATTATTGTTGCCAAAATCAACCATGAATTGTTAATTACTGGGGGTTTTTGTTAATGGTGGGACAACAAAAACTTAAAAACTTGTCTTTTAACAATCCCCTTGATTTGTCAAAAAACCATCACAATGTTCGAGTTTGCATAATCAGTTGTTGCAATTTCTAACAAGGCATTCTTAAGCTTTTCATGACTGCAGGCTATGAGAGGGGAAAACGTAACTTTTCTTTCCTTTACAAGAAAGGAAAATGGCATTTCTTAGGACTATGGTTGCCCTGAAGCAAAGCTGAAATACTTTCGAGATCATAAACCATCTTTTAAAACTGTGAGAATGAGAGCAGGATTTTAAAGCTATGTTTAAAACTTAACAGTTCTTTTTATAATATTTGACACCTGGCATCAATGACAGGCTTCGACAGGTAACTTTTACTCATCAATGTAGCTTTAAAAAATCTGTTTTAAACACATCTTAATTCTGTGTGCATTACACACATCAAAATTATTTCTTGAGGAAAATCGGCTCGAGCTCAGGCATAGAGCTGTCCTCATCAGAAGACCTGTAATCAGATTCATACCTGAATTCAGCTTTGTTCCTTCATCACAGTGACACGTTAATGAGATTTGCTTGGACCATCAATCTTGTTGGGCTGTTTTTCTCGCATAATTTATAATGAAGATGAGCTGTAGATCATGAGTCACATCAGAGGTTTTTCTTTCAGTAGAGACAACGCGTTCAAAACACCACAAATAATGGAAGTAGTTTTATTATTAATAACATTTCATTATTAGTAAAACTATTGCAGAGACAATGGTAATGGAAGTCATGGATGGCATTTGCTTAACTAGCAGTAAATAAATACTGACACACATGCAATTCTGCTCCAATACACGTACAGTGTTGGCCACATTCATTGGCACCACTGGTACAGATTTGTGAAAAGCCAGAGATGGTTACAAATATTTTTCTTTTTCCAATTTCAAGTCAAGTCTTAGGTTTCTAAACAGTGAAATAAACATTTCCCCCATCAATTCCACAACCTCTATGTCGTCTCCAATCCGGTGTTGCTCTAGGCTAGGATTCCAAACCTGAACTGTTTGTTCTTTGCTCTAGAATTAATACATTAATATCTGTCAATTATCTTTCAATCTTTTAATATTTATTAACATTTATCTTTTGATAGCCTTACCTTTAATTTACCATTCAAAAATTTGTTGAAAGAGTCATGGTTGTCACGGTTCTTGGTTTTGGTATTTAGTTTTCGGTATCTTGTTTTCCTCAGTTACATTTAGATTGTTTTTCTGGTTCCTTTGTTGCTCTCTCTCGTCCCCTGCTGCCACTCCTCAGTTTTCCTTCCAGCTCCTTCTCCACACCTGTCATCAATTAGTCAATCTACCCCTGCCATTGTTCCAGCTCCTATCCTCCCAGTATTTAAGCTCCTCTCATTTTTCCATTGGGGCTTGTTTCTACTGGTGTTTCCTGCCACCTTGCCTGATTGCTTCTACGCTTTTTTGTTTCACGCTGGCTCCTGCGTGTCTCCAGCGTTCGTAAGTTTTTTTTGGATTTTCATTAAACTCACCCATAATGGCTCCCTGCCTTGGTCTCTCTACATTTGGGTCCTACCACAACCACTACCAAAACATGACAGAAAGCTGACTTATACTGCTTTGAAAAGGCATTTATGATTTCAGGAAAATATTAGAAATATAAGATAAGATATAAAATATAAGAGATTAAACCCTGTTAATGTTGAATTTCTGAATTAATCAAATGCTCTTCTGTCTTTGTATTGAGTCAGTTAACACCTGTATCCCTGTCTTCATATTGTCTACTCCTTAACTGTTGAGGTGTGTCCCAATTCAGGGGCTGAATACTTCGAAGGCCGTATTTGTAGGCCAGTTACGTCACAGTGCGGCCACGAAGGCTGTTGAAATTCACAAATTCTTCGAAGACTCCTTCAAATTCGGCCGACAAATGTGTCCTTTTGCCTGGTTTGAAGATGGGTCCGATGCATCCCTCATGGGCCACCCTATTTCATGATTCATTGCGAGTTGAAGAGAATTGTTCAAACGGAAACGGCAATGGCTGAGAGGAGTGAAAATCTGTAGTTGGATATATTATGCTTTCTGTGACATAAATGTAACGTCACAAAGGTTTTAGGCAAGAAGTTAGCTATGTTAACCTGAAATATCTGCTTGGTGTGTTGACATATTGCTTAATTTTAAAAATGCTTGGACGTGGTTGGACATGGGCTGCTGCTGCATTGCAGCTGGCTCGCCTCGTTGGCTTTCAGTTGACTGGGCAGTGGAGGCTTGCTATGCAGGTGTTAGCCATTTAGACCCGAAGGTTTTCTCCTGGATGGGAACTCAATGACCATTTTATGTTGCTCGCCAACATCGACACATTTAAAATAAAATAAAGACAATGCGGGGAGCAAAGCCTGGCATTCGGCTAGGCTTATAATACAGTGGGGTAAACCCTGACTCTGTTAACTATTTTGTAATACATCATGCCACATTGAACTGTAAACGTTATGTGAAATTTACATTAATATTGGGCACTAGAATCCAGTCAAATGTGTCCATTTTTTTCTTTGAGCACCTGCCCCCTTAGAGGTCTCTACACGGCCCTGCCAGAAAGTATCAGGAACGCACCAGAAAGTATCAGGGGCATGGGTGTAACGGACGTGGGGCTACGGGTGGGACCCCCACCTTTCGGATCTGTGCCCTTTGTCTGTCCCCCCCCCCCCCCCCCCCCCCACCCCACACACCCACACACACAGACTTTTTTCAGCCACTACGGCTGTTTAATCTGTCATTTACATCTGGTCGCCATCTTTAAACGCACCATAGGCGAACTCCGTGGATCACAGACGGGAGACGTGCTGCAGCTGAACGGTTCTTCAGTGTGTGTGTGTGTGTGTGTGTGTGTGTGTGTGTGTGTGTGTGTGTGTTATGTTCAACAAACCAGCCAAAGCCAGCAAAAGCAGAAAACTTTGAACAGTTTATTTTTTTTCCAAATAAACCGTGTAAGTTGAGTAATGCTGTTGCAGATTATGTTAGCTAAATGATGACAGTATATCTTGTTAAGATAGTGAACAAGAATACTATTGTCACCTCTCTGTTACATCCCTTGCTTGGTAGTTCATGGCGAGAATAAACATAAACCTCTTGCATTTCTGTGTAGAACTTGTGCTCATCGTGGCTTTCCACATATTTAAAATCAATCTTTATTGCCACAATAGAAAGAGCAGAAGCAGGGAGAGCAGAAGCTAGCAGCAGTGGACAATGAGGCTGGGTCTTCACAGGTGAGGAGAGGTTACAACTTGCTGAGTAAAATATTTATGCCTGTAAGGAGAAAGCAAGCAGTTATCAGGAGAGGGTATTCACTGCTATTTCAGAGTAACTCTCATTCCCACTCTAAAATATTTTATTCTGTATTGTAAATGGTATTTCAAGGAGAAGGCCCTGAGTCAGGGCAGAGACCAGGCTGCAGCCCTGAAAGGGAGAGTCTGCAGACAGTGACAGAGCAGGGGATTGATTATTTGATTTATTTATTTATGTAATATTTCTTTTCAGATATGATTTGACTTCTGCATTACTTGCATTCTTAATGGAAGCAGTGAAACGTCACGCCACTTTTCTTTATCTTGATTAATTTTGCACATCTGTTACATTTGACTAAAATGTGGATTTGTTTAATGTTGAGTCACTTTCTATGTTTATTGTAATACATTAAATTAGAGTCTTATGAGCCTGTTACCTTGTCACTCCCATTCCATATCGTGATAAGTAATAATTTGCTTACAGAAATGTTTTTGTTTTCATTTGGCAGCTTATGAGCTGGCTACATGCCTTGTAGATGTCAGAGGGCCATTGTGTCAACTCAACCAGAAGTTGGGAGCGAAAAAAATTAGATTTTGGTGTTTTAAAGAAGTAAGGTTGGTCGCCCGGTGCTGCACCGTTGCTGTTGGTGATTATGTGGTTCCTCAGCCACTGAAGAGGTGCAAGAGGACGATAAATCCCTCAATTGACTCCTGAAAAATATATGTCCCCCTCTCTTCTCAGAGGATAGTTATGCCCTTGATCAGGAGCGTACCAGAAAGTTTATTTTTTATTTATTTCCCTTCAATATCCCTTTAGGGGCTCAGTAGCTGATTAATGAATGAGAGCAAAGTCGAAACATGACGAAGCAACATTTCAAACAAAACATTGTGAGCCATCGTGAATATGAATAAAGGGGGAAATAAAAACCGTGTAGTTATTTACAGTGGAGACAACGGGATTAACCTTCTGGGCTCCATTTTTTTTACTTCAGGGCTGTGTCGCGCTGTCTTGGTTGCTAGGCAAAAAGAGTATCGCAAAGGTAAATCGGGTTGTGAAGTCCCAATTCACAACCCGATATCTTCCGGTCTTCTCTTTTTCGCTGCCAAAAAAAGAACCTGGCCCTCGTAGAATGGGTGCTTCATAGGATGTAGCCCCTTAATTCAAACACACCCTTGGACTAAATAGGATTTGGAGGGGTTTTTTTCTCCTCACTGAGAAATTTCAATAATATTGGGAAACCATTTTCTAAATCCATATTTAAAGCCTTCTGTTCTCAAATCGTATAAAGAAAAATGTTAAATTAGTCTAAATAACATGAACAAGACAAAGGGTGTCAAGTAAATGAGTGTCAAATGTCAAGGGAACATAACATGCTTTCATTTAGATATGTTCAGATAAAAAAAAAACAGTCCTTCTATCTGGATATTTCCAGCCAGAATAATCCTTTTAATTACCTATCTTAACAGCGAGAGAGGGTAGGAGGTATGTTATGTTTATTCTGTTCTAAAATGATCCAAATTAATGTAATACAGCATCCAGTTGGATGGACTTTCATGTTGTCATTATTGTGAAGCTACAGCTAAACTGAGCAGATTGTTATGAGTCATTCACAGCCCATAACAGACAAATATCACTGGCTAATACTCAAGTGCATACTTTCTCAGTAAAACATGCTCAGTAGCTGCAGTCTGTTGCTCATATACTGGCTTCATGTCACTCCTTTTAACACGAGATAAAAACTGCTACCAAGACTTGAGTCTCCGGCCAGGAGTCCAAGTAGAGTTTGTATTTTAGTATTTTATTCTGGTGACTTAAAGGGTCCTAGTTAGGTACTATGGTCATGAAAAAATACATGAACCATATATTCATCTTCAAATAAAACAATAGGCCTATTTGCAAAGATTCTTTCCCAATAGTGTCTACTTGTACTTTTTTAGCCTGGAAACGATCTTTGCACTCGGCACAATCAGCAGACATGAATATTGAATGTGCGCCATCTGCCGGCAGTACTGCGTACCTATCAAACAGCAAGATGACGATAATAGACACAGCTGCTGTAGGAGCCAGTAGACCGTCCTGCAATGCCTCACAGTAAAGTGACAGCTCAGTGTAGTCTAAAACCAACCTGACCTACAAGGTTAGGGTTACTTACTCTTTCTGAAGGTGTGTTCACACCAAACGTGGCGGCCTGAGCAACTGATTTACATGTTATCCCTATTTACAACACAACGAACGATGTGAGGCAAAGCGATGCAACAGATGGATTTTAGCAATTATAGCAAAGCCACAGGGAAGCGACACCTGCGATGGATGCAAAATAACTGTTGCTGGAGTTGAAAATATTAACTTTTGTGTATTGTTGAATCAAAGTAACCAATCAGGAGCTGAATGTGGCTATGATGTGGGCTGAAGGACTGCAGCGAAGACAAAGCTGTTTTAATTCAACATGGAAGACAAGCTGATAGTGGCGGTCTGCTGTCAGGTTGCGTTGTAAGATTTAACTTACAACTCTAAGTTAATTATTATTAGAGTTATTGCTACCAAGACAAGTCCAGAAAGGATCTAGCCTAGAGAAGAGTGGGGAGACTGGAGTGGCAAGTAAGTGAAAGCATCACTAGATAGCACCATTGTACTACTGTATTTCTGGCTTGTCTCTCGCCTGACATATCATCAGCAATTCCCAAGGCGTGCCATAGTGGTGCCTTTGTCGCCAAAATCACGTTCGGTGTAAACGCACCTTTACTCTTTTGCTGCTGACTCGCTCTGCTCTATTGCTTCTGTTTGTTTAAGCATTGTGCGCATTCGCAATATTATACTCCCAGTCATGTGCTGTGTTGTCTCTGCATTTGGGGCCAGTGGGGCCAGGCCCCACCAGATGTCGCTGTGAAGCTCTATGTTCACAGTAAACAGAGGTACAGGATTGTTCTTTATAGAGTATTGTTGTAAAACAACTGATTCTCTTACCAATAAAATTCTGTTATAAACATTTGTCTATATATATCTAAGACTGCCAGAAAATTGACAAGCTCGGTAGGCTAAACCCTCTTGGGCGCCCTGATATTGGGGCCGGCCCACCAACATTTGTTTAAATAACAAACATCTGAAATCGCAGTGCGCTCTCTGTACACAGCTGTGGGGCACAAATTCTGTGGCCCCAAGCTCGGATCGTCCAATCAAAATACTGGAAATGCACACGTTACGTTTGCGTTCTGCCAGATACTGTGTGAGACCATCTAGTGTTGGTTGTCCTTTCTGGCTCATTGATGGATCGATGCAAATATTTTCTGTTCAATAAATTTGCTTCCAGACCTGTTTTTGAGCATTATGAGAATATCCGAGAAGATGCCGGCAACCGAAACACCTGATGAATCATGTGAGGTAAACGTTCGCTACGTCAGAACTGATCAGACAAATGTGTTTCCATCTCCTATTTAGCACATTTACTGTTTTCAAAAACCACCTCAAGCAAGCGTAAAAACTTTTTTTGCGAAATTTTGTGAGTTAATTAGAATTTTGCCGTTTCCATCAATGCAATTCAATTCTTCTAAATGTGCATTAAAAAAACGTTGATGGAAAGGCGACTACAGACAGCTGCTGCTGCCTCATCGTGAAACTCGGCTGTAGTTATAGCAAATAGTGCAGAGAGGAGAGCCTCTCTGTTCCTTCATTGCAAATGTATCCCGCTCTGATTTACAAAGCTGGATCAAATATTTTTAACATAGTTTTTTCTTCTCTAAAATTGTTGCACTTAAACAATTCCTTGAATTGTATTTATACACAGCTTCAATCCCTTATTCACCTCATTCACTCTGTGCCTCTGATAATTGATGTTTTGGTAAAAATGTATTTTATGTGCTGTGGATTCAGGCAATGTATTAAAATTAATAAATTTATTTAATAAGGTTAATTTCTAGATCCAAACAGATTTATATATTAAGAAATAAATATAAATTGCAAAATCTAGAGATTATCAATAAACTGTAACGTACGAGAACTGAACCCAAGATTCAACCGGAGACAGGTCTGTGGCGTTAACAATATTTATTTCAAGCAGGAAGTGGTTTCTGCTTCTCGGGGCGCGGAGCCTCTTGCGCGACCAGAAAGTTCCTGGGCAGAGACAACAGGTTAGTGATCGGCAGCTGATGACAGGTTAAGGTGAGGAACGGCCAGATCACTAACCTGATGGCGGGGTCCCGGTTGAACAGGTCCGGAGGCGGAGGTCCGACTGCGGACGGGGTCTGCGGGCTCTGGGCCATTGAGCGGCCGATAGGCGGACAGGGAGTCCCTTTGGAGCTTTCCAAAGGTGAGGTCCAGAGGCGGATGATCAGCGGCAGTACAGAGGGGCTCAGGCGGGCAATCCAATCGAATCAGGTCCAGGGTCCAAAACCAAGAGGTCAGTCAACAGGCGGGCAGACAGAATCAGATGGGGGTCGGGCAGGCTCGGTATCGGTGAACAGATCAGGACAGGTAACAGGCTGACAGGCTGACGAATTAAAAGCTGGATAAATCTCTCCGTGTTTGGCACGAGAAGATCTGGCACTGATGTCTGACCAGTAGGCAGGTTGTATAGGGACGGATGCAGGTGGGTTGGCAGGTCCTCTCAGATCCAGGCCCGGGTGGTTGGCAGCCCGGGCCTGGATCTGAGAGGACCTAAGAATGGCTTTCCTTGCCCTTCTCCAGACCCGCTGACACCTCAATGCAGACAGGCGGCAGACAGGACCCTGGACCCCCTCTCCTCGACGGAGAACACCAGCGGCTGGAACCTGTACACTACATAAAAAGAGGAGAGCCCGGTGGAGCTGGAGGGTGTGGAGTTAATGCCGTGCTCCACCCAGGGTAGGTTCTGGGCCCACGTGGTGGGGTCGGACTCGCAGATGAGGCGAAGCTTAGTTTCGACCTCTTGGTTAAGCCGCTCGGTCTGGCCATCAGTTTGGGGATGGAAACCAGAGGAGGCTGACGGAAATCCCCAGCATAGAACAGAACTCCCGCCAATAGCGAGCCACGAACTGGGGGCCTCTGTCAGAAACGATGTCGGGTGGTAACCCGTGCAGCCGGAACACCTCCCTAGCCCATTTCCTTGGCTGAAGTGAGTTTGGGTAAGGGGGCCAAGTGGACCATTTTAGAAAACCGATCCACTATGGTAAGAATGACTGAGTTACAGGCATACAGGCAGGCCAGTAACAAAGTCCATAGATAGGCTGGACCAGGGCCGGGGGGGTACAGGCAGAGGCCGGAGCAAGCCGGACGGAGCCTGACGGGAAACTTTGGCCTGACTGCAACTGGGACAGGCGGAGACAAACTCCCTGACGTCCTTCACCAAGGTAGGCCACCAAAACTGGGAGTGGATTAGGCGGAGAGACTTGGTGATTCAAGGATGGCAGAACAGGCGGGAACCGTGGCAGAACTTGAGGACCCTGCCCCTTAGGGGTTCAGGAACAAAAAGCCTTTTCTTGGGGCATGCTTCGGGAACCTGTATCCCATTTAGAGACTGCCTGACCTCATTCTCTAACTTGAGCCTGGTGATAGCACACCTTACTGTGTCTGGCAGAATGAATTCAGGTGCCTTGCCGGGATCCTCCTCTTCCATCTTAAACATTTGGGACAGGGCGTCTGGCTTAGCATTCTTGGAGCCTGGCCTGTAAGACAGGGAGAAGTTAAACCGACTAAAAAATAGGGCCCACCTGGCTTGTCGGGGGTTAAGTCTCTTCGCCGTTCTCAGATACTCCAGGTTTCGGTGGTCTGTCCACACCAGGAAGGGGATTTTATCATCACATAAACTAACATTTATTACAATAAAAACACACAAAAGTACTAAACCGTATTAGTTTGAATGTGAAAGGTAGCCATCCCTACACATCACCTTACTTTTTGGACTCTGGAGCTACCTTCCTATGACAACCCCACCCACATTGAGGTGGTACTCTATAATAATGCAAAACAAGTAGAACCAAGTCGAGTCACTCCGATTAGGTACTAATAAAAAAGTGCCCAGTTGCTACGTTTTGCTGTAGCGAATGCGAACGCAAGCGCAAGTATGAGGCAGGCAAAATATGGGTGATGTAACTTTTATTGAAAATTCTGAGAAAACAGTGCTACTGAAAGACTATTTGAAGGGAGAAAAACGGGGGCGAAAACCGGCAAGACATGATGTGGGTATTGAGTGACTGAGAAGAACCAGGAGCGTAAATATGGAGGAAGGTGATTAATGACAGGTCCAGCCAAGCAGCCAGGGGGAAAAGAAGCAGGCCTCTGAGTAAGACAAGGCATGACAAGTTTGTCTATATAGCACCATTCATACGCAAGGCAATGCAAAGTACTTTACAAGACATCAAAGAATTACACAACCTTAGCATAAAAGCATTGCATATCTGAGAAAGATGTTAAAATACAGATATTAATTAGACAAATGCTTGAAACAGTTTATTAGTCACATTCTTTGATCAAAAGTGAACTGAGTTGTGTAGAAAATGAATGCGTTCCCATGTTTTTTTGGTCTGCTCCTGAGAACACTAAGTAAGCACGTCTCTGAGGATCTGGCGGAACTACAAGATTGATTTTAGCCCAAGATCATTTGCTGCTTTATAGACAAATGGCAAAGATGTTTACATTTATTCATCTCTGACAAGAATTGGGTATAGTTATTTATATCAGTGATATTAACACCACAGGGAAGCAGAATCCATATATTTTTGCTGACTTAAATGTGAAGTATATTTTAGAAAGGAATTATTGCACTCATGAACTTATTACAGAATGATTATTTCCCAATATTTTATTTCTTCCCAATTAAAACGTTTACTTAATTAAAGGTTGGGTTTTCTTTATTTGATATTTCCCAATGTGAGACTATGCTGCTGCCATAAAAGACTACAATTTAGCTTTTCAACATATTTACCAGAGATGCTAATAAATGTGGCTGGCACTGTAGTTCATACTTCAGGATGCAATCACAAAATTTTGTTTATTTTGTTTGTGAAATAATATTACTGTAAGCAATAGATTACAATTCTTAGTCCTTGTTAGTGCAAAACTAGTTCAGAACTCCATGTTTTATGTCTCCAAGATCATTCTGGCTCCCTCAAAGACCATAAAAGACTCTCCGTCACACTTCACAAGACTCTAAATCATCACTTTGCGGCCTTGTTGCTGACATTCCAGTCCTGTTAAAACAGAGTAGCCATTCAGTAACACACAAGCACCATGTTCTGGAGAGTCCTGCATTAAAACACCCTTCAGGCTCTACACAAACCATCACACAAATTATCAGTGGTTATCGGGTTTCTTGATGTGGTATCAAACAGCAGAAGCTCAGTAATATGAAACAATTTTATTTTGATTCATCAATTTCCACTCATCTTTTACGTGAATGAAACCATGATTTGAAGTCATTTAAATTGTGCTGAGAAAAGTACAAGACAACAACTTACTGTAGATGGCTTAGATCACATGTAGGACTGTCTCAATCCGAACATAGGTATTAATTTTTTTTGGTCCTGAGCAAAGCAATTTTTAATTATTGATGTATCAGAAGCTAGTTGCATTCAGCTCCTAATCCCTGTTGCCACTCTACTGTCTATGGTATTAGACATTACAACAGCTACACCTAAGAAACTTGAAGCAAAACAGAGCGCCGAGTACAGTTGCTAACATGTATACCGTTTGCAACAAGCAAAAGATGCCTTTAGCTAATTTATCACTTTGGATATTTCTTCAGGTTGTAGCGAAACGCTACACAGCCTTATTAACGGTTTTAACCAGATAACTGTAAAAGTGACTAAAGTCAATGAATATATGTCAAAGGAAGCAATCAGGCAAGCAGTATTACGGAACACAGGCCTTGATTTATCACTCTGGATGACCGATCCTTTCCTTTGGTGGAGAATGTTGATTTTGCCTCTCGCAGCTGGTAGAACCCCGGCACGTCCTCCACTCTCGACATAGCTGACATAGTGCTAACCGAGATGGATTAAAAAGTTATCCATCATCTGCCAGGCATGTTATCTAATGTTACTCCTGTTGGCTACACTGCATATATTTGGATATCAGAGGTTAGCCCAACCTGACAGCGAACTGGTTAGATTATTCCTCTATGAAATACACACTGCGTGTTGCATGGCCAACAGTTTTGAAGATTACAAGCTGCAGAGCATATCAGAAAATGTTTGAGGAGATGCTATACAGATGGGAAATTAATAAAGGCATAGATCTCATGATAGAAAACACAGCAATATTTCTCATCAAAGTCTGACTCACAAATCTTTATCTACTTGCTTTCAGCTTGACAGCCCTTACCTAACATTGAGACTTTTATTTTGAAGTACGACAGGTAGTGGACAAGTGTTTCCTAAGGTGCTGTCCGCTTGTATAATGGAGTTGAGTCATAGATACTACACTTAGGGCTGACTGTCAACGCTCAGTTACATGAGCAGAGATAACAACACTCTACCCCATTCAGATTGTTAATGTAGCTGCAATATGGGCAGAAAAGCAAAAGGAAAAGAGGGCCCAACCATTTGTAAGCCCCCTAGGAATGCTGTCACTTGATAATGGTTAGCCGCTAATGTTGCTAAAGCTAGTATATCTTCCAAGTGCAGCAATGAGCTAGGGCTAAACCTCCTTGTGAAGCACAAAACAGAAGATTTTAAAAGCTTTTATTAGCATTAAAACCAAGTTACAAATAAACAATCTGAAAACCACCATTGATAGACTGATCAAACCTAAACTCAGTTATTCAACTCTGATCACAGAGCCCTTCAATGTATGTTTTAATCCATGAAACCTCTGCTCCAATTGTGAAGAAAAAAAAATCTTCATTTTCATAAAAATATTGTTAGAATTTCCTTTCATTCTTGTGAACCTAAAATCATGCTGTCTTGTCTCTTGAGCTGGATTGACTCACATCTAGAAATCAGAGGGCCTCCCCTTTTAATATGACTGAAAATGCACAACATACAATAAAGCATTAGATGACAGTGGTTTCCAAATATGGGCTGCTTCTCACTCTCCAGTTGGCTGAGCAGTACTCCTCTCACAGTAGGTCATCCTAGTAACACTGGCCACTGAGAGGGAAATAGTTGTTATAAGCACTTACAGCTTCTGTAGAGCATTTAGTAACATCCTGTACTTTGAACTTCTGAGATGTTGTGGGTTTTTCTTTGTTTTTTTTGTGGTGTGCAAATCTGTGTCGTAAGAAAAATGTGAATCCTTGATCCAAAATGACTCAGATCAGCATTGGGGAGAAAATATCTTGGAATGAGACATCCCCGGGGAGTTTTTATGAAAAAGTGAAGCTTTAACTGCATACATTAGTAGTAATAATAACAGTCAAATAAAATAACAAAATGGTAAACATTATAGAAGTGTTATTATATTGAGCTGCAAACTGTGTTTTTTTCTAGGATTTTTTTTTCCCTCTTAAATTTAGTTTAGGTTCCGCATGTCTATCATCGTCATCCCCCGCTCAGGTCTACTAATTGATTCTTGGGGATATTTCCTCTCGTAATATGTATTGTTTTAACAACTTTCCGAAAAACTCCTCATACTTCAAAATATCTAAATAATCATAAAGCATGTCTTTGATCATATGTATGTTTTAAGTGCTGCCTGTAAGGATGATGTTTTATTGCTTTTGTACCATTATGGAGCTGCATTAATGATACTTTTCCTTCTTTTCTTCTCTCATTAATTTAGCTAAAAGGAAATATTGGATTGTGTCTGTGTAGCTCTGCAGAACTTTTGGATTCGCAGAGCAGCCGTCATAACAAGATCTTTATTAACATCTGAATATAGAAAAAAAAAATCTTGTAAATAAGTCCAACAGCCAGATCGTGTCTTGTCTCATGTTATCTGCACACGAGGGAGTTCAGGCTCAGATTTATGACCTTGGGGGTCTAACGCTGTATATTTACAGTCTCATGACCTGAAAATGACACCCACAGAGCTGAAGCACAGGGAGAGAGAAGGCCAGGGAGGGTCATGGACAGACACACACCAAACATGCATACACACACACCTTAACTCTACTTATTTCTTATTACAACTAAAGCGAAAAACATAAGTCTATATACATTCTCTTTTTCTTATCAAAAAAGGGGGGGATTTCTCATGTCTAAGCCAGGGAAACTGACACGTCTGATTGTGTAACAATTGCCTCAAAGCTTTTTAGAAATCGAGCAGTGCTCAAGTTTTATGAGAATGACAACTTCTGAAAACCCAAAGATGCAAATTATGGCACCTTGACATCTACGCAGAAGGGTTCATGAAAACCCAAACCCGCCGAGGGCCCAGAAGAGAGCCGAGCAGCTCCAAGTTTGAGGAATTTAACAGCCAAGGGTGACAGCAGCACGGATTGACACCTCAGCTCCAAACTGTCAGAGACTCGTTTTTAGAGAAGCAAATGGCACTTGGCAACAAATACAGTCCACATGGCTTGGATTAAACCTCGAGTGATATTTTGTACCTTTGCGGTGGGGTGCTAAAAAGGCGGAGGAGCTTGAGAACGTGTGTATGGAGGAGGAGGTGGGGTATTTACACGTCGTTGTGAAACTTTACCAGGATAAACAGCACAATCTCATCTATATCATCTGTGGTCTCTTCCATTCATTGCTCACCCTTCGCTCTCATTTTCTCCTTCCCATCTTCGCAATCTTTCCTGTGGTCATCACAAACTGGTCTACTACCTTTCAATCTGGGGTCATATCAATAATACCCCTGTTTGACCAACAGATGGTTGGTCAAATTGAGTTTAGACTCTAGAACCGTAAAAAACATATTGCTTATTCTAAACATATTTAAAAACGCATATCAGATCCACCAGGTGAGTGAGAGCTTGGTTTTGGGTTGGATTTGAAGGGTGAAATTAAATAAAACCAGATAGCCACAATACAGCAACATGTGACATGAGACTCCAGATAAAATCACAGAAAATAAATCCAAAAGTTAATAGAAGTAAAAGCTTGGCTTCTAGTTTCATAAAAAATCTTGTCTAAAAGCCTTCTTCTGTTTGTGTTTCTATTTTCCAAACCCCGTTGCCAGACAGTGACTGAATCTGCAAACTGAAAGATTCAGTTTTAGAGATGAAATGCAAGATCCATTTTTTAAGATCGAATCCTATTTTTATATTATGTTATGGTGTTCTGAGACCTATCAAAAGAACATCAACAATCTTTTATTACATTCACAGAGTGTGAAGATCAGTTGGCTGGGCTTTGTTCAGGTACACGGTGTAAGGGTTCATTAGCCTTGATCTTTTGTTCCTCTTAGAAACCTCTGAGCCCTTTGAGTCTGTTGATGTAATGTGGCAACATTAGTTGTGTGGGAGCGTTAAAAAATAAACACAGAGGGCTGGTGGGTAGATGATTCGCCACAAATCAGATTGAAATATCCTAATAAATAATGAAGCATGAATCTTTTGTAAACAAAAAAAGGTGTTGCAATATCATCAGAGCTTACAGTTTGTTTGGTTGGAAAATATGACTAAAATGAAGTAAATATTTGGGCGGGAAAAACAAATCCTTGTATCATTTATTTTATCCGTGCAGCTAAAACCAACTCAAGGCCAAACCCGGCCCTTTAACCTGGTTGTTGAGAACACTCTTGGATCCCCTGATTTTATTATTGGAAACCTATTTATTTCTTCAAAGTGCTAAACTATTCCTTTAACCCGATAAGCTTGATCCCTCCTCTCTGCTTCCCTGTGTCAGAGGCACCCTGATTGGCCAGGTCGACAGGAATAAACTCTGTGAATCTGGGCTGGGAGAAGGGGTCGCTGTGTTTTATGAGCCATTAAAGTTTTATTCATCCCTGCGAAGATGCAGCCTTCAGCCACAGGGTCACCATGCTTTAAATAAACTCCCATCATCCCCCCACCCCACACACACCTCCGCTTCCCCAGTATCGGCCTTTTCGCCCGCTGCCTCCCCCTCAAACTCTTCCACCCACAGACTTAATGGACTGTTTATTGTTTGATGTTCGAGTCGGACTTCATCATTTTTTTTCCCCCTTTCTGGCTCCCTCTCCGTGTTCTTCGTCCGACTCTCATGTTTAGTGGTGCAGAGGTCTCAGTGATGTGGTCCGTCTGCATAGTTGGCCAGCATGCGTTGCTTGGTTTCACATGTGATTCCATGCAGATTTAGGAGGCTACAACCATGCACAGCCTCTATAAATCCCATTAGCGCATTGTTTCTGTGTCTTGAGGAACTCCTCCCGCTGTTGTCGCTCCTCCACGTCCGCCGGTACATGCAGTGCACACTTTTAAACTGAGCCGAACCTTGGTCCTATTCCAAAAACTGGTAAAAACACATTCTTGAGCGGCGGTGTCTTTCTGCTGGACACTCCATTTCTGCCGCTATGGTTTATGTGGACTCACTCCTATCACCTTTCCATATATGTGTATATTTTACACACGTAATTTTCAAACAAATATGAAGCGCAGTCAAATGTTGAACCAGCTGCATGGTGAGGTCAGATAGTGGCAGAATGACATATGTTACCTATGGCTATAATAAACAGAGCAGAGGGTGTAGCAGCGGGTACAAAAAAGAAACAAATGAAAACCTGTTGCTCTGGACTTATATGAGAAAAAAACAAACAGACCGATGTCCTGTGAGACTGAATGTGGACAGCATGGTCATTCACCCATGTCAGCTGGCATTAAATTGATTTTTCTCTTTATTAATAGACATGAATGATCGTTTATTTGGGGTAAACATTCGGAACCTACTCTGGAAATAACTATGCTTTAAAAAACTCTGAAACACACAATTTAACCACCTCAAGCTTGAAAAAAACTCAAAATTACAATAATGTATATAAGAAACTTAACATTAAATGCACAAAACCTTGTTTTTAGTTGCGTTTCAATTCACACGGGGCATAAGCTAGTCTGGCTGGAGAGGCTAGTTTTAATGAAGTTATGAACCAAAACCATACTTCTTGTCATGAAAACACGTTTTGTGACAAAACCTCAAGATTTCATGTCCGCAGTTTGATAAAAGTGAAGTCTGGGGTTGCTTGGAAAGCCAAGCTGACTGAAACCAAGCTCACTCTGGCAGCAGTGCCTCGTGAAATTGTTTACCAGTGTTTTGGAACAGAATGAAAATACAGGAAATCCATTTGGCTTATATTTGTCCTCACTGCTGTGCAACATCTTCCGGCAAAGCGTCACAGGGGCCTAAAAAATAAGAATAAAAGGAATAAAATCTTTACATACCAGCACATTAGTTAATTAGCCAATCTTTTTATTGATTTCAGAAGCTAGTGGAAAGTGTATATAAGCTCAGGTGTTGGACTCACATTAAAATCAATTAGTCAAAAATCTTAGAAACAAGTATTTAATAAATTTAGTTATTAGTTTTTCTACAGGCATATGTAATATGCACAGTAAATAGAAAGGGGGAAAAAAATCAAAATTCACACCAAATAAATGGGTCTTTTATTGCTTGTAACAACATTTTTGAATACAGAATATTAGAATAAAAAGAGAAATGTTGAAAAACTGATGTGCTACGAAAGTGGGAATTCATATCTCTAAGTTAAAAAATATTAAAAGGGAAACTTTTTTTTACTAAGATTGAACTGATTTTAATGGAACCTTCCCCTGAAAGGCAAAAACCTCACATCTTCTTGGACTGCACACTGAAATGTCACTTCTTTGACTTTGAATAAATGTAAAATAAATGTTCAAATGCATATTCCTGTATGACAGCCTGCTATAAGACATGGAAGTAGTTCTGCCCGAGGCGACACCCCTTTACTGCTGTGCTTCTTCTGTTTACATCACAATCACTGAAGCAATTGTCACTGCCGTGACTGTGCATGGCTGTAGAAATCTGCCCTCCATGGTCTTGTAAACCACTGTGCATTGTTCTGGCAACTGACAAGACTTCTCTGTCTAATAATCAGAGTGGACCGTGTGGATTGCAACCTGCAGCAACAAGCCCAGGTTTTTATCATTGGCTTTGTTTTCATTATACCTTAAGCATCCAACCATTTATCAACCTGGAGCTTGAGAAGCAGCCTCTGGCTGAGGGGGATGCAGCGAGAGGAGATATTTGTGAGAGGAGATATTTGTGAGTTGGGGAGGGTCGCGGTGGCATGGGGGGAATGGGGAGGGGTGGTTAAGTGTAGGCGGGAGAGTTTGCAGAGTTCTCTTACAAGTTGTGTTACAGCTGACCCTATCCTCAACTTTGACCCCTAACCCTAGCAGAGATCTGTCATGAGAGGGAGCTGCTTAACACAAAATGGAGCCTGGTTCAAGAGTCAGAGGGAGAGAGGGAACCACAAGCTGAGAGAGCATTACCGCTCACAGAGGACTCATTTCTCCCCTCTCTCTCCCCTCTCTCTCACACTCAGCTTGGATTGTTTTTTTCCACTCTCTTTTTGCTTTCCCTTTTGTTTTCACTGCAGGGACACTGTTGCCCTTTCTTTCTGCACCCTGTTCTGGTTGATTTTGGACACCACCAGCCACCACCAACATGCACGGATTCAGGGCGGCAACAACCAGCAGGATTCTAGAAGGGATGCAGCGAGACGAGGCTTTAATGAGATCTAGGCCTCATCAGCTGAGTGTGGGGGGGTGGGGGTTAAAATATATGCTAATGATATGCACACACCAATAAGGGACCCCGGGTGTAGGCGAGGCAGGCGCTGGCCGAACTCCTGCTGAGCTCTGAGGAGGATGAGCAGCTCAGGTCAGAAGAATGGCAACAAAAAAACGCCTCCTCCTCCTTTTCTTCTGCTTTCTTCTCCTTCGCCGTGCATCCACGAGAGCCACAGACAAAGGCAAACTGGTTAACATGTCATCTGAGAGAAGAAGATGCCATGTTAATGGTGCTATTGTTTAATCTCTGTTACTTCCTTTTCCTTAATTCATTGTTGAATAAATTAGCTGAATATGGAAAAAATACATATTTTCTGTACTTTTAAATTGAGATCAGTTCTGCTAGCCAGTGCTTTGTAAATTTGTTTGGCTTTACATTAATTGACATTCATTTGCTTTGGAAGTCTAATTTCATCCATGTGAAGTGAATGCAACTGATCGATATGTGCAAGTGAAAAACTTCTTTCTAGAAAAAAAAGCTTTGGTCATTAATTAAGAGTAACATAGATTGCTATTTGGCATGTAGTTAAAAATGTTTTTTATTGAAAAGCTTGAAACAATGTGTTTTTCAGTGTGTTTTGTGTATTTTTGAAATGCATCCTAATATTTAAAAGAGTGAAAATTGGCGACCATAATTCCAAAAGCTATCTTAACGAAAATGTTAAAGAATTAAAATAAGGTACAATTCATTCTTCTATTTTAGGTCCAATTTTTTTAACAGTGAAATATATGTTCTGTTTACAAATACAGTTATTTGAAAACTTGTCAAAAATACATTTCATTTTAAATCATTTTTTACAGCAATTACTAGGCTAAAGCAATATTTGTAGTCGGTTTATTTATTCATTACTTTAACAACGGAGTAAAATTTTAAATCAGCAGCGCGTTTTTTTCCCTTTTCTCCTCCTCTTCCGACTTAATTCCCCCGGAGCGCCGCTTCCGCAGGAATTGTGCGCCGTTAACTGGCCTGTCTGATCCGTCGGCCGCTGCAAAAATGAAATCCATCGAGGTGATAAAACAATAAATACACACAGAGTTGGCAGGAAACGAAAACCGATCGAGGATGCGGCGTCGGACGCGAGGATGCGGACGGTGATCCGGAGATGCGTCAGAGTCCCGCGGCAGAAGAATCGGAATCCTTTTTATTGTTATTTTTCTGCTCCTTGGCTTTCGCTTTCTTGTGGGACAAAATAAATAAGAAGAAAAGAAGAGAGGAAAGAAAAAAATACTCAAGGTGTCGGGAAGAAAATGAGAGTGGCACCTGATGATGTCGACTCTGACACGTGTTAATTGCTGCTCAGCTCCCCTCATCAGGGAGCCTCAAATTATTTTAGCGCTCCGGGCCACAGCGCCTTGTTTGCTTTGCTGAGGAGCGGCAGCGAGCTGGCCCTGGCCGCGCATGGCGAGGCTCAAACCGCACAGGCGAAATGAAACAGAAATAAACGTGTTTAATTATTAACAAAACACAGCACAGACTTCATTTATTTTGAAAAAAAATGTAAATGTCACAATCAGTAGGAAAACATACATACATACATACATACATACATCTTTACATTGCGTTCAAAATGAATTATCTCCAAAATTTAAATGACATCATCAGTAATAATTCTAAAGGCTCCATTGTCTGTATAATTATAATTTTTGCTTCTCTGGTTAATATGTCATGTGAGAGAATTCTATCAGTAGAATTCAACTTGCACTATATTATAAACATTATTTTAACATGATCTAAATCCTAATTTTGAATATGTTAGTCATTTCTGCGAACTCTTCTGATTTGACTTGTGCAAAAGTTG
Organism: Fundulus diaphanus; assembly: GCA_037039145.1. Taxonomy (NCBI): domain Eukaryota; kingdom Metazoa; phylum Chordata; class Actinopteri; order Cyprinodontiformes; family Fundulidae; genus Fundulus; species Fundulus diaphanus. The sequence goes on along the minus strand of CM073121.1, from coordinate 19,278,649 downwards.
GAGCTGAAATGTTTGTAAGGGTTGTGTTATGAATCAGTACATCGACTTTGTGAACGTCAATAACTGCCATAGAGCTCATCGTACAGTTTCTGTGTTTAAGCAAATTATGAATGCTAGTTTGTTAAAGGCGCTAATGCTAAAAATTAAACTTGCTAGCAAGCTGAGCTTCTTAACCTTGAGGCAGTTGTTGAAGATGAGAAGCACGTGTTAACTGGGTTAATCACCTGCATTTCATAATACATGTTTAGATGTATCACAGTTTCACTAACGGTTCACGCCTGTGGTAACGACGCTAATGCTAAAGCAAAACCTGCTAGCAAGCTGCGTTTCTTGACCTTGAGGCTGCCGTTGACAACGAATGATACATTTTAGCAGTAGTTGTTGGGGAATAAGTTCATATCTCACCTCCTTTAAAAATATGTAATACTTTATTAAAATGTAATGTCTTAACAAGTTTTATAAAAGCGCTAAGTCTGTAGCCTAAAGTCTCCTACTATTTCACCTTATTTTGCTGCTTGTATTTTATGACTTAAACCAAAACTAATACTTTTATTTTTACATGGGAGGCAAGCCGAGATTATCAAAATTATATTAAAAATGTGAATTAAGCTAACTATGTTTAACAGGTCCATTTCAAAGATTGGTTACAAAGTGATCCATACTATTGGTTAAAACATGTAGACACACACACACATACATACATACATGTATGTATGTGTATGTGTGTGTGTGTGTGTATGTATGTGTGTATGTATGTGTGTGTGTATGTATATAGTGATAATATGAATAATCATAGTATACATTTTATCAGTTGAAAACCTACAGTTGTTCTCTGTATTTCAGTAATGGAAGTGCACTGCCCCAATTGCTACATCAATAATATCTTCAAAATAAATAATATTTTCACACAAAAGTATCTAATCATGAAATCAATTTTTTTTAAAGTTCCTCACTAACTGAATTTTATTACCAAGCTCATATATTTTGCAGCCAGTAACACCCATTCACATGCTGAAATCTTTCATTTTATGGGATTATATTCCAGAACGACTTCAGCCTGCTCCAGCATCCCCATAACAAACATACAATTTCACACAAGTGCCTGAGAGCAGCGGTCTTCATCCGCTCTGCTAGATTACTTGTTACCTGTTGGCAAGTATTATATGGCTGCACATTGTGAATTGTAAAGCTTTTGTTATTGCCCCAGCTTGAGGTTGGTCACTTGTTTATGACACCAGTAATGGTGGTAATTGTTATTGTTGAGATTACCTGTCAAGAGGAGCAGGACAGGGGGGCTTGGGGAAGGCGTCGCTCCCTTGACGAGGGGTGACAGGGGGGGACGGGAAAGAAGACACTGCGGGGGTAGACAGACATTGTGGTGGGAGGGGAAGGCTGCGACGCCCTGATGACTTCTCCGCTGATAATCAGCCACCACGGCCTCTGGGATAATTCAGCTGTCAATGCCACCTAGCAAGGCCCAGCATCAGGCGGCCAGCCCCAGCTGGCAGCTCTCATTTGAACGGAAGGAAGGGTGAAAGGCTGCAGGAGCAGAAGATGGAGTGAGCGTGGCATCTTCATCTCATGTCACCGTCGGTTCCTAAAAGATTTAAATTGAAGCCATCATGAAGAATCTTGGAGAGCGTGTGTCAAATTCAACAAAATCTTCAGGGTCAGCCACTATTTGATCTTCCTTAACTGACTGGACTAAATTAACATTCACTTTAATTAACAATTTAAACCTTCCTGAAGTGAACATTTAAAGGTTTTCCTTCCATCTGGAGATTTCCTTCCCAGGCTGACATTCATTAACAGTTCAAAACTGTCAGAGATTTTCAGATCCTACACATTTGAAGTGGTCCTCTTATTTTAATAATAATAATAAAAGGTTTAGTCATCACAAACGGGGTGATTTAGGCAAAAAAAGCAACTTCAAATTCTTCTTTGTGTTCATGTTAAGAGTAAAATGTTTCTTGTGCATTAATTCATGATTTAATTAATGCTTTCTTTGGCCCTCTTTTCGTTCCATTTTAGAAATTTTTGTTTTCTTCCTGAGCAGGTTTGCTTTATAGAAAAAGGCATCTGGAAAGGTTGGAATGGTGATTTTTGGGAGTTATTGCTGTCAACCATCCGAGGCTGTCTTTATCAATAATGCTGGCTGCACTGGGGTTTGTTGAGGGGACCGTGGAGGTTTCCATGGTTGTCATTTTTCCAGTTTAGCAGCAGAAAGCTGCTGGGAACCTGCCAAAGCCATGTACAGCAGTCCCTCTGGTATGCGGGTATAGATAGACCTGTTCTCTATCTGTATTCCACAGTGGGAACGTGCAGGGTTGTAACACCACATTGCTGCTCTCCCAGTGGGCTAATGTCACTGAGGAAATAGAGCAGGAAAATTGTCTGCACTGTACTTTTATTCCCCTTATGTGCAGAGTTTGGGCTTTTTTTTCTTTTCTTACAATTTCTGAGTTCAACTTGTGAGCATTTGTGACTGTTTAAATATTTCACCATCAGTTTTTGGCAATTTTGAATCTGCAGTGAAACGTTTTTGCTGTTACTGCATAGTTAAACTTTTTACTCTCAGGTATGGGTTACTGTTTCATCAGTTAAAAATAGCTCTGAAAGCTAGACATGGCCTGGTATGACATGTTGAGGGTGAGTGAAAATACCACAGTTTCAAGGTGATATAATATTTACAAAAGAATGGTATCCCTTTTGTAACTAGTAAAATGATTTTATTTAGAACAGAAAGGTAAAAATTATTCCTACTGCTGTATAAACAAAACACTTTCATCATTGCAGTTCTCATGGTTTCTATAAGATTTCTATAAGACTTTGATACTTAAGTAAAAATAATTTAGAAATGTTTTGTAGTTTGACACAACTTTAGTTAAAAAAACAAAAAACCTACTGTCCAATTTGTTTAAAGTTATGTTAAAATGCATTAAAACATGCATTGGTTGTGTTATTGCAGTCAAGCAGATGCTAACTAAAATACAGATAGTTCATGTCAATATAATTATAGGAAATACATCAGATATGATATGCCATATACATTATAAGTATGATGCAAAATAGCAACAATAGGCATTATTGAGTCTAACAGTACATAAACAGACTTTCCAGTCTATGGGAAGAAGATTGTTTTACACTGCTATTGCTAAACAGGGCTTTGAAGCTGAATTGCAATATTTAACACGTCTTTGTACAATCCTGTCTAGTCCATTATCACAGCATTTAAAATACAGATTAATACTGTAAAATCTCAACTGTGTACTGTTAATTATAAAATGGGTAATGCAGTTGGCACCTTTTTATTTTATACATCACTACAGTCCACGGTTTTCAGAAGCAGAAAAACTCATATTTCCAAACACCCAAATGTGCCATTACAGTGAAGGCCAGACTAAAGCTGGTCTAGGTCAGTAGTGTTTCTTAACGTCACATATGAAGATATACATGACTAGACTTGGACTGGAGTGAGATTTAAGGAACAAAATAGCTTTGAGTAGAAATGCCATGGTTAGTTCTGTCTGAGCCAGTTGACCAGCAATATGTAGAAACATGTGGTCAGCACTGCGCTTCGCTATGCTCCGTCCAGCTGGAGAAGTGTCAAGCTACTCTGGCACCTTTCTCTATTGACTCATTTAAAAGATGGAGCTTTTTGTTTTTAGAAATAGTACTTTTTAAACTCCTGCTATACTTTAATACTGCTAACTGTTCCATGCCTTGTGAATGTTGATTTTCTTAGTGTTGTTACTTGATATATGGTTTAAATAAGGTTTTAATTTATAATTTATATTTATTTGATACATCTACTGATTTATTGAGAAATGATTTACAATTTGCAGTCATTTAAATGAGTTCAGGGTGTGCTACATTTACTCATTAACACAGAAAGCTTGTTGTCATTTTATACCAGTTCCTGTATAATTTGTCATGCCTGGGGAAGACTTGCCTTCCTTCAACTTCACATCTATAAAGTGCAAAGAGTTTCCAGTGTTACAAGGGACTATTCATTTGTGGACCATGTTGAAAATGAAAAATAAACAAGACAAAAGTTTTTGTACAAAGGTTAGCGCTAATGTGATGCAATGGATTTAAAGACTTCTTCTTGTTTTATTTAAATTTGTCAAGTCCCCTTTTTTTGGCTTTCACTCATATTAAATCTTCTCTGCTTTTAACCACTGATCCTTATCTCGCTTATTGTCACAAGCCATGAATCAAAAAGCAATTGCCTCATATCTCACTTTGCATCTCCGCAGCTTTATTGCAGCTGTTTAATCCTTCGGCTGGTTGACAAAATGGAACATCATCGTGATCACCACCGTCATAACAACTTTACTGAGAAAATTATATTAACACAATCCTCCCCTCGATATTAAAATAAAGCACAATCTCATTTTTTTCCCCCTCTCCAAATGATAGCATTAGGTGCACGCGCATTTGTCAGCAGACACTTCAGGAGTGCGGTTATAAACAATGCCATTCATTATCTGGCCCAGATGCACCGATTGTTGATTAAAGGGCGCCGGATATACCAACCACACGCACACACACACACACACACACACACACACACACAGACACAGATGGGTGGACATTAGGAAAAGAGGAGAGGCCATCTGAATAGGCTGGAGGGACATTAACGGCAACAATGATTGATATTTGCTGCGCAGGCTTTTTAATGGTATTGTTATTCCTCAGAGTTATACCCCGTCCTCCCCACATCTCGTCTCGCAGATAAATGGAGGTGTAATAATGAATAGAAATTATCCTGATTATTTTTGCTGGAGGTTTGTGGGAGAGCGAGTGGGGTGTGAATCATCATCCAACACGAAGCTTTAGTCCACTGTCTCATGTGGATTTTCTTTGATGTGCTTTAGATTTTTGTAAGTCCTATTACTGAGGGAAAATATATAAGGGAGGCATTTTTAGAAATCATTCTCTTGAAATTTTATTTGATTCCAATTTATTGCCATTTCAATGTTTACCAAAAAGCACACAACAAAACGAGATATTTCTGAATGGCAAAAAATAATTTACAGAAAACACAAATAGATGCAAAACACAAATTAGATGTGATGTAAAAAAGAAGCAGCCACATAAACTCTATCATCCTAACAGCAGTTTTGAATTTTGACAAGTGAAGAGATGATTCTGTTGCAGTCTGGTGGTTCTGCTTTTAATATTGCTGAAGTGACACACCAATCATTTTTTTAGTTCCCCTTGCAATCCTCTGCAGGTTCCTTCGGTTTTCCACTTAAAAATCTGCCTATATGAGATCTGAATATATTATCTTATTTTAATAAGAAGCTGCAAGATGCTCGTTTAATGTGACCAAATAAATACAAATCCAGTGATTCATATTTTTTGAACGTGTTTTAGGCATTTTGTTAGATGCTAAACACTTAAGCTACATCTAAAACTTCCTCGCACGAAATATCTGCCGGTAATATAAATTACAGCACTTTTGCTGCCTTCAGGCCCCGCTGAGGGTTGCTCGTGCTAACAGCTGAAGTGGACATCGCCAAAAACACAGCATTTGATGTGAGAGGCCAGCTTGTCCGAGGCAGTTGCATTTATTGTACACTCCTCTGGCACCTGCTGCTGTGCAGCCGGGCCTGCCAGGACACACATGTGAGAGCACTCACAGTCTCCTCTGCCGTCCTCTCCATTTAAGCCTCTATCTGCCCCAAAATGATGGTCATTATCACTTCTCGATTACATTCACAGGCCTCAGCTGCTGTTTGGCTGCTGTTCTGCCACTAAATTGGGTAACTTCAAAATATTTCTCCAGTCACTGATGTCACTTCATGTATTGACTATCTCTCCCCAGAAATTAAAAAAATATAAAACGTATGATCTTATTTATGGTTTTTGCAAAACACAAGAAACTAATCATCATAGTGGGTCCAAAAGAGGTCCTAAACTTAGGTTTAGTTTTGCCTGTGATTGTTTGAGTGGACATTCATTTAAACCTGTTCAGACTTGTTGTGTTATTGTATCATCTGTTATTTTATGCTGACCATCTTTGTTTTTTTTTATTCATGTGTCCATGTACCTTTTATGCTTTTCTTTTGTCTCCTATACTGGCCCCTCAAAAAGCGCACTATAATTGGTTTTGCTTTACAGTCGCAGTGAGAATTATAATCAAGGCCGTAAATGTATTTAATTTTGTATTTTAATTCTATTCCTGAACAATCAGAATAACATAATCAACAAAAACTATTATAAAAACGTGCCTACAGTTTTTTTTAACCTACTATTTCTACAAATAAAAAAGCAGAGGAAGTAATCCACATATAAAACTCAGTTTAACAGCGTTGTGGAATTTGTAATATGTGGATATGAGCTCTAACAAATCTGGGTTTTCATAGCAAAGAATTTTTCAACCTTTTCATTGAAGTTCCCAATGAAATAGCACCCAGTGCTGAGAAGAAATATGTTTCTGCAGCTGTCTGTCTTTGTGATCTGCTCAACTGCACTAAGCCACTCAGACCAAAGGGCAGTATAGCGCTGAAACAGAAGTACTATCATTCAACGCTAGGGGATAAATTGACAAAGTGAGAAACACATTTCTTTTTTGTTTGTTTGCTATGGTTTCACTTAACTTCTAACCACTAGAAAGCATATTACGAGCCACACCATTGAAGAGTCGCATCAAAACGGAAGGGAAGCAAGCTAGCATTAGATTATTGCTTTAGCTGACTGAACAAGATACAAACATTCAAAGCTCATTTCCTCAGCTTAAATCTCTTTACCTTGGCTACTTGTACATTTTAGAATTTGTTTAAAATAAATTTATGGTTAGAGCTCTGTGTGGTCAAGACCTCGGAGAACCCTAGAGTTCTTCTCATAGACTCAGATGTTCCGGTCAAAGGGCGTTAGCCGTTCCACAAACAAATTTTAAGAGAAGAAGGGGAAAATCCTTTTGAGCGGAGTGCCCATGATTATGGAATGTGTTGCCTCCATCTTTGTGCTTCCTTGATTCTGTTGATTCTTTTAAGATGCAGTTGAAACCTCATTTATTCATACCGGCTTTTAACTAGTTTTATGCCGTATGATGTTACATGAGTCCTGTTTCTATCTTTTATTTTATGTCTTTATCTTCTATGTTGGTTATGTTTGTTTGTTATCGAAAACGAAAAGGATGTTGTAATTTTTTACATGTGCTATAAAAATAAGAGTTACCTACTTACTTGATTGCAAGATGTGAGTTTATCGAACACTTTGCAGCCATCTCAAGTATGGAGATAAAAGTAACTTTGTAAGACACAGTTAACCCCATGTTGCAGCAGAGGTATCTGTCCTACAGAGACAGTACGAGCTAACATAATTATTGTCTTTATAGGACACACACTGATGTTGACCACATAATACTGATGCAATCAAAATTTAGAAATAATTTCTAAATCTTTCTTCACAAAGGACTTTTTAAACTTGCATGTAAAATTTATATAAGAGCAATTTTATTCAACAAACTGTTATTTTTCAATGAATGACAGGTCTATTTTTAAAACATAAAATGTATTGCATTGAATGTGGCACTGTACTGAATCCTTGTCATGCACAATTAGTCATTTTGAGTTGGACAAATTTTTGGCTAGTTATATTTGCCAAGCTAAAATGGAAAAAGTAAAACAGATTTCAAAGGGTTTATATTATTTTTTAAATGCAATAAATTCAGTTCTTTCACAACTCTGTGATTAATGATGATAAATCATTGTGATTACAATATTGACCAAAATAATTCTTTTTTTCCCCCTTGTTGAACAGCCATGGTCTCTTCTACTGTCTTTTCTGTTACACTTTAGGTAACTGATCTTAGAATAATACAATTTCTAAAAGTAATATGATCTCACTTTATACAGTTAAATTTATCAAATTAGAATATTATTAAAAGTTCATGTATTTCAGTGACTCGTCACTAAGCCAAACACATTATACAAATGAATTACACAAAGACAGATGTTCTCAAGCTTTTAGTCCTGTTAACTAGAAGGATTTTTCATTTACAGCTAATGAACGCAACATTTAAGATTAAAATATTACAACAGATCAATAGGAAATACATATTGATATGGAAATATGAGCTTTAATGAGACACATATTTAACACCTACTTCAAAGTTATTTCCAGAAGGTAATCTGATAAATGAGCCTCATCAGAACACATATTCTGATGTATTATGTCTATTGTAGTTTTGCTTTTAGCCTCTTAAATCAAAGTAAAAACAGGAACTTGATCAACATAAATAACATGTTTTTTAGTAAATTCCTTTAAGTCTTTTTCCATTCTCCACTATAACTCTAGGCCACAACCAAAAACGTCTTGTTCTCTTTTTTTACGTCCTCATTTTCTATCGTGCTCCTTCTCCCTGTCCTCTTAATCCATACCAACACACTGAGCGGCATCCTCTCCTGCAGAGAAATGTTGTGATGCTGTCTTCCGACATCTTCCCCTCTCCGCTCTGCCACCCTTATTCCACTCTTTCAGTAATCAGGGCCAGATGGAGGCAGAGATGGAGTGATGCAGGGAGGGAGGATTGGGTTTGGTCCGAGCAGTGTCTTAGAACGTGGTGAGCTGTCAGCCCTGCGGGGAGAAGAAAATTCTCCAGCAATAAAATACGGATTTATCACCACTCTACCATGAGAGAGAGAGAGAGAGAAGGAGATGTAAGGAGAGAGAAAGAGGTAGAAAAACGAAGAAAGAAATTGGGTAGGAATTGGTGATGTGGGGGAGAAAAGAATAGGTTTCAGTGGAGAGACCTGCAGAAGGATAAAGAGAGAGGAAACACAACTGATAGAGAAGTCCTCATCATCAAAGAGACAGACTAAAGAATCCAAAAGAAGAAACTGAATGAAGGGTGCATGCAGCTGGAAAAGCTTTGATGCAGAAGACAAGTCTGGGGATAAGAATCACAGAAGACAGTTGCATGAAGACACACACAGCTCATCTGCTCGTTTTAAAGCAGCCTGACAAATTCCCTCCTGCCATCTGTACAATCCAGGGAGATGAGCGTCTGTCCAGAAACCGATGCCCAGTCGCTTTCAGGAGATGTGATGTCAAGCAAAGAGAGTCCACCTCCCCACTGGGCCAAATGAACCTGCTAAAATAACCGCTCTCTACAATCGACTGTGTAATTGAAACCAGAATGTGCAGGATTTGATAAATTGCTTGACCCTGCTGGAATGTTAAGGTCATAAATTTGTAGTGTGTTGTGGTGGCGCTGAGATGTGCAGGCTTATACGTTAAGAATGCGGGTGTATGACTGAAATTCACAGCAAAAAGCCGTGTGTGTTTTATGCATTCAAAAGGGAACGGGCCTCCAAAGGGCCAAGAAATGCCTGTGCACTTAATGTGGAGCGTTAAACCATGCAAAGTCCTTAACGACACATAAGTTTACAAGCTGTTCAAACACAATGCACCACACTTTCCTTCACATGGACAATAGAACCAGTAATTGATTCTTTATTGAACATTTAGAGGGGAAATCTTAAAGATGTGAACATGTTATGGCAGAAAAGGGCAGCTATCGGTCATTACAGTGAAGAGGAGATCTTAAAGGAATATAGCCATTTTATATGCATATAAAAAAGACCAAAAAACACTTTATCATGATAAAATATAGTTGTATACTCCAAGCCTCCATCCTGATAATGTTTTGATGGTCCTTTTTGTGGATAGAAATAGCTCCAGCACAGGTGCAATGACCAGACATAAACAGATGTGTCACCATTCTACCGGCAGTATCGCAGAACTATCATAAAGCTGGTTTCCTTAATTAATAAAACAGTATTAAATAAATTGAGCAAAACCAAAGCGTAAAACGGCAAAATACTAACTAAACGGCAGCAGGACGTGATAATCTTTCATAAAATCTTTGATCATCTAGCTGACTGTTCTTGAAAACTGGGGATTAGTTTAATCTATGACATGTTTTTTATTATTGTTACCAAAGAGGGAGTTCTGCAATTTGCTCCAGCATTTCCACTTTAGTTTTGATATTTTCATTTGTGTAGATGCATTTTTAACTATTTCTTTCAATTTCACATGTAGTGACTTTAAAATAGACCTTAGATCATTCATTCACATTACAAAAATGTCCACTAAATGGAAGCTTGGCAGCCATCTTGAATGTTTTTAACTTCCAAATAATGTTATTATCTTATAAGATTAAAAACTTTACATGTCTTTAAACAGTTGGGTAAAGCCAAGATGTGATGTCATGTGATGTCATGTCATGGATTTGTAGGCTACTGATAGGCTAATTCACAACATTCAAGTTAAATGGAGGTACATCTATGTATGTATTTTAAGGTATAAACTAAGAAACACTGCTTCCTTGTGTGACATCATTAAAAAATTAAGAGAAATCAGCCAAAGAATTAGGAAGAGAATTGACCTCAACAAGTGATTAAATTTTCAAAACCCTGTAGGTGTCATATTCACATTTTCAAACAATTACATGCACTATGCATGAAGCTATCATACCATCAAGGAATCATATGGGTGCTGTGTTCCAGGAACTAATGTGTTGGGTCCAAAACATGTGTACCAACCACCCCAGAACAAAAGAAAAATACCTTGTGAAGACACTGGCTGAAGTTGGTAAGAGGTTGTCTTTATCCACAGAAAAAAAAGGTTTGTACCTGATGGATTGAAACACCATTCAGAGTGGAAGAAGCCATCACACAAAACACACACACACAAAATCAGATTACACTTTGAAGATACAGTTCAGGACAAAGAATTTATATCTTGTAAATGTGTACTGTCATTTAAGATTGAAGTGTTTGGTGATCATAAGCACAGTCACATTTTGGAGGAAAAAGGGAGAAGTTCGCAAGCCTGACAATGTCATTCTACTTGTAAAGTATAGGGGTGGCAGCAGACCCGGCGGCATGGGCAGGCATTGGGGGGCCGTGCCCGCCCTGTGAGCCAGCTGTGCCCGCCCTGGACTGGAAGCTGTCTTTTTTTTTTTTTTCCTCGGAGTGGCCATCGTCTTTTTAGTACTATCTTTGATGTGCCAATCATACAATTTAACCAATCAAATCAACGACTAACGGCAACATGCTAGCCAATCACAGCTGGAGTGGGGCGGGACACCGAGTCATAGCCTTCAGTCGCCGCCGCAGTTCGGTTGTGGTCACCGTTGGTGTCGGTAGAGCGGGATGAAAATTTGGTCTGATTACCAAACAATTACAAGAAGTGACAACGAAGCAGAGAGCGAGCTGGAAGGAGCGTTATTAATTTCTGTTTGAAATGCCAGCACTGAAGTCTAAACTGGAGTAAACATTAACGCTAGGAGGGTTAGCTAGACAGCTAGCAGGGTTAGCTAGGACAGCTACGAGCACAAGCTGTTCTGCTCCTTGTTCTCATAGCTGCTGTAATTACAGAACCTGTTCTAGTCAGAATTGTTACTTCAGTCAGTGTTCAGCCTGACACCAGCGCTCATGTTTATTAGCGTGTAGCTTATGCTGGACTTTTAAGTTAAGACACAGCGCCTGACACCAGCGCTCATGTTTATTAGCGTGTAGCTTATGCTGGACTTTTAAGTTAAGACACAGCGCTACAGGTTACCCTATGTCACTGTTAGTTTCCAGTAACCCAAACCAGCATAAAACCTGCCCAACTTAAAATAAAAAGACAAGCCCAAATCTCAAACTCTCTCATGTTAAAAGCAGAGAACTATTAAACACATAAGAACATGCCATTAGCACACAACTGCGCCGAAGCAAAGAAAAAAACTGTGCATATGGCCTCCAAACAAAATGTACAATCAGACAACCAAATAACACACAAGATCTCTTTAACAATCAGGATATATCAACCGGAAAAAAATTAATTATAAATAGCTTCCCAACATGAGTTGTAAATCTACCTTAATATAAACGTAATTTCTCTCAGTATAGCTCAATCAAACATTTCTCTTACACGCAGTCATGAAATATTTTTAAGTTGATAAGTAGAACTCAACCCCTCTTGGGCGTTTACACTGACCAAACACTTGATTAACCATTATTCTTTTCTTGTTTTATTATAACAATATTATTCATTATAACTATTATTCATTGATGATGTCAGATCGACAGATTCAACTTATTTAAAAAATAGATAATGACTATTTTGATATATTTTGTTAGTAATTCTTTCTAAAAGCCCAACAAATGTTATGAAAAGCTTCCGAAATTTTTTATCTCCCCATAAGCTATTTTTTTTCCAGCTCAATGTGTTCAAAAGCCTAATTGGTTGGAAACCTGCCTAATTTGGCAACACTGACTACACTATTGCTATTTGTTTGTTCGTTACAGTAGTCACAGAGCCACTGTTCAGCCTGAAGCATATATATATATATATATATATATATATATATATATATATATATATATATATATATATATATATATATATATATATATATATATATATATATATAAAATATATATTTTTTTTCTTTTTAAAGTGTGCCCCCCTAAAAATATGGAATGCCCCCCCTGTAATTTGTTTCTGCAGCCGGGTCTGGGTGGCAGCATAATGTTATGTAGGTGGTTCGCTGCAGGGGACACTGATTTCAATTCCCAAAATATGTGGCATGATAAAGAAAGAACCCAATGTTAGAATCTCAAAGCAACATGTCAAGAAATTTGACAGCAACTTAAAAGTTTGGCATAGTTGAGTCTTCCAAGTGGAGAATCGCCCATAGACACCGCCTCATTAGCTACCAACTGGCTTGAGGACAACACAATTAATGTTTTGGAGTGATCATCATAATGCCTTGGTCTCACAGAAACAGAAAGTTTGATTACAGAGATGAAAAGGTGAGTGAGAGTGAGACAACCGACAAACACTCAGTTGCATCAGTTTAGTACAGCATCTAAACTAATAATTTTGGTCATTTTAATTAACCTAAAACAGAAAAGGATGAAGTAATTTGTAATTTTTTTTATAATTTTTTGTAATTTTTATTAAGGATTCCCATTAGCTGTTGCCATGGCAAACAGCTAGTCTCCCTGGGGTCCACATTAAAAACATACAGTAAAAAACACAAATATAAAAATTTCCAAAAATGTCATATCTGGTTGAAGAGAAATGGGGCAGGCAGACCGCTTGCAATTCTTTGTAACTGTATCTGCAGACTTCCAACCAAGGTAGACCCCTGGTCAGAACTACATCTCAATTTGACGGGAAAGTTTTAAGTCAGACAGAAAGACAGACATTACTTTATATATTTCCCAAAGTAGATGTGCTTTACTTTTCCACCATGTCTCTGACTGAATCACACGGTAAACTGTATGCAGTTTTGTACTTACCCATGGTAAGAGCTCAGAGGCACAATACTACAGATAAGAAAGTAAAATACCAATCTTCTTTGAGATTGTTCGAGCAGCAACTTCAGCTTTACATTTACTGCCTGGTTTGTTTATGCTGGTGGAATTTCTGGTACATACTTCCGTGGGAATAATGGATCTCGTGAGTCCTGTGGTCTGTAGAGGGACCCTCTACGCAGCCAGTATGTCAGAAAAAAAATCGGATGGCAGTGTGAAGATATCGACGTCTGATTCTGCAGAAAACAGACATACTTAGCTTTGGTTCCAGTTTGAAGATGACTCTCTGATGTGAACTTCAAGTGGTCCACGGGAAAGATGTGAACTGATTTTATCCTGTAATCTGATATCTATATTCCTCCTGGGAGGAGCACTAACTCCTGCTCCTTTCTAAACATCCCTACGACAATCAAAATGTGTTTCATTTGTCATACAGACAGCCATGATTATTTTCTCATCAAATCATGCTGCTCCCCACCAGTCACAGAACCTGGGCTCCAGGTGATGTGCAACTGGACAAATGAAATTTAAGATCCAAAAGCCAATCAACACCTATGTACTGTATGTCCTTCTTACCTTCCTCAGCACAAACTTGCCATATCTTCCATATTAAGCCTTGAGTCCTTACTTGTGTCTATCAACCTTCGTGGAATGTTTTAAAGTAATTTTCAGCAACAGTTTTCACTAGTGTCTCAAGGATTGTTATAGTTTATAGTTGGTAGCAGTGAATTGGTCCAGTCTATTCATTTTAACATTAATTGGACACATATTGTAAACAGTCAATCACAACTCCAGCATAAAAATCGGCACCTGTTTAATAGCATTCATTTTCCTCCACTGCATGGCCAAGTCTATAACAACGGTCGCAAATGTGATGTAAGTTAGGGAGATCCTCCAAATGCTGTTTCACTACCCGACGATGTCCTCAGCCCATCTGCGCCGTTCCCTTCCCAGAGCATACACAGCTTGTGGTTGTCCCTGATTCCCTTTTCTGAGTCGCTGAATGGTTTTCCAGAGCTTCATTGAAGCTGACCATAAGTCTCTCTCCACAGTCTCTCCAAAGTCCTCCCATGCCCAAGTTTTAGCTTCCACAGTCACAAAGTTTGCGGTCTTTCTGGCTGCCCAGTACCTGTCAGGTGCTTCTGGAGTCCCCAAAGACAACCAAGTTCTTTGGTTGCTACCACGACAGACACCAACAACCTTCAGACCAAAGCTCCTAGAAGCTGCATCCGCCATGGAGGTGGATATTTCATTTCTCACAGGAGGGCGATTGATTAAAGAGTAAATGGCCTTAAACACCATTTGAGGCATTTGAAGCAATGAGTTGTGAAAAGTACTCAGACCGTTCTTCCTTTAAAACTGTTAAAATCATTATAGGTATTTCAATATAAAGAGGTCAGAGCTCATGTTTGAGGCTTTCCATCTGCAGTTGGCCCACCTGTAATCCCTTCTAAATCCATGAATTTGGTTACTAATCCAGGGGGATAGTTCAGAGCAGGATTTCAATAGCTTAAAAGGTGCTACCATGTCCAATGTGGCTTCACAGCATGTCATAAATTTAGAGGCCAACACATCTGCAGAGTATGATGAGTTATGTTCATCAAGCAGAGAAAACTCTTGATGGATCTAAAATGTTGAGGGTATTTTCAGACTATTGAAAGGACAAACAGCATAGCATTGTTGTCAGATATGTGGATATTAAGAGTTGAAAGATTAAACGGACTGAAAACAAATGAGATGATCAGATCGAGGGTGTGGTCATGTTTATGAGTTGGACCAGAAACATTCTAAGCCCAGTCAAATGTATGAATGAAAGCCACAAATTCAGATGCAGGTCCCTAAACCAACAGCCAGGGCTGCGATGGAATAGTTTCGATCCAAGTATGTTTATGTGTAGTTCTGTGCATGAATGTGTTCATGAGAGGAGATCAAATTTTTGAGAAGTTTGAACAAAAGAATTCTGTTCTTTTACCTGATGAACACAAAATGAATGCAGCTTGTCCTGATGTCATTTTTCAGCAGTCTATTCAGGGCTGAACAAAATACCTACACTTTTTCTCGGGGGTAAACCTTTGATATTTCATGGAGAAAGAGCAGCAACATAATCTCTGGAGGCAAACAGGTTGACTGCTGACTGTCAGCAGAGATGGAGTTAAGCTCTTGGTAATGTAGGGCTATGTGTCTTTCCTCACATTAAACTTGATTATCCTGCCTTCTGCTTCGCTTTATACGACAGGATGTTAACTGGAGGCTCAAGCACCAACCCTCACAGCTAACAATTTCAACAGATCTTTTTGCACCAATTATTTATAGTCGGTGGAAAATTGGGGTATAAGAACTCTCTTATGATCCAAATTATATACAGTCCTCCTGGATTTAGTAAAAAATTTCTGGCTAAAGAATTTTAAAAATGTGCCGTGAGTAATTGCTGCAGAAGGTGATCATACAAAATGTTGATTCGGGAGGCTGAATAATATGGCTGCATGCAGCAATTTTCAGATTGTTGTTGGCAACAACAAATTCAAAATCTGTGTAGAGATGGGACAAACCCTGTAGAGGATGTCAGTCCATCACACAAGATCACTGAATCACACGCTCAGTGGCGAGGCATCATTTGTCTTTTTCCAAACTACCCATCATACATGTTTCTGGACTGTGAAAGAAAACTGTTTCTGGAGTAAAAGTATAAACGCAAGGAAATAACATGCAAACGGCACACAGAAAGCCCCAGCTGATAGTTGACCTTCTTTCTGTGAGGTACAAGTGTTAACCACTCTGCCCTTGTGCCCCTCACCTATGATGTAGTTACTTAAAAAATGATGTATGGTAAGAACACAAATGGAACTCAAAGGTGAAAAGACTGCCATAAATTCTGCTTAGCAACTCTGAAAACAACCTGGCCTTAAAATGGCGCAAATGGAGCCTTGCCGATTTTTCCTGTTGTTAACTTGTACCTGCCTGATATACATTTGAATTTGCCACCATTTGACTGTGTCTGAACTTGGAGAGTATGGCCTGAGCCAGAGTGCATAGAGGGGTCAACAGAATGCAAACAGAGACCACTACACGATTTACGATGTTTTTCTGGCTGTTAAAATGAGGGGTCTGCACATTCTCACAATCATAATAGCTTTTTACAGCTTTTCAATCAACCTGACTCGGTTGACATTGTTTTTGTATTTGGTTTTTCCACCTTTAATGTTCCCATTTTGTCGTCTGTGTTGCAGTTTTTATGTGTCCCGCTGCTTCGTTATTTAATTGGTCTTTTTGGAACACTTAAAAACTTGAATATTCTCCGTGTTGTCTTTTGTTTATAATCCGGAGAACTCCTTGTTTTTACTTGCTTCCACTGAGTTCTCTTGTTCCTTCTTAAACTCAACATTGTGTCTCACTGAAACGGGGGAAACCCTGTTGCACACGGGGACATCTGGTTCAACATTAGACAGCATTCATCCTAACAGCATTTCAACTCCAACCCCCCCACCACCACCACCACCACTCTACCCCACCCCCTGCGCCTGTTGACAGTCGTTACCTGTGCCCCGGAGGGCCCCCGCTGCCCCGCGATAAAACAACCTCTATACAGAGCCAGACACATAAATATTTCTCTTTCTATTTTCCAAAATAGCTTTTAATTTTTGCAAGTTTTATGGCCCTAATATTAAGTGCATATGTTTTACAAGATGCCGTGTCCTCTCCCTCACCCCTTTAGGTCCAGTATGGGAGTTTTCTTCTTTATTCATCTGAAGAAAAAAAGGGAAGAAAAGTAAAAGGCATAAAGAGATGGGGAGGAGGTTAGCCAAAGTATGACTTTTCTGCATATTTCTCCTCAGATCCACATGGTCAACTGAAATCCACTCTGTCTTTTAAGGTAATGCTGTCATTAAAAGTATGTTTTTCATTGGCATATATTTGCGTTTTGTGTAGGTCTGACAGCAAAGATGGTTATAATATTTTTGTGCAAGTGTTTCGTTAAATATTTTTCCCATGCAATGAATACATTCCCATGAATGAAAACCTACCATGTAACCTCAGAGCAAAAGACATTGGACATGGTGCAAAAGAAATAATTGTGCCAAATATGAGTCAAAACAGTTAATCAGCTCCTGCAAAAACATTTAGAGAGCAAGAATGAAGGACCATATAATTAAATGATAAAAATGATAAGGGTCAAAGTCCTGCATGGACATATCTAGGTGAGAGATGATAGTGCGCAAATAAAGCATAGACGGGTACTTCTTCTTGCACAGAGGGTCACATGGACCATCATCTGCTATCACCTAGATGTAAATATTGAGTTCAATAAAAATTCTGTTTATTTATATAGATGCCAATCCACAGCAAACATCAGCCCAAGGGCCTTTAAAAGGGAACATAAAAATAATTCCAGTCAGTTTGCGTGGGTTGTTAACTTTGCTGCAATCCCACTGAGCAATGGAGTGACAATAAATCTTGTTAAAAGTACATACCTTTTAAACGCTTTTAAAAATATGCGCTGAAATAGTTTCCTTTTGAAGGGCATCTTCTGGGATTTTTACATCTTCACCTTTTCAATTGTGTTCACACTTGTCTGGAAAATTTTGAAAGCAGAAAAAACACAAGACACCAGAAGATGCAACTGAATTTTGGAGACAAGATACGATCTACTCAACTCCAAGTTTGGGCATCAATGTATAACAAAAAGACACAGAAGAAGAAAGTGGTCATCACAAGCTCTCAAACTAAAATGAGATTTCATAAGTTGAAGGTCTACATGAAGAAGTGTAGCAAATGGCTACAACACTGGCAGCATTCAGGTAAACCCACGTTTAGGTCCTTTTCTGACTTGAATTCATAAACATTATGCATGTGGGTGTTTTTCAGATCCCTCTTTTCTCCTAACAACTGTGTGGTTACAGAATACCTTTACATTGGCCAGCAACACACTGGTTGTGTAAAACACGGTGACCGTGAATGGAAGCAGCTAAAAGTCTAATCTGTTTGAACTGCAGTGATTTAGCTGTCAATATTTTTATTCCAAGAATGTGATCGTGCCACTCAAACTTTATATTTCCAGCTACAGTTTCTCACAGCATGTTTTTCAACAGTCCCAGCATTTTCTGTTGATGCTCTATCACTCATTTGGTTCAGATAATGAGGAAAAAACCATAACAAAGAATTTTCTAAGCTATAAACTCCTAATCCATGGTGAGAACTCAGTAAGGGTCAAAGAAGACCATTTTCCTTTTATTCAAACACTCCATCGATCAGTACCCCCCTTTTATTGCTACTGTTTGTAGTAATGAAAATAAAATAATATATTGGAAAAGAAGAAAATAAAATTTGTGACACTGAAGCTGGACATAACTCCCCTTAAGAATTTACATAAGAGCTTTCCTGTTTTTATTTTAACTGCATATATCTGTGCTGCTACCATTCTTATTATGTCTTCATTAAGATCTGACTCATGTATTGATGTCAATTTATTTTTAACCAAACTTTTTTTGCCCAACTAGACTGAAATCAGAGTCCTTTAACTTCAAAAGGCCCCTGTCAGAAAAAAATTCCCTGTAATTATGTGAAATAAATAAAAATGCTTATTTATAAAACTTGTAAAGCTTGATTCAAAACTCCAATGGCATCATTGACACTATGCAAAATGAAGTGGTCTGTCATCAAGAAATGTTCCACAGATTTCTCAGCCTAAACAAAGAGCACCCATGATTAAACATTTACAGATTACATCTGGAAGATAATGTGTGTAATAAATGTGAATCGCGACACAAATGTTTCCTCTGATGAAAACCTTGATTGTTAAGTTGGAGGGATTTCCCTGAGACTTTGAGCTTTTTTAAAATAAATGTTACGGATAAATTTACACAAGTATTTCGATCGGAGGGGTCAAAAGTGTTGATGTATATAAAGTATATTCTTTTCAAAATATTACGGTACAATTTTCACTGATGCGAGGCTTTTCAAAAAAGACACAGACTTATTGAAATCTCCTTAAAATAGAAAAAGTATTCATGTTCTATCAAACATGTTTGCTATTATTTTAATGTGTTAGTAAATAGGACTAAAAAAAACATTCTTGTGACGTTTGCTGAAAACCAGGCTTGGCTACCCCTATTTATTCAACTTGGCTAAATAAAGCTACGTGAGACTTATACTGTTTTTTTTGCTGAAAACATAAAACAAATCTAGCCAAGGATAATCAACCCAAAACAATTAAGACACTGCTTGTTTGCATTTTTACTTTTAATGGGCAAACCTGCAATACCCTATCTATGTATCTGATCTACAAAAGATCCATTTTATACCGGAATCAAACTTTACTTGTTTAATTAAAATATTGTGTGTTTAGTTTATTGTTTTGCAGGTAAAAGTAAAACAAAAAAGTAAATACATTTGCTTTTGCTATTTCCATTATGAGAGTAATAATCCAAATTTTGTGGCCCCGAAACTACATTCAACTTTCCCTTTTTGGCTCCGGTAGAAAAACGTTTGGATACCACTTGTTTAGATATTTAAGTTCCACAAAATATAAAACAGTATTAGCAAATAATGCACGAATGATACTGCAAGTGAAATAAATTGATAGAGATTACTTTGTGATCCCTGTTTTTCCCTCAGTAGAGAGCATCACTGATAATGGCAAAAGCAGATATTAACAGTTTTAGCTCTGCATGAGATGAGGCAGAGGACCATAAATCCCTCTGGATCTACACCCGGCATGCTTGCATCACTCTGTGTCCGCCCTGCTCAGATTCAGCTTCAATGGTGACATGAGTTACAAAGCTCTGTCTCGGAGAGTCCTGCCAGGATTTATCACTGTGGTGTGCAGCGCTGAGCGAAGACCGAGCTGGATGGGGGAGAGACTCCAGGAGGAAAATTGATCCATCATGTTATTGTGGTGCTAGGAGCGACGTTTTCAGGATATGATGAATTTCTGAAATATAACAAAATGACAGACACAAAAATGGAAACTATGTTTTTTTTTACCTAAATAATTCCACATGGGTTAACTTTGTTTATGAGACTGATGAACTTTTATTTTATTTTCTGAGACAGGTGTTTTTAAATATGGTTCATAAATTGTAGTTTAGGGAGTTTAGGAGGGAATCCTACTAAAGTTTTAGTTTGATCGCTTTTTGCAGATGGAGGGGATAGATGAAAGAAAGGAGAGTGAGGCGTTAAGAAGTCTCTCATCTGATGTATTATCTGTTCTTTTTCCTATTTTCTACTACAAGCAACAGCCACAGCAACAGTAATTCTGCCAAAAGGTTTATGCTGTTTCCACGTCTGCTGTTCCAACCAGATGCTCCTAATTCATCGATATTTTTCCAGGAGCCATTTTAAATAACTGGGGAAAAATTGTTTAGAATTAACAAAATTCTATGAAAGGTTTCCGGGTATTTGAAAACACAACAAATTTAGGCACTTTCAGTAATCTGTGGATGTTCTGTTAAAGTTTCCACAGATATAGCCTTATTTTCTAAAAGAGCTTCCTTAGTATTTGGCAGAACTGCCTTGTAAAGACATAACATGCTGGTGACGATTCTTAGTGATCTAGGACATGGTAAATCCAAAGAAGGTTAAAGACAAAATAACTGTCAGTTGTAGTTAAAAATGTTTTGTCCTTCATCTGAAGAGCTTCCTTAATTCAAAGCTTGTGAGGAAAGCTGTGGATGTCCCAACTGGACTTTTGTCATGGTAGCGAGAGCAATTACAAAACAAACCACTGAACAGAACAAGCACAATAACAAATGCAAGTCTTTTGCCATCCCCTATGTTGCTGGAACATCTGATAAATTCAGAAGGAACATCCCGGTGCATTTCAGACTGAACCAAATTCTCAAACAGAGGTTGGTGTTTGCAGTTCAGTGCAGTGAGGACTGTCAAGACCTCTATATTGGAGAAACCCAACAACCTCCAACCACGACTGTTCTGCTGTTAATCATACAAACAGGGTTTGTGAAATTTGCAAATGACTCCACTGTGGTGGGTCTCATATCCAACAATGACGAGACCCACTATGGAGAGGAGGTCCACAATCTGACACAGTGGTGCTCCAGGAATAACCTCACCCTGAACACCAGCAAGACGGTGTGCTACAGGAGGTCCAGGAAGACTGAACACACTCCCCTCTGCGTACATTAGGGAAGTGATGGAGCGTGGACAGCATAAAGCTCCTAGGCATTCACATCTCCTCTGACCTCTCTTGGACTTTGATCACCTCCCACCTGGTGAAGAAGGCCCAACAACAGCTCTTCTTTCTCAGGAAATTGAAATGGACTGGACTTTCTACTCAGCTGCCAATACATTTTTCTAGAGCTTCAATCGAAAGCATTTTGTCTACAAGATCTAGACAGTTTATGTTGTACAAGTCCAAAACAAAAGGGTCAGGTATATAGCCACAGATCCCACCCACCCGAGCAATGCACTGTTTGAAACACTTCGATTAGGTAAATGATTCAGGAACATTAAAGGTCATAGCTAAATTTTTTCAAAAATAATACATCCACAGAATGTTTAGAGTGGTGCAGAATAAAAGTATTCTGTTTGCTGAAGAATAAATATATAGTATATAAATAACTGTTTTATAACTTTTTACTGGTCCAAAATATATAACTATTTACTTCTGGTTACGATGCCAACTTTGACACGAAAGGATTCTGCACCAATAGGAATAGTAGGTTGAAGTCATGTGAAACGGAGCTCAGGTGTTGCCAGATCATAGTAGCTCTGTGGTAGCACTGAGAAATGGCGTCTTGTCAGCATTACATTTGTCATGTTCAAGAGGACCAACAAAGAAGCAAAACGAGGTTGAACATCGGTCAAGCTTTTGAGGGTTGGTGCCGACTTAAGGAAGCATAGGAGCTCAGAATCCATGCGGAGGTTGCCGCTTTCTTTCTGGACAGGTGAGTTAAATGTTTGCAAATGCTAAACAAAGGACCCGGAAACCGGCTGGCAAATAGTACAAATGAAAGTTAGAACGAGAGTGGGCAACCTAGAGTGTGCCACCTACTGGCCAGGAAGAGTTAAACTTGTGGTTATCTATTTTAAAACAAAAACTAATAGACTTAACAACAGCTTATTTCCTAAAGTTGTGAGGGCTATCGCCCCCCTGCTGAAAATAAATAGCCCGGTTCATGTTTACAAACATACTGCTGGTTCCACATGTCTTGTTTCGATGATAACTGTTTGCACTGTCTCTCACATGCTAATGCCTATGTGCACACTTCAGTTTCTCAGGGAGTAAATGTTTGGGCATCCATCCAAATCGCACAGTTCTGTTACTTGGAGATTGAAATTAACTACATGGTATTTTACACCAGTCTTTTTGTCTCAAGTATCAATTAACTTGAACATTTCCGTATTATTCGGTGTCTCATCAAAAGTTCAATATGGTAACACATAATGAAAATAAAGATTCTTGATTCTTATCTCTCTACACAGACCCTGCATAGCTCAACATAAGACAGCCAGCTCCTCAGGACAAGATTCATATGTACACTTACATCCCAAGGATGAGGGACATACTTGAAACTCACAAGGACTAAAATTTTGTGAGGATGGCGATGGACAAATGAAATAACTATTCTTACTTCTTACTCTTCTGTGGGTTGTTATAGGCCTCTGGAAAGGTTCTAACAGTTTCGGATTAGCTGGGAATTCATGAGACGAGGTAGGTTCTGTGTAGGTGAATGGTTCACAAGTAGGCCCAGAACTGTGGTCAGGTGGGTGGCGAGGAGTTGGGTCTGGTTGAAGGAGCTACTGAGGAGTGGAAACAGTTGAGTAATCCAGCTAGAATTTTGTATGAGCTGCTTGGAATAGAACAGAATATCTTTAATTTGAAAAACAGAGATATGAACAAGAACCATTAGAAGATAAATCACTTTTTTGTATAGGCTTGGTACTACCACACAGGTTCAGCACTTCTTTCATGCTGAGTAGAGCTTAATCTTGTGCTGGTGAAGGAGTCGCTTCATTGTGGATAGGGACATGTTCTTACCAAGATTAATCAGATTTGTGCTGAGGTTGATTCACACATTTTCCACCAAACATATTTGTATTTGGGACAGAGAATCTGTCTCCTTCCTGAATAATGTGATAGCTAGACATATCCATGGTGATTGTTCTTATAGATAATTGTTTGAACAGATAACTGTAAAACCTGCTGAAATCTAGAAATTGTAACCACGGATGGATTCATTGTCATGCATTCTTGGGATGAGCTGTTGTTTTTTGGGCGGGCTGGCTGGTTCCCACTCTCTATGCTGCTCCCCCCTGTTAATTGGTGTGAGCAGATACACCTGCTGGTATCATAATTACGTCCACTGGTTCCACCTGTTGTCATGCATTTAAGTACCTTTTCACTTTTCTGACTTCTGGGTGTGACCTTGGACTGTTTAATGACCTTGCACCTTGATCAGCCCTTTGGGCCCGGCTGCCTTCTCCTGCCTGCCTACCCGTGAATAACCCTTGCTCGTCTTAGGGGCTTGCTTTCCACATCCAGCTTATCTGCCTGTCATATCCCACTGTGGGCAGCCTGCCATCAAATCTGACGGTTGCCTGCTCACCCTGGACTCTTTTTTCTCATCACCAAGCCTTTGTTTATTTGTTGTTTTGTTTTTTTCTAATAAACCATTTCATTGCAACACTGTGTCTGGCTGAATTATTGGGTCCTCTGTATCTGTCATTACATTTGTAGGGTCTCCGTCGGATAACTTCTTTCGTTTCTTTTGATTATTCCATAATGTCACAGAAGACCGCAGTGTGTTTCAGGTGTCAAAATATAAGTACAGGCTTGCAATAATTGTCTCAAATGACCTTTCAGAAGCTTACAATGCTATAACATCACCATCTGTATTTTCTCAAAATTGTTTAGAGGCAAAGTGATCTTAGAGATTTTAACTTCTACCTTCTCAGATACTAAAAAGAATTAATTGTTATTACTCAGTATTACGAAATTAGAACTGTTGTTTTGTTTACCCTTAGATCCTTGATTTATCACGTTTAGCTTTATGTTAGTATTTCTTTTATATATTAATTCAATAGTTCAGTTAGCTCTGCTTCTTTTATTTTGTTATGTTCGTCGTTATTTCCTCTTTTTATCATCTGTTAGTTTTCCATTCAGCATTTATGTTGATTATATATTTGGGTATTGGTTAGATTAATTCCTGTCTGGTTAGCTATGTTCTGTAGATCTGTCCTTCTTAGTATTACTTTAGTTAGAGATCCTCATTTGTGTTACCTGTTTAGTTTTCTGTTATGCTCTTATTATTTGATTAGTTCCTTTAGATTCGTATTACATGCTAGCCTTTCTTTAGTTTCGTTTCTGTTCTGTTATTTATATTCTTAGTGTATGCAGTATGTAGTTCTGTTTCCCACATGTCAGGCTATTATTTATCCCCTGTAGGTTCTGTTAATTCCCTGCACCTGCCAGTTCATTACTCCTCCTCTCCATCAGCCTGATTGTGTTCCTCGCTTCACCTGTGCCTATTTCCATCCCATTGTTTCCCTCCCGGTTCTGGTCAAACCGTGCTTCGGCATCCTGTTTCCCTGCTAGCCTGTAGATTTATTAAAATTCACCTTCAGCTCATCATGTGCCTCCCAAGCTCTGGTACCAGAGTGAGGATAGGAATAGAATAGAAATATTATTTATTGTCTCTCAGTGGGGCAATTCAGGTGTACCGGTGAACCAGTAGCAAAGTGAAAGACAAGTGGAAGCATGCACATTCACACAAAAGTAAAATATTATACAAATAATAAATAAGATACTGTACAGCAAAGGAAAAACAACAACATAAGAAAAACTGCTCTACATGCATTAGAACTACCACATTCAGGTTCTAAGAAATGTGCAACTAAGTAGACTTTTTTTAAAGAAAGCACAAACTGTGTTTGAATAATTGTGCATAAAAAGCAGACTATTAGAATATAGAACAACTGACCAAATAATAGCAGGGATGTAATTGGGCTTGTTGGGAGCAGTGATGGTTAAAAAGTCTAACAGATGTTGGGTGGAATGATCTGTGGTAACGGTCCTTTGTGTATCTAGTTTCTGCAACAGCTTCATGCATGGGGATGGGGTGGTACACTGTCCAAAGGTGATACTATTTATGCCAGAGCCCTTCTTTCTCCCACCACCTGCACTGGGTAGAGGAGGCATCCCAGGAAAGAGCTGGCCTTCCCGATGAGCTTATCTAACTGCTTCCTCTCAGCGGTTAGAAAAGCCACTGCTCAAACAAACTGCACCAAGATGGCTAATGCCACCACAGAGTCAAAAGATTTTACAAAGAAAAACAAAACAGCATACAAAGGAGGTATTAAAATAAATAGGCTCAATGCTCTCTCTTCTTCATTGCAGCTCATCTGTGCTGTGGTTTGTTTTAATTTTACAGGTCATGTATTTGTCATCTTAACATTTACTTACATCTGAGGACACAAGAAAAAGTAAAATTTTTATCTTATCTGTCCATTTCTTCAGTCATTTAACACGACCATTTTGCAGCAATATTGTAAATCACTTAAAAAAAATGTCTGATTCAAGTTTTATTCCTAATGCCATTTCTGACCATACTCGTCATGTTGTACCTGGCTAAACGGGATTAGAGGTGACAGTAGTAGTCAACATATTGCATGTAAAGGATTGACTTGGAACATCATCCTCTTTTTTGACATCGTTTTTGTAACTAAGAGATCATTTAAGCTTTTTACTTTAACATTCACTGCAGTTTTATGCTAAGGACATTTTTCTTTGCACCAGAACAAACACAAGGATTGTTCTAGTATGTTTGGGAAAATGTGCTTAGTTTCTTCTAAACTTCTTGACCTTCAAAGCTATAAATATATTGTATAAGTAGCAACAAGCAGTGGTGGACTTTTGATGAACTGGACAATGCTGTATCTAGGACATGTATATTATATTATATCACGTATATAATGGATTGTTGTGTCCGAAGTCATTATAACTTTTTACATATGGTGTGGGGTTACCAGTGTCTTTTTCTGTACTGCCACCATTATCTGTCATTTACATAAATGTGTAAATGTTTGGGGATATCACCTCTCTTCACGATGAATCTCCTCAAAATAAATACATGTGTTTAATTATCAAATTGGTAAAGAAGAAAAAAGCTGAAAAAGAAATATGTTGGTATGCAAAGCAAGAGAGATTTATGTGCCTCTTGGTGATTCGACACGAAGCAGCATACACCAGGACAGGTTAACCCAACACGTGTGATTTTGTACTGTGGAGATGAGCCAAGAAACTCAGACAGAACCCACAAATGCAAAAGGAAAATATACCTAACCCAAGCTGAAATGTCCTGGCTGAGAATTGAACAGAGAACCTTCTCGCTGCATAGCAACAGCGCTAACTGTGGTAACATGCAAATTCAAAAGAGTACAGGTGGAGTCAGATTTTCTGCAAATAAGAATCTGCAAAGACAATGGAGGATGGACTGAACAGTCCTCTGAGAGTTATCTCGTGCTTTTATTTGATAACCTAACCATGGATTGAACTTTAATTGAACTTCTCCATAGCTTTCTCCCTGACCTGTTTGCTGTGTTTCTTGGTCTTCATGATGCTGCCTGTTCCCTAATGTTCTCTAACAAACTCTAAAGACTTTAGGCTACATCCACATGAAGCCGAATAAGGTATCCGCACAGAAATGTTTGAATGTAAAGATGAAACTGCCTGAAGCCGGAGGAGCCATAAGAGGCATTGCAATAAATATGCCACACCTGCCAGTGGCATGGCAACAGGTTAGCAATGTGACCAAGGTAAACAAAAGCGGTCCTTCTGGTAGTTCTCTGGTGATGATCTAAACAACTGCGTAGAATAGAATTTTCAAACTCCATTTTGTGCTGGTAGTTGAGATAGAGGAGCGGAAGGCCTTGATGTAACATCTATATCAGATTAAAAAGCTGCTGCTGCACAACTGTAACTACGGAGATCTCCGTTGTTGCTGCCGTTTTAACGGAGAGGCGAGGTCTACATTGGCTCGCATGTGAAAAGCATAGCCGCTTAAGGCTACTATATACTTCTCGAGATATGAGACATTTTTTTCTCACCCCCGCAACAAATTACATAATTTGGTTCTCTCAGTCCTGTCTTGCAGGGTCTCTCTGCTTGTTCTCGACACAAAGTCAGGGCAGAGCTTTTTTTTTTTTTCACGGGATTGGAAAAGCGGAAACGTCTCACGCTGTAGTCGCGCCGTCCCACAGTTCGACTCTGGAGGTTTAAGCCATTGAACATGCCAAATAATGCTCACTTGCAGTATTTCCTCTATAAATTATTAGCACACCGTGAGCTATTATGGCTGCTCCTCAACTTTCAGCTCTCCGCTCGCTCCTTGCTCGACTCGCTGTGCCCCCTCCCCCGCCCGCCAGATATTTAGGGACCTGAAGGTGACTTCTGCAGCTGAACGTCTTGTGCAGTATTAATAGACAGAGTCAAAACAAACTTTTTTCATATTCTTGCCTCCCCGATTACAAGGGAAAAAAAACTCTGTTTCAAGTGTGGTGTCAAGATGGAACTGCCTTGGATGGCTGACTTCAGAATTATCCACTCTGAGAGCAGGTTTCAAATGCATTCGGATTCGCAGCTTCGTCTCGATGGAATTTTCTTACATATGATCATTATCCAGCTTGTGTTGGCCTTTCACGTACAATTGAAGAGTATCCATAGTTTTGCAAGTTACTGTAAGCAGGATTTTTGTTATCACTCATCTGCCCTTTTGACAATGCCATCTTATTGTTCCATCTGGAAGGGGACAGAGCGTCTTGCCAGGCCTTCCAGATGTTCGAAGTGGAGTAATAAACAGAAAGACGGGCATTTTGGCAGTGGAACAGAGAGGCGTGAAGGGGCTTAGGAAGTTGGCCAGGGGCCCTTCCCCTACAGGGACAAATTGATGTCAAGTCTCTGGATCCAGAAGGGCTTGAGTGTGTGTTTGCTCTTCACATGTAGAGCTTAGGACAAAGCAGCATGAAGATCTCCTTGGGAGGAGATGGCTAATCTTTTTGCCTAATCTGTGTATATATACAAGATGCGCTCAGCGATCACAAATTAGCTCAGATGAGAACACAAAACGTAATAGATAAATGTAACACTATTTTCTCAGACTATAGGAAAAAACATAAGATAACCATGTTTCTCTCTCTCTATCTCTCTCTTTCTCTCTCAGAACGATTGTTTTTCACCATTGCCAACTGACTGTGTAGTAAGATTAAACTGCCTTATGTTGTGTTCTATATGTCTGATGTTTTATATGAAATGTCTGATGTTGAATTCCTTAAACAGATAGTGTTAAATTTAAATGAATTAACATTTCACTTTGATTGCACGAAATACAAACAAAAGCTTACATACAGGTATGTTTTCAGAACTGTTTCAATGCCTTGTCAGAAGAGGAAACAGAGGGTTTACCACAGCGCTAAAGATAAAGGCTGCATTCCACTTCTTCTTAACCATATTTTATAGATAAAAAGGTAAGAAGCCGAGCTCAGCCTAAAACCTTAAGTCAACGTATTTTTTTTGTCTTTTCTAGCCACAATTACAAATAAAACAGGCTGAATCACATAAGAGCATTAGTAATGAGTTGCCCACAGGCACAAACCCTTCAGTTCTATTAATGAAACTTTTGACTATTTTGATTTAATGGAGAAACATTTTAGCAGTAAACCACAAAGGTAAAACTGCTAAGAATTAAGATGATGCTAATTCTTATAGTTTTTCTGCTGTCTCCTTCTTTGCTCTGTCACTTTCCCCTGCTACTCTTCATCACTCTATACGGTAATTTGCAATCAATGCTGCCCTTAACTTGGTGTTCTCTCTGACCTACTGACTCTGACTTTAACTGAAGTGGCTTGAAAAAAGTATTTTTAAAAACGTAGTTTTTAGTTGCAATTATTCATTGGTTTAAGAAATGAACATAGCCAAACCATTCTGAATTACAAAAATATATTTGGCCCAAACACATGGGGTGCACAGCTAATGCCATGTGTTTATAACTTGACATCAGTCTGTGGAGGTATTTTTTCCCTGTCCTCTAATTCAGTCACACCAGATGGGTTAGAAGTATAAGGCACAGTCTCGTAATCAGCCTTAAATTCAGACTTTGACTAGGCCACTCCAAACCTTAATAGGTCACTTCTCTTAAAGGTATACTATGCAACCGGGGTTGATTTTCCAGCGAGGCTCCCCCCAGAGGGCGAAAGTAAAAGTGCACTGTCGTAAAGATGCTCAGCTGTTCTCCTGGTTTCTCCGTCAAGCCAGGCGCGGTTGTTTTGAGCTTAACAGACAGGCGAACGCAACGAATCACCATCCTGCTGTTCAAGCAGAGCTACGAGGGGGCGCCCTCCCCTCCTCTCCGTCCCCGCCAGTGGAGTGAGGGGAGCGGGCGTCCCCGAAGCGACCTCCGCCCGGCCCGGGACCCGCTGGGCCCGGACGTCGGCTCGCGGGGGGGTTGGGGAGGCCGAGCGTTCCAGTCCGCACGACGCGCTGGCCGTCTGTTCCCGTATGCTGCGCGGCCGCCAGGGCGTCTCGTCTTTCCTCTCTCCCCTCCGTTCCCCCCGACGCCCGGTGCCTCCCGAGCCGCGTCCGAGCGTCGCGCGGTACAGTTTGAGAACACAGATCAGCACACAGATGAGCGGTGAACTTTTAAACCCCGCGGTTCCATCGCACAGTTTGAGATGTATATAAGTACCACGACTGAAAAACTCGTACAGTGTATGCCCGGCTTAACACAGTGAAAGTATGAACATGTACACAGAGAGAGAGTAACCATTCCAATGTTACTTACAATCGCATCAGCAGAAACGCGAGGTCCGCGTCAGCCTTGCAGCCTTCTTTCTCTTTTAGCTCTCGCCATTCGGAAAAAGCTTGCCCGATGTTCACCCGTGTACGACTCCTCTTTCTGTCCAGAGCCCTTTTCCTCTTTCTTGCCTGCTCCGACATGGGCTTTCGCTGTTTTATCGCCGGTTCCGCCATGATAACTGCACAAATATCGCCACTGCGCTAGCAACGAGCATGCCTTTCACTGGGGGCGTGTAGCAGTTCTCGCCGTAAAGCAAGACCGACTCTCGCGATGCACGAGACTTCTGAGCCTGTGGGCGCGGGCCGAGGGCTCCTGCAATTGCAAGTACGGTATTTCCCCTACAGACCACCAGGGCGGCTGAGAAAACCTTTGTTCGACCTGAAATGACTCATTTAATCATCCAAAACGGTATGGAACACATTAATTAACTGAAAAATGTTGCATAGTATGCCTTTAAAGATGGAGTCTGTGATTTTTCCAGAAATGTAAGTAAAAACGCTCAAGTCCTTTTTTGAATAACTGTGCCTGTGCAAGGCCGTCTTACCTGCTCCTCTGCTCCTCAGGAAGATCACGTGAAAAAATCTCCCAAATCCACTTATTTGTTTCTACTGAGGCCTTCCTCTTCTTATAAACTTGTACGTGGTTTGCTTCTTGCGACTCTCAGCCATGTTCAAAGTATACGGTGAGAGCAGCAGAGCTACAATGAACGGCTAACACCGAAGCTAACTGGATATGTCATTTAAATCCCATATTAAACAGGTTTCCAGGGTTTCCTTTTTCACCTCTGGAATATTGCCAAAAATAGAAATGTGTCCAGGAGTGACGCTGAAAATCTAGTCCATGAATTTGTTACTTCAAGGCTGGACTATTGTAATTATTTACTATTAGGACATCCTTAAAATGCAGTTCAAAGCCTTCAGCTGATCCAAAATGCTGCAGCAAGAGTTCTGATGAAAATCAACAAGAGGGATCATATTTCTCCAATTTTAGCTTCCCTTCATTGGCTTCCTGTTAAATCAAGAATATAATTTAAAATTCTCCTTCTCACGTATAAATCCCTTAATAATCAAGTTCCATCATTTATCAGAGATCTGATTGTTATGTTCCTAACAGAGAACTTGGCTCTCTTTTTTTATGTCTCTGCTCTGTTTCATTTAATCCCCACTCCATTGAGGCAGATGACCGTTCACACTGAGCCTGGTTCTGCTGGAGGTTTTCCTTCCCGTTAAAGGGGAGTTTTTCTCTCCACTGTCGCTTCATGCATGCTCAGTATGAGGAATTGCTGCAAAGCCATCAACAATGCAGACGACTATCCACTGTGGCTCTACACTCTTTCATGAAGAGTGAATGCTTGTCAAGACTTGATGCAATCTGCTGGGTTTCCTTAGATAGGAAACTTTTTGACCAATCTGTCTGTATGATATTATTGAATTTGACTTTGTAAAGTGCCTTGAGATGACATGTGTTCTGAATTGGTGCTACATAAAGCTCATAACCAAGGCTGTGGTTGGAAACTGTAGTTTACCAATAGTGCGTCTTAAATAAGTTGATTAAAGATTCTCATATCTCGTATTTTAGCCATATTGAGTTTTATTTCTTATAGTTGTCTTTTACACAGTGAGATGCATGTTCTTTTAACATCTCCATCAGAGACTTCTTTCTTTTTGTTCTGATTGTCAACAGGCCATGGATCCCGCCAGATGTGTGTTTTAGTGTGCCTCTCTATCCATAATGCCATATAACATACACACATTGCATTTGATTGGTAGACATAAACGTACACTGTGGGTGCAGCACAGTCCAAAGCCAGGCCACAACTCACGGCCATAAGCGATGAAGGCCAAGGTCTTCTGCAACCTGAGACAAGAAAAGAGAACAATACTGAGAGAAAGATAAGGAATATTTGTCACCGTTACACTGGCAATTCAATTGGTAGATAAAATAGGAAGAAACAGGGGGTTCTCTGGTCATATAAAGTATTGCTATAAACTTATATAAAATATATTCAAGATCATCATTTAATATTACACAGTTATCTACATCCATGTATGTTTACTTTGTGATTAGAACCTACAAAGTCAAAAAAGGGAGACTACCATCCAGTTGAAAAATAGAATAACTACAATTGTAAAAGAAATACCCATGTTCAGTAGCAATGTTCACAAATAGGCCTTCCTGAAACGTAACCCACACAAAATGTAAAAAGAGGTCACATATCCTGTCTTTTATTGCTCTAGCTAAGGCAATTGTCTCTTATCGATAGCTCAAAGTGTATCAGTGGTCAATTGACATCTTCACAACCTAGTGACATTTACGTATAGATAAAGTACTGGTCAGAAGTTTATAGACACTCATCAGCATCAATGTTGTATTGATTTTGGGCTTCAAATGAAACATTTGAACCAATGTTGTTCTGTTATGGAATGATGATGAAGTTTAGCAGATAAGACTTGGTGGCACAAGTTTGAATTGATCGTAGATTGTTTTTCTTTTCCAACTACAGTTCTGTGAAAAGTTACTTTCACCTTGAACAATGTTGGTTTAGAAAGCTTTTTATTTAAATATGTGGATCATTAAGTTCAAAACTACATGTTGTATGTTTTCTAGTTATTGTTGATTTAAACTATAGTATGATGATCTGCAACATTTAAAATGTCTTAATCCCCACCCCTACGATGATTTAGATACATTTACACTCGTATTTGAGTAAAAGTTCCTTAGCTTAAAATCATAGAGTTAATTTGTATTGTTTAGTTTCCAGACATGGACTTAAGAAGTTGATGTATTATAAGTGAGGTTGGTGTCAGGGCCTTTATTCATTCCAGAACCTGTTTTGATGTGTGTTTGAGCTCATTGCCCTGTTACTTTATTAAAAGGAATGCTCAGGATTATCCATAATGTTCTTCATTTTATGGAGAATCATTCACTGCACAGTCATTTCCAGATGTTCAAGAGGAGCCCACAGAGCAGAGCCAGCCTTCTCTATTAGTGTGCTGCGCTTTTTTAAATCAGTGGTTCTGATGGTGCTACCCCAAGAGATGATGGTACACTGAAGGACCTAAGCTACCTCGAGAAGTACAGTCTGAGGTGTTGCAGAAACCCACAGAACTGCTCTGTACAGGCCTTTAGGTCTCTTGGGCTGACACCTTCTGGACCTGCAGCCTTGTCTAGATTTCCATCTGTCCAATCCTCCTTCTACTTGAAGCCTGTGATCGTCTTCATCCCTTACAAACATCTCTTACATTGGTTTGCTTGAGCTTGCTCTCAAGCTTTTTCACCATTTCTATCTCTTTGCTGACTCTTGACTCTAAGTTGCTTCTGTATACCCCTCAATAATTCCCTGTCTCCCCTCCTTGTATGCTCCTTTTAATTGCTTAGTAGTTCCTTCAGATCACTGGTGATCCAGGGTTTTTGATTGAGGAAGTATCTCACTGTTCTGGTGGGGATGGTGAAATCCACACAGAAGTTTATATAGTCGGTCACACACTCCATTATGGCATTGATGTCCTCTCTATGTGGCTGGCTCAGTCTGTAGCTTCAAAATCATCCTGCAGGGGTTCTTCAGCATCCTGTGACCCTCTCCTCACAGTTGTTGTCTTCGTAGGTTGCCTCTGATCAATGGATTTGTACTCCTGGCAGAGAAAATAAAGACTTTTAACTGATTTGCCAGGTGGAGGTTTTGCTTCAGAAATAAATGTATGAATTTGTGACCTTTGCTTAAAGCAATTCCAATATTTAGTTTTCTCTTGTAGAGCAGCAGAGAGACTGTTGAAACATTGGAAATGTAGCAGATAGTGAGGCCATTAAAAAAGGGATTAAAATCACCAGATATTACTACAAACACATTGGGATGCTGTTGTTATGCCACCACACCATGGCTAAATTGTGTGAATTTTGAACACTATGTGACATTGGGGATGATTATAATTGGGTTGTGAGAAAGAGAGTTTCAGCCTGGGACTGCCTCTCTCTCAGCAGGGTTCCATGCTGTTAGACCACTCCCCACAGACAAAAGGTCAGAGCACTTCTGGCCAGAACCCTCACTTCTCTCACACCACTTCTTCCTGGGCACTCCAGGACAAAGCTACCTCTTCTTCACCATTCCTTCCTCCCTGAGATAAACGGGGGAGAGGGAGACTGGCCTGAACAGCGATGGGCCCTGGCAGGGCCTGAAAGACGCACAAGCCAGCACCTGGGAGAAATCTCTCTTAGCCTGGAGAACATGACCGGGCAAATCAAAGTTAAGTCTGCTGTCTTAACTTCAGCGTAAAACGCCAGAGGAAAGGAATCCGTCCATGCCA
The DNA here is from genome assembly GCA_037039145.1 of Fundulus diaphanus. Lineage (NCBI taxonomy): Eukaryota > Metazoa > Chordata > Actinopteri > Cyprinodontiformes > Fundulidae > Fundulus > Fundulus diaphanus. The sequence goes on along the minus strand of CM073121.1, from coordinate 19,244,218 downwards.
AAAACAGCTTTGTTATTTCTTCTCAGCCTTTACAGGAAAGCGGACTCCAGACGGAGCTGGAAAGCTATCAAAGGACCCACTTTCTCATGCTGAGGGGAAAATCTGCTGAAATCGTGACTGGATCCAGGTCAGAGAACGCGGCAGAGCCCGACCAGGCCGATCCTGACCACGTGTCAGCTCATGGCCACGTCTGCTGCTGCTAAGCCACTAGCCGCTGCTGAAGGAGCAACGGTTCCCTTTTCACTGCCTTCCTTGGATGACCAAAGTGGACCAGACTCACACAAGGCACCGACAGGTTCGGCAGAGAGACCCAAAGGGAAAGGTTACATGGTCATTGGGAAATGTTTGTGTAATGCGTTCACATGGTGTCTTTAAACAAAGGGGCTAACGGAATTAGCTCATGCTAGCATCCTGTTCCATGGCGTTGCTGATATGATTCAAGTGTGTTTTTATGGTTATAACAAACGCTATCTCCACAAGGGTTTCATACACTGATGGTATATTAATATTTATGTTAACTAACTCACTCATTCTGGCTAAAAATAAAGCTGAAATCCACTAGCCAAAATGCTATTAGCTTCTGGTAATTTCCTGTTCCGGACATTCAAAAGGAGCTTGTTTTAAAACATAGCGCTTGTTCGTTTCGCTCCGCCATCATTCGATAGTGCTATGAGCCTTATTCCCGCATTAATATGGAATATTAATGTCCATTTAAAGGCGTTTTGGTTGACTTTAGGAGTAACCGATTTTAGCAACCGATCGCTGCAGGGCTGCATCCTGGATTATACCATCACAAGCACTGCCAATCTACCTCCTTTTCTTTTCTCACTCCTCTTAAATTCTCTGTCTGCTCATACGGTCACAATCCCAGTAGGGAAAGGCTGGAGTCCTATTCACCTCAGTGAAACACATAATTCTGTATACCCAACACTAGTCATCCAACTTGTTTCCCAACAATCTACAATATATATGGAAGAGATTAATTTCTTCACTCTTCACTCTCCTCTTTGCTCCTGCTCTCCTCCTTTCCATCTTGGATTTGTGAAATGGTGTTGAAAGGTATCACATTTATTGCCTAGGTCGTGTAGATACTAAAGTTCAAAAACACTTCTGTATCAACTCAAGCTTTTTACTCAAGTAAAAGTATAAAAGTACTAGCTTCAAAACTACTTAAAGTATAACAGTAACAGTAATGTAAGAAAACATGTCATTAAGGACAAACACTTGGGCTGCCCCATAGGGACCAATAGTGCAGCACCCCCTTTAGGGTTAACAATCTCCTCGCCGGTGCTTTGTTGGCATATTTCACTCAAGTTCTGTATAGTCTCTGGTACAGACATTTTCATACTAGGCTGCAGCTGTATGCTATGTTCTTCTTCTTAAGTCTTTTTGTGTGTGTTTAGCAAACAACAACTTGGTGCGTTATAGTTTCCAGCAACAATCAAATTCACTCTGTCTGGACAGTGAAGTTGGTTTGGATAGCTTTTTGTTTTTGTGGGTTTTTTTTAACAATGACAACCTGGAACTAAAACAAGCTGAAATGACATAGAAGTAATGAGGTTATTTAACACATATAAGGAGGAGAATATATGGAGTAGAACTAAAAGGTAGGCTAAAAAATAATTACTCCAGTAAAGTGTAGATAACAAAATCTCTACGGTAACAAGATATTTGTACTTTTTTACTTGACACCTCCAGATTTGGGGCTGTTGAGATATTGAGCTGCTCCTGGTTGTAAAAAAAATAATAATACTTCTGCACTTGGAATCATCTTGTTAATGAAAAGGGCTATATACTTTAATAAACTTGCCTACCTTGCCTTGCCTTGCCTTGCATTACTACTGATACGGCTATGCATCATAACAAATGTCCAAAAGTAAAAAGTATCAGCAAAAATCTTTCCAGCTGCACAGCATTCAGTAGCAGAGGAAATTATCATAAAAAAACAAACCTTATGCATTAAAATGAGGAATTAAAGGTTTTGGCAAATAATATACAGTAGTAAAAGGATATATTTAAGTAACAGAACTACTTCAACATTTGGCCTCCTTGAGTGGTGCAATTCTAGAACATGACAATTGTAGATTATTGGCCTTGGCTGGCCTCCACATACATACAATTTTCTCCTGTGCCTCTCCTCTATAGGCAGACGTATTACTGGCTCTTCATCTTAACCACATTTTTTTCAATTTGAAATATACCATTGGGATTTCATGTAAGAGAACAATGCAAGCTGGTGTGTATTATTCAAGTAGAAAGATAAGACCAATTTTTTTCTCTTTTTTACAAATGAAAATATGACCAGCTTTCCATGTCTCTGCTGAAGAACAGCAACCGCACAGCATGATCCAACCACCATCATCTTTCTCTCTGGTAATGAGATGTCCATAGTGAAGTGTGACACATTTTACATGTATGCCAAAAAGTTTAACTTTCATCTTACTTGAACAGAGAAACATCTTGAACCCATTTTGTTTTGTCTTTTTCATTGTTTGCAAGACTTCTTATGACCTTGCTTTTTAAAAATGGTTTTATTTTTTACATTTTTACATTAAAGTTTAGATGTTTGGGTAGTTTTTTGGTTGTATCACAGTGTTGCAGTTTTCAGCTAATAGACTGAACAGAGCTCTGTTTGATGTTCAAAAATAGGGATATTGTTTTGTAATTTAACTTTGCTTTAAATCTTTCCTCTACTTTCTCCCTGACATGCCTTCTGTGTTACTTGGGCCTCTGTGATGATATTTGTTCACTAATGTTCTCTAACAAACCTCTGAGGCCTTCACAGAACAGTTGGATTCATAAAGACACTCAAATATGGACTCTCATTACAAATTAGGTGACCTCTGAAGGCCATTGGTTTACCTGTTTTTGTAAATAATTTTGAAAACCATGTCATTTTTTTCCTGTTCACAAGTTTAATGAGTGTGAATATTTGGGAGGCACAAATATAAATTTTGAAGGTTACATGAAATGTTACTGTCATGACAAGTTGGTGGTTTCTAGGAGCCCAGCATAGTCAGCCCTGTTTCAAATTGTTGACAACCAAACCCCACCTTGCCAGACCACCCATTGTGGATACACGGTTACATCCATGATGTATCCATCACATAAGCTCTATGATCTCTGTATTTAGACTTCTTCATCCATGTTTGCCATAGTCAAATAGAAATGCATGCTTAAGTCCACGCCCGCTGACAGGGGGGGACAAATAAACGGGTCAATTGTCCCGGGCCCAGGACAGCGGGAGGGGGGGCAAAACTGACACTCTGACCATTAAAATACAGGCAGAAGTAATTTTTCAGAAAATATTTGTGTGAAAAATATTTAATATTAGAGTAACTAAATATATAGTTAAAGCTGCTGCTGTCAGCGCGCGCGTCACCAAAGTCTCCCCGTCTGTGGCCGTTTCTCAATATGCGTTCTTGAGCGGTCTCGTGTGCTCGTGACACGTCATCAGCCTCAGCCCGAGCACTGTTCCAATTGCCGAGAACGCCAGAGCGAGAACGCACCACATCCCCGGATGTTGTTCTCGCCCCGCCCTCTTTATCGAGCATGCATCAGAGCAGACTTGTGTGCGTTCTTCAGACTGACCGCTTTCCCAGAATGCACCGCGGCAATATCATTTTTAGGCTTTTTAGAAATTAAAAATGTTGTTTTAAAAAAATGTTCAATAAGATTTATTGTGGTGTAGTATATAAATAGTTTTGAATGTTAAAGAAATACTAAAGAACTGTGTGTCTCATGACGTCACGAGTACGCTTCTGTTCCAATACAGATACGTGCTGCATGCTTGTGTTCTCGTCAAGTCCGATCTTCCTGTGTTCTCGCCAAGACCGGACTGGACGAGAACGCGAGTCCATAATCGCATTCTCTTGAATTGAGAAACGGCCTGTGTCACGGCACTTTGCTGCTCCCCCTCCCCTCTCGTACATGGCTCAGTGGCGCCAGCCAATCAGCACGCAGGCTCAGCCTGGCCCGCCCACTCAGCGCTCTCTCCACTCAACACACAAAAAACCGCGCTGCTGCTGCTGCTGCTCAGACTCGGAGAGAGAGAGAGAGACCGCAGCAGCGGAAAAACATGAAGAGGGAAAGAAGCGCCGTTTGGCTCTATTTTAATACCATAAATGAAATCAAGCTCTATGTTTTGTAAAAAGCCGGTTAAATTCAGTGGAAACACAACAAATTTATATAAGCACGTGAAAAACCATGGGCAAGAAAACGTCGAGCCACAGAAACGGAGAGAGGAGACGAAACTTCTCTCCTTGCCCCGACAGACCCAGACCTACAGACTGACGTCACTGAATGAGGCGTTTCAGTCCTCCAGAGAACATCCAGGTAGATCAGAGTGGTCATCTTCAGCTGCACTTCATGTTAACTTTCCAAGTAGATATGATCTATCATATGTTACTGGAGCCCACACAGAAAATGTAATTAAGACCTTGAAAGAACCTGGTACATATATCCTATTAAAAAATGTTATTTAAGATAAGATAACATTAGCTAATCCTTTATTTATCCCACGACGAGGAAATTTATAGGATTAAAGCAACAGGCAGGTGCACACAACACAGACAAAATTACATCCAGCGTGTGTTTGAGGAGGAGACAGAAAGAGCCATCCCTAGCGATAACAGAGACAGTGCAGGTGGGGGGGCTTGCTGCCCGATCGGATAGTCTGAGCATAGTCGCTCAGAGATGGATCACAGCGTTAATTTCAATGATAAAAAAAAAAAAAAAAAATTTCAATGATCCCGTGTTATGGCCAACAAAAATGACTGATTCTGATCGAATGAATGTTAATGGCAAAAAAGGAAGCCTTTCTCAGAGGTTCAGAGGGCAGAGAATTTCCAAAGTATCTAACATATTCTACTTCCTGCAATGGAAGGGAACAAAATTGTTAGGGACTGGCTAATATACAGCAGGTCAAAAGTATACAGTTAAGTTGACTTTTGCGTGTGTGTGTGTGTGTGTGTGTGTGTGTGTGTGTGTGTGTGTGTGTGTGTGTGTGTGTGTGTTGTCCCGGGCCCTAGCTAAGCTGTCAGCTGGCCTGCTTAAGGCAACCCTTAAAATGAGTTCTTTATAACCATAACCAACAAGTTTTAAATGACTTGAGGTAATCAGTTTATAATTCTAAAGCATATTTGCTGTACACTTTTGAAAAACTTTATGTAGGTGGAAAGAAGGAACATTATTCTCAATTTGCTAGAAATTAATGGATTTAATCTTCTTTACTTTTTAAAACTTGCATGGCAATCCAGACATTTGCTGCGGTGAAATAAATAAGTACATGTTAATCAGATTTTCAGTGGCATTTGTTATGGAAAACCTCAGTGGTGCTCATTCAGACATGACATTGACACATTCAATTGCCATCAGATTAATGGAAGTCAGTGCGCGTCTGACAAGAGCTGCCTAGGGATCTTCACCCATGTCAGCTTGCCAGCTGCTGTCCTAACCCTGCTCATTCATCAAGCATGCCGGTCTGTCTGACTTCCATTATGCTGCTGAACACTTCTTAGGAAACTTAAAAATCGCTCAGTACTATGGTTGGTTATCCTTTGGACTATTATGAGGAAAATCCAGCATCATTTGGCTGTGTTTAATGGCATTCAAACTAAAGTAAACAGACAGAGCAGTGGAGTAAAATGTCCGTTTTGGAATAGAACAGGAGTGTACATGGAGCGCTGTAATGTGGCAAGCAGATGTCTTTTTCCAAAAACATTACAGCGCACTTGCACAGCAGGTCCATGGTTATGAAAGGAGGTTGGTGAATACATTAAGTCACATGTACGACCCAGGTAACCTGATAGGCAGCTTTCACTCCTCCTGAAAGAGTGTAGGGCCACAGTGGATAGTCGTCTGCATTGTCGATGGCTTTGCAGCAATCCCTCATACTGAGCATGCATGAAGCGACAGTGGAGAGGAAAACTCTCCTTTAACAGGCAGGTGGGAACAATCATCTGCCTCGACCGACTGGGGGTTAGAGAAAACAGAGCAGAGACACGAAAAGCCCAGAAGCATTCAGAACCTTTTGAAAGACTTCTGACTGAACATTTTGCAACGTAAAATTTTGGTTTAAATAACAGAACAATCAAAAAGGCAATTGAAGTAGTGGAGGCAATGGAAAACAATTCATGGTTGAAGGAGTAAAAAAAATGGACTTCTTAGTGCTTTGAAGGTTTTAATTTTTTTATTTCTATTTTTTCCTTTTTCTGTCTTTTCCTTTTGTTGAAGATGTTCAGCATTGCCCATTTTATTTATTCATTCATTTATATTGTTACAGTATGTCAATTTTTAGATTGCACATTCCAGTTTAATATACCATCTAGAAAATACAGGCTTGTAAGGGTTGTTAAGAAAAATCTCATTAGATTAAGGGTATAGATTGTGCTACGTAGACCATTTGTGATCCCTGAGGGGTAGATAACCTGTTTCCTTTTAGCTTCACACGTGGGCCCTACCTGCACACGAGTGCTTTTTATTTACATTTAAACAGTTTTTGGCTCATTAGCTTTCCACGTGAAGGTGATGACCTCTCGTATCTGTCAGCAGTGAGCGCCAACGTAACGCTGCTTCATCCATCACGGAGGCCAACAAAAGGCGTGTCTTCAGCTGCTCCTGCACAGCTTCCAGCTTTTCATGAGAAACCTGCTGACCTGCTGTGCGTGTTTTTTGGGGAGGGGGAGCGCGGGGAGGGGGGGAGAGAGACCTGAGAGTTTTTGCGTATTTTGTTGTGGGGCCTGCAGCCATCAACCCTCAACACTTTTAGCAGATTGGATAAGTTTTGACATCACAGGCTTTTAAATAGCCCCTAAACCACTCGCCAATGGAAGTGCATTACTCAAACTTCAATGTTTAGGATTTCAGTTTCACCATTCGTTTGTGAGCTACTTTGAAGTAAAACCATTCCCTTTAGCTACACAAAACATGAAACCATCTAGTGACAAATGGCCTGACAAGATATTTGTCTCTTTCCAGCTATGGCTCATTTCAGGACCCTATGATAGCTGAATGGAATGGTGTGTGATCAATGACATCTTCAGTTTTGTCGAGATAGCGAGCAGCGTGGCTGGTCAGTGTCTCATGGGGCTGCATCCCTGATTTACATAACAAGCTATCTGCATGACACCAACGCCTCAACAGATGTCAGGCTGGTGAGCAAAGTTCTGGCTTTCCATCATGTCGCTGCTTTTGTTCCAGCTGTTCTTTCGTTCCTCAAACAAGCATTGTCCCCTGAGGTGGGGCTCATATAGAGCTTGTTGCGGTTGTCACTGGCTGAGAGGGTGCATGGTGATTGTGAACATTCGAGTTAAGGGGACAAAAAAAAAATCAATAATTTAGTTTAGATAACCACTTTGTTTTTAACGAGCCATTCAGGTATTATTCTTTCACAAGACTGTGAGTGACAAGAGTCTCGGAAAAGTGGCATATTTTATTTGAGTTACATGTGAGATCGCCACAAAAAAGCTTCATTGTTAAATGGAAGGAAGGTTTTTTTTCCAAATACAAATCAAAATCTTAGCTAACATCTAAGGCCAAATGGCTGCACTGGAATTTATTTAGAGGTACCTGAGGGAAGAGGACTGAATGTAAATAAAGATCAAACTTTTAGAGCATCATTGTTAAGAGGAAGGAAAATGATTGAAGAACCTCAGATAAATTCTGGGGCCAAATTCTTTCGCTGAATTTTATTTTGAGGCACAGGAGGTAATGGGGCTGCAGACTGATGCATGACACAGCTTTAAAGCATCACTGTTAAACAGAATGTAAGTGATGCATGAGTTTTCATATTTTCTACTGAAAATTTATATATCTGAGATAGACATCTGGTTGTACTAGATTTTATTTAGTTTTATCAGGGATAATGGAGCCACACTTAAATTATCCTCACCATTTTAGAGCATTAATATTCAGTGAAAGGAACAAAACACGACTTTAAACATTTTTTAAGTAAATAAATGACTAAAACTTAAATGACTCCCGCAGCCCAATGGTTGCGTTGGATTTCATTCAGAGGTATCAGAGGAAAAAGCGAACATTAAAGTGAACATAAAGTCATAGCACACTATTAGAGCATCATTTGGTGAAAGTGGAAGAAAATATAAAATAGTGAAAGGAAGATGAATAAATGTTATTTTAACATACATAAATCTGAAGTGACTCTTAATTGCTCTACATTTTATGAAGGGTTATATGATGAACGAGGAGGTGAACATGTATTCCCATGTTTTACATTTTAAATGAACTAAATTAAATAAATTTGTATTTCTCTTGAAGAAAATGAAAGGATATGAATGAATGATCTTGCATGTCACTGTAAGTACAAGGAATGCACATATTTATTAAATCTGGAACTGATTCCATATCTTTCCTTGTGTAGTATAAGTACTTCAATAATACATGAATAGACAAAATGGATATATATATATATATATATATATATATATATATATATATATATATATATATATATATATATATATATATATATCCTGTATATGAAAAGCATTTACCTGTCATGAGCTGGGGTATATTTTTATGATTAAATTGGCTCTGGGCTCATGTTCAGACATATTATAACATTATAAATTAATCAAGCTGTTTTAGTCAGATATCTTTTTTATGAGAGTCCAGAGAGATCTACAGAGAGAACACTTCACACAAGGTTGACGAGCGGGAGAGAAAAGATGGCAAAACGAAAGTTTGCCTTCATATTTGGTTGGAGGGGTAAGTGGCCATTGGTGCTCCCTGCTGTTTTACGTTGCAGGGGAAACATCTCTGTCAAGCCATATATTATTCCAAAACACAGCTTACCACATGGAAACCATCCTTCTTGTCCTCAGTTCGCCTGGCTCTCTGGACAGACCACATTGCTTCTTATAAACCATTCATGGTCCATAAATTGGGACGTGTTGAGCATAACACACCGCTGAGTTACGTGTGGAGTCCCTGCCTCTTCTACTTCACAGCCCAGGCTCCGATTTATCAGATTTGCTGCCTTAATTGTGTGCTAAGGCTTTGGAGTTTAACGAGAAGACAAAAAAACTGATAATGAGTTTAACAACCTGGAGCATCACATTACTCTGAATATTTTTTCCCATTTTAGAATATCAAACAGAGAACCTGTTCTCTGTCATTAACATGTTTCCATGTTTTTAAATTCAATGGAAACAGAGTGAGGTACATGAGGAACAACCCTTGAGAACAGCTGCATTACATTGGCGGTTTCAAACACAGAAAACCATAGTGAGGATGCATGAGATGGCCCCTGCATGAATCTTCCGAATTGTCTTTGTATTTCTAGTTCCTCAAAGAGAGTTTGCTAAAATATCCCACTTACAAAAGGTTTTTGTCACAAAAACACATTTTTTTTTTTCACTGTATGATTTGTTTCAATCCAATTCTTTTTTTAACTTATTTGACAAAATGATGTACGAGTGATCTAGCTGTCCAGTAACTGGTCCAGACAATGCTTGAAAACATAGCTGCAGCACCAGGTGTTGGTGTGATAAAACACGTCTTACACACAACACATTTGTAAAAGAAAAAACTTCACTAAATAGCAAAAAACAGAAGATAGACAGATGGCTCTCTGAATGCTAAATAGGAATCTAGCTAGTTAGGTTCTTATTGTTCAATCCTTCCGTTGACTGAGGCAAGTGAGGCCTGCAGAGCTTTAGATGCGGTTCTGGATTATTTTGTGACCTCCTGGATGAGATATCAATGAGCTCTAAGAGTAATATTGGTAGGAAGGTTCCCCACTGTTCCATGTTTTCTCCATTTCTGGATATTAGGTCTCAGTGTGGTTTAGTGGAGTCCAGAAAGACTTTGAAATTGTTTTGTAACCCTTTCCAGATGGGTGGATACTGATCTTGTTTCTCTCTGGTTCTTGAATTTCTGTAAATCTGGCCATGACGTGATCCTTTCGTCTTTCCATTGAAGTCATTTCTTTATTCTATGGTCTTTAATCAGGCGGGAGTATGCCAGGTGAAATTGTATTCTATTGTCCAAGGTGGTTATATTCAATTCAATTCAATTAAATTTTATTTATATAGCGCCAATTCATGAAACATGTCATCTCAAGGCACTTTACAAAGTCAAATTCAATCATATTATACAGATTGGGTCAGATTATACAGATTGGTCAAAATGTCCTATATAAGGAAACCAGTTGATTGCATCAAAGTCCCGACAAGCAGCATTCACTCCTGGTGAAGCCTAGAACCACAGGGATAGTCGTCTGCATTGTCCATGGCTTTGCAGCAATCCCTCATACTGAGCGAGCATGAAGCGACAGTGGAAAGAAAAACTCCCCATTAACGGGAAGGAAAACCTCCAGCAGAACCAGGCTCAGTGTGAACGGTCATCTGCCTCGACCGACTGGGGGTTAGAATATTCATTGTTACATTTTGATTGAACAAGGGGGGCAACTACTTTTTTTCACTTTATAAATTAAATTATCCTTTAAATTTACCCAGGTTGTCTTTAACTGATACTAAAATGTATTTGATGATGTGAAACATTTGGCGGGGGGGGGGGGGGGGGCAATAAAGAAGTATGTAAGGGTGCAAAAGATGTTCACAGCAAGGTAGGTAGGTGTCATGGTTTTTAAGTGTTTGGCCCACATGCAGACACAGACGGAAGCAGGAACAGTTTTAAGATGTTTATTTTAAGGCTCAACAAAGGGGAAGCACACGCTGTGTGCGACAGGCGAGGTCTGAACGTCAGAGCTGGAACGACTGCGGGAAGAAAGAGGATATGTTTACTAAAGCCGGGCGTACACTGTATGAGTTTTTGCCCTATTCGGGCCGATTCTTCAGTCGTGCGGGCATTTTTTGAATCGGGCCGAATTTCAGCTTGATCGTAGAGGGGGGACTGGCTTCTCACGACTACCTCCCGATCAAGAATCAGACGGTCGGTGAAAATCAAACATGTTTGAAATTCAGTCGGCTGTCGTGAGGTTTTCGTGAGCGCATCCTGCTGTTCAAGCAGAGCTACGAGGGGGCGCCCTCCCCTCCTCTCCGCGGTTCCGTCGCACAGTTTGAGATGTATATAAGTACCACGACTGAAAAACTCGTACAATGTACGCCCGGCTTAAGGATCAAATCAGGGGGAAATGTTCCAGAAGCTGCGCCACTTACCGTTTGGTTGGGGAGACCTGTCCGGGGGGATGAGTGAAAAAGGGACTCTCTGACCGTAACTCGCTGATGGTAACTGGTGGCTGAGTGACAGGAGGGCTGGCAGATGGAATGCAGGCGAGGGGCCCGGACAGCACCACTGTGACGGCAGGCAGGAGGAGCAGCTGGAAGAACCGGAGTGTAGCTGATAAACCAGGTGAATCCAGGAAGGGAGTTCTCATGCCCGGCTTGGTATCACCAAGGGAGTATGAGTGGAGATGCCAGAGCAAAATCTGAGCGGCAGGGATTCGGATGACTCGGTTACTGAGCACGACGCCAACACAGGTGAGTAAATCCAAACACGACAAACTGGAGAATAACAGGAGACAGGATTAGTCCAAAAACAGGGTTTTTAAAAACTCACAGGTACAAAGCACGGGAGACAGATCAATGGCCTAGGTATACCACAACGGGGTAACACTCTGGCGTCTTCCAGCTGTCTGTGCACTCCTTTTAAAGCCCGAGACGAAGGTTCTTTGATGAGTCGCAGGTGTGGGCCACGCCCACCCGTCAACTGCAGCCACCTGTGAAGCAGAGTTAGAGCACGGAAAACAGAAAACCCTGACAGTAGGCAGGCAGGCAGGCAGGCAGGCGTGTTGATTCCTGTCTGTCCCTGACTAGGCGCTGTTGCTGCAGTCCCATGACGTCACTCCCTGTGATTCACCAGAAATTAGTCTGAGTGATTACACCTGTGGCAGCTCTGATTACTGGGAGCTGTTGCACCTTGGGGGAGCAATATATATATATATATATATATATATATATATATATATATATATATATATATATATATATATATATATATATGTGCCCCCATCACCCTCTGTGACTCCGCCATTGACACTGTGGAGTCTTTCCACTTCCTGGGAACTATCATCTCCCAGGACCTAAAGTGGGAGCTGAACATCAAATCCCTCACCAAGAAAGCCCAGCAGAGGATGTACTTCCTACAGCAGCTGAAGAAATTCAACCTGCCAAGGACAATGATGGTGCAGTTCTACTCCTCCATCATTGAGTCCATCCTCACCTCCTCCATCACCATCTGGTACGCTGGTGCCACCGCCAAGGACAAGGGCAGACTGCAGCGTGTCACATCAGGTCTGCAGAGAAGGTGATTGGCTGCAATCTTCCATCTCTCCAGGACCTGTACGCCTCCAGGACTCTGAGGCTTGCAGGGAAGATTGTGGCTGATCCCTCGCACCCCAGTCACAAACTATTTCAGTCAGTTCCCTCTGGCAGGAGGCTGCGGTCCATCAGGACCAGAACCTCACGCCACAAGAACAGTTTCTTCCCATCTGCTACCGGCCTTATGAACAAGGCCAAGAGCCGCCCGTGACACTGAACACTGCCTCTCTCCCCCGTTCAGGACTTACAAACTTCTGCGTTACATTAACGCACAGTTTACTGAGTGTATATAGCTTCTGTATATATATCCTTTTTATTTTACTGTATTTTTATTTTTTGTCTGCACCATCAACACCAAGTCAAATTCCTTGTAAGTGCAAACCTACTTGGCGATATATATATATATATAATATATATATATATATATCCCTCGTCCTCCCAATAGACCATCCAGCATTCCTTGTTGTGATCTCCTGTGATTTTACCTGTCTCCTTCCTGTTTCTCCTCCCTGCCTTGCCCCTGTTGAATACTCCTGTTGGCTTCTGATTTCTGGACACTGACTTCCTGCCTTGCCTGTCGACCAAGCCTGTCTGCCTCTGCCCCTGTCTCCTGTCTCTGTCCCACTTGGATAACTCTGCATGGTGCGTGTGCCACCTGATACTGATTCTATTGCCTGGAACCCGGATTGTCCTCTTGCCTTTTGGAAACCTCTGCCCTGTGGACTGTCCATCTGTGTATGACCCCTGAACTGACCACGACTTCTCTGCTAGCTCTTGCCCGGTCTAGGATCACCAAGAACCAAATCTGTCACCCAGTGATTTGGATCCTCAAGACGAAGCCATCTGGATCAATCTTCAGGGCTAGTGCAACCTCCCGGCATCTGACAAGGTTAGTGGCGTTTCTCTGCACTGTATTTCCTGGCCACTAATCTAGCTCTCCTCCTTGCAGTGATAGTGCTAGGGTTTGCAGTCAGTTCTTGTTTCTGCAACACCAGTTTTACAATGAACTCTTTTAAACGTTCATCTCTTGTGTTGGCTGAATTATCGAGTCTCCAGATTCTGGGGGTTAAAAATTACAGGTAGGTAGGTAGGTATGTCGGTGGGTAGACAGATAGTCAGACAAAATACTGTGGAATGTGTAAATTCATAACAATTTTAAACACACTAATGTAGCTTTTACACTCCATATGGTTTGTATTGAAAAGGCAGAAGTTATCAAAAATATGCATGTTCAGTTCAGATGACTACTTTCATTGATTTAAGTCCAAACACTTTGTGGTTTTGGAGAATGTAGCTTCTGAATGATTTATGTTGTTTTAATTCCACATATTGACACCTTTTCATGCTATATTAACCAAGCTGAAGAATAGAGTGTTTACAACTCCCATTTTCATAAGACCCATTGCAGTTCCATGACTCTGAAAATTTGGAGTTGGTTTAAGCACATGTTAAGAATGTGGTGCTGCACACTGATAACACAGCAAGGCCGTCCCTACTCTCGATAAAGTCTGCAGAGGCTATGACACTAAGACTGGTCGTATCAGGGCTAAATGAATGTGCCTGATACGTATCAAATGGAAAATATGAGGGCTTTCAAAAGTGAGCACAGCACTCTTAAGAATTTCTTTTTTTCATGTGAAAAAAAACACAAAATTGTAGATCACTTCAAAATGTTTCCCCGCATATAACATAAAATTTACTCTGCACAATTCAAATGAAAACCCACCTAATCTATTAGAAATAAATCTGTCAACGTGAGTGTGGCTCTGAACCTCATAAAACTCCTTCAGTAAACAAACTTTTACATAATTAGAGAAAAGTGTAAAGAGAGTTTAATCACGTGGGATGGTTCCAAAATAACCTCTTCTCTGCATGTTTTCACCAAGCTTATCAGTTAGACTCAATAATTTGCCAACCTTGACAAATTAAACCCGAACGGGGGTTGCGCTTAGATGACGAGGTCAGAGCTGCTCTCAGTCGAAAACGTTGTTCTGTCTTCCTCACAAACACAAGCTCACACGTTGGATTCTGCAACTGCAGCAGGCGAGGAGACAAGTAGGCAAAAAACGAAAAGAAAGATGCAAAACAACAGCAGCAAGAGCGATGATGAAGACGCACATTTTCACGGTTTGGAGGGCTGACAGGGTGAGAGCGAGCGGAGCTGACATTTTTCTTTCCCCATCACTGATGTGAGGCTGATGAATATGTGAGACGGGTGGCAGATTCACGGCAACGGCAACCAATTACCGGAGAGAGACAGACAGTCAGAGAGAGCCAGGGAGAGGAGGGGGAGGAGGGGGGGGGGGGGTCTGCGCGCTAGTTTCCAGCTTTGTTTAGAGCAACTTTCCAAAACCAAGACTGACTCTGCTAAACCGAAATATAAGCCATTAAAGACAGGGCATATATATGTGTAAAATAAAAGCACGAAGAACTTCATTTGCTACGTGTCCAAAACATGAGAAATCCCAAGAACTGACGCGCTCCAAGGAGGGTGGAAGGGAACAGCTCCAACCACTGGGGCGCGTTTTCAGATTCTACACAGATTGAAGAAAGCAGCTAGAGTGAGCTCAAAAGTCAAGTAATGCTAAAAAAATGGCCCGGGGCCAGTAGCCTACACTTTATCTAAGGTTTTCAGGCTGGAATTCCGGCCCTTGGTCCTGTCTGGACTTGCTGTTCTCTGTTTATTTTAAGAGGCCAGATCTCTGCTCGGGGCCGCGTCTGCGCAGAGACGACGACCCAGTTGCTGCGACGCACAATCACCCAGGTTAACAGCAACAATAATTATTACAAAGACAAGAAATAAAACTTACTATTGTCATCATAGTATTATTATCATTATTAATATTTCCTTTGCTATTAAGGACACCCTAGCATTTTAGGCAATTAAACACAGACAATAAATAAATGAAAGACACAAGCATTCCCTGAGCTTCTTCATTTGTATATTTATTTATGTGGCTCTGTGTCGCCTTTCCCCTTTATCCTCTTTAATGATCAATTTTTCTAAGATTCGAACCTATCAATAGGTACAAGTTGTGTCTGCCAACGCTAAATCGGTGAAATTGAGAAAAAAAAGAATGCTGCCTAAAAAAATCATTTAGATAACCCACCCTATGTGTCATGTTCCTTATTTCTTCCAGTGGGCGGATTTAAGAAGTTGCAGTTCTCTATTTTTGGCTCCAGCCTCACCAGGTGATGTGTGCGCGCAGCTGAATAAATGCCCATCACACCCCAGCCTCCGCCCCTCTCTGTGATCTTTTGGCTCCTCTGTCCTGCCTGCTGCTGCCAAGGTCACCTTGGAGAGAGGTGAGGGAGAGGTGGAAATTCAGGAAGGTGCTGACAGAAACATCTCTGGTTATGAAACAGCCGTGGTTTTGCCTTTCTCCGCTGGGAAGGTGCGCTGCCAGCCGCGTTCCCCTCAGCCGCAGCAGGAGCACAGACCAAAGCTGTAGAGGAGGGCGCCTCAGCCATGAACATGCTCTCCCAAGTACCGGAAGCCTCTGGTTATAGTTGCGGATTGCAGACACACACCGCACGGCCGCAGGACACCCCGGGCGACTGGATACCTTCTGCAAAGCTCTGCAGTGGCTGAAGTGTTTACCTGTAACGTTTATTTTCCAGGGTCAGACTCTTTGTCACTGTGCGCGCTTGACACAAGGGAGTGCGCACGTGTCCACACCAGCTCGGCTGTCTGGACCCCCTTATGGGCCATGACACGAAGCGTCTAAAAGACATCTGTCAACAAGACAGATCATCAGCCCAAACTTTTTAAACTTTTAAGACACTCATTTGTAGCAACAAAAAGAAAAGAAAAGTAAATGACCATTAGCGACAGCATGGCATGGAGTTGTTTGTTTCTTTAGCTGATAACGGGGTTTTAGTTAGAAACAAATGAAAGTTGTTAGTATAATAGCTGACACCTTTACAGGTAAAAACGTTAATATCATTTACAAACTAATTTATTATCTTTTAATGTTTTGGTATATTTGATTGTATTTTAATTGGGGAGATATTGCAGTTAACCATCTGTCATATTCAAGTGGACATCATGCATCACTGTCCATATTAAACAGGACATTTTGGTTATTACAGTGACTTTGTTGCTGCTGAAATGCTTCTGCAGCAGTCCATGTTTCAGTTGTGAAAACTATATTTTTTGTTGTCGGACTTTAGGCCCCTCTATGGTGTGGTGGGCTACGTTTGAGTCTTTGAGACAAGGGTCTTGGGCTCCAAGGGCATCTGGTGTTAAAACTCTGCCACGCTCAAATGATAGAACCAGGGCAGTTTTCCACTTTATGTTAACATTTAATTTCCATTTAATGCATAAAAGATGTGTTTGTTTGGTTAAAATCAATCAATTACGTAATGTTTGATAGAAAACAATCGATTTAACCCTAAAAATGTCTTCTTTATGTGGTAACTATAAAATGTTAACATAAAGTGGACAACTGCTGCCCTGGTTCACTTCTTTCAGTGCAAGTCTGTGTGAAAGTTGTAATGACTTGGTGTGGTAACCCCTGAATAGAGCAGCAGTTGGTTGGATTCACTCAGAGTTTAGAATGATATTTTTTGGCTACCAAAACTGTGTAAATTACAGTTAGCCTCTTTTATTATTATTTTTGAAAGCTGATGTGGAACACATAATGTGAAGAGAAGGCGTACAACATCAGCTGATTTTAGTCTTATAAGGATAATTGATTGGGAAAGGACCTATGGATGTCTCCCAGAAAAGAAAAACATAGATTGGGATTTACTAGATAATATATATTACTGTTATTATCATATTGTTAATATTATTTGTTAGTCATATACAAAAGCCCAAACACATGTTGTCCACCTGTGGAAACTGGAAATACCCTTAGATTATTCTGTTATAAAATTTTTAATTTAATCATGTTCATTCAGACGACTGAAAAGCTGAAATCCTGAGTGAGGTTGTCATCTCAAGCGACCTACTGTTAGGGTTTAGCTTTCATGATGAAAAACTGAGTCAAATTAAAGTTTTTTTATGTGTGGGCCTTCAAAATAGTTAATTTTGTGACAGCTTTTAAGACAAAAAAAATAAATAAAAGAAATTACTCTGACCTCTTCAAATGACAAAATACTGCCTTGCATCTACAAAACAGGCAAAATGGATAGCAGACTACCAGGCCAAATATGTGAAATCAGCAGGGTTTGATGACTTATTGCACACACAATGTGACAAACATCCCTGGCCTATACCCTATATGTCATCCTGCATAGCAAGTTTAGGCCGCATACTTTTTAAATTATCCACAATGCTTCTTTTGTCAGAGCAAAACCCGCCGGACTTTAAGCCTAAAGTATCACATAGTTTTGCATCTTATTTAATATGAGCTACATCATTTTATGCTGAAACCTGGTCAAATCAAGAAAGGATTAGCAAAAACATTTTCCTAAGTTCAACCCATTGTTTTCTTTTCCTTAAAAAATTGTCTGTCCATTTGACAGTTTAGCAGGAGACATGATTGTGAGGAGTCTCCATGCTTCCTGTATATTTAGTACTTGTTTAAAGAGTGAGTCTTGTGAGACCTAGACCTTAGACAGGACCCTGAAGCTACTTTTCTCAGAACTTCTCTGACCCAAATGAACTTGTTCTGCTAATGTAGGACAGAAAACTCACTCAGTCTGACTTGTTTTAAAGTCGGGTTCCACTGTCCTCAACTTCGGTTAGCCGGCTAAAGGTCCGTATAAACGTTCAGACCTGAGGAGCATGGTTATAATAATCACAAAATATGTGAGAAATTCAGCCAAAAGCCCCCCGAAAAATACTATGGGCTTTAACAGTTATTCTTTTTTTCCACATTTAAAAGTACTAATTCTGCATTTAGTACTAATTTCTCTGCATTTCTATTGTTTATTGGTGGCGTGCAGGGGTTAAACTAATGAAACCAACTGTTTGCCTCCCTTTTTCCATCCTCGTTTTCCTCTCTTCAGAGCAGAAAAAAAACTCAGAGAAGTACAGGCTGGAGAAGCTGCAGATAATGAGAGCCTGCTTGCATTAAATGGACAAACAGCAATCCGGCATCTCCTGACCCCTCTGTGCTCCTCTCGGCTCCATTGATCATCCCCCCCCCCCCCCCCCTTATGAGATAATGCAATTACAAACATCAATAAGGAGCTGCGAGGGGAATCATTATGTGGTGACAGTGATAAATGATGCTGCAGAAAATAGCGGGCTCCTCTCAAACAATCCGCGCGCCCAAGGGGCTTTTGAGGGCCGGGGCCCCGTCGCCAAGGAGACAGATGACATCCAAAATGGCCCTCGCTCAACAGTCTTTCTTGGTTCTTTTGCTTCCCGGCACTCTTTTTCTCCACCAACAGATTATTGTTGTTTTTTTTGCCTTCTCTCCCTCCTTTTGTTTCAGAACCAGCTGCCACGCGACTTTCCGAAGAGGAGGTTAGAAAGTGTTCACAGGCTAAAATTTCATCTGTATTCTTGTCCATATTGATTTCATAAAGTGGGTAGATGTTGAAAAGCTACCTTAGCTATTCTCATGTTTCCTGTGCAAGGAGTTGTTTTTTTTAGACGTGATTGTTTTCTTAATTGTCTGATTTCGCAAGCTGTTAAAATATATACATTGAAATTGTTGCAACAACTTGCAACCTCTTATTTGAGTTTAAATTTGAACCTACACTCCTGAGTAGAAGTTAAGCAAATTCGAAAGTGAAATGATACTTAATAAAGTTAATAAATTCAATACAACTTTTGATTTAATTTTCCTCAAATAGCTTGGGTTTTGCTTGTCTGCTTTAAACTGGCCCAAACCTTAGACACAACAGGTGATTTTTGTCGATTTACATTTTCTAACCTTAATTATTTCTTTATTGTTTGTCCTCTATGTTAAAAAGAAAAAAAATAAGAATTGGGTTACAATTGAAGTATGTAATGTTGTTCAAAGAGTAATAAACTTTTAAAAGCTTTTGTAAGCAGACAGCATGTAAACGTTTTACCTGGCCACCCCAGTAAAGCCATGGTGTTTATTAGCAACAGCTGTCTTGGGGTTAAGAGGCCTCGCCGACTAGCTAGTTTGATTTCAGCATTAGCTCCATTGCTAACAACTTAAATATGATAATGTAACTGAAATAGTAATATATTTGAAAAATCTATTCTAAGACGGTGGCACTCTAGCATTTTTTTCAGGCAACCACGAATAGGTCATACCATTTATCCACTACAACCACAACAGGGTTAAGAAGCGCGGCTTGCTAGCTAGCTTGACCTTAGCAAAACGCTACAGCTAAACGAGCTACAAACAAGTGTTTAGGTAGGATTTGTTACTTGAAAAACGTAGTTATATGTCTAATACTGAACAAACCAACATACTTAGTTAAATGTAAAGTGTGTGTTTAATGGCATACATCTAATATCCTCAAAAATAACTTTTTATAGTGAATTTGTGCTGTTGCTAAATAGTTGCTGTCTTTTGACAGTTCTCAACTTTACTAACTTGAATTTTATACTCAATACAACCCATACATAAAGCTAGTAGATTTAAGCAACACCTTCACCCAAACTTTTATAAAAAAATTAGTATTTAGTTTTTTTAATGTAGCTACGTAATTTTATTACAATCAAAGGTTACTTATTTTTTATTTATAAACGACCAATCTTCTTTAAAATTACAAAATATTTTTACATTTAATAGCTACCATGCAAAATTATCGTTTAGTATTTATTTATTTTACTGTGGGGGACTCATGTTTTGAGAATTTACCTTTTCCTATTTCATCCCCCCTTTAAAATAAACAGTGGCCTGTTTTCAATAAAAATTGTGGTTGTAAAAAAAGAAGGTGCAAGACTTGAATGTGTCTCAATCAAAACATAATTGATTTAAATTTCTAAATATGAAAAGTTGATGAACCAAATTAAAACAGACCTAAACCACATTAAAAGTCATATATACATAAATAGAGACCTGAATAGAAAAACAATCACAGGATATTTTGTAGATGTCACTTCACCAGGACATTAATACAAAATCAGCATTATCTGAAAACCATTTTAAAGACCAATTTGGATCACTACATGATCTCCATCGTGGTGATTTATTATTATTGTTATTATTATTATTATTATTGTTGTTGTTGTTGTTATTGTTGTTGTTTTCTATTTCAATATTTTTTATTCAAGATACATCCACGTTCAAAAGCCACCGGTATTGGCCGTCTCTTAGAAGGCGCACAGCTCCTTGTCCGGGTTTCCCGCACTGGGCCACGGACGTGCAAACATGTGCCTTGTGGGAGGAAGACAGGCCTGCGTGGACACCTCTACTGCTCTGGAACACGTTTCTGCTCCATTCATTATACCTGATAGTTCACTCCGCGGTCAGCTTGTTTAAAAAGGACAATCCAAGTCTATAATCACCGCGACAAACTACGTTTTCATACATTTTGGCTCGATATAATCCTGAAAAAACGGTTTTTAATACAGAAGAGTTGGAATATAGGTCACCTGCGAGAAAATATCCTCAATTGCACCACACGACTGATGTAAACGTTTTCCCATTTATTGGAACACTAAACAAGTTCCCCACGTTTTAGCACACATACAACTAAAATTAGACGTGTTATTATTTTAACCAAGCTTTGATTCTTCGAGGAATTTGCCAAAGTAACAAAATGTTTTAATAATTAAAATTTCTTGATTTCACATTTAAATGAATGTTAAAACGTCGATAAATAAAGCACGAATCGAATTACAATTATTCTGCTTCTACGCCGGAATCAAATTATAACAAAAATAAATTAATTAATTACTTAGATTGTACGTTGAAGTTATGCTTAGATAAGGCAGCAGAAAATGTGTGTTTAATATTAAATATTAGTTCCAGTATTTTGACCCACAGTCGCTCTGATCGCAATGTTTATGGTAGCTCTGCGTCCGTGCGTAAAAGGAGACGTGGTTGCGCCGTCTCCAAGCTTTCCAACCCTACCCTCGGACAGTTACCAGGCCTCCCTAAAGAGGGCAGTCATGCATGGGCTTTCTTCTCCATGTCTCCACCGCTCCCAGCGGCCACAGGCTCAGGAATTCACATTTCACAGCCTCGGATCTGCCAGCCATGCTGGTGAGACGCGAAGCAATTAAAACGTCGCCGTTTTTTTTAAGACTGAAAAGTGCCACCCCCCCCCCCCCCCCCCCTTCCCCCTTCAGTGTAAATAGCATTCAGCCCGATTAAAGCAGTAAAAACACAATAGTTGCTCGGAGGACATAGATACAGAGAACTGATTTATACGCGCAAATTGTTGTGGACGAAACAGGCTCTCCGTTGTTCGCCAAAAAAAAGATGGTGACTTTGACTTTTTAGAGCTGCTCTCCTGTTTTAATTAGACCAAAGTTGCTCGGCTCCGCAGTCCGCTCAGCTTCACGCTCCTCCGTCCTCTGAAGTGCGGTTTAATCCCGGAGACAACCCCGGCTGTCGGAGCCCTGCTCAGGCGGCTTCGGCTGCGAGCAACAAGGCTCGAGGCAAAATTAATCTCCCCCATTTACGCGTTTCTTGCTTTTTTACCTATATTAATTTTAATGCTAAATGATAAGGGAAGAAAAGTTGGCTTGTTCTCTCTCTCTCTCTCTCTCTCTGTGTGTGTGTGTGTGTGTGTGTGTGTGTGTGTGTGTGTGTGTGTGTGTGTGTGTGTGTGTGTGTGTTCTCGTTTTTACTACCCTGTGGGAACCAATCCCTGATTTTTCACTCACCTCATGGGGTCCGTTTTTCCCCGTGGGGACCAAAACGTGGTCCCCACGGGCACATGCTCTGCAGCCAATTGGAAACAGCCTACTGATATGTCCCATGCAGTTTTTTTGTGACAAAAAAATTGGTCCCCACAGGCTTCATTTTGAGACACGGTGTGTTTGGAGTTATGCCCCCTAGTGGGTCATAGGTGGTATTGCAGTGTGTGAAACTGCACCGTGGGGACAATTTCCTGACAAAGTGTGTAACTCAAAATGGTACCCAACTTAACAATTTATGCAAAATATTGAAACTGTCCACCACATTTTAAACAGTTTTAATGTGGTGGATGTTTTTTTTCCCAAAATGCCCTTTAAAAACGAATTAAAGACAACACTAGGACCATACCAAGTTTGCTTTGATTCTCTAAATTATTATAGTGTTATTATAGTATTAATATATTATTAATATATAATAATAATTATTATTATTATTGTTATTTATTATCTGTGTAGTATCTTAGTTGTTCCTAAAAGTACTGTCTTCTAGACTGAGATATCTAATGATTCTCCAGATATGTGTTAGCTTTAGATCAAGCGGAATACTGGTTGGGGTATTTCAGGCACTAAATGGTGACGTTCTGCTCACATATCTACCTGATTCAAGAGGGCTAATATTCACAAATGTTTTTTGGGATGTTGGACTGAAGTGGATTCTGTGAGTTTGGGGTCTCTGTGCCATTTCTGCTGGGTATGGCAGCATGTTGCTAACTTCTGGTTAGCAACATGCTGACCCGTTGATGCTAATTTAGTTGTATTCAACAAAAGCAGGAGATGCTATGTTGTGAGTTTGGTCTGAATTCCCTGCTCAAAAGGGCCTCGAAAAGGTCAAAAACAACAAAGGTCACGAAAGGTCATCAGCTTCAATGATCCAGGCCTAAAACTCAATATTTGACCAAAAAGTGGTCTACAGCCATTCAAAGTCTAGTGTTTCCAGTGCTCCTCTGCCTCTAATTTATCCTCCTTCCACTTAAAAGTATTGCAAGTGCACCTTTGCTTCCAGCCTATAATTAATAGAGAGCCTCAAAGGCCTGAATCGTCATTTTGGGGTTGAGTTCTGGGACTTGGCAAGAGGTTATGGGTACATGGGGGCTCTCGTTTTAATTGTCTGATCAGGCCATTCAAAATAGCACATGACACATCCAGATCAGACTTTCGTAGCCCAAGCAGCAGGATAGGACACATTCACATTTCTGGTATATCACTGGAGCACAGTGATCAACCACTTTATGGCTGTAAGATATAGTAAAAAGATAATGAATGGGTCAATCTCTTTGTCAAGTCTACCCCTTTCAACAGCACTATGCAAAGCTACAGCAAACACACGGACCAGCAGCAGGAAGGGAAAACAAGTGTTTCAGAAAATGCCGGATTTTAATTCATAAGTCCAGTCAAAGGTAACTTAGAGAGGCTTTTTCTGATCACAGCCAAATTTGCTGTGCAGTTTTCCCCTGAAGGCTTCTACAAACAAGGCAAAGACCAGCTCTCCACAACCTTCCTGTGGCTACTTCCAGTTAGCAACATGCTGACCCGTTGATGCTACTTTAGTTGTATTCAACAAAAGCAGGAGATGCTATGTTGTGAGTTTGGTCTGAATTCCCTGCTCAAAAGTGCCTCGAAAAGGTCAAAAACAACAAAGGTCACGAAAGGTCATCAGCTTCACTGATCCAGGCCTAAAACTCAATATTTGACCAAAAAGTGGTCTATAGCCATTCGAAGTCTAGTGTTTCCAGTGCTCCTCTGCCTCTAATTTATCCTCCTTCCACTTAAAAGTATTGCAAGTGCACCTTTGCTTCCAGCCTATAATTAATAGAAGGCCTCAAAGGCCTGAATCGTCATTTTGGGGTTTAGTTCTGGGACTTGGCAAGAGGTTATGGGTACATGGGGGCTCTCGTTTTAATTGTCTGATCAGGCCATTCAAAATAGCTCATGGCACATCCAGATCAGACTTTCGTAGCCCAAGCAGCAGGATAGGACACATTCACATATCTGGTATATCACTGGAGCACAGTGATCAACCACTTTATGGCTGTAAGATATAGTAAAAAGGTAATGAATGGGTCAGTCTCTTTGTCAAATCTACCCTTTTCAACACCACTATGCAAGGCTGCAGCAAACACTTGGACCTGCAGCAGGAAGGAAAAACAAGTGTTTCAGATAATGCCGGGTTTTAATTCATAAATCCAGTCAAAGGTAACTTTGAGAGGTTTTTTCTGATCCCAGCCAAATTTGTTGTGCAGTTTTCCTCTGAAGGCTTCTACAAACAAGGCAAAGCTCAGCTCTCCACAGCTCTCCACAACCTTCCTGTGGCTACTTCCGGTTAGCAACATGCTAACCCTTAGATGCTAATTTGATTGTGTTCAACAACAAAAGGAGACGCTATGATGTGTGTTTGGTCAAAATTCCCTGCTCAAAAGTGCCTCCAAAAGGGCAAAAAATCAAAGGTCACAAAAGGTCACCAGCTTTACCGATCCAGGCCTAAAACTTAATATTTGACCAAACAGTGGTCTAAAGCCATTTGAAGCCAAGTGTTTTCAGTGCTCCTCTGCCTCTAATTCATCCTCCTTCCACTTAAAAGTATTGCCAGTGCACCTTTGCTTCCAGCTTATAATTAATAGAAGGCCTCAAAAGGCCTGAATCATCATTTTAGGGTTGAGTTCTGGGACTTGGCAAGGGGTTATGGGTACATGGATGCTCTCGTTTTAATTGTCTGATAAGGCCCTTCAAAACGGCACCTGGCACATCCAGATCAGACTTTGGTAGCCCAAGCAGCAGGGTCAGACACACTCACATATCTGGTATATCACTGGAGCACAGTGATCAACCATTTTCAGGCTGTAGGATATAGTTAAAAAGTCATGCATGGGTCAGTCTCTTTGTCATGTCTTCCCCTTTCAATAGTACTATGCAAGGCTGCAGCAAACACTCGGACCTGTAGCAAGAAGGAAAAACAAGTGTTTCAGAAAATGTCGGATTTTCACTCATAAGTCCAGTCAAAGATATTTCTGGTGCCCTTCACTTACGGTTTATGCCTCTAATTCAAACAACCTTGGGGAACAATTAAGGCTTATTGTGAAAGGTAGTTGTGGCCATTCAGGACATGACATGTCTTGTTTCGATTATCTGGTCGGGCCCTTTCTATTGCTTCTAAGCTCGCTTGGAAACAATGTTCCTTCGCCGAGCAGGCCCACCAAACATATTCCACTTTTTGAGGCCTTCCATTATAATGATTTTCAGTGAACATTTAAACAGCTGTCCCTCGGCCCCTGGAGCAGCTAGAGACCCCAAATTTACCGGGCATTTTCCTCTTGCAGCCTAAAACATGCTACAAAATTCTGGTAACTCTGAGTAAAGCAGAATTTTGGCGGGTGTCTTTTAGGCAGCAAATTGTCTTCTTGTTCTTTATGAACCCTAACTGCATCAGTTAGGGTTGACGGTACTGGTCATGTTTGTCGTAGAGGGCTGATTTTCACAAATGTTCTGTGGGGAGTTAAGCTGAGTAGGTTCTGTGAGAATGGTGCCACTGGACAATTTTGTCTGGGCGTGGCAGGGGTAAGAAAGGGCAAAAATCAAACATTTGACACCACATAACTTAGAGACGCTTTGTCTGATCCCAGCCAAATTTTTTGTGCAGTTTTCTCTTGAAGGCTTCTACAAATAAGGCAAAGCCCAGCTCTCCACAACCTTCCTGTGGCTACTTCCGGTTAGCAACATGCTAACCCTTAGATGCTAATTTGGTTGTGTTCGACAAAAGCAGGAGATGCTATGTTGTGAGTTTGGTCGAAATTCCCCGCTCAAAAGTGCCTCAAAAAGATCAAAAACCACAAAGGTCACGAAAGGTCATCAGCTTCAATGATCCAGGCCTAAAACTCAATATTTGACCAAAAAGTGGTCTACAGCCATTCAAAGTCTAGTGTTTCCAGTGCTCCTCTGCCTCTAATTTATCCTCCTTCCACTTAAAAGTATTGCAAGTGCACCTTTGCTTCCAGCTTATACTTAATAGAAGGCCTCAAAGGCCTGAATTGTCATTTTAGGGTTGAATTCTGGCACTTGACAAGGGGTTATGGGAACAGAGGTGGTCTCGTTTTAATCGTCTGATCAGGCCCTTCGAAACAACACCTGGCACACCTAGATCAGACCTTCGTAGCCCAAGCAGCAGGGTCAGACACACTCACATTTCTGGTATATCACTGGAGCACAGTGATCAACCATTTTCAGGTTTTAGGACATAGTAAAAAGGTCATGCATGGGTCAGTCTCTTTGTCAGGTCTGCCCGTTTCAACGGGACTTTGATCGTCTAATCGGGCCCTTTCTATTGCTTCTAAGCTCGCTTGGAAACAATGTTCCTTCACCGAGCAGGCCCACCAAACATATTCCACTTTTTGAGGCCTTCCATTATAATGATTTTCAGTGAACATTTAAACAGCTGTCCCTCGGCCCCTGGAGCAGCAAGAGACCCCAAATTTACCGGGCATTTTCCTCTTGCAGCCTAAAACATGCTACAAAATTCTGGTAACTCTGAGTAAAGCAGAATTTTGGCGGGTGTCTTTTAGGCAGCAAATTGTCTTCTTGTTCTTTATGAACCTTACCTGCATCAGTTAGGGTTGACGGTACTGGTCATGTTTGTCGTAGAGGGCTGATTTTCACAAATGTTCTGTGGGGAGTTAAGCTGAGTAGGTTCTGTGAGAATGGTGCCACTGGACAATTTTGTCTGGGCGTGGCAGGGGTAAGAAAGGGCAAAAATCAAACATTTGACACCACATAACTTAGAGACGCTTTGTCTGATCCCAGCCAAATTTTTTGTGCAGTTTTCTCTTGAAGGCTTCTACAAATAAGGCAAAGCCCAGCTCTCCACAACCTTCCTGTGGCTACTTCCGGTTAGCAACATGCTAACCCTTAGATGCTAATTTGGTTGTGTTCGACAAAAGCAGGAGATGCTATGTTGTGAGTTTGGTCGAAATTCCCCGCTCAAAAGTGCCTCAAAAAGATCAAAAACCACAAAGGTCACGAAAGGTCATCGGCTTCACTGATCCAGGCCTAAAACTCAATATTTGGCCAAAAAGTGGCCTACAGCCATTCAAAGCCAAGTGTTTTCAGTGATCCTCTGCCTCTAATTCATCCTCCTTCCACTTAAAAGTATTGCCAGTGTACCTTTGCTTCCAGCTTATACTTAATAGAAGGCCTCAAAGGCCTGAATTGTCATTTTAGGGTTGAATTCTGGCACTTGACAAGGGGTTATGGGAACAGAGGTGGTCTCGTTTTAATCGTCTGATCAGGCCCTTCGAAACAACACCTGGCACACCTAGATCAGACCTTCGTAGCCCAAGCAGCAGGGTCAGACACACTCACATTTCTGGTATATCACTGGAGCACAGTGATCAACCATTTTCAGGCTTTAGGACATAGTAAAAAGGTCATGCATGGGTCAGTCTCTTTGTCAGGTCTGCCCGTTTCAACGGGACTTTGATCGTCTAATCGGGCCCTTTCTATTGCTTCTAAGCTCGCTTGGAAACAATGTTCCTTCGCCGAGCAGGCCCACCAAACATATTCCACTTTTTGAGGCCTTCCATTATAATGATTTTCAGTGAACATTTAAACAGCTGTCCCTCGGCCCCTGGAGCAGCAAGAGACCCCAAATTTACCGGGCATTTTCCTCTTGCAGCCCAAAACATGCTACAAAATTCTGGTAACTCTAAGTAAAGCAGAATTTTGGCAGGTGTCTTTTAGGCACCCAATTGTCTTCGTGTTCTTTATGAACCCTACCTGCATTAGCTAGGGTTGACGGAACTGGTCATGTTAGTCGTAGAGGGCTGATTTTCACAAATGTTGTGTGGGGAGATAAGCTGAGTAGATTCTGTGAGAATGGTGCCACTGGACAATTTTGTCTGGGCGTGGCAGGGGTAAGAAGGGGCAAAAACAAAAGACTTGACAACACATAACTCAGAGACGCTTTGTCTAATCAAATTTGTTGTGCAGTTTCCTCCTGAAGGCCTCTGTAAACAAGGCAAAGCCCAGCTCTTCACGACCTTCTTGTGGTTACTTCCGGTTAACAACATGCTAATCTTTAGATGCTAATTATGTTCTGCTCTGTATCACGAGGAGATGCTACATTGTGAATTTGGTCAAAATTCGCTTCTGTAAAGTACCTCAAAAATGGGAAAAACCAAAAAGGTCACAAAAGGTCAGCAGCCTCACTGAACCAGGCCCAAAACTAAAACCGTTTGACCAAAAAGTGATCTGAAGCCAAGTGTCATCAATTCTCCCATGCCTCTACTTCATCCTCCTACCACTTAAAAATATTGCGAGTGCATCTTTGTTTCCAGCCAATAATTAGTAGAAAGCCTTAAAGGCCTTAATTGTCATTTTAGGTTTTATTTCTGGCACTCAGCAAGGGGATTTTTAAGTTTTAATACCAATACAAATCTAATGGAGCTATCGATCTATCGATCGATAGATCGATAGATAGATAGATAGATAGAGCCCTTTGCAATGGTGCCAAGCTCGTATCTTGGCGAGACCAGATCAAAAGAGTGTCATGCCTCACTGCCTTGACAAATATGAACATTATGTTTTTTGATCCAGTCATTACATTGAAATAGGACTAAAAAGTATCCTTTTAAATAAGCTCCCTTACATCTGTTCGCTGCTAAGGCTGATAGCCTTCTACCAGTTGCCTGCTAGTAAGATACAAGTTTCTAAGGGTTTGAGAAGCTGTAAATGAAATGGAGGTAATATACAGGACTGTCTCAGAAAATTAGAATATCGTGAAAAAGTATACTAGTAGGCTATTCAACTAATCACTTGAATCGTCTAATTAACTCGAAACACCTGCAAGGGTGTCCTGAGCCTTGAAAAACACTCAGCTTGGTTGAGTAAACTAAATCACAAGTATGGGGAAGACTGCTGATCTGACTGCTGTCCAGAAGACCATCATTGACACCCTCCATCAGGAGGGTAAGACACAAAAAGAAATTTCTCAAAGAGCAAGCTGTTCACAGAGTGCAGTTTCAAAGCACATTCACAAAAAGTGTGTTGGAAGGGGGAAATGTGGCAGGAAACGCTGCACAACCAAGATCTGGCACCTGCCCACAGTGCCAAAACCACCAGTAACTGGTGTACTGACCATGGCATTACTGTCCTTGATTGGCCTGCCAATTCCCCTGACCTGAACCCCATCGAGAATTTGTGGGGTATTGTGAAGAAGAAGTTGAAAGACACCAGACCCAACAATGCAAATGAGCTAAAGGCCGCTATTGAAGCATCCTGGGCATCCATAACACCTCAGCAATGCCACAGGCTGATTGCCTCCATGCCACGCCGCATTGATGCAGTAATCTGTGCAAAAGGATTCCCAACCAAGTACTGAGTGCATTAATGGACATTTTCAAATGTTTGATTTTGTTTTGCTGTTATAATTATTTTTTTACTTGGTCTGAGGAAATATTCTAATATTTTGAGATAGGATTTTTGAGTTTTCTTCAGCTGTACGCCATAATCAGCAATATTAAAACAATAAAAGGCTTGCGATATTTCAGTTGATTTGTAATGAATCCAGAATGTATGACATTTCATGTTTTTTAATTGCATTACAGAAAATAAAGAGCTTTATCACAATATTCTAATTTTCTGAGACAGTCCTGTATGAGAGATGAAAAAAATATCAGGCTGATATCATTAACTTTCCTGAATGTAATCTCATGTAGTCCCTTGGTTAAATATATATTTGAATGTACATAACTATTTTTTATTTATATTATTTTAGTTAGGTAGTTTAAATTTATACAGAGATTTTTGAAAATATTTAAGTATTATTTTTTATGTAGTACTGCTTTTCAATAATTTTTATCCAATGCATTGGGCTCAGTCAAGAAACACTTTTTCTGACTTTTGCGGTCCCTGATAAGACCATTCCCCTCCCCCACCCCTGTCTGCACGAACTGACTGCATTGATCACTCCTGGACTGTAAGCTCCGCCCCCTGCTGCACGCAGAGAAGTCAGCCATTACAGAGAGCAGAAGTGGAGCAGTAGCACATGGCTGATAAAGCACCACAAAACAGGTAATGAACAACTGATAATTTAAAACAATTGTTTATCAATCAGAAGTTTATGTTTACTAACATCAAACTATCAAGTATAAGTGATTTTGTCTTTTTCGTTTTGGACAAATGGAGTAAGCATGAGTTGCATGCTTAATGCTTAGAGTAGCTAACAATTGTGCTAGCTAGTTTTTTTAGTTAATCTAATGTAATGTGTGTGCAATCAGGTAATTTTTGCCACATTAAAAAAAGATTAGCAATGGCTTTAGGGTGCTGTGTGTGTGCTTTTGCGTTGCTTGTTTTCTGCAGTTTAGTGTGTTATTAGCAGAGGTGGGTAGAAAAGCCAAAGATTGTACTAAAGTAAGAGCATATTTTTACTGAAGTAGAAAGAAGAGGTAGCCATCCACTCAGTTGCTTAAATCAGAGTAAAAAGTATTTGGTAAAAAGGCTACTTTAATATTGTGTAATTAAAAAAAGTGTTATTTACTGAGATAATAATAAAAAAACTACATAACATCATTACAAAATGACATTTAGCAGAAGAAACTCTCACTTTAACATAAACCTTGTCTGTTACTATTTTGGTTAAAACATCATTGTTAATAATTTATTAAAATTACTTCTGGTGGGAAGACAAGGCAAAACTTTTACTTAACAGTGGCAATTATATATAATTAAAAGTTAAAGTTAGAAATATGGGCAGTAAAACTAATGCATTTTTTCTAAAATTTACTCAACTTAATGTGACAGATTAAATATAACTTGGTATCATCCACCTCTGGTTAGGAGTCATTCCCATTTGTACACATTTTTTCAAGGGTACAAAGGGTCCCCTTTTCCTAAAACCTTCTCAGTCAGCTAAGTGTACAAATGAAATAATTTTTTTGCATTTTCTTCTGAGAGAACGTTGCCACCAGGGTCCGAAATTAACAGTCGCCAACAGTCGTTTTGTTTTATACTCTGCCAAGATATTAACTAAGAAATCATATTTTAATTTAAAAAATGGCAATACAAAACCTGAAAAAGGAAAAACAAATGTTTCTGATGTTGCCCAAATTATACTTTTTCATATCCATCCATCTGTTATCTACCATTTTTTCCTTATCGGTGTTGGGGCGTGGGTGAACTGAAACCCATCCAAGCTGTCAACAGGCAATTTAATTCTGGGTATTATGTTCTGTAAAAAGCTCATTTGACTGCACACTAGTTGTTTCAGTTCAAATCAAGAATCAAGAATCTCTTGTTGTCACCTCATGTTACCATGGAGAAACTTTTTCCAGGAGATACACTGGCTTAGGGAACACATGCTACACAACAAGCAATAAATAATGGGTACAGGTAATAACACAGCATGCAATGTATACAGGGTTATATGTCTGGCTTCTCACAGAGTGACAGCCGGAGGTGGGTATCAGCTCCTTATGCAAAAGGAAGTTTTGGGTTAAACTAAATGGATGGATAATAAATACTTCACAAACTTTCCAAATTTTGACGTTTCATTTTCTTTAAATTTTAGGTATGACAGTAGATTTTAGTCAGCTTCACTAAACTCAGTTTTAATAGTCTTGATTCGACTTCTTCTTGCGATAACTGTATTTAACTGCTTGAATTTAGATATTTGTATTAGAAGAAAAGGAAGCTATTAATCTTTCTCCTTTGTGTAGAAAAAGTCAAGCTTCAAGGATTAATAAGCGTTTCCAGAGGAAGCACCATGATGAATGTGCATCCAGGGATTTTGATCTCCAAATCGATGTAAGTTTTCTAATAGGTGAAATCTTAGTTTATAACCAGTGAAATTTACTAGATTAACTGTCTAAAATCCCTCTTTGAAAAAAAAATTGTTTGATTTTTTTGTCTTAGTAAATTCAAAATGTGAGATGGTGTTCTGTCAAAATGCAGAAATAGCTGGTGAAGATTCTCAGTCATCCAGGTCATGGTCATTCCAAAAAAAGTAAAAAACAAAGCAACTGGACTTGTTATCCATAGTAGAAGACGTTTCGCTTCCTCTCCAGGAAGCTTTCTCAATTCAAAAAGTCTGGAGTAATGTGGAGTAACCAGCTTTATACCAATGCCAAACAAAGGCCTTGTAATTGCTTAGATAACATGCAAATTCAACAGAAACAGGTCTTAAAGGAACAATGTTTTAATCACCCGAATGAGGGTGAGAGTTAAATTGAATTGTCCTAAGGAGGTAGCTCTCCTGTGTTGAGCCATGCGTCTGTGGAGAGGATAAGACTCTGCTGTCCACCTACACCTAAAGGACAAAAGACACTCTTTTGAGGACCAAAATGTTCACATTTTGGACAAAGAAGACAGATGGTTTGAAAGGGGTGTGAAGGAAGCCATCTACGTTAAGAGAGAAAAACCAACCTTAAACAGAGGAGGAGGCCTCAGGTTCTAACTCTCAAAAACTTACAATACAGCAATAGGATTAATTCCGGCCAATCTTCACCTTAACTCTCACCCTCATTCAGGTGATCAAAACATTGTTCCTTCAAGCCAGGCCAATAACAACCCTAACGACTCCTCGTTACAGAGGAGTGGACCAGTTTCGGTCCAATCTGCTGTCTTAATGGCTTTAACGACCACCCATTACTAAGGGGTGGACCTGTTCCTGTTGAATTTGCATGTTATCTAAGCCATTACAAGGTCTTTGTTTGGCATTGGTATAAAGCTGGTTGCTCCACATTACTCCAGACTTTTTGAATTGAGAAAGCTTCCTGGAGAGGAAGTGAAACGTCTTCTACTATGGATAACAAGTCCAGTTGCCTTGTGTTTTACTTTTTTTGGAATGCAGAAATAGCCAAATGCTTTGATGGAAAGTAACATTATCTATTCAGCATAAGCATGTAAAGTTTTAGGTTAGTAGACTGCAATAGCTTCTGGCTGTCTAGCCTTGGCTGCATGTGCAGTGTCAGATTTTCCAGTGACAAAGATGGCCAATGATACGGATTTCAGCTCGTAATGTATCATATTTTATCGAAATTTCTGTGATAGCCGCGCTGTAACCCGTGACTACATTTCGACAATGTAACAGGGGCCAAACTAATGGAGTGGATGGTTGCCTAAGCCATCTTCTGACAGGTTACCATGAGACAAATTCACCACTGTTGGATGTGATTGGATAACTGGGGCTCATTGGAATTGTGTTTAAGAGTTTGACTCCCATGAACTTGTCTCCTAAGGCCTGCTGAATCATCTGGATTATTTTACTTTGGATATCACTGAGCTTTTGACTAATCCTGATGAAGCTGGTCTCCACTCAATAAATAGAAAATTTGATAAGTGTACACTGGATATTTGCAGTGTGTATATAAACAGGATTAGCAACTATAGCTGGACATGAATAGCATATGTATTAACTCTAGCTTTGCTGCTATATTCTATTTTTGTGGTTTATTTAAGCAACTAGTAATATCCACTCAACATACAAGCATTACTTTAGCCTGATGATTACTGTGGTTGGCAAATAACCATCCGGTTAAATAGAAGCAGAAAGTGACAATTTAAAGCAGATTAATAATAGTTTATACTGCAGCTTTCAACAGTTTTTGTATTGTGTGCTTTTTGATTTTCAGTTTACCAAAGCACATCCTGACCAGTTTCCCACCACAGCGGAATCCGAGGGTTCAACAAGCAGCAATGACAGCTCGGATGAGTATACACCATCAAAACATGAAACCACTTCAGATCAATCCAGTGATACAGAAGACAAAATACCATTGAAGCGAAAGAAATTACAGAGGACTTACACAAGAAAAAGGCACTGCCCTTCTTCAAACGCAGAAAGTGAAACACGTGGCACAGAAAAAAATATCTCAATATTGAAACTGGAGAAAAAGAAAGATGGCTCAAGAATTTATAATAAGAAGCACTGTTGTCTGTACTGTCCTGAGAAATGCCTTAAGATGGCAAGACACTTGGTGCGCAAACATAGTGATGAACCTGCAGTAGCGAAAGCCATAAGTTTTCCTCTGAAATCAAAAGAAAGAAAACTGCATTTTGACCTTATTAGGAACAAAGGAAACCGAGCTCATAATAATGAAATCCTAAAACATGGCAGTGGAACACTTATCCCTTCTCAACAAACATCCAAACCAGTGACAGCAAGTGACTACATGCACTGCATAAACTGTCAGGCTTTCCTTAAAAGAAAGAGCTTATGGAGGCACATGTCCAGATGTAGACTTTCACAAAAGTGCAGCACACAAAAGCAAGGCAAAAGTCGGATTCAGTCCATCTGTGCCTTTGCACAGCCTGTCCCTGAAGGTGTGAGCAAGAAAGTTTGGGAGCTGGTCAATGCTATGCACCAAGATGAAGTCACACAAACCATTCGACAGGAAAAAACAATTTTAAGGTTTGGAGAACATTTGTATGCAAAGCATGGGCATGACAAGGCTAAGCATGACTACATTAGACAAAAAATGCGAGAACTTGGAAGACTGATTCAGCATTCAAAAAGAACTGGAAAGATGAAACAAATCGAAGACTTTTTTATACCGTCCAACTTCAACGTAGTCATAGCAGCAGTAAAGGATGTTGCTGGATTTGATGAAGACAAGAACAACTACAAAACTCCATCCTTGGCTCTTAAGTTAGGTCATAGTCTGAAAAAGATAGCAGATATTCTTGAGTGTGAGGCACAGATGTCTGAGTCGGACAATGAAAAATTTATTGAGAATGTGAGAAGGACCCGAAGTCTTTTTGTAAAAAAATGGGATGTGCTTGTGTCATCACGTGCATTACAAAATCTGAAAGAAGGTAAATGGAACACTCCTCAGCTGCTTCCATTCACTGATGATGTCAAGAAGATGCACATGTACCTTAATGACTGTAGGAAAGAATATCAATGCAAGCTCAGAGAAAATCCAGATAAGAAGAACTGGTCAAAACTTGCTAATGTGACTCTGTGTGAGGTCATCCTGTTCAATCGCCGAAGAGAGGGTGAAGTGTCAAAGATGCCTCTAAGTGCTTTCACCCTAAGGGACACATCAGGAGTGCACTCGGATTTGGCAGATGGACTTTCAGAGTTGGAGCAAAAGCTTTGCCAACATTTTCAGCGGATTGAAATAAGAGGAAAGAGGAATAGGAAAGTTCCCATCCTTCTTACACCAGACATGCTCTCATCTATGGAAGCCTTAGTTGCACATAGGCGGATCTGTGGTGTGCCAGACGACAATTCCTATTTCTTTTCAAGACCTGAGGCTGAGACTCATTTAAGAGGGTCAGATGCAATCAGGCAGATTGCAAAAGACTGTGGTGCCAAACATCCTGAAACGTTGTCTTCAACCAAATTGAGGAAACAGGTGTCAACACTATCCACAGTATTGAATCTGAAAGACAATGAGATGGACACACTGGCAAATTTCCTCGGCCATGATATTCGGGTCCATAGAGAGTACTACAGACTACCTGAAGGAACCCTCCAGTTGGCTAAAGTGAGCAAAGTTCTGATTGCCTTGGAACAAGGGAGACTGTCAGACTACAAAGGGATGAGCATGGATCAAATCCAAATAGATCCCAATGGTATATAAAATAGAGATGCTTGAATAAATGTTAAAAAGTGATTTCCGTGTGTTTATATTTGAATTGGTTGTTTTTCAGAGGAAGTGCCAGTAAATATGGAAAGTGAGGTCTCAGAAGAGGACACAGAAAAGGACTCATCTTTCTGCTCTTTTTCTTCAGGTATGTATTTATTTTATGTTGCTTGTTTTGCTTTCTGGGGATACCAATTTAATCTTTATTTTTTTCCTAGACTCTAAAGTACCTAGAAGGATCCAGGCAGCTGCTGAAGAATCTGATGGTGAATGTGCACTCGAAGGTAATCAGAATTTTAAAAACACCAAATTATTCTTGTTGCTCATTTGCTACAAGCTTTAATGTTTCACCATGAGTGTGTGAAAAACATTTACATTTTAATACTGATGTATGTGTTGCCTCACACTTTTGCTAGATTTAAGTCAAAAATTTAATGTTTCTAAAAATGATTAATGGGTTATTTTTTAGCATCTCAAATAATAGTCTCCAAATGATGTGCTTAATATCTCATAAAAGATGTTTTAAAAATATCTATTTGCTAGGGACTAGTTGCATCAACTGACATCA
The DNA here is from genome assembly GCA_037039145.1 of Fundulus diaphanus. Taxonomy (NCBI): domain Eukaryota; kingdom Metazoa; phylum Chordata; class Actinopteri; order Cyprinodontiformes; family Fundulidae; genus Fundulus; species Fundulus diaphanus. Next base: position 19,208,026 of record CM073121.1, on the reverse strand, counting down.
ATAACTAAACTTCTGATTTTACTCGATTAAGTTATCATTCAGACATTAATTTACATTTAAATTAAATCAGTTTTGCAATTTGTTTAATTATTTAACTAGTGGGTTACAAGTTCAAACCCCCGCTCCAAACATCTAGGTCAGTCACCCTGTTTACACTACCCTTTTATAACCGTGCCGAGACCAGTCCGAGCTCAGTAACTGAGATAATTATTAAGTGTAAATGGAATGCAAAATGAACTGAACCGAGCCAGACACAACCGGACCACGCTAAATCTAGACTAGTTCAATAGGTGGGTTCGGCTCGGTTTTTCAGTGGCTCGGTTCTCTAATAACAAAGAGCTCATGAGCAGACCCCGTCATCTCCTTACAGCCAGCAGACATTTCAGACATTCATAAAAATACTAGCTTCCCTACCGTGACACACGATTTCCAGTGATGATTCTGCTTAGCAGTGTGATGAACCTCAGCGTCTGCCGTTGTTTGCTACATCTGTAAATCCTAATTAGACGTTTGTCTTATCCACTTCCCAAAAGCCGACTCCGTCAAGTAAATTTACCAAAGGTTGCCTTCTTCGCCTGACTCTCCGCAAACAACAAAATATCACAATTATAACCAAGCATAACTTCCTGAATGTTACGGGCGCCGCCATTTTGATTTGCTTGAGTCCCTCCTTCAATCCTTGAGAGTAGTAGTACCGCAGATCATCACTAAGAGGCGAGGAACCGGGATAGCGTGATGTGTAAACGGTCGTCAGAACCAAGCTCGGCTTGGTTAACTGATCCAAGCTCGGACCGAGCTCGGCACGGATCGGTTTAACAAGGGTAGTGTAAATGGGGCTATTGTGTCCTTGGGCTACACTCTTCACCTGCTTTGCCTGGTGTCAGTGGGGCCAGTGATGCCTATGAATAGCAGTCCCACTTCTGTCAGTCTGCCCAAGGGTGTCATCAACAATGTAGCTTATCACCATCACAGTATGAATGATTGAATGCATGGAAAGCGATTGGAAGACTCCAGATCTGATAAAGTGCTGAACAAGCTCAGACCCTTTACCATTTTGCCATATTTCTTTTTACAGAGTCACCAACATTAGAACAAAAACAACATGCTACCTCAGACAACGACAACCCTGTGGAAGGTATAATTTTTTTACTACAAAATGTTTTCTATTTACGTACACGTACATTTCTCTTCATATAACAATGGTCACATGATAAAGCAGGATCATTCACTGTTTCATAAATACAAATGAAGCATACCATACAATAGCAAATAGCCAATCAACCTCATCAGTAAACCAAAAATAATTCAAATGACTGATAAGCTAGTGAAATAGACGTCTCACCCTAAGATGTATTCCATCATGGGTGATGATTCTCTCTCTCTCTCACTCTCAATCTATCTATCTATCTATCTATCTATCTATCTATCTATCTATCTATCTATCTATAGATATATATATATATATTAGGGCTGTCTAAATAACGCGTTAATTTCGATTAATTAATTTAAAAAAAATTAACGGATTAAAAAAGATAAAGATTAATCGATGTCGTATAGGGGTTTTCAATAGGTGAGGCGCGCCTCCCCTGGGGGGCGCCAAAGAGTCACAGGGGAGGCGCATGAAGACAGAGTCACAGGGGAGGCGCATGAAGACAGAGAAGAGGACAGCGCTGCCGCTCAACTCTGTGAAACCATGTAGCGATATTCGTGCCTTCTGTTTGAGCGCGCAGGAACCAATCCAAGCGCGCAGTGAAACAACTCTCAACGCTCAAAACCGGTCTGGCACGGTCTGAAAAACTCTTCTCAACCCGCTGTCCTCGTGGTGAGCTCCATCTCTGCTCGCGCGCTACTTTGCTCGCGCACACCTGCTCGTTTCACACTCAACACCAGCTGTGCACTCGCTCGGCTGTTAAAGCCAATCACAGACAGTTTTTTTTCCCATTCAATCAGAGTATGGCTTGCAAATACTGCATTCAGATGAATTAAATCAAAATGCTGCAGCCTTTGGCAGAAATTACTAAACATCACCGAGGGATTGAAGAAAAACTAATAAAAAGTGTAATATTTATGCCTAAAATATTTAGGCTAAAGTATTTAGACTAAAATATTAGAGTTACTAAGTGAGCTGTGAAAAATGTTTTTGTCTCTTTTCTTTCCAGCTTCTGGGAGGTTATGCAAAAGTTTATTCTGATCATAATCATCATGAATGTCATTATTATTTAAAGAGCACTTTAACACGAGGTAAAACAAAGTGCCAAACATCAGAAATACATCAGATAAGAGATAACAACTAATAAAATGCTTGTTTGTTAAAATAGCACTAGGTCTAAATTATGTATAATTAGCCTAAAAAGTAGATTGGAATATGGAATATGTTGACGTCTGTTAAATTCAGGTTATCTTTTTTATTATCATTTCAGTTGACGTTTCCTGTGAGTTCAGTTTGACATTGGCATCTGTTTAGTTCAGTTTGACTGCTGTTGAAAACAGCACTTTAATGTATCTAATGCTGATTATTCATTGAAACATTTGAATTTAAATATTTTAAATACTTTCACAGCAAAAAAATTATATGCGATTAATTTAGATTAATTAATTACAGAGTATGTAATTAATTAGATTAATTTTTTTAATCGATTGACAGCCCTAATATATATATATATTCATATCCCTATTTGAAATGAGGTATTACACCACTTGAAAGTATGACAAATGTCTTCATCTTACCTAATGAATTGAAAAATATTGCATACTTTCTTTATTTTAATTTGTGTTAGACATTTCTAGACAGGAATTTAAAAAATATTACCAATCCACAACACCCAAATGCCGTGAAAGAAAAGGGGTGAAATTAATTATGACATTTAAACTGAGATTCTTTGTATTTTCTTTGTGGTTTTATAGTAGCTAAGTATACCATGGCTAAAAGGGCTTTATTGATCTCACAGTAGAGAAATTCACTTGTCAGACATCGGCTCAATAATCAAAGGAAGGTGCCAAAAAGAGGAAAGGGTGCAAAAGGTATATACAGTGCGTCCACATATATACAGTTGATAGATAAAAAATAAAAATACAAAAAGGAAATAAAGCAAGGATTTAGGATAACATATGGATTGACTTTGTACATTGAAGTGGTACCAGGTAAAGAACAACAGTGAGGTAGTGAGATAACTATAACAGCTGACGTCACTTATTTAACAGGATTATTGCACAGGTTATTGCACAGGGTATTGAATAGTAATTGGACATTAGTTATTGCACAAGTTATTAGACTTATAGTGCAGCATTGTAAAGTCTGATAGCGGCAGGAATGAATGACCTGTGGTAGCTCTCTTTTTTACAGACAGGATGTCTAAGTCTGTCACTAAAGGAGCTGCTCAGCTCCTCTACAGTCTGGTGCAGGGGGTTAAAGGTGTTGTCCATGATGGATGTGAGCTTGGATAACGCCTTGCTTTTTCATTACTGTAGCTGTTTAGCTTTGTTTTAATACCAGTGTATTTATATGACTCATTATTTTTGCAGACCCTTCAACATGGAGGAGGATCAGCAAAAAGGGGAGGTACAAACGTGAGCCGAAGAAAGGTGACTATATATAAGATTTGTCTAAGAATTACCTTCTTAGTTTGTGTATTCAAGTTTACTTGAAAAAGCACAATATTCTATTATTAGTACTTGGTCAAGTAAAGTATAAATTTAAACGGCTAAATGGAATACTTACTTGTAAATAATGTCTTAAGTGGAATTTACGTGACACCAACTGTTGGATTACTTTGCCAATGCAGAAGTGTACCCCAGGCTGATCTAACCTGCGACAAATACATATTGCCGATAATCATAAAGCTCGGTGTTAAAAGAGGCAGATTTGCTCATCCACCAACATAATGGGAAAAATGACAGGGGGGGAAAATTCCAAGCGAATAGCAAACCATGTCATTGAAGTTATTTATAGGTAACCACAGACAAATCGATGTTAATGTCTAAGTTAAAATTGCAAACTAAAGGCTGTTTCACATATCAGCAATTTAAAATGGTCGGTTAATTAAGGGCAAAATTCTTTATAGCTTTGGGGAAAAAAGTTGTTTTTAGGTCTGTTAGTTTTGGATTCAATGTTCCTAAATTGTTTACCTGACGGAAATGCATTGCCATGGTGGGTGGGATATATGCTCATATGTATGGCCCTTTTCTGGACTTTGGCAGTGTCTAGATCGTCTAGATGACGTCACATAATCCCCTGTACTGTCCTCACAATCCGCGCGTAGACCTTCCTTAGTGAAAAGTCCAGTCTGTTTCAGTTTCCTGAGGAAGAGGAGCTGTTGTTGGGTCGTCTTCATCAGGTGGGAGGTGTTCACAGTGCAGGATAGGTCGGAGGAGATGTGAATGCCAGGGGAACTAAGTGGTGTCCACTCGCTCCACCACCTCCCCCTGCATGCGGAGAGCAGCATGTTTAGACTTCCTGGACCTGGACTTCCTGGAGAATTTTAGACCAGCAGGAGAGCTGCATGTAGAGGTTAAAAATGTTCAGAAAGACCGCTGGGTCAGCACATTGTCTTTTGCGTCCGACCTAAGATAATGTTTGGACCTGAAAACTGAGCTCATGGTCGCTGTGCTTATACGCCGTTATGTTCCTGATACCTCTTCAGGTGTTGTGTGGGTTGTTGCAGCATAAGTGGTCCTTGGTGCAATGCTTGTATCTGTGGTTTTCTTTCAGTTCTCTTTTTTAGCTCATATCTAGCCCAACTGTAGGCCAATATGTCTCCTGATCTGAATGCAGCATCCCGGGCATTCAACAGGAACTGTACTGTGTTGTCCATCCATGGTTTCTGGTTAGGAAACACTCTGAATCTCTTTTTGGTTAGGACAGTAAAGTATGCCTGGGCAAATTCTCAGTTATCTGGTTCATTACAACAGCAAACACGCTTGAATCGGAGGAATCCAAACTTTCGCTCAGTTCTCAGTTCCTGCAGTTGGTGTAGCCCAAGCTCAGGGTTTAACCTTATTTCGAGTAGCTCTCCTATATTGTATTAGAATTGGAGTGGTAATAAATGACAAAAAGAAATATAAATATATATATAAAAAGCTGGAGCCTCTGGTGGGGGTTCTGTGCCGCCATCTTAGGCTACGTTCACACTGCAGGCCTTGATGCTCAATTCCGATTTTTTTGTGAAATCAGATTTTTTTTGTGTGTCCGTTCACATTTCCAAATATATGCAACTTGTATGTGATCTCCTGTATGAACTGCTTTCATACAACTTAATTGTCCCGCATGCGCAGAAGAGGACGCGATGATGTCACACGTAGCAAGCGTGCTCAGTGTTTGCGGAAGTAATCATGGATTGTAATGCTGCAGCGTATCTTGCGTTCTTTAAGTTCTTCTCCAACCAGAGCCAGCACATTATCAATGCAATCTTTTTAAGAAGATCCAAAAGAGAAGAGCTACATTTTTTGCAATGGCTTTTTGTGGGGCAGTAACAGCAACACCACACAGAGAACCGTGTGGGTGCAGAGTCAAAGCCAGGAATGATGGGATAGTGATGTGAGTGGCGTTACTGATATGGACTTCATTCATAATTTTAGAATGACAAAGGCAACCTTTATGTGTGTCTGTGAATGGCTCTCTTTAGCGCTCTCACGTAAAGACATACATCTTCGGGGGCCATAGCAGCGAGTAAACACATTGCCGTGGGGCTGTATTGGCTTGCAAAAGGTGCTTGTTACCGCACAATAGCCAACCTCCTTGGCATAGCCAGGTCCACCGTTAGTGATGTTTGTCAAGTATCAATGACGTGTAGGTCGGATGAATGCGACCTGGTCGTACAGACACAGGTCGCATTTGAAAAGATCCGATACGTATCGGATTCAGGACCACATATCCAAGCGCATTTAAAAAATCCGATCTGTGTTGTTCAGACTATCATGAAAAGATCCGATACAGGTTGCATATTGGCAAAAAAAATCAGAATTGGGTCACTTCAGGCTGCAGTGTGAACGTAGCCTTAGTGAGATGTTGATAGTTCAAAATATCAAAGAAGGAAAAAATAGTCACGTTTTTTTAAAAATGGTTTCTGCTAGGCATCACAGTATAATTGTTATTATTCTTTAGATAAAACAGCTAATTGGATAATAATTGCAAAAGTTTAATAACAGTTTACATTTTCAGTTTATCTCACTTTTTTTATCCTTGCTCTCTTAGAAACCTCAACCAGACGGAACTGGTCTCCAGGTGAAATTTGCGCGGTGGAAGAGACTCTAACAGAATTCATTCTGTCGGGTAAAGTACCGGGAAAAACCGATTGTGAAGCCTGCATCATGGCTTCACCAGAGGCATTAAAAGATAGAGACTGGAAAGCGATCAAATTTTATGTTAAAAACAGAATCACTGCCATTCAGCGCGAATGTGCCAAAAGAAAGAAATAATGACAGACACTTTTTTTTTCTTTAAATGTATTTGTTTTTTGACTTTACCAAGTCTGTCAGTTTAATTTTACCACAGAGGTTTGTTTTACTCCAGTTTGTTTTACTGCGACTGATTTTGGGTTTTCATTGTAAACATCCTTAGTTGATAATTTTTGTTATGCCAAAACATTTTTGTATGCTGATTTAAAACTTTACTGCTTAGAGAAGAGTGTATATGTATGTTTTTGTACATATAAAATTTATGTTAAAAATCCAAACAAGGTGACTGTTATGCACAAGTTTGAAAGAAAAGCATTATTTCTTTTACTGTTCAGTTAAAAGTAAATTTCTACAAAGACGTTGTAAAAGAAAAGCTTCATTGTGATTCTACCTTGACCTATAAAAGGTTTTGTGAAGCGATATGTGTTGCTTTTTTTGTCAATTTGCTTCAGTTTGTTTTATAGTTACTCCAGCAATGAGTGTGGCTTTCCTTATGCCACACTCATCAAGTGCTAATGCAGGACACGAGTTGGTCCCCAGGAGAATAAGAAATATCAGGCTAAAATTTCAAAATGAGTGTTTCTAAAATTTAAACCCAGGGTTTTTTTGATAATTTTTTTAAAAAAATTAAGCAATTGAAATTAAATTTTTAAACCTTTTAGAAATGGTGGATTCCACCAGGCTGTGTGGTGTCAGGGGTCCCCACGGTGTAGCAAAAACGTGTATGTGTGTGTGTGTGTGTGTGTGTGTGTGTCTTGTCTGTGTGAGGAAATTACAGCAGAACGCATGCATTTGCTGCACATTTCCCGGCGGCAGTGGGGGATACAGGCCGACTCAAAGTCCATGTCCCTTTTCTGCTTTCTTCAATGTAAACATGTGTATGGCTGATTTTGCTCCAGAGAAGTGTAAGCTCCTAATATGTTACAGTTCGTCACATCACGGTGCCTTGCTAAGGTCTTCAGAGCATTTAGACTTTTCCATATGTGTTTTGTTGGGGTTTAATGTAGCCAGTGATTTTAACGTAAAGTGGAACAAAAAAAGTACATGTTTTCAAAATGCTTCACAAACAGGAATCTGAAAAGCGTGGCTTGCGTTTGCGTTCATATCTGCTTACTTTAAAACGCCTAAAAGAAACCAGCGGTCTTTAGAGGTTGGTGGATTGCTAAGTAAGCCCATCTTTGTTTAATTTAACTGTTAGTGAGACCTCAGAAGCAGCCATGAGGCCCGTGATGACTCTGGATGAGCTGCAGAGATTCAGGGCTCAGGTTGGAGAATCTGGAAGTAGGACAACTATAAATCGTGCCCTCCACTAATCTGACCTTCATGGAAAAATGGGGAAAAATGGGGTCCCCGTTAAAAGAAAGCTGTAAATCTTGTGTCCACTTCACCACAGTCCATGTAGGGTACACAGCAAATGTGGGAGAAAGTGTTCAGGGCAGATGAGATGGAATTACATTTTCTGGCCTTCATGCAACCCTGTGTGTGACAGAAAACGTTCATTGAGCATCACCCTAACACACCATCCCCACGGTGAAACATGGTGGCAGCATCATGCCCTGGGAATGCTTTTGCTCAGCAGAGACAGAGAAGCTGGTCAGTGAATAGATGGAAGGAGGAGCTAAATACAAGGCAGTCCTGGAACAAAACCTGTTTGGTGCCGCAAAAGACTTAAGACTCAGGCAAAGGTTCGCCTTCCAGCAGGACAATGGCCCTAAGCAGCCTTAGCTACAGTATAGAATGCATTCAATCAAAGAATACAGCATTTGTCACAATGGCCCAGTCAAAGTCTAGACCTGAATTCAATTAAGAATCTATGGTAACCCTTAAAAACTGATGCTCATAGGTGCTCTTCATCAAGTCTGACTGAGCTTAAACTACTTGGCAAAGAAGAATTAATCAAAACGTCATTAGATTTGTAAAGCTGGTAGTGAAGTATCCCAAGTCTCGCAACTGTAATTGCTGCAAAGTCTGGTTGTACAAAGTATCAAATTAGGGTGGCTGAACACAACTGCACACAACCGTTTTCTTTTTTGTAAAAACAAAAAAAAGGTGAAAACCTGTTTTTTTCATTTTCTGTATCTGTATAATAATTTAATCTGAGACTAGTTAAATTGTGTTATTTGAAAAAATGTATTTATTTACAACACAGATGTACATATATATACCCTTCAAAGTGAAAGCATACCAATCATGACTGCCTTTAAGGGAATTTTAAAAGACGTGTGTATTACATGTCTGAAGCAATGAATAGTGTAATCATTGATAACACACACACACACACACACACACACACGCATACACACACACACACACACACATTCTACCACACTCACATTCCCAGGCACATAAGTACTGTCCCACACATGCTGCACACATATACAACAGCTGGGCTCCTGCTTGAACCCGAATGCTGGGTTTCTGCTGATGGGATAGAAGTTGGGTCGTTAAATATTTGGTCAAAAACCATGACCTGGTTTGCTTAGTTTGAAACTACAAGAACCCTAATCATTCTTCAGTGACCACCATTTTGAACTATACAACGACCTTATCTCTTTGACAGGATAAATAAAGTGGTTCAAATTATGCTGTTGTTTGAACTTTAGCTCCCACTAGAGGAACCAATTTGTTGACTTATGACAACATTAGCCTTTTACCTGATAAGTAGCTAGTGCCAGCTAGTGCAATTTTTAAACTTTAGTCAAAGAACTGGTCATAAAGTCAATGCAGAGAAGCCATTTTTATACAGTGAGAAGAGGAAGACATTTTCTAATACCAAATTATAGTTTTTGAAAAAATATAGCTAAAATTAAAAATTAATTTAACCAAAATTCTACACGTTCAGTAATATTGGTGGGTCCTTCGGTTCATCTTGAAAGCAATCCTGGGTCCTTGCAGTGCAGTCCTCTCATAAAGGTGATGTTGTGATGCTTCAGGTAAACCGACTTCTGTCTGAGGCTTCTTACTTTTAGTTAAAGCCACCAGTGGGGGAAAAAAGGGGGGGGGGGAAGCAAGTAGCCAAAAATGTCTCAAATGCACAGTATGGAGAAAGTAAAAACATATTTAAAAAATTTTTAGATATTAAATTATTTTGCTCTGCTGGGACTTTTATATTGGAAGCTGGATGCTTCATGCATGAGTGGATTAATAACCGACCCGGGACTGAGTTAACCCCTCCCTGGGCTGCCACCTTACCGTGGTGGAGGGGTTTGAGTGTCCCAGTGATCCTAGGAGCTATGCTGTCAGGGGCTTTAAGCCCCTAGTAGGGTCACCCAAGGCAGACAGGTCCTAGGTGAGGGACCAGACAAAGCGCAGCCCAAAACTCCCCTTATGATGAGTACGATTGTTGGACCTCGTGTTCCCTCGCCCGGACGCGGGTCACCGGGGCCCCACTCTGGAGCCAGGCCTGGAGGTGGGGCACGTTGGCGAGCGTCTGGTGGCCGGGCTTTTGCCCATGGAGCCCGGCCGGGCTCAGCCCGAAGAGGCGACATGGGTCCCCCTTCCGATGGGCTCACCACCTGTCGGAGGGGCCAAAGGGGTCGGGTGCAATGTGTAACGGGTAGCAGTGGAGGGCGGGGACCTTGGCGTTCCGATCCTCGGCTGCAGAAGCTGGCTCTTGGGACGTGGAATGTCACCTCTCTGGTGGGGAAGGAGCCTGAGCTTGTGCGCGAGGTTGAGAGGTTCCGACTAGAGATAGTCGGACTCACCTCGACGCGCCGCTCTGGCTCCGGAACCAGTCTCCTTGAGAGGGGCTGGACATTCTTCCACTCTGGAGTTGCCCATGGTGAGAGGCGCCGAGCTGGGGTTGGCATACTTGTTGCCCCCCATCTCGGTGCCTGCACGTTGGGGTTTTCCCCGGTGAACGAGAGGGTGGCCTCCCTCCGCATCCGTGTGGGGGGACGGGTTCTGACTGTTGTTTGCGCTTATGCGCCAAACAGCAGTTCAGATTACCCGCCCTTTTTGGAGTCCTTGGAAGGGGTACTGGAGAGTGCCCCTCCTGGGGACTCCCTCGTTTTGCTGGGGGACTTCAACGCTCACGTGGGCAATGACAGTGGGACCTGGAGGGGCGTGGTTGGGAGGAATGGCCCACCTGATCTGAACTCGAGTGGTGTTTTGTTGTTGGACTTCTGTGCTCGTCATGGATTGTCCATCACAAACACCATGTTCAAGCATAAGGGTGTCCATATGTGCTCTTGGCACCAGGACACCCTAGGTCGCAGTTCAATGATCGACTTTGTTGTCGTTTCATCTGACCTGCGGCCGCATGTCTTGGACACTCGGGTGAAGAGAGGGGCGGAGCTCTCCACCGACCACTACCTGGTGGTGAGTTGGCTCCGATGGCGGGGGAGGAAGCCGGTCCGACCGGGCAGGCCCAAACGTACTGTGAGGGTTTGCTGGGAACGTCTGGCGGAGTCCCCTGTGAGGCGGAGCTTTAACTCCCACCTCCGGGAGAACTTTAAACACGTCCCGAGGGAGGCGGGGGACATTGAGTCTGAATGGACCATGTTCCACGCCTCTATTGCTGAGGCGGCTAGTCGGAGCTGTGGCCGCAAGGTTGTCGGTGCATGTCGTGGCGGCAACCCTCGAACCCGCTGGTGGACACCAGCGGTGAGGGAAGCCGTCAAGCTGAAGAAGGAGTCCTACCGGGCTTTTTTGGCCTGTGGGACTCCGGAAGCAGCTGATGTGTACCGGCAGTCGAAGCGGCAGGCGGCTCGGCTGGTCGCCGAGGCAAAAACTCGGGCGTGGGAAGAGTTCGGAGAGGCCATGGAGAAAGACTTCCGTACGGCTTCGAGGCGATTCTGGTCCACCATCCGGCGTCTCAGGAGGGGGAAGCAGTGCAGTACCAACACTGTTTACAGTGGGGGTGGTGTGCTGCTGACCTCGACTCGGGACGTCGTGCGTCGGTGGGCGGAATACTTCGAAGACCTCCTTAATCCCACCAACACGTCTTCCATTGAGGAAGCAGAGCCTGAGGACTCTGGGTCGGGTTCTCCCATCTCTGGTGCTGAGGTTGCCGAGGTTGTTAAAAAGCTCCTCGGTGGCAAGGCTCCGGGGGTGGATGAGATTCGCCCTGAGTACCTTAAGGCTCTGGATGTTGTGGGGCTGTGTTGGTTAACGCGGCTCTGCAACATTGCGTGGACATCGGGGGCAGTTCCCCTGGATTGGCAGACTGGGGTGGTGGTCCCCCTATTTAAAAAGGGGGACCGGAGGGTGTGTTCCAATTACAGAGGGATCACACTCTTAAGCCTCCCTGGTAAGGTCTATTCAGGGGTTCTGGAAAGGAGGGTCCGTCGGATAGTCGAATCTCGGATTCAGGAAGAGCAGTGTGGTTTTCGTCCTGGCCGTGGAACACTGGACCAGCTCTACACCCTCAGCAGGATTCTTGGGGGGGCATGGGAGTTTGCCCAACCAGTCTACATGTGCTTTGTGGATCTGGAGAAGGCATTCGACCGTGTCCCCCGGGGGATCCTGTGGGGGGTACTCCGGGAGTATGGAGTACCGGACCCTTTAATAAGGGCTGTCAGGTCTCTGTACGACCGGTGTCAGAGTCTGGTCCGCATTGCCGGCAGTAAGTCGGACTCGTTTCCGGTGAGAGTTGGACTCCGCCAAGGCTGCCCTTTGTCACCGATTCTGTTCATAACTTTTATGGACAGAATTTCTAGGCGCAGCCAAGGTGTTGAGGGGATCCGCTTTGGTGGCCTTAGGATTGCGTCTCTGCTATTCGCGGATGACGTGGTCCTATTGGCTTCATCAGGGCGTGATCTACAGCTCTCACTGGAGCGGTTCGCAGCCGAGTGCGAAGCGGCCGGGATGAAAATCAGTGCCTCCAAATCCGAGACCATGGTCTTGAACCGGAAAAGGGTAGAGTGCCTTCTCCGGGTTGGGGAGGATGTCCTGCCCCTAGTGGAGGAGTTCAAGTATCTTGGGGTCTTGTTCACGAATGAGGGGAAGATGGAGCGGGAGATCGACAGGCGGATTGGTGCAGCGTCTGCTGTGAAGCGGGCGCTGTACCGATCCGTTGTGGTGAAGAGAGAGCTGAGCCAAAAGGCGAAGCTCTCGATTTACCGGTCGATCTACGTTCCTACCCTCATCTATGGTCACGAGCTTTGGGTCGTGACCGAAAGAACGAGATCCCGGATACAAGCGGCTGAAATGAGTTTTCTCCGTAGTGTGTCTGGGCTCTCCCTTAGAGATAGGGTGAGGAGCTCAGTCATCCGGGGAGGACTCAGAGTAGAGCCGCTGCTCCTCCACGTCGAGAGGAGCCAGTTGAGGTGGCTCGGGCATCTGGTCAGGATGCCTCCTGGACGCCTCCCTGGAGAGGTGTTCCGGGCACGTCCCACCGGGAGGAGGCCCAGGGGAAGACCCAGGACACGCTGGAGGGACTATGTCTCCCGGCTGGCCTGGGAACGCCTTGGGATTCCTCCTGAGGAGCTGGCCCAAGTGGCTGGGGAGAGGGACGTCTGGGCCTCCCTACTGAAGCTGCTACCCCCGCGACCCGACCCCGGATAAGCGGAAGACAACGGACGGACGGACGGACGGAGTTCTTTTTAACCCAGCAGTTTTTAGAAAGTGTTACGCTAATATTCTCTGCTGGATGTTAAACAATTACATCAACCTGTTAAAAAAGAAAAGAATAGACTGTGTTATAAATGCTGTTTTCCTATAGCGTCTGGATTTGTTTGGGGGGGGGGGTCCATTGTGCAGGCAGAAAACAAGTATGCCGCCATGTGACATTAAACACAGCAATAAGACACTGGAACAGACATTCACAGGCCCTCAATCCCAGACACACATGGAAAACACAGGAAACACGTCTTTTGGATTCTGCTTGTAGCTTCCCCATCAACTGTGAGGATTTTTGTAAAGATTACATCTCCGTGACTAAATTCTAAGGATCTCCCCGTCCCATGTGTATAAAATCAAAGCAGTAGAAAAGGGGACAGCAGGAAAACCTTGTCCGTCTGGTACTTGAAACTTAGTTCATTATGTTTGGAGTCCATTTGATGACTTTGTGACCGTTTTCTGCAGCAATAAAAAGTTGGAACGAGCAACGAACTGCAAACTTTTTTGTTTGAAAAATACCCAAACTCACATAGATTGGAGGTAAAAAAAAAAAAAACTGTCGACTAACTGGTAGAAACAAAAATATCTGCGCCATGCCTGTGGTGAGGATGTTGTGAGTTATGATAAACAAACACAAACAAAACAAAACACCTGGATCGCCGATGCTCCTTGATATTCCACAAAGGCTGCAAAAAGGTTAGAGCAGACTTCGGTAATGACCCTCTCATTTCTTTGAAAAAATGCTGTGGTTCAGTGGAGCTTAGGTTTGGGGAGGGCAGATGTGTTGGGGATGGTGCGTGCAAACACTCAAACACACTCAAACACACACACACGCATGATTACACACACTCACAGATAGAGAATCTGGAAAGAAACCAGAAAAAAAGAGAAAAAAGTTCACATCCTTTTTTAAAAAATCTATTAGAAACAACATAATATGCAGAACAATACAATAGCATTTACAATACTTAGTTTCCCAGTTCTTGTGAGAGTCCAGCGTAATTTTACAACAGTATACAGTATATTTTCTTTCTCCACTCACTTCCCAAACTAGGGCTTGATATAGTTTTATATTTTTAATTTCATTACTCTCGTCATCTCTCCATCCAGGTCTCAATCCGCAGTATTTTTTTCAAAGGGCACCTCCTCTGTTTCACTACAGTGTTCTGTCCGTTACAGACATTGGCTTCTCTTTGGTCCCCGTCCACTGTCCCAAAGAGTAGAGCGTTCCTCGTAAGAAGTCTTTTTACGTTTGCCGGCAGGAGTCGAGAATAGATCAACCAGGTGCCACATTCACCAGAGGTACGGACAAATTGCCCAAAAAGTCAATCACAATCACTTTGATGGAGGATTCAGCGTGGGGCGTCTGGGCACCAGCGAAGTGGCTGAAGTCTTGTGCCGACCAGAGAAGACCAGAGAAGAAGAAGCAGTATTCTGTCAGGAGTCAGGTTTCACCATCGTTGGGCGACTTTTGATCAACTCAGCTCAGTTCGATTCTGGTGAAAAGATTACAGGCAGCCATGGAAGATGTCTGCATGGCAGGCATCAGGCAGATAAAACGGTTGCTGAATCTGGAAACTTGTTTTCGTTGGTTACTGGCATCAGGAAGTCAGGGTGTCCCGTTCCAAAGCTCCACAGGCCTCTGGGTGACACGCGATTCCCCTCCCGCTCTGAGAAGAGAGACATGTAAACTGGTTAATACTCAATAGTTTGATTTAAACGGGTCTCGTCAGACAGTCCTGTAAATTTCATTTCTTAAAAATAACTTTCCTACAGAATGATACTGCCACCACCGTGTGTCATGGAGTTGAGATGTTCAGGTTTATGAGCAATGGTAGTTTCTTTTTGCTGTAGTTGCCAATGTTCAGATAGGCCAAAAATGTTAATTGTTGTCATCTGACTATAGCACTTCCTTCCACATGTTTACTGTGTCCATACTGCGTCTTTCTTTCAACAGTGGCTGTCCACTCTTCCATAAAAGTTGTAACGCGACAAACTGTGAAAAAGGGATAGGGATTACTTTGCAAGGTACTTTCCAGTACGTGACTCGAAACTAATTCAGCAGCAGCACGTATTTGTAAATAACTCTAAAACAATGCTGTTAAATTAGTCAAACAACATTACTCATTCATGAACAACAGCCTTTAATTACACTGAACTAGGCTTTTTCACGATGAAGCACATGGACATTGTAAGATCTGCTCTTTGACCCTGTTGGAACAGTTCAGTATGTGTCAGCGAACAGAACCCTGTTAATCTGGGTCAGAATGGAGACCCAAAGCAGGAATCCACGTACTGTGCGAATGCATGAGAGAGACACAGAGGGCTTCGAAGGCATTAGTGAGTTAATCCTACACCCAACAGTAATGCTACTTTAACAGGAGGAAGGGACTTAGAGACCAAACACACACGATCAGTTTGAAGCGATACCAAGGTTGAGTGCGTAACATTTCCTGGATAATCTTTTGAACTGGCCTACAAGGAAATATAAAATTAGCCCTAGGTTTTCTCTCTAACATTTTCAGGACAGATGTCTAGCAGGGACTCAAAACTAATCTGCAACAACCTTAAACTGGTGTACCTGCTGCGGGACACCAAACTTGCTCAGGCGCATGCAAAAAGTAAAGATATCTTCTGCACGATCTCTTCTGCCTGCATTCCTATTCTATAGCAGCAACAACAGCACTCATCTATCTCTCAGCAGGTGGCAAGTGACTGCGAGGCCACGTGGCCGACAGTGTTTTCAAAGCCAGAAAGAGAGAGAGAGGTGAGACCCATAGACAACTGTCACCTGAGAGTGCCGTCCGCTGTTCACACACACACACACACACACACATACGTATACACAAGAGGGCCATTACACACAACACAAAAGCGAGAAAGGAAAAGGATAAGGAGCATGAGACCAATAATAGCTTCCTGCTTCCCCTCATCCGTCAGTTTTCAACAAAGCTACAAAAGAGCAAAAGTGCAGCTTGTTTAAGACAAGTGTCATCTATTGTGTTAGCGGTTGTTAGATATATGTTTATCATGTTTCTCCTTTTTATTTCCCACGTTAAAGGAGCCAAACCTGTGACGTTTTAATGTACATTTACAAACTAGAGGATTATAGAGACAAAATTAGAATTAGACATACTTTTTAATGTCTATTCTGAATAATGTGAAACTTGCACCCTCCATTTGTATTCAGTCCCATTCTCAGCGATACCCCTTGATAACATCCGATGCCTTCAGAACTCCAGAATCTTTGTATAAACTTTTGCTGCAATTACAGCTCTACGTCTTTTGAGATGTGGCTTTACCAGCTTTTC
Organism: Fundulus diaphanus; assembly: GCA_037039145.1. Taxonomy (NCBI): domain Eukaryota; kingdom Metazoa; phylum Chordata; class Actinopteri; order Cyprinodontiformes; family Fundulidae; genus Fundulus; species Fundulus diaphanus. Next base: position 19,191,761 of record CM073121.1, on the reverse strand, counting down.
GCATCTATAGGCTGATGTTTTTTAACAATTTTTTTGTTAATTTGTTTTTGCAAAATAGATCAAATTCAGTGAGATTGCATGACGAGTCTGGATAAACATCAATTGTCCAGTCCTGTCACAGTTTTAACTTTGACAAGGCCATTCCAACTTGATTTCATTAAGAAGTATCAAAGTAAAGAGGGCTGATTATAAATGCTAGCAGCACTTTTTATATTTTAAAGTCATAAACCCTTTTCCTTCCCTACTTTGTTTTGGTGAAAAGCATTCCCCCACAGCATGATGCTACCACCACCATGTTTCACCCTGGGTGCTTCACCCTCAGCTTGATTTGCAGTTTTATTTTTCCTCCCTACATGGTGTTTTGCGTCTAGGCCAAAACGTTCAAGCTGCTAACAGGATAACTTTGCAGCAAAAACAGCAATATGTCTAATATCTTCAAATATAAAGAGGTTACCTCTCACAGAACAAGGGGGGAAATTTTAAAAGTAAAACCTGTTAATAAAACAGTCTCCAAATGTGCATCAACAATCTGTTCATCTGTTGCAGAGTCATGTGACTTTCCTGCGTTTTTTTAGCGCAGGTTAACAAGACTGCACTGATTACTGCGGTAAATTCATGTCAAGAGGCCAATAATGCTATGAGTGCTTGGAAGAGCTCAACATTGCTTATGGGGTTTTTCACCTAATAAGCAAATCAATACATTGAGCTGCAAGTCTCATTTCCTCGACTCAGACGGGTATTCCACAGGGGCCGAATCAACAGGGACACACATTAACATGCACAATACAAGGGGCCACACAATCCCCATGGGGACCTGTTTTTCTTTTTGTTTTGTTTTTTTGTTGTTCTTTTTCTTTTTCTGCCAGTCTTCCTAAATAGTAAAGGTTCCTCCTCAGGAAAAAAAAAAGTTTCAAGGCAGGGGGTGATGGTGGGAGGGTTGTAGAAGTTGGGGTTGAGGGACGGGATCTTGACCCCCTCAGCAGAAGGTTAACAAATTTGCGCTTAATGATTTCAGCGATGAATTCTGGGACAAAGGATCTCCAGCCGAGACTGGCGGAGAAAGCATCCGTTCATTCAAGCGTTCGCGATTTGGGGAAAAGCTCCTAATGGGCAGAACCAAGAAACAAATTCCATACTCTCTGCGTCATAATTAATTCTTCCACTCTGTGATAATTCTCCTGAAACCCAAAATTACAGTTTGCAGGGGCCACACATGGCTAATTTTGTGGAAGAGGAAAAGCAGAGAGAGAGAGAGAGAGAGAGAGAGAGAGAGAGAGAGAGAGAAGGAGGGAAGAAGTGGGAACAGGGGTAAGGGTCATCCGAGAGTCATTCCCGTTGCAATCAAAGGCTCGGCTCGCTTCTGCTTCACTTGCTGGGCTTCATCTCTGCTGACAGGTGTATTGTTTCGCAAGGGGATATAAGCTCCGTAATCATCATTGGGTGGAAAGCATAACGCTCTCCACTAAGCAGGACTAATTGGCTTTAGTTTTAACTAATGTTGCAGTGTGACTGCCAGGCACACCTTCTGCAGCGAGGCTCGGCACAATAACCGCTCAATTTAGCCCCTGCAGTAACAAAATCTCAACGCTGCTAATGAAAATTGCTTATAAAATATAATGAACCTGTGCTCTCTTAATCAAGTAAGATAACTGTCCCCACTCCTCCCTCACGTAATAACCTATTAATTTAATTGGTCGTGAAAGAATATAACACATCGGTTAGGTTTAAATGACCTAGAAAGGAAGAAAATTCGACGGAGACGAGGCGAGCTGATGAAGCTGTAAAGGAAAGACTAGTTTGTGAAGAAGAGACATTTTTCTGTCATCATCCGTCTCTCAGCTTCTCTCCTCGTCCCTCCTCCCTCCTTTTACTCCCTCTCTACCCCTCCCTCTGATCATTTCCCCTTCTTCTCCCTCTCTCGCTCGCCATCTCTTCATCCGCCCCTCCCTTCTTCTTTCAGTCTACCTCGCTGTCTGTCCTTTATTTCTCGCCCCCCCCCCTCTCCCTCGCTCTTCCCGTCCTTTCCGAGCTTCGCCCCGTCTCACCGAGGATTCCTCTGGTGGCCCAATTACGGGATTCAGCAGGCAAATTGAAGCTGTTTAAAGCGAGGTCTGCTGGGAAGGCTAGCAGCTGTTGGAAAGAGGCTTCCCAGACGCGGCGAACCAGTCCTCGTGTTACACACTTTGCACAGCAGCGCGGACGCAAAAAAAAAAAAAGCACGCCCGATCAGCTCTTCTTCTGCCTCCACTTCCTGCAGTCCCGAACCTGAAAGATGTCCTTCCGCGTGAGGCAGACGGCCTTTTGTCGGCGGCGGCAACATCTGAGGCGAAAACATGGGCGGAACGTTTTCGCTACAGTGCATGCAGAGGGTTAATGGTCCCTATTTTTGTAAACTGAATAAGTCAAATCCATTGGTCACACCTCTGGTGACGGCATATTTAATTTGGATCTAGTCAATTAGGCCCAGCTAAGCTCCATACCCTGCTGGCTACCTCCTCCATTTTGCAGTAGTTTGTGTCCCCTCTCTGTGCCAGGAGTAATCCTATTACTACACACACACACACACACACACGCACACGCACACACACACACATATACAGTGATACAGGCCGGCGTGGAGGTACATAGGCTAACACCCACACATCAGCATGTATCTCACTTATAAATGTTGTGTGTGGTATACATTCAGCCATGGTGGCACGAACGCAAGGAAAACAATTATGTTCTGGTGAGATTGGACCCAGCGCCGCTTTAAAACACAATGCGCGCGGTGACACCATCCAGCCTGTATACATCGAGAATTATGTGGGAGTCTGTTTTTGCCCTGGGGCAAGAGTGAGGGAAGGAATAAGGGAGAGGAGGGGGAGAAGTGAGAAGGAAGGGGAAAAAAATAGGAAAAAAAGGTGTTGTGTGAAAGAGATGGAGGGAGGAAAACTGACAGTGAGAAAAAACACAATATCGGAGCGAGACAGAGCGAGGAAGAGAAAGAAGGTGGTGATGGTGGTGGTGGGTTCAGGAGGGGCTTCCTCTAGCTGGTTAGCATGTGTGTATTAATGTGGCTCATGCATCAACAGCAACCTGGCAGATTTATGACACTTAAGGGGCGCTCACTTCTCTCGCTCTCCTTGCACCGGCAACGACTGCTTACATTTTTGCCAATCAGTCTGTTGCCATAGTAACCTCCTACCTGCCCCCTCCCCTCTCACTGGGTCCCCCACCCTTCTCCTGTCCCAACCCATCCCTGCCTTCTTTCCTTCTCATCGCCCCTTTCCTCACCCTTCTCCCTCTTTGCCACAAATTAATAAAAAAATACGTATCGTTCAAAGTACAAAGGTTCATTTTGTCTCGTCTTCGCTTCTCTCACAGATGTTTTTTTTTTTTTATCAGGAATTCCTAATATTATAATTATACTGTATCATATATTTGTTCATCTACTTTTTTTTCTTACTTTGCTTTTCTGGGGCCAAATATGAAGAAAAAAAAAGTTTAAGTTGTGTAGCTGTGCGTTGCTCTCACGCGTCCAAAAGCTACAAAATCAAAGAGTCACGCGGACGTGATCAAAAGCTCCCATCACCACACAGAGGGTGGGAACGATGGAGAGAAAGCAACAGTGGAAATGAGCTGGGTGAAGAACAAGGACCTGTTGTATCTAAATCCCACGCAGACAATCAACTTGGATTACATTCAGTTTTAAATTTGAATTTGGATATATTCAAACACACACACGCACACACACACATTGTTTTATTATTTTCACTAACAGTGAATGTAATTTATTGCTTCTTACATCTCTGTGCTTCCTCTGACTTAATCTTTAAACTATATTTTGTGTGACATCCTCGGTTTATTCAGGCTGTGAGAAGATGAGAGAGAGCTGGCCTTTGAAAAACACTTTGGCAACCTTTTGGGAATCTCAAAGTTAAGGTAAGGAGCTACATTCACAGTGGTTCTAGCTGTGATAGCTAATAATATATGATGCTGAGCGAGACTCTGAACTCCATACTCTTTTTCTTTCTTTGTTTTTAAACTATTCATAAACACCTGCTTTACAGAGGTTTTGCGACCATCCCGCACACAAACGCAGACACACAGGGTGACATCACCTCTACTTCGAGGGAAATAATGATGTATATGAATATTGGTACCCTGCTAAAAATATGCGTGAAAAGACTTAAAAATACAATCCAAATACTTGTATCTTTTACCAGCAACACAGCCTTAAATGTGAAAACATCTGACCTTCAATTTGAGCACATTTATTTAGTGGAGAAAAGAGTTCAACTGGAGTAATTGCTTTAAACAAAACTCAAAGTTATATCTAACACTTGCTCAAAAAAAGTTAGTTTTGTCAGTTATCCTTTTGTCAATTCCAGTCCATGAGCCACTCTTCAAGATCAGAAAGACAAGAGAACATGCCATCCGAGTTACACAGATGTGTGTTCTGATCTTAGCTCAACACGCTCAGATTTACAGTTAGAGCAATAGGGAGGAGGGAAAGGTGGGTAAAAAAACCTCTAAAGCTGTTTTAGTGTAGCTACAGGGAAGACGGCCATCCAGCAGTCACCCCTATATATATATATATATATATATATATATATATATATATATATATATATATATATATATATGTGTGTGTGTGTGTGTGTGCGTTTATATATAAAAATATGTCTTAACAGTCTACTTACATCCCCCAATGTGTTGTGATTGGTCAGACTCGGGTAGGGCTACATGTAGTGCCACTGACCTTCCATGCCCATGTTCATGCCCATTCCACCCATCGGCCCTGGAGAACAGAAAGAAGAAATGTAAAAAATAATTAAAAGGGTTTATAGTCTCCGGCTAACTAGGATAGAAGTTTTTTTATTGATCGCGTCAACCAGAAAATTGTTCAGAGTAGACCATGCTTAGCATCGCGGCGGTTTCACCATGAAGCTCATTTGACAGACAGCATACTGTAGCAACAAAGCCCTGTGGATTTGGCAGAGAGAGGTGTGTGTGTTTTGAGGTGGGGTGCAGGGTGGTTAAGTCGCCCGGCAGTTTATCTAAACCTGCTGACTTCGAGTGGAGGCTGAGATTGGGTTGGAGACTTGAGAGAGAATCTCAGAAAACAGGGGATAGAGGAGGAGAAGAAGAGCTTAAGGACAAACTCTGGGATTAAAGCCGATGGCGTGAGAGAGGGACTGAGTTTTAAAGGGAGTGGGAGTGAGGAGGAGGATGGTGGTGTAATGTGATTGAGCACACCTGTTCTGGTGTATCTAGGGAAGAGGGGGAGGAAATGGTGTGTGCATATCTTTCTCGGTGTGTTTGGGAGTGCACATCCTGCTGTTTGCACCCAAAGCAACATGCAGCAATTGTAAAAGTCCAAAATAAGAGCTTTTCTGTCAACATTAAGATGAAATAAAACACCAATGTGGCAGATATTGGGCGACGGACGCATCTACATCTAAAGAAACGCAAAAAGGAGGACAAAAAGTTTGAAGAGGATGAGCAGATTCTGAGGAGGTTTTGGAAGAAAACGGATGGAAGCGAGCCAGAAACCACAGGAGCAGACTGAAGGAAGATAGGAGGAACAACAGAGTAAAGAAAAAGACAGACACGCAGAGAAAGCCATACCAGGTGGTCTGATTCCCATGTGCTGCTGGCCGTCCATGACGAAGCCACCCATTGGCTGGCCATCTGGATTGTAGGGAGCTCCTTGACTTACTGTAGATGCAGGATAAGAAGAGGAAGGAGGGATGGAGGGATCGGTGGGAGGGAGCAGAGTGGTCAATTAGTCCTTTTAATTAAAGCTCAGTGGATAGCGCAGGATCATCTGTTGGCTGGTGCACGCACAGGAGGACGCTGCTGTCTCTCAACGTCCCTCTGCTCCATGCTGGTATGGCTAGCTCTCCACTGTAAGCCCCTGGTGGACTTTAACGCAGCTAAATGCCGTAATCGGGATTGGACTAAGAGTTCAATCTATGCTGCTGTACACTGAAGGCATGGACCGACTTTGGTTTCAGAGTAAAGATCGACTTGTTTAAACTTTACTTTGATGCCTATAAATCTAAAATGTGACGACCGCAGGGTTGCTTTGAGGTGCCAGAGGCTCTGACAACAGAGTGGAGATTTTACATTTATCACAGTACAACCACAAACTTCAAAGGATTTTAGTTTCATTTGGTTGACCAACACAAAGTGGTGCGTGAATCAGGAGTGAAAGAAAAGGATACACAGTTTTCCAATTGTTTGAAATTAAAATCTCATATATTTAGCTCTGTCAGTCTTCCCAAAATCTCTGAACAGTTTACCTGGCTGTGCTAAGGAAAATCACTCCCCCCGCACACACACTCAGTGCTGATGATCTATTCAGGTTCATATGAAAGCATTAGTTTTACACTGCAAATACCTTTTTGCATTGGTGCCAAAATGCTCTTAAAGCAACAGCTTTCTTCTTCTCTTTGTGGCCTGATTGTTCTAAATTATTGGAAATCAAATGATTTTTTCTAGGCAACTAGTTGCACTTGATTTTATTTAGGGGTGTAAGAGTAAAGCAGTCTGAATACATATGCATGCCACATTTGAAACCTGAAACCATGTATCCTTTTATTTCCCTCTCACAGTTATGAACGACTTTGTGTTGATTTGTTACGTAAAATCTCAAGCATGGGGTTCCAAAGTTGCGACGTAAGAAAAAGCGGAAAAAGTTGAAGGGGTGTGAATTCTTTTGTAAAGGGCTGTGAATGTCAAGATGGCAGGATTGCTGTGTTGCGCCTAAAGAAAAGCTCCAACTCTAAATTCAAATGGAATGTTTTTTGTGCTTCAGTAAGATATGTCGACATAACCAGCCAACAGGTACCTTTCGAATTACGTCCGTGGGAGCGTTGCAAATTTTATTTTGTAAATCCAAAACATTTCAGGTATTTCATTTTGACTGACAAGTTTGACATGTCCAGCCACTCAAATAAATATTTAATAAGAGACATGTTGGCACATGATACAGCAATGCTTTTAACATAACTTTTTCTGCCCTCAATGTATAATTACACATACGATCAAAGGAGCAAAATGAGATCCAGGTTGAGGCCCGATCCGGTTTTCAACAAAAGTTCATTCTTACTGATTGGTCCCAGAATCCGCCCCTATCTTAATACTTTATCTTATAAATACTGACTAAAACTGAGCGGCAAGAATATGTGAAACCTGATACAGTCCCTTATTTTCTGTTCCCCTCCATTGTTCGGCCCTCATAGAAAGCCACTTACCTTCGATTTAGGCCGTTTGGCGGCCAGTCAAGCAAAAGCAGGACATCGGCCCCACTGAATGCCTTTGAACTTTACTACCCCACCCCCCACCCACCCCTCCCTTATTGCCACCATGACCTCTCACCCCTATAACAGGTAATAAAGTTTACAGCAGTCCAAAACCAAGCCATGCACCAGGGGGACTGCTCACTCATTCCCCTTGCTCCCTAAAACAGACGCAAATAGGGTTGAGGGAGGGTGTTTAAAGGAATGGGGGGAAGGATGGTGGTAAAAACAGGTCCAGAGCCAAAAAGGCCAATCAGTGGTCAACCCAAAAAAAGAATAAATCGGGTGTAGGTCCCTCTAGGTTGCACTTTCATCCAGGGAGAAAGGATTGTTTTTTTTGTTTTTTTTTACTATGTACCTATTTGGTAAAAAAGGGCAAGAAGGGGTTAAGAACAAACTATTCTGAGAACACAGCTGGCCTTGTGAGCAGCATAACTAGAAAAAGAAAGGTGCTCATCATTAATGGTCCTTTGCCATTTCATACTTCTACAGCTTTAGTTGTCTGCCCGGGAGCATTTTGCGCTGACTCTGCGTCAATTTGTACCCGTGTTTTTACTGACCATGCGTCACTTTATAGACCCCTTGAGAAGGTTTTTTGATAATCATTTTGTACGTGGTTTGGAGAAATTTTGTGACCACCATGCCTCAGTTGACGTCAGTGGCCCAAACTGGGGCTGAGAGCCAGATTCAGCAGAAATAAAAATGTAATATCACATCTAACCAAAAGAGCAGGTGAAATAAACCATACTTGACATTTGAACATTTTTATGGTTTTTAAGAATTTGGTTGTTTATGGGTACAAAATGATAAAGTAGCAAAGTAGTAACATGCGAGTACAAAATAGGGTTTCAAATTGGCAAAGAGGTGAATACTGGACTTTTTCACACCACATGTCAAGGTTGATTAATGGTTGCTGTTAATGTTGAGATATTTTGCCTTTTAACTTTATTGGTCAGTACTGAGGAGGGAAATTCCCTGAAGGATTTGGACATTCCAAGAGGGGAGCATCAGTCCTGTATTTACCCACTGAGAGGCCTCCGGGTGCATGGACTTGGGATGGCTTAAGCCTGCGCGACTTGAAAACAGTAACTATAGGAGACTTGCCTGCACGGTTTGACTGGTCGATCATGGGCTGCACTATTCTCCTCCGCGCATTAATGAACCTGCAGAGAGTGGTAGAGAAGGAGGAGAGGATTGCGATGGGGAGGAGGACGGAAAAGGAAGGAGAGGAGACAAAAACATAGAAACACAGTCAGAGCTTTACTCAAAACAAGATTAAGGAAAAAATGCTGACTAATACCCTCAACATCTTGGCAGCCAGCACAAAAAACACCAAATTTCAAAAGTCGCCTGTTTCTCTTAGCAAACCATAACAGTGATAAGGAGTAATTATTCTCCCATAAGCAATGCTGAGCCACAGTTAAGTCACGGCAGCGCTACAGCAAAAGTCACATCTTGACTGCCTCGGTTATAAAATTGTTGCCTTTGAAAAGTCAGAACTCCAGAACTTGTGCAAGCTTGCCTAAAAAGAGAGTCGGCCCTAACACTGGGGTCTTTGTGGAGGCGAGGCCCAAGCAGGATCTTCTCGCTGCCTGTCTAAAAACCTTGCGGCCCAGCTCTCTTTATCTGAGGTGTCCCGCCTCCCGGCGGGCTGAGATTGCTGACGGTTTAACGCGCTCTGCTTCAAACACGGCGGGGTGTTGCTGACAGAGAAACATGCCGTGTTGCCACTGGTGAGAGGCATTGTTTTTGTGCTATGACAGGTGACCATGTGTTACTGTTTTTAACGTGAGCATTTTTTGTGCACTAACCTCTCCATGACCACCTATAAAAGCACACAGAACATTTTCCGAGCACACACACACACACACGCGCACACACACACACGCGCACACACACACACACACACACACACACACACACACACACACACACACGTTTAGCATTTCTATCCTTGGGAAATGTTCTTAGATTTATTACATATTTGTTACTCCATTTGTGCCTAACACTAGCACCACTCTAAACTCAACCCTTGCCAGTACATACAACCCTTACACACCTTGGCCCTAACCCTTAACCCTAAAAACCTGGTTCCAGTGCATTAGGACCCGGATCCTTTGGTGTCCACAGGGAATGTCGCTCTTAAGAACGTAAGTGATTGCAACAGAAGAGGTCCTAAAGACATAAGAAGCACGGGTGAGAACATACACATGTGTATTTCTATCCTTAACTGGACATTCCCAACAAACAAACACTCATTTTAAATCACTCCCTTCCATGTTTTCAGCAGCATACAGAGAGAGAGCGAGAGAGAGAGAGTTAATCCTTCTCCTACATGTATTCACACCTATTAATTGTGCATGCTCACATAGGAACCGATGTGGCCTCGGTTGGCCTAGCCCCTTTTGAAATGACCCCATGGCCTGTAATGACCCCAAGGAGAGAGGACTCTCGGGGGGCTTCTGACTTGATTTATGTGTTCCTGCTGTTGCCCGACCGGACACTTCTGTTTCATCTTTGAAAGGGGGGAGCATTAACCGAACTTAAGGGGGAACAATAGTAGTGGGAGACTTTTTAAAAAGCTGGAAAATGGAACGTTTATGAGCTGCAGGGGATGGTGAGAAGGGGAGGAAGGAGACAAAAGGACACAAACATGCTGCATCTGTTTCGACCCTGAAGAGCGAGGGGAACTCCCTTGCTTTAGATTTCCTTTAATATTCCCTCATCACAAGTGCTTTTGTGTTTCTCCTTGGTTTTATGGTTTGAAGACAGACCTTCAGGGAATTAGGGAGATGGAGGGTAGCAAAGCTGGTCAGTAAAAAAAACTGATTGTTCGCAGTTTTTTAATATATAACTGATCTGTTATTTCTTTTTAGTTATTTCTTTGAATCTCATCAATGGAAGTTGAGTTTCAGCAGTTTGTTGCTTATATTTGCTATATTACATTAGGCTGATTTGGTGTTTCAAAGGAGGGGAGAAAGAAATCTAAAAAGCAAGGGAGGAATGCAAGAATGCACTGACATGGCACAGCACCATCAAATGAGGGAATGTCTGGAGTTTTATCACCGATGCTCCCTCTCCCTCCCTTCCTCCCCCCTGTTACCCTGTTTTTGCTGGGGGAGATGTGGAAGGAGGAGGAGGAGCAAGGGAGTAAGGGCCGAGTGGGTTGAGGAGGCCCGAACATTCCTTTAACTCTTCTCTCGTCTCCTCTGCTCTTCAAACCCTTCGCAGAAGGGACGAGGTCATCTTGAGGCCAGCACTGGCTAAGAGTTGACCTCTCCTTCTTGACGTTCCCTGATGTCTCCTTGGATCTGTTCTTTCTCCGCCTTGCTCTTCCTTTCCGTCCTTTTTATGTCTGCCTGCCCCATCGCATTGAGGAGGGATGGACGTTTCAGAAAGTCAAGCAAGCGACTTGAAACTTGCTGCCAGTACAAAGAATTAAACGTTTTATTGGGCTAAGCCTACAACTCCTAAACAAGTTTGATTCTGCCTCTCTGTATCTGTTTCCTCCTCCAGCTGGCTCTTATCATTCCCTTTATGGTGGAAAACGGCAGCCCAACTCCCTTAGCAACGAATCTACAGTCTGACCCACCAAACTCCCTCCTCCTCCTTACAAAAACTCATGCCGGTTTCCTGTCCCTGTCGTCCCCATATCTGCGACCAGATGCACCATGGGGCCTGGAACAAAGGATAAAATGCCTCTTATAATAGCAGCCAAGGGAATGGAGAGAGGGAGAGCAAGAGAATAGCAGGGAAGGAGGAGTGAGGAGAGTCTGGAAAAAAAAAAAAAAAGCAAGGGGCTCTGCTCTGAAAACCAGACCCTCTTGCTGTGACCGTTCAGAAGATGACATAGAGAAGGACTGCAAGAGAGGGATGTGGAGGGAAAGGGAAGAAGAAAGAGAGATAAAAGTGATGGGGAGCGAAGAAGAGGAAGAGCGAGAGAGAGAGAGAGAGAGAGAGAGAGAGAGAGAGAGAGAGAGAGAGAGAGAGAGAGAGAGAGAGAGAGAGAGAGAGAGAGAGAGAGAGAGAGAGAGAGAGAGAGAGAGAGAGGAGAGAGAGAGAGAAAAGGAAAACCAGAGTGAGGCTTCACCTTTGCGCGACCTCCGGGTGCTATAGGCCCAGTGTTTATGGCCTGTTCATTCCCCTGCCTCCCATCACAACACAATGAGTTTCACTATCCAGGCCGGCTAAGGGGCAACAATAGCTGGGCTATTTTAGTGTGACACGCCGCTGGTGGCACGCATAAACTTGGGTAAAAATGCATTAAAACATAGAAATGGTGGGATGACTTGTAAAGCACCGGGAATCAATCATAGCACAAATATTGTCAGAGATGAGGAGCTGGATTCCAATCAAGGGCACAAATACACATATGTTTGACATCCGAATGAGTCCACGATGCAGTGAATCCAAACACATGCCAACCACGTGAAGTTGCCAGACCTGAAACCGATTAAGTTTTAGAAGGAGAGTGGGTCGGATTTATTGCTTCTATCTCTTATGTACAGAGGTGTAAAAAAAGATTCGTGCCCCTCGATTCGCTTCACATTTTCTCTTAGTACGAACATTTACTTCATGCAACGGATCAACAAATGATTGAATACATGTGAAGTGAGAAGAAAAGTGTATGTACACAGTCCACAGGATTTTTCAGGAATAAGAAATTGGGTGTGGCAAACATTTCTTTCCATCTTTCAGGGTGTGGTTCTACATCTTGTACACCTAGAGGTTGTACATCTAGAAATGGACAAGTCGTAGCAAAATATGATTTGGCAAAGAACTCATCTGTAAGGTCGGGACTTTCATTTGGCCACTGTAACCAGGACTGTAGGGTTAGGGTTGCATCCTGTCTCAAAGGTTAACCTCTGCCACTGTTTCCTCCAGGATAGCCCTGGGATCACGTAAATAATTGCCTTGTGATCCTCCCCTCCCTCCTCCACACCTGACCAGCATCCCTTGCAACTGCCCAAGGGTACTATACACGTAGCATGATGATGCCACCACCGTGTTTGTGGCAGTGTTGGATGGGTGTCTTCACCAGAGCACTTTCTTGTCCCTCCATGACTTGCAACCAATTAGGTGGGTTTTGAAGATAATTGCTTCATGGGTATCGGAACATAGGAGTTCGAGAACAAATGCTCACCACACTTTTCAGATGTTTAATTTCAAAACCTTCTAAAAAGCATTTTCATTCCACTTCCCAAATACGCATCTACTTGGAGAGCATCTACTTGGAGACAAAATACTTTGAACGGTGTGGTTTTAGCGTGACAAAATGTAGAAAGGTTCAAGGGTTATGAGGACTCTGGCGAGGCGGCGTATACTCCTAATGTAGGGTTTAATTCTCCAACCTTTCTCCCTCCTTCGCTGGGAAGAGTGGAACTGATTGCGACGGCGTCTGCCAAGCCCTTGCTAATGTCCCATTCTCATTACACACCCAAACGCACACACAAACGCACAGACAAACTGAGCAGAGTCCGCTGCACACAGGTGTACACGAAGCGCACGTGAAATGCCCAATTAAAAGCAAGAAATTGTCTTTTTCATCAGCTGCCTTTGTTGCGTGACCAATTAGGGGATAATTTAATAACGAGCGATGGAAAGATGCAGATTGGATCTACAAAAAGGTTAGTCTGCGAGCTCATTGATTTAAATTCATTCGCAGTTCTCAATGTCTACAGAACACGCCGTCACACATGCCCATCTACTGAGCCCACAACCAGCATTATGTTGGTGAGACGATCCAGACTGAAACCCGCAGACTGAGCACACCAGCTCAGCACTCACCACGGGTTAGTAACCTGAGAAACCTGTGCACCCTCATAGCCTACACAAACCTCCACGTTCATGCACAGCTGGGTATTTCAGGAGCACATCCGTGCATCAGAACCGGTCGGCTCATTCCAGCACACGCCAACAGAGGTCTACATGCATATTCATATCTGAGAGGCGCCTAAAATACATCTGCAACCACACGCTCCTCCTGGCTGCCAATCAACGTGATTTAAAACACAACAAAGAAAAGCGGGCTTTGACGGGTAGCCGTGTACTTCTCATCAGGTTGTCACCGCGGTTCCTTGCATCAATTGTCTGCTGCAAAACCACAGTGAACACCCGGCCCCCGTTTCCTTCCTCCACACCGCTCTCACACTACTAGAAGGTGCTCCGGCTTCGCATACAATGCGATGTTACAGAGAAGCTGCAAACATTTGTAAATATGTTTGGAGGAATTCTGCTTGAGGCTGAGTTCTGCAAGAGCAGTTATGAGTTTCTGCCCTTGTTATCCTCAGCTGACAAATTAACTCATAAATCACTTGGTTCTCGTCCATCCCTTCACATCACCGCTCCCTCAGTCTCTTCGTTTATCTCTTTCCCCCCTCAGTGTCATTCGCGGAGCGGACGCTTGAATTAGAGGATCCAGGTTAGTTTAAATCAACTCACACTAACTGGCTGCAGAACGCTGCAAGCTCCCGTCCAAGTGAACATGAACAGCGTAAGGAATAAACGCAAACATGGGTCGTGGATTTACTTGTTTGACCTCATAGGTGGAAGTGAATTTGTGTTGTTTATATGAACCTACTTTGAACTACAGTGCCTCTGCTAAAGTATACATACTTTTTTTTCTCATTATTGCTGTTTTTTTTTTTATAGTTGGCCCCTTTTACTATGACACCCCTAAATACAATCTAGTGCAACAAATGGCCTTCTGGAGTCTCTTAATTAGCAGACCTCTATGAAATTTCATCTCAGTATCGGCCTAGGTGTAAAACCATTTATGTGGCGAAAAACAAACACTGCACTTGACCCTGGACAAACCCTCCCCACTGTAAAACATGGTGGTGGCAGCATTATGCCACTATGGGAAGATGCATGTAAGTAAATATAAGGACATTTAAATTCACCTTCTAACAGAACAGTAAACCTGAACATAAAGCCACGCAAAGCTTATTTTTGAGTTGGAACGGCCCAGTCAAAGCTCAGATCCTAATTTAAATGAGAATCTTTGCCAAGACTGGACAATGGCTGTTTACAGATGCGGTCCATCCTATCTGACGGGGCTTGAGCTCCAGAAGAGCAAAGCTGGTAGAAACATATAGCCAAAAGTGGTGGTACAAAGCTTTGATTCACGGGGGACTCTTGTATGCATTCACTGCTTATTTTTATATATGAATCTTTTTTTCCCACAGTGTAAATGTAAATTGAGTCATTGTTATGACTGCTGTCCTATGCTGTAAAACCTCCTAAAAGGATGCCTACCTGCATTGCCTTATCTCGAGTTAATCCCCTTGGAAATGTGTGGGAAAAACATTATTATTGGGTAATTAATATGCTTTCTTTCCCAGCATATCAGTGAAACTGTGCCCACCTTGGCTGCATCCCGGGGGCATTTGTGGGAATCTTGAGCACAAGATAAGAACCACTGGTTCTGAAAAATTTTAAGCTTTGAGCTTAGATGTGAATTTTGTGAAAAAAAAAAGGAGAAGAAAAAAGGCTGCAACTATTCATTAGGAAACCATATTTAGCACTGAGTCAAAAGATTATGCACCGTCCCTAATTTGTCTGCGCAGCTTTCACAAGAACAAACACCTACTTGCCTTGTTACAAATGTACAACGCAGCTGCATGCTCTTGCTTGTCGAGAAGTTTTCCTCATTCTCACTTTTTTCCCCTGAACTTCTTGAACCAATCACAGCGCCCTGCTAAAGTATTCAAACGCCTTAAAGTTTCTTTTTCCACAGGTTGTTATTCACAAATATAATATATGTAATTAGTTGTGATTGTATATAAGAGATTAACACAAAGTCATAGATAATTGTGAAATGAAAGGTTGTTTAAATGGAATGACTTTAATGATTTTTTTTTTGATTTTTTTTTACATGAAAGAAGTGCCTTGTACTCGGTCCCCTTAATGCAATGGCCCAAAATAAAATCCAGCGCCTTCAGAAGTCACCTAATTAGTAAATAGAGTCAACCTGTGTGGACTGTGTGTAGGGTCCGTAATGAACCGTACGGAGCTATAGATCAAACATGTGAGACTCCTACACGAAACACGAAGTGCATTACTCAGCCTGCTGTCCTGCCTCCTCCTATAGAAAGCATCTAGTTGCGTCAGTTCCCTGGAAGAAAGGTGCAGCCAAGTGCTCATTACCTCTGAATTAGGTTGCGAAGGATGCAAAAAACACATGCCTGGAGATATAAAACCATATGGACGCAGAAACCCTTTTGGTTAGATTGAGGTCATATAGGAGTCACAAAACAAAGACTGAGCGCTGTAAGACAGAACCTAATATGTTATGAGACAAGAGGCCTGTGTTTTGGGTCAGCACAACTTACAAGCCTTTATTGGCAGGCGAACGGGTCCTGAACCATCTCCAAATGCATTGGAAGCTGCGCAGCGACACACCCACTGACACAGACACACAAACACATTCTGTACATGGAAGGGCTTCACTTTCAGCTTCTAATAACATGAGGTGGATTATTAGGATCACAAGTGTGTGTGGTTTGGGGTGGGGGGGGGGACGCAGGAAAAACTGTGAAATTTAAATGGAGCTTTAGACTGCAAACAGACACGGGGTCACTTCATCTCCATTACGGCGGCCACATAAATTGCAAGTGTTGCATGCATGTGCGGGGCACAGACAGTGTCGCTGTTGCTCCCACTACCTAAAGAGCCCAGTGTCCATTAAAGGGGCCATGAATCCTCCACTAAAACTGGTTTTACAGAGTGGAGCAACAGGCCGGCAAAGCCAATCACACACTAAATGCGCATACAAACTGGAGAGGAGCTTGGTGTGTTTATGTGGCTGTCCATGGCAACCAGGTGCCTCACAGAGTCAAATAGAGGAAATGTTTGCCACTTGAAAAGCACACATGAACTCAGTGACTCTCACATAGCTGGTTTTTCAGCCCTTACCGACTTCTGAATGCGACTTGCCAAAAGAAGAAATGTAAAACACAGAGGGTGAGAGAGGCATGGAACTAGGACTGGTGCAATGGCAAACACAAAGGATGTAAAGACAAAGATTAGGACCTTTGAGGGGGGCTGTAGTGGTCAAGTGTGACCCCAGCTCCTCTCGTTAAATGAATCAAAATTCTTCCCTTAGCCCTACCCCTCACTTGTCCACCCGCTCCAAGGGTATAAAGGTTTCCCAGTTTGTCATGTTTGGGGGAAGGGTAGGGTAGGAATGACAAAGTAGGTTCTGACTGTGAACGGATGGCAAAGTAGTACCAAAAAAGTAGGGAGGGTAAAAAAGGTGGGGTAAGAAGTGAAGAGTGGGGCAGGAGAGAGGACAAAGGTGCAGGGTAGAGTAGAGCAGGGTGGGGAGGACAAATCAGAGTAGAATAGAGTAGGATAGGGCAGTTAGTGCAAAGTAGGGTCAGCTATGGAGGCTAAAGTAGGGTAGGGTAAGGTAGGGAGGGCAAAGTCGGTTAAAAAAACAGCAATGTGGGATAGGGAGGGCAAAGTAGGGTAGAGAGGGGAAGTAGAGGGAGAACAGCAGAGTTTTTTGTAGAGAGGCTATGAGTATAGGGTGGAATAAGGTAGGAACATTTCAAACAGAGGGCTATGAAAATTTAATTATGCAACAAACTCAACCGGAAGCATATTCTTGGTTGAAAAATACCCTGACCACCACTCTTAATGTCAGGTTTCTTGTGTATTCGCCACCACTTGAAAATTAAGAGCTAAGAGCAAACTCAAAAAATAAAGCTGGTCTTAATTCAAGCAAATGGCATTTCTCCTTCAACTTTGTCCCTGCTTCGCTTAAGGTGCACCGGCCACATTTGGACTCAGTCAGCCGATTGTCCATTAATTTGAGAATAGAGGGAGAGGGAAGGGATGGCTTGAAGCTTGGTGCTGGTCGGAAACGAGCATGGCTGTCCTGTGCTGTCCACTCCCCAAACGCAGTGGACCCAGTCTGTGTCCTTTAGCCCTCGGGCTTGGATCGAATTGTTTGTGTGGCTCTCACCGTGAATGTACATCACACGGCGAGAATGCATGTGGAGCTCTATTCCACTTGAGCTACTTTAAGGGTGAGTATTAGATGGAGATCAGCTCATTTACAGTGTGTGAGGTTGTTAACCTTGAATATAAATATACTTAAGTCCCAAAACGACTGGGTTACATCCCTCTTCAGTTTCCAAATAGAAAAAAGAAATTCTCTGTGAAGGGCAGCGTCACACAGAGCCTGTAATGCTGACGGCGCTTGCAGTGAGCACGGCTGCAAACAGACTGGTTGACCTAAATCCCACTCCATACTGCCCGTGTCATATCCTGCCACAGCGCGTGTCACTTCCCCCAGCCGCTCACAGCAGCTTTCACCATGGGGGATCCCTATGGCTGCTCAGAGACAAGTGAATTCGGTTTGTGGGTGGCAAATATCCACTGTCAGCAGAGCGAGAGCAATATGTACCATTACTTTTCCACACGCTCACCAGCTTGGCATAAGCTGTACAAACTCAGCAATATTTCATTGAAAAATCAACATGAACCCGGGAGTTAATATTGTGACTTTTACAGCGGCAGCAAATAAGTCTGAAACCCCGTTGCATCAGAACACCAATCGTTTAAAAGCATAAAAGTAATGGTTCATCTATTCCAGAATCCAATTTTAGTCATAGATATTTCAGGGTTTTTTTGCCACAAAGCTCTTTGCTTGGCGTCCTGCTAATTTCTCTTCGCGGCAACAGTTTGGCCGACGCAGGAAAACATCAGCGCAGAGACATCAACTGAATGACGGCGGCTGGAGTACAACGGCCACCATGCGTGCTTCCACACAGACCCTGCCATTCACATTCTGTTGCCTTTTATGTTTTGGACCCCCCCCCCCCCCCCCCCCCTCTCTCCTTCCCACTACAAAAAGGAGGTTGAAAAGCAAAGGAGAGGAGTGGGAAGAAAAGAGGGGGGAATAAAAAACAAGACAGAGCGAGGGGCGAATGAAGAGAAATGCAGGTTTGTCCTCGGGCAGCGTGCTGTGATGTAAGAGAAACATGGGGTGAGAGGGGAAGAAAGAGGGAGAAAAGAGGAGGAGGAGAAAAGGCATTCAGTAGAGTGGGAGCATCTTATGCATGTGTATGTGTGTGTCTTTGCGTGTGCGGATGTGCACTGGCTCACAAACACGCAGATTTCTGTTGACATAATACAGTAAAGAACAGGTTGTGTCGGCACAGGCTGAGAGATTCCCGTAAAGGGCTATTGTTAGCAACAGGCTGCCAACCGAGAGCTTCGAATGTTGTGTTTGAAACTGTCGGTGCATCTTAACCTAGGAAGCAAACTGAGGGTGAGGTCATATCTGAAATCTGTGCCTGTGTGTGCACGCTGTGCTCGCGAGGTGTCTGCTGTAATGTCAGGGAGTTTCACAGTGAAGCAACCTGACGGAGCTGCAGTGAACGAAACAGGCTGCAGGGCATGGGTTGAAACTTGGCCTGCTAATTCTAAAACACACACAACTCAGAAGAGTTTCTGTGAACAAGTTCCAGCATCTGCCCGTCTCCAGCCTGTCAGCATACTGAGCCTCACAACTCATCTCACTATACCTGTTTTCCTCTTTTTCTCCCATGTTTGACCGTTTCATTATTTAACACGTGGACCCAGCTTATTTGGTTTTATTTTTGCCAATACCCAGTACTGTAGGCTAGTCAGAGTGACGGCAATGACATGGGAGATAGTTTATGAGCTTCTATGCAATATGATCATTATATCTGATTATTTATTAATTTAATATAAAGGTAAAACTAAAAGTGCATGGCAACACAATGTTTAAAAACTAGATAGAGAAATACATTAATTGCTTGCCCTCTATGAATTTGGTGGCTTTTTTTAAAAGATGGAGCAACATTTGTTTTTGTTTTGTTTTTAAAACCTATTTTGATATACTGGACATTCAATAACTACAGTCACATAAAATATCAGTCATGGAGTGTGGCTTGTTGTGATTAGAAGAAGAAAATTAAATTTAACACAGTTTCCGCTTTTATAGCAACAAAAAGATTTTTTTCTTCCTGCTTAGTGAATACTGAATGTTGTTTACTCCCTACCACAAAAATCTACAGCATTTACTCAAATTCCATAGACGTAAAACTGCTATAACGCAGCTTTTCCATAAGAAATTAACCAATATTTCACCTTAAACAAAACATCAAATGTTGCCGGTGGATCTAATTTAGATCTAATAAATAAAATAATTCTGGAAGGGTTTTATTGGCGTGTCAGGTTGATTTAAAAAAGTCAACCAAAGTTCTCCATAGTCCTGTCTCCTCCTCCTTTTTCT
This sequence comes from Fundulus diaphanus, assembly GCA_037039145.1. Lineage (NCBI taxonomy): Eukaryota > Metazoa > Chordata > Actinopteri > Cyprinodontiformes > Fundulidae > Fundulus > Fundulus diaphanus. The sequence continues at coordinate 19,172,201 of CM073121.1, read as the reverse complement.
GTGTCTGTTCTGTTCCTTCACCTCCTCCAGGTCTGTTTCGAGTCGACCTAGGCTTTCAGAAACCCGATAAGCAGCAGATACATATGTGCCACACCACGCCCTCCTAAGGAGCATCAACGTTCGTCCACCCAGCCCTTTTGAATACTCTCTGCTTTTCTCTCCTCCAAACTCTCTCTCTGCCTCTCTGTCCAGGCTTTTAAGACGTTCGTAAAAGGAGGTCTTATTGACAAAACAATTGCTCGGCGGGGCTTAAACACTGCCTTTAAAGGGGTATTATTAAATTGCAGGCAGGAAGGAGAGGGGCAGCCAACAAGGGAAACCTGATGACCTCGGCATCGATTTTTACATCACCGGAGTGTTAGGAGAACTTAGCACAGAGATACTGCCTGCACCCACAGAGAGATGTTTTATATGATGCATGTTGAGCTTTTAGCTACTGCCTGTGTTTAATGCTGTATAATTGTGTTCTATTGTTCCTAAACACTTTGATATGGTTGCTGCAGATAGATAGGCATGCAAATTATACCTGAGTCTATCTAAGTCAGCATTGATTTTATCTTTTAAACAAATATGTACATTCAAACGATAGCTTAGGGGCCTTGGGGTTAATTGTGATTGAGACTTTTTCTTCCTGTCAAGGTATATTTAATTTAGTTAATTCTAGCTTACTGTGTTGGTGTTTTTCGTTACTGGATTTATATTGACACCCCATAGTGTATGTGTATTATAAAGACTCATAAAGTGCTTGAATTTGCTTATGGAAAAAACAGAATGTTTTAATGTTTTACGTATAGTTGAGAATATGTTTGTACTACTTTACTAAAAGATAACAAATACCCTAATTATGTTTTCATTAAGACAGAAGTGTTTCCTTTCTTTACATGTAAAATTAGATCAGGCAAATCAACACGTCTGCTTCTTACTGCCTATGGAGATACACTGTATATGAGTGTGTTTGCTCAGTGACCTCAAAGGTTGAATGGAAAATGATCACTGACTGAAGCTTTCTCACTCATTGTTGTCAATGTATTAACTTAACCTCGACATCCCTGTCCAGGTTACTTTTTTTTCCTTTAACCTTACTTGCTGGCAGGTGTTTATATACAAAGTCATTCTGGGTAAAATTCCTTCTTACTCATCACCCCGTTTTATATAGAAACAAGAAAATCTGATCATAGTCAATGGATATTTTAAAGAGGGTGGTTCCAAGAGTGAGAACTTAGGTTTTTGGAACCTCGTTCCTGGAATAAACTTTAAACCTGATCCAGCTATAAAACTGAGTATCTGTAGATAAAGCCAAGGTAAATTGCTGTAATCTTGGTTAACTACATACACGAGTTTCTAGGCATGTTTTGATGTAGAAATGTACTCTGTTGAGGGATCTCAAAATGATGAACCTTGTTAAATATATATAAAAAACTGATTTATGAATTAATTTTATACATCTGTTCAAGTAGGTCTAAGACAGTTTGTGCTTGGGCACCTGACCAACCAAGTATGTCCGTAACTTTCCTCATCTTTGTGTGCAAGTTCTTTAAAGTCCGCATTTAGGCCTGTGTTTCAATTCTCTGTCTACTCTGCATGAATCTCACTCCATTAAAATTGAGAATCCCTGGTGTGGCGTACTTCTGCCAATAATTCATGAGTGATCTGCGCCCCTTGCCGGCCTTTAGCATTTTTATTTAATCTTGCCGAGCCCCACCACGTGCTCGCTCATCAATAATGCACGGAGACATGTGTGTTAACACATCTGTGGTGCGTGAGAGAAAAGAGCAGGGCGAGACAGCGCGCAGCACATTGAAGCACATGATGATAAAGAGATTGTGTGTTTGTAACGTTGTGTTGCCGTAACATGTGACAGGACGTGCGTTTTGTCTGTGAGCGGCACATGCTTTTCATCTTTAAACCCTCCTCTGCTGGGACGACATAAACACGGATGACCCGTATTCATCTGAAGCCGTTTGACATGAATTAAACTCAAATGAGTTCTGCGCAACCCAGAGCCGCACTCCCGCTAAGTGTTCAGTGCTTTCTGAAGTTGCTTACAGACAGACACACTTGCAGAGCGGATTCGTCCAGACTGAACACATGGAGAGACGTTTTGCGTTGTGTGTGTATCAGTGTGTGTGTGTGTGTGTGTGTGTGTGTGTCTGTGAATTTGATCACGTCCACGTGTGAACGAGTGTGGTTTTCCAATAGCTGCTGACAAACAGAATCACATCTAGGGAAATTGACTTCACTAAATCAGTGGGTCAGGAGGTAACATCACTAGGGGTTGCTATGGAGACACCCAATGATGGGGCTTCCCATCCAGCACAACAACACGCCTGTGAAATGGCAGTTCCCCTAACATAACCTCCCTCTGTCTTTCTCTCTGTATCTCTCTGGCATTGTCTTTCTTTTTTCATTTCTTCCCCACCTCTGTTCGTCTTCTTCTAATCACTCTCTTCCTGCCTTTTTTCTCTGTCTCCTCTTTTTATTTGTATTCCCAAAATTCTCAATCACCCTTTCATGCTACGACTTGCGGCTTGCTTGCTCAGACAACCGAACCATGCATGGAAATCTGCCTGTGGACAAATACACCCCCCCACCCAACACACACATACACACACACTTGTATACAACAAAATGTGAGGGGGCAGCGGGATCCCAGCATGCAGGGTTTAACAGCTAATACCCCTTAGATTAACCACCCCCGGTTCCTCTCTCACACACACTCACTAAGACGCACACAACATCTTCCACAAACCAAGATTAGCCACCTACGATTTGCACAGTGTGTGTGGTGGCCTTGCGCTCTCTCTCTTTCTCTCTCTCTCTCTATCTCTCTCTCTCTCTCACACACACACACCTTCAGGGTTCGTCACCGTACCCCTACAAATAAACAAAAACAGAATGAGAGAGCGCGCACACACACACACACACACACACAAACTCGGGCTTAAGTGAACAAGCTACATTGCATATGACTGTCTGTTTGAGTCTGTCTACCTCTGTCACACAAAGACACGCACAGACACACACACACACACACGCACTCACGCAACAGTATCACATTGGTGAGAAGTGATTCCCCCTTGGATTTCGAAGGTGGGTGTCACGTGATTTGATAACCTCTACAGGATTCCCTCTGGTCAGGAGGTAGTGTGTGAGCATCCGTACGTGTGTGTTTGTGCTGGGTATAATTCTCCACAGACTGATACGCTATACCCTAATCTGACGCCTGTGTGTCTCTGAGGCCTGGGATTGAACAATGGCTGGGAATAATGTTAACATCATTAGACGGCTGGTAATGGGGGGGTTATCAAGCCTCATCTTTTTCCCTTCCTTTTTGTCCTCATCTTACCCTTTTACTTTAAGCCTATCTTTCACTCTTGCCAGGCTGTCCATCGCTCTCTGCTGCTGCCGCTTGTTGCCTCTTCTCCACTCTTTCATGCCCATACCTTGCAAGGCACTCTCAAGGATTATGTTAAGGGCTGCACAGATCAAACACATTCTGCCAGGGCCGTGCCTCTGTTACCCAGGCTTCAGCCCCTTTAATTAGACACGGCTAATAACGCTAAGCATGTGCTGATAGCTATCTCTCTGATAAGACTGGCCACACGAGGACATAGGGCCCCTTTCCACCTTTAACAGTGTTACCTAAGGTTAAAATGGATAGTTAGCAACCTTATTTTATGAGCCTTTCCAGACACACTTGTTTGCAATTAGCTGCCTGGTTGGCACTCGCGGAGCACAGGCAGGTTAGCAGCCAGGCTGTAGACTTCCAAGTGGGGCCTTGTTAACAAGGACAACTCTGAATGCTAAAGGTGTTCCTAGAGGTATGAGGCCTCGCATTATTAAGAAGACACATTCATTTTTAAGTGTCACCTTGTTGCTGTGTTAGCAACTAAAATAGCCGCGACTACATACAACGACCACAGGCTGGTGATTCAAGCTCACAGCCAGAGATTTTCTTTCCTGATGAAAGATTTTGGTGAAGATGGCCGATAATAGCATGGTGTTACCTGGGGGTACTTCTACTATAACATCACTGCATCCTTCTTTTCTTTGCTACTGGCGCACTTTTTAATATATATAAGGATCACAAATAATCAGGGAATAGAATACCCTTGCTCCATTGCTGCTTCTAAGTGGTCGGATTAGCCAGATAAGCCATAAAGTAAGTCATGCCATTAGTTTTATTTCCAGTTTCAAGCATCTGGCACCCTAAGGTGAGTAAGTCTTCATCAAGACAGAATGAGTGTTTTGGTAACATTGCATGAAATTAAATGATAAAATTACTGGGCCATGGTTTATATACATAGTAGTGGGGCACATGTGTGGTATACATGGCATGTGAGAGTTGGAGTGGTGTTGATGTTGTAGCTTGTCGACATGACCAATTATTAGAGCTGTTGGAGAATTTTTAGAGATAAATTAAGATTCATCTAAACTGATTACAGATTCTTTAAAACACAGATTGTGAAACATTTACTCATTTTGTGAAATCAAAACATAAGATGCTTGATTTCAAAAGTATCAAAGTGTTAAAATCTGTTCTCATCTCGCAACACCAAAATGAGGTTTGGTCTTATCTCTTAAGGTGAATATACCATTGAAAAAAACTGCTAAACTCTCAAAATAGGACCCTAGATTAAAATAATCAGTGTTTTCCGCTGCGATGAGTAAAATTAGTGCAAGATTTTAAGTCAGTCCATTTCTGATTTGTAAACATTACAACATTTAACAATAGACCATCCCTACTTGAATAATAATAATAACAACAATAATAATAATAATAATAATAAGTAGAATAGTCAGAACTCTGACTAAAATTGGAATCGGCGAAAGGCAAAATAAGCCAAAAGATTAAAATTAATGTTAATTACAGTAATGCTAAAAGCGAATCTGTAAACCCCAAATGAATAGGCCAAAACCCTATAATTACCCTGTAAGCTACCACTTTTCAAGTGATCATCCTCATCTAACTTGCACATGCTGAATGATGTTATTGGATTTTTTTTAAGGTAGTTAATTTACATGGATGCTCATGTTAAGGCTGAGCTAAGCAGCTGGTTTGGAAAAATCACTCCAGGCCATATCTCCTCAGATGGATTGATCTAGGTGAGGAGAATTCAGCAAGAGAGAGATGAAAATAGGGGAGGAGGGGAGGCATTAATTCCAATCATTAAGAACTAGGATAGCCCGGGGCTGTTCCACCCCAAAAAAATCGACAGCATGTAAACTCTGAAACGACTCACCAGTTGTTCACTTGTAGGATGGTGAGGCCTGTGTCCTGCGCCAGCTGTTTCTTCTGTTCTTCTGAGGGGTAGGGATGCTGCGGGAGGAGAAAGACAAAATGCATAAAAAAAACTGACCATAAATTGCTTAATGAAGCTTCTTGTTTTCTGGGGAAAGGGCTTGATGTGCTTTTAAGAAGTGGAAGCGACGTTGCAGGGAAACTGTCACATGAGCAAAAATGTACAGTAATGAGAGGTAAAAATGAGATGTGCGCCTTCAATCTCGTTGGTGCATAGGTGTCAGTGTGGCTGTGTGTATGTCTAGATGTATACTGTAAGTTCATGTGAGTGTGAGCACATTAATAAGCTCCCCCCACACAATTCATTAACGCAATATGAAATCTTGTAATTAATGGCAGCCAAAAAGGCAAGCCAATTAGAAAGTTAAGTGAAGTGGAGAACCAGCTCTGGTAATTAGGCAGCCTCTTACACAAATATATTCGCGTCGACGGCCCCCCTTTCACCCCGCTGCATATGTAATCAGTGAGTGGGGAATATGTAGTATTAATCCAATGGAATACAGACAAGTGAAGACAGCTCTTACAATCCCTTGTCTACATTCCTGCCTGCTCATAGCTCATAACATTGATTTAACCGTTTGCTCTTTTTTCACTAAGATTGTTGCATTTTTCACTGTGGGATATCAAGCACATCCTTGCTTGCTTTTGTTATCTAGCTTTAATTCACAATACCTACTCCAGGAGTCAGTTAATCCAGTTTTGAGGGTTAGGGGTATTTTTCTTTTATGAAAATAGGTTCTGCATAATATAAAGATGTAATGGCACTGTCAATATTTTGGAAATAAAATAAATCCTTTAACAAGCTAGTTAGATGTACATTTTTTTTTTTTTTTAGTTAACCTTAGGAATTTAAAACATCTCAAAACGTCCGTGGGATAGAACGCTATGTTAGCAGAAATTGACAGTCTCACAAGAGACAATTGCCATGTTTGGTGCTGTTTTCGTCCGCCCGAACAATGGTTCTATGTAAAGTTGTGTTGGTTGAAGCCGCTGGTTGTATCAATCCACCAGACCCACAGTGACTTGCCAGCTGCCTTTAGCTCTGTCAAGAATAGAGTAAACCTTTAGATTTCGTTTCAGTTGTGCAGCAACATCGAAGATTTTGCCTTCCTGTGTTTTCCAGATCCCATGGCTGTTTGTACGTTATCCCCAACTACAGGTAACTGTAACCATTAGTTACTTCAAAAAACTTCAATTCACAAAAATCCAAATTAACCATTTAATCCTTTAAAAAGGCTTCAGGGGTGGGAGTCCGTGATGTTTCCAGAGCTCATGGAAGAAAATCCTGCAATATTAATATACCTCAATATTTATTGTGAAAGCAACGTTTGTCTATCCAGGCACTACAGGGTTTCTTTGCCCCCAGTGCTAGCATCAAATTGTGTTAAAATCTTGTAAAATCACACAGTCCCACACAAAGAGATTCAACTTATGTATTAATGCTTCATCCTTTTGATTTCACACGCTGACACTCTTTTCATGAGTCTTGTGTAAGTGCTCTGACAGGTCAGACTCACCACTTTAATACACTTTAGGTTGTTTGCTTTTCTGTGGATTCACAAAGGAAACACCTATGCATATGGTTCCGACTGGTAGTAGAGCAAAACGGAGCACGTTTCAAAGTGAGTGGCTGGCCATACAAGTCCCCGAACCATGAGCCAGCTGAGAACAGTTAAAGCTGGGCCGCCCGTTTAAATACATAGAACAAATAAAGCGGGCGGCTGTGCACTGAAGGGATTTATTTTAGAGATCATGGTTGCTTCTACTCTCTTTCATGCAGTACAATGTCTGGTTCATGAGTGAGACAAATCACGGTCTGTACTGGAGACCATCAGCAGGCCATAAAAGAAGAAGAGGAGCAACGGCCAAGGAAAGGGGTGAAGGAAGTAAAGTACTTTAACTAAATGGAGATCTGCACACACTCAAAATTATTGTGTATACTTTTCATAAGATATGTTGATTAAAAAAATAACATGAATGACATTTTGCTACCCAAAAGGTTTAAATTACTCACTTATTATTGCTTAGAATGGGTTAGGGTTAGAATTGATAAAGACTCCTGGATAGGTGCCAAAACGTTTTCAGAAAGAACTGGTCGAAAGTCCGGTTGCCTCCAATTTAAGCCCGTTTGCTTTTGCAATGATCCGGATAGCTGAGAATTTGCACAGGCATGTCACTTATTATTATTTTTTCAAAATGAAACCAAAACATTTCTTAGGAAGTCTTAGAAAACAAAAAAAATGTAAAAACTTAATTTCTGGTTGCATGATGTATTTCCATTTATTGCACTCCAAATCAGGGTGACCAACAGTGACACCACACATGTGGCCAGTGTTTGCAGTATGCCTAACAAGACGACGCACTCATGATAGTCAATCAGACAAGAAAAATCAGTCCGGCGCCAGCTTTTTCATTTTTTTTATTACAGTTTTTTCAGCGCATAATGAACAGGATTGTGTTTAACGCTGAGCAGGGAGGAGAGAGCGTGAGAGGAGACTCATTTTTCTCTTTCCCCCAGCATTCCCTTATCCATGTGATTGGTTGCGGGGAATGGAAACACAAGGAGGCTAATTTCATGCGCTAAGTTATAATTGCATTGTCGCCTCTGGCCAAATTTGTGTCCACTTCACTTCATCAACCATTTTTGTGCTCCTCTGGAAGTGTGTGTGTCTGTGTGTGTGTCTGTGTGTGTCTGTGTGTGTGTCTGTCTGTGTGTGTGTGTGTGTGTGTCGAGACTTCCCATTATTGTGCAGTTTTTACATAAGTGAGTGCACAGTACATTTTTTTAAAGTGATCAGATAAAGTCAGATTTGCAAAAAGTGCAAAATCTGCAAAAAAATGGCATTCATTCTGATTAGTGGATATGTACATCTGGGTGGAACTAAATCTGGTAATTCAACCGATCAGCAGCCAAACTGTCAACTGACATTCAAGAAGTAAGACAAAATGTACAAAATTACTTTTAAATTAAAACTGGGTATTTTTCATGAAGACCTCTAAGTGGGGCCACGGTGCTCAAGCGTAAAAAGGTGGATCGCGCTCTGTGAATTGGGGGTCAGTCTCTGCCTAAAGCAGAGGAGTTTAGGTATCACGGTGTCTTATTCATGACTGATGGCATGATGGAACAAGAGATGGTCAGACACATTGGGGCTTCTTCTGGATGTGGGCGCTGCTCGGGTCTGTTGTGGTGAAGAAAGAGCTGAGCCAAAACGCAAAGCTCTTGATTTATCAGCCCGTCTATGTTCCAACCCTCACGTACGGTTATGAAGTGTGTCTCATGACCGAAACAATAAAACCCCGGATACAAGCGGCCAAAATGATCTTCCTCCAGAAGGTGGCCGGGCTCGGCCTTAGAGATGGGATGAGGAGCTCCTACACCTCCGCATCAAAAGCCATCAATTGAGGTGGTTTGAGTATTTGATCAGGATCCCCGCTGGGCACCTCCCTTTGGGGGTTTTCCAGGCACATCCATGCACCTCCTCCAATGAGCTGGAGGATGTTGCTGGGGAGATGGATGGATGGATGGATGAATGGATGGATGGATGGATGGATGGATGGATGGATGGATGGATGGATGGATGGATGGATGGATGGATGGATGGATGGATGGATGGACGGACGGATGCAAAACAGTGGAGTACTGCTTACTGACCATTATGTGATTAAAATGTGACATTATTGTTTAGTGCCTGTTTAATTTGATGTAATGATACGTCTATAAAAGATGGTTTATATTTCCAAGGCGGTTGTATATCTATTTGTCAGCATTTCTATCAGCAGAAAATCATAAGAAGTAATAAAATTAATTTGACTAATCCTCTGAGGAAATAGGGAGTATTGGCGAACAAAGATCCATTAAATTTACTAATACAAGACAGGGCATTGTGAAGGGCTGCAGCCTCCAAGTGCCCTCCTGGCTTACTAACAAAATCCCATCAATTCTCTGTTGACATATTAATATCAACTAATCATGTGAAAAAAATATGTCTTCAAAATTCTCCCTCCTTTAACGAGGAAATCTGACAGAGCATGTAAAGATCAATGAGTCCATTCTAACATGTCATGAAACCGAAGGCAGGACTGTCTACCTCGTGATGCCGACCGGGCTTCAGCCATGCCAAGGGCCACAGCTCAGCACAAATACATCCTTTTTCAATGCTTTGCTCTCTCTAGCTCCAAGGCATCCACACAAAAACTGATGCACAACACTAGTCACACTGATATAATCAGAATTTTAGGCAGTGGGAAAAAGGGCTTGGTTGGATAAGCGTGATTTCAAACAGTGCCAAAAAAAGGGAGAGCAGATGTGATGATAATATTTTAAAATTGGTGGTAGGGCTGTAGCAATACATCAGCCCAGGAGAAGAGGCTATACATGACATTGAGTTGACGAGAACGGCTCCTAGTGCAATATTTTTGTAAAAATTACCCCTCTGTCTTTTGTTTTTTTACCTACCACAAACTGTGTTTTAAAGTATCTGTGGTCAGTGCAAAAATGACACTTCAGGTTTGACAAGTTTATGTGTATTACAGCTTCCCGTACTTGTTTTATGCCAAGATAGGCCTAATGCCAAAAGAACATGACAAAATGTCCATGTTTTGGATTTTCTAAACAAAGCTATCCTAAATCTAGAACTGTGTTTTAAAGAACCTTGGTGTGGTGTAGGTCCAGGTACGAGTTAAAAAGCAGATGCCAACTTTACCGTCGTTCGTACAAATCATTTACATCTCGTAGCTTAGAACCTACTTCCAAGACAAAGTCTTACACTGACCACAACTGGATCGCTTTCTAGAGACATTGAGCCCTGAGATCACGTCACATCACTTATAGGTGGTGCAATCGGTGTTTTGTAACTGTTTTTACCTTTTATGTCATATTGCAAAATCCTCCATTCCTTCATATTTAGCTTCCAAATGTTATCTAGCTTTAAATGTTTTTGACACAACTTCCTCTACATCCAAGGTGCACTGAGAGGAACAAAGATCTGGTGAGGCGAAACACACTTGAAATACTCAGTGGGTTTGAATAAAAAAAAAGATGCTTCAGAGAGAATATCAAAAATCAACCAACCACACATCCCCACAATAACAGGCTGACCAATCAGCCTTTAAGGGCATGATGCATGCTATCTGGTTAAACCTGAACTTAAATAGCTAAACCATGTCAAATATAAAGGGAAAATCAGCTCACATATGTAAAAGTACTGTATGTTGATCGGTGACAGCACATTGTACAAAGTAACCGTTGACCTGTGAGCCTTCCAGCCACCATGTGCAGACATTGCAGTTCAGCTTGTCTATGAAAAACTCAAATAAAAGCCCAGATAAATAAATAAATGATTAAACATGTGCCCACGTTCCTTCCACATTGTTAACTAACAAAATATTGAAGAATTCAAAGTAAAACCAATGACTTGCAATAAATGTCACAATTGAATAAAACAGTCGGATCTTTCTTGTGAGAAGCCTGTTGGAAACACTGTTGTTTTTTGTTTGTTTGTCTGTTATTTTGTCTAATACTTAATTTTAGGTAACTCCTAAACTGCTGAAAACTTAGCATATAGCAGATGGATCATCAGAGTGACGGTCCAGCTCTTCTGAACCAGTTTTTTTTTCTCTAAATATCATGACAGGACTTATTGATTCTGTTTATGTGTAAGAGATGTTCCTCCTCTTTAGGAAATGACAGCCAAAGAAATCCAAAGAGTTTGAAAGACGTTCAAAAAATACTTGATGACTATTCATTTGGATAACTTAAAAAGGTAAAAAAAAGACTCTGTCTCATTAAAAGTGAACAAAAAGCAGCGTCAATATCAGTGGTTTTACTTTATTCTGTTCCTGCTACTAATTTCTGTCGACAGCTTTCTTAAAAAACAAACATAAACTGAGCAGAGTTATGAGCACAAGCTGGCCAGGAAGCTCCTACGCCAAAATTGTTTTTGTCCTCCTCAATTCTAAGCCTCCAAATTAGCTATCATCTGTCAGAGTGGTGTGATTTAGCTTCTCGCCCTGCAACAAGTCACCCGGTTTTACTGTTTTTTTCTGTGAGTGATCCTGGCTGTGGCTCATCAGCTCGGACGAGGCGGGGAGTTAAGGAAGGCCTTCGCTGCGAAAAGCAATGACATGTTCTTTAAAAGAGCAGATGGAAAGTTTCTGCTCATCCTTCCCTCCCTTCCCTCTTCCCCGAGCCTATCTTAATAATACGTGTTCTCCAAATATACAACTCCTTTCATGAAAGTTTCCACTCCGCTCGCTGCTCTCTAAGGGGCCCAGAGCATGCGGGTGCCGAGAACTGTTTCTTCTTTTTGTTTCTCCTCTCTGTCTTATCAAACGGACGATGTGTAAGTGGGTGTAAGCGTGCATGCCTCCTGTGCTTTGTGTCCATTATGACCCAGCAAGGATCTGCTCTTGCCGGAGCCAGTTGGCTTGCCTGGCACACGTGAGCTCAGCTTTGCGCGGTCATATTGACAGAAGTGCGTGTGGGTGAGCAGGAGAGGTTCGTTAACATCACCGTCCCTTTCTGAAGCCTGAACGTTTTCCTCCCAGAGCTTCTCAGACAAAAACAAGAGAGGGATGGAGAGAAGGGGGAAAAGGGAGCGGGAGGGAGGAGATGTGGAAACGGATGTCTGGAGCCCCGGGGTTTGACAAATAGATAAGAGCATAAATATTCATTGGGATCGCTTTTTTGTCCTCCTGTCCCGTGCCCGACCTATAACCAAACCATTATTGGCCATGAAAACAGAAACATGACTGTACAAACAGCACAGTTGTGGAACCAAAAGGTTCTTCTTTTATCCATCAGCAAGTTTTAACCTAGCACTATTAAAAAAACTCCTAAAAAAAGGCAGTTTTCATAAATCAGTTTATATGAGGAGTCTCTGACATTAAACAAAAGAAAAATATTTAATATGGCCCCAAAGTTGCTAATTAGAACGGGAATGGGAACCTTCAAAAAACGTAAATCACACTGGAAGTACTGGTATGACCAGGGATGTCCTTAGCAGACCCCAGGTATCTGCTCGGTGCCCAAACCAAAGCTTTTTCAACTGATCTGTATCTGGGCCCCTGAGGAAACACAACTCCCAATTCTGTCAGCTGCAACCCCAGCTTGCCATATGAAAAAAAATATCAAGCCTGTAATCCTGCTTTGTTTAAAATCAACTTGTTTTTAAACCACAATAATGATACAAGATATTGAGCGATGCCTTCCTCTTTCTGTGTTCATGTGACCTGCTCTGCATGAATTTCTCAGGTCACATGGCTAGCCACCGCATCCCGGGACAGCAGGGGAGAGAGCAGCCGAAACACTGGCCATTAAACTTTATGATATTCAAAGCAACGCAATGAGAGATTTTTCTGCAAGGTTTCTCCGCACTTGAGTGAATTTCTTTACGAGCTACATTATCAGTGAGTTGTATTAAATAGAGATTAAACTTACTACTGCTAGCTTGACACTTCAGGGAAGTGTTCCACGTGAAAACTGAAAGATGTGAGTTAGGTGAAAGCTGTAACTGTATGTGTCCAGTAAAACATACAGTTAGAAGCAAATGATAAAGCACTATAGGAGCATATTTTAGCATGTTAATGCAGCATATTTGGGGCAGATCTGCAGAAATTCCAATTCGGACAAAATGCTGCTTTCAGGAAAAAACTGATTGGTTATAGTAGAGAGCCCTGCAGGTTGGTATTGAGTCTGGTGCTTAACGATCACAATGCTAATGCAGACAATGTTCTACAGATCAAATTCAGTGTGTTGTTGCATTGATTGTGATGAAGTATTCAAATTGGACTTTTCATTTACAAATGTTATGCCTAAATGACTTGGATTGGTATCGGTGGGCAAAAAAAAAAAAGTCTTGATCGGAACATCAATAGTTATACCTTTGATTTAATTTGTGTTTCACAAAGAAATTTTTCATCTGCCCAAAACTGGACAGAATCACATTCATTTTGGTCAGTAAAAATATTACTAATTATTGACCACAATTAGTCGTTAATTTTGAAAACAGATTGCATGCCGTACTTTTAAAGAATAAAATAAGAGTACTGTATGGTTGCAAAGTAGAATGGTAAAATAATTCAACTAATAACATTCAGTTCTTATTTGGTGTGTTAACGTTTGTAATTGTTTGGAGCCAAAGTCAAAATTGGAATACACAAGTTTGATTATCGCCTAGTCTTAAATTGAACTGCATAGTTCAACCTAAGCCTCTTGACTGAAATAGGAAGCTAATTTAGAAAAAGCAAGAAGACACAAATAAGACACTTCTAGGTTCCTTCATTGTTGTTCTGCTTCCCTTCTATCTTTAAAGCAAAAACAATTCCGCATTCTATAGTTTTGTTCCTGAATAACTGGTAGATAGTTTCAAATATATAATTAAAAACGTACGCACTACATTTTCCAAACACTCCATCTCGGTGTGTGTATAATTACACCCTTTTGCATTCCCTTCTTAGCCATTAGGTGTTATCATTGCATTTCCTTCTATTTAAAGCTGAGCTCCTCAAGCCTGTGTGCATCATGTTAAAAGGCTTGACACGCCACATTAGCTTTATAAAACAGCAACCACTGAGAAACGGGTGGAGGGCGGGGGAATACCAGAGAGGAAAATCATATGTTGTCGCAATGTACCGTCCGTCGAAGAGAGGCCGTGACACTGCACAATCTGTGGATCGCAGACATGGGTCAATGATATTTTAAAGTCTGCTTACTTCTCCACCAGATGGTTGGTCTTGGCCACAAGGCACAGCGATGCAAAAAAAAAAAAAGAAGAAAATGGAATGATTCACAGTAAACAACTTTTAATTAGAGCAAATCTCCGCTTCCAAAAAGATCTTTAATTGCTGTAACTGTCCTGCCACTGTAAACCTGGTGCTAACATGGCCGAAAATCTCAATGGAAACCGAGCTGTCCGTCAGGAATGCCTGACAGCTAATCCCGAGGCCTTTTGGCTGCATCATACCAAACTGTCTTAAACACATAGAGATATACCGTGGAGCCTGCCTCTGCCAGACATGTATGAGATTACTTTAAATATTTGGGGAAGCAAGCGCTAACAAATGTCCTGAACCCCCACAGTGTGAGCGGACTTTAAAACCAAGCGTTCCGAACCATAAGCTCGTGCCGTCTAAGCTACAGCAAGCCTCCAATTTCCCAATTTTCCTGCTCATTCAGTTGAAGTTTCATACTTGTGTTTGTTCACGCTACTCTGTGAGAGCAGCGCCATTTCAAATTCCTTTCTGCGTAGGTGGCAGCGACTGACATCCCTTTGACTTCATTAGGGAGCAGGGACCCAGCAACAAGGCTGGCTCTGGGAGAAAGGGGGGATTAAAGACAAAAAGAATAGGCAGTGAGGGTGAACAAAGCAACAACAAAGAGAGAGAGAAAAAGAAACAAAGCACCCCTAACCTAATTTCCTCTGATTCAAGCTACTCTGGTGCACAACCAAACTGTGGAAAACAGGTCTTCTGAGAGAGTTAAAGTGAGCTAACTGCGACAGTACGACTTAAAGCTGAAATCAGCAACATTAAAAAAAACAACAACTGCATAAATAATTCACCCTCCTTTTTCCAAGGAGAAAATCTTGACATATGTACCAAAATTTGCATAATAACCCCCCTTTTAAAAATGTTTTTGTCGTCAAATATCTCAACCTTTTGATTTGATTTGAAACGAACGTTGGGGAGGTTCTTGCACTTTTAATTCATCAATGACCTTTTGTTCGTTTTGGGAACTCACAAAGCACTCTTGTCCAAATGGGAATAAGATAAATATAGTTAGGTATATAAGGGTGATATGTGTGTCATTTATGCTTTAATACAAAGCTGATTAGACAATTTACCCCCTTCTTCTTGAGGATAATGGATAATTGATATCGTTTAACATAGTCTGAGGGCACAGTGAAAGATGTGGGGCAGCAGGCATCACTGAAGCTGTTCCTCTGCTCTTACAGGGTGTGATGATCCCAAAGCTACACAGTTAGGTGAGTTTCCAACCTATATAATGAAAGCTTTTAGCATGCATGAACATGTTTAAGTGGAAGGTTGCAGAATTTAAGGCATGCAAAGAATCAGCATGGTTGACATCTTGTATTGTTTGCTGCATGGGAGCAGAATGCGGCTGCACTGAGTGAGAGTGAGGGCGTGCTTCATTAGTCCTCCCTACTCCAGCTCCAGGGAGGCTAAATTTATTAAGGGGGCCGGATGTTGCACAACACCTGCCGCTGCGCTTCCCTCTGTGCAATAAAGGAAAGGGAGTGCAGCGTGCTAGCTAGCGCTAGTGGTAACTGCTGCTCATTGGACTGAGGCTGATGAGCTGGGGCTAATTCAGGGGGTGATTATGTAGTTTGCTGGACCACTAAACCTCTTTAAGCCCGTAATTACTGCCTATTTGAGCAAGGGGGAGGCACTCCAAAGCAATCGGTACTTGCACCAAGCGATGGAGAGAACAGCAGCCACAGCTGGAGGTGGGCTGCCTCAGGGCTGCCTGGGAATGAGGGGGTGTCTAAATGGAAGTAAGAGGAATCTACAAAGCCTCATCGCAGTCAGGTACCACAGAAAGCAGAGAGGAAACAGTAGGATACCCCTAAGACCACCAGCAAGCTCCAAGCAACGACGCTCGGAGCTAGCATTTTAGCAATACTTTCTGAGCCTAAAAACAAATGTTCTCTTGTTATACCCAGATAGGATGCAACTGGCTCGTTAGACAGGGCTGCAAAGAAACAGTGTGTTCTTACCGGGGAGTTCAAAGGAACGAAACCAAGACAATTGATTTGAAAATCATCCTGATCACATAAACCCTTCCGATTGAGCTATACTTCAAAGTAATTGTAAATAATTGTAAGTAAAAAGTAATTCACATGTCATCATGATGAGAAAATAAAATCTTTTTTTAGACATACAAGTGAGACCTTAAGTTTCAGACTGGAGCTCAACCATAAGGGAATTTCTTTCATTTCACCTGACTTTCAAGGAAATGTGACTTTACGTAATGCCACTGAAATCAGATCTCATAAAGGAAGCAGTTTAGGGACCAGAGAACATTCTAATAACCTTGGTGATATTATTATACCATTATCATAATTACCCTTTTGCCCCCAACGTTTTAATTAGAAACTCACCCTTGGCCCCGCAGGGGGTTAAAGGAACCAGAGATGGGGAATGCTGGAACTAGGTAAAGGTATTTCAGAATTGCTCCCTTATGCTCTTTGAAGCAGCAAGTACAGGAAGACAGAAGGGGTGATGCAGGGCTCTTATTGAAAGATGAAGCTTTCACACTCCAGCTCCCTTCCCCCAGATCTCTGTCTATCAGAGAACATTTACCCCCCTCCCCACCTCCCTTCTACCTCCCTCTTCCTCCCCGTCTCCATCACTATGCTCTATATTTAGCATTTTGTTAACTATCTGTTGGGTTCCCTCCTTTTCCTCTCCTGTTTTGTCCCACCTCCACTTAACTCACCTCTTCTACAATTAGCTTTGATGCGGTCTGTACCTGCTTTCTCTTTCAAACCAAACACTTCTCTCCATTCCCTTCTTCTGCTCTACCACTGTCTTTCCTCATCTTGTGCAACAGCGGGCCTTCTCCATCAGTGCACCCCTTTTACAAATCAATGACTTAATCTGTCGTAACAAACAAGTGAGCAGCACCCTCGGCCTCATTCTGCTCCCAAGAAGCGAACGGAGTAACGAGAGAAGAAAGCAAACAGCTGTTAGACGCAAAATGCTGAAAGCTGAGGGAAATAAATGTTAAAACGAATGATGTGGAAAGATAAGCGAGTAAATTCTGGGTTTTAAAAGGCTCAATTCGGGTCTGTAACACAAGCAAAGGTGAGAAACAAAACGGGTTTTGTTTGGGTTTTGAGCATGTCTCCCTTCAATGTGACAGTCCAGCTCTTCCACCATGAGTTATTGCCTGCCTGCATTCACCTCCTGGTTCACTAGCTATGATTTCCCTCACTCCACTGGACACACAACCATACACAAAAATCCCACAAAAAAAAAAGCACAAACACTGACATGCACACTTGTGTGTTTGGGACTGTGTTCGTGACTGGCCCCAACCACAAGGGCACTTTGGGTCGGCTGGTCAAGCTGAACAAACCACCAACCTATGGCCATGTTTCATTCACTGTTGACATATAATGCATTGTGCTTATCCGTGGTTTATGTGAAAAATATATCAATCTTATTATAAAAGTGTTGAAATGAGCGAGACCCCAGATGTTGTCCATAAATATCTGCTGTCTTTACAGTGCCTTTGATAAAAAACAAAAGTGCACCAATATCATCATTCAAAAATGTAGGGCAATTTCAGTTGTATAGTATAGAAAAATAAAAATGACAGAAAGTCATGGAAGAAAGGAGTAATGGGTGAGTGAAGTCAGAGAAGCAGAAGACTTGCATAAAAGATAGGAAGCCCGTAATTTTTTTTTTTTTTTTTCGAGAGGAGTATTTTGTCTCAGGCGGAGAAAGAGAGCAGTCGAAAGAGACAGGGTTCACGCATGGGCAAGAATACAAGTGGGAGGAACTGAATTGATAAATTAGTTCAGCCAACGTGCAAACTGATTACCACAACAGCAGAGCTGGAGCATCTATCAGGCGGCGGCATGGAACAAGGCACAAAAGGCACGCACACATTCACTCTGCCTTAACAAAAGAGACATGAGGCTGACAGTTACAAATAATATAATAGCACAACTGCATATGCAATCACACACACCCACCAAATGTATCTGGGGCAAGCTGTTACAGTTTGCTGTAAGTAAAATGTACTCAGCTGCTGACTGCAGACAGAAAATATCCACCAATCCTCTGGATTGCCAAACACACTCCAATGGATCATGGCTAACAGCTACTGCTAATGGGATTTCACACCTAGCACAGTTATTGTACAGAATGAATGGATGAACAAACTCTCGGGACACTCACGGGCAATGTTCTGTGTGTGGGTGGTAAACATTTGTATTCCTATAGTTTCTTTAAGAATAAGGGCCATTTTGCCCCTTTGGCCTTTTGGTTGTTTTTTGCCAGACAATTTTATATTTTTATCTCACAAATATATGAAAAAATAGACATCAAGAGAAATTATTGGCCGTACATTGTCTATTGGTGCAAAATGGTTTATTCAACAAGATTGTAACAAATGAGGTTGCAGACTGGCAAAGGGACAAAGTGACCTGGAACCAGAATTCTGATGTACTTTGACCTAGTCACTAATTTGTATTTATGCTCCTTGCTTGCATGTTTTGCTAAGATAGATCAATAGCTAAATGATAGCATAGCATCAAGCTAACAACAGACTTAACTATTTCTTCTTGTGAGTCGGACTTTGCAAATGGTTGTCAGGATTCTGCAGGAAACAATCGAAGCTTGGTTAGCAGCCCTGAGTTTCATATTCAGTATGGCAGCACCGCAGAAAGAATGTAGTTAGGGTGGCCCATATAAATGATTTATTAGTGAATCTGAAAGTTCGTATCTCTTTCTAATAGTGGCACACCTTTTGTCATACAAAATGGTAAAATTTTACAACACATATTTGTAAACATGTTCCTTTTGTGTTTTGAAGCAGAAAAAGAATAGAAGTGCAGGGCTAATGGCTTCTATGACTAACAGTAGCTAGCACCAAGGCAACTTACAAATCCTGCCATTTTTTTGACTGGCAGCTGGAATGATCTGAAATCAGATTTTATGCGCTTCGATCCTCTGAGCTCCGTCCTCCAAGACAAATTGAATGCAGCATTTTGACAATATTCATCCCGACTCGACCCCATGTCAAACTTGCCACACACTCTCCAATAAATTCCACAGCAATGGTGGGGAACTCCACGTCCTAACAAATGGAGTCATTGTTGTAACACCTTTATAAAATACCGCGTATGGCTACTGTGTGTTTAAATTTGCCTCAAAGTGTGCACTTCTGTGACCCCCATCTTTGCATTTGCGGATCACCGTAAACTGATTAGTTGGCTCCAAACCAAGAAAGGCTTCACATATCTGAGCTACTGAGCCTGTAACCACACACACACACAAACACACACACACACTTCTCACATACAGCTGATAATGAAAAATAGAACTAGTGAGAAACACAGCTTCAGCATGAGGCCATCAATCTTTCTGACATACAACAATGACACCACACTGAACTGTTTCATAGTTTCCCCAACTATGAGGTTATGTGGTAGCTGAGGGGGGAGGGTAACCAAAAGGAACAAGATGGCAGAAAGGGACACAACTGTGATGAATTACTAACGGTGAAATTAAATTTTGCCCTAATCATGATGCTTGTAAACCCGGAAATAAATAGCATAATTCTGTATGCTTCTCTTTGCAAGTACGTAATTTGTGGATGTATAACTGAAAAAAAAAACAAGTCCATTTTGAATATTCAAATCTAAACTGGTCATCTGGTCTGTTCAGCTTCGAGAGCCATCAGATCTCTTGATCTCTTCCAGCGCTACTGACCGACCTTGAGGGTCTGTAAAGTTCTCACATTCTCAAGAAAACACACAAACCTACTTCTTGACTAACGCCAGATAAGCACACACACACATACACATGCACACACACAAATGTGCAAGTTCTTGGTCCAGATCTATGGCAGACGTCTAGGAAAGAGTTCAAAGGTGACATGAATTAAAATTTAACTGCCCTTGAGGGCTTTTAAATAGTCGGGTAAAACGATACAAGAAGCATAGCAGAGAAACTGGAGGAAAAGAAATGAAGTGAAGCATTCATAGAAACCTAAAGGGGCTTCTTAAAAGACTCAAAGTGCTGTAATAATGGGAATAACAATAAAATAATCAAGGATTTAAAAAACATAACTGCTTATCATACTGTGTCTAGAAGGATTGTTGCAGATGCTTATGTCTTCTATGATTAATGTTCTAAACACTTTTTTTATTGACATTTTCTCAGTTAAATCTAGCACAAGACCAGAAATATTTCCATTCCCCTGTAAATTCATACCTGGATGGTACTAGGAAGCTCTTTCAGATTGAAATGTCTTACAGTTCTTAAAACTAGTGATGTACCAATAAGTAAGCCAAAGATTAGGGTCAATTAGACTTCTTTTAAATCAAATGCCAGAAAATTTGGGGGGGGATCAAATCTAAAAACTCCCACCAGTTTTGGTCTATAATCTTATTTAACAACAGGATGTACTTTGATGCAGTTTTTGTGAATTTAATAAAGATCTGATAAAAGTTAGGAACATACACTTTGATGAGTAAATGGGACTAATCTTGTAATATCTTAATTTTCTTATGGATTCATAATAACTTCCTCAATTAAATAACTTGTCGCACATGTTTTTTTTTTACACACTAATGTCTTCTGAAAAATCCTGACAAAGTCTGACAAAAATCGAATTCGGCAAGTCAGGCATAGAAAGATTTATGGAAATTGGCCAGGAAAAGTCTCATCTCTACTTGAAACAATCTAAAAGCTGCTACGTTTTTTGTTTTTTTTATTGCAATTCTTGTTAGAGTGAAACAAGATGGGAATCTAAGCCCTCAAAAGAAATTAAAGTTGAAAAAAGAAAAAATCCATCAATTCAAATAATGGTAATTTCGGCAATGACTGCAAATAAACAGAGAAAATACGCTTTACATTTCTTGAACTGCTGTCACAAGTGACCAAAAAAAAAGCCAGTATCTCAAGAAACCAACATTTATCTTGTAAGCAGCAAAAATGCCATATGTGAGTCGCTCTATCACCTACTGTATTGCTCTACCCATCTGCTCATCTACTCAACCATCCATCATTCCATCCATCAATCACGACACAGATGACCTTTCAGGACTCTCTGTCAGGACAGAGGCCCTCCCTCGGCCCCAGCCGTACCATTACCCCATCCTATCCCATACCCTCCCCCTTAAACCCCCAGTACCCCACAGAAGGAACTCACACCTCCTGCTCCTTCTCCAAATGGACTGGTGCTACTGCCATGACCCTGTTGGTAAAGAACGCTCTTAAGATTTGGGTATAATCCACAACAGAAGCATGAAAGTCTTTTGAGAAAGGGTTGCAAAACGTGTGAGCACCACGGTGTATTTGTCTGGGAGGGTCAGTCCACAAAAAGAAGCCCCCATAGAAAGCTGTCTGTTCTTAGGTCCCTGGGGCCTGTCAGGAGGGATAATTGATGATGTTTTCATTACAAGGTGTGGGGTAATGTGGGGGCTGGGGCAAAATATGTGAGAGCGTGTGTGCATGTGTGTGTGTTAGTGGGGGTGGGCAGGTTGACTCAGCTGCCGCTTCTTTGACACCAGCCACTCCTGCGATTGGTACGGACAAGTCACTTCTTCCAAAGGCCCTCGTACAAACACACCCGTGCATACTTAAGCAATCACACACACATTTGCAGAGACACCAAACAGTGGTCCGTCAATGGCAGATGTACACAAACACACAGCTCAGAGCCAGCTCCCCTGCCAGAGATAAAAGTATCTGAAAGCAAATAAAAGCGCTTGTTTCTATGTTCTACCACAGTCATGCCAGGCCTTTGGCAGATCTGCCCATCTGTCTGTCGTCTCTTAGGGCCTCTTTGAAATGCTCATGCAATGGCGCCAAAGCTTCTGACTGCCACTTAGATTAAATTAGGACTTAATCCGAGACACCAGCCCACAAATTACTTTACAGTATCAAGGCAGACGTCGTGCCTTTATTATCGTTTATGAATAACTGAATGAAAACACACAAATAGTCAGCTGATGTTCTCCTTTCAAGTTATCTTGACGATGTCTATTCAAAGCCATTAACAAGGCGTCCCTGTGGCTTTGACGTTTAGTTGCAAAAAAAATTTTTTATGGGAAACCTCATTTCTGTGGTGGATAGATAAGAGGAAAAAAACAATCACAAGGCAACCTTGTCAGGAATACGATAACAAAAAAAAGTGTTTGTAATCTCTCAGTGTTCTGGGTTCAGTTCAGGCATTGTAACTTTTTTCCAAATGTGTCTGCTCTCCCTGTTCCTCCTTATCACTACAAGTGTGTAGTCAAGATGAAAGTGGTCAGGAGTAACCCTCTGATCTTTGTTTGAAAACAGAACCAGAGGGATAACACTTTTTTCAGCAATACCTTGCCATAGCGAGTCAGGGTTGCACTGGGTGACCTGGGTGCTGACATATCCAGGTTCCTGCAATAAATAGTCCAATAATAATGGTGTCTGAGGCAAATATGAACTATGACCTCAGACCTTTTTTTCTCCTGAAACTCCTGTTGTATAGAGGACAGTCTCCAGTATATGGTGTTCTGTTCTCTTGACTCCCGGGTACTAATGTGTGGTACACCAGCAAGCTGCAGGTTTCCATATTGATGCTAAACTTCTGAACCCTTGGCTCTGGTTTGTTGATCTCATCGTTTCCTGTAACAACCAATGAAAGTCAATGGGCTGCTTTTTATTTCATCCCTTCACCATTTCGTACCTTTGTACTTTTGGTCGTTTTGTACCAGGTACACAATTGACACATGGTCAGATGTTTCCTACTGACCATGTGTTAACACGGTTGGCATGCCAGGGAACAATTTGGTACCAAGAATCTTACTATAATTTTATAAGTGTCAATTGACTCAAATTGGGATCAGATCCAAAATACATGAAAATAGGGTGCAATACCACATCTTCAGATATTCATTGTTCGTTTTAATTATTTGCAAGAATTGACTATTTTTGTGACTATTTCCATTTTCGATAAAAATAGTTAAGTGAAAAAAACTAATCCAAAAAGTTTAAGTACATACATTTGTACCACATGGGGGTATGACTTGGCGAAGGGACGAATTGATTGAAGCCTAGTCTTATTCAGCCAATCAGTCAGTCTTTGAGTTTTTGCTCAACAAGACTCAACGCCATCTGCAAATGCTATGTAGTCTGAACTGTGCTAATATATTTTGCATAAACCAGAAAAACAAAATCACACAAGGGTGGGAGGATTATGATAAAGATATCAAGACTACTGTTGTCTTTTAGTCATCCATCACATTTAGTTTATTCACGCTTATTCACAATAAATATAACCTCAAGGCCCTAGTCAAGTCAAACAGGTCCAGCTCATTACATTTCTATTGAATCTAATTTGGTCTAAATTCAACTGATATCAATCTGGTTCAGTCCAATGTATTTCAAGCATATAGTCAGATTTAGGGTCTATTCATAAACAATTATTTCAATATTTGTAGTATAATAAAGTCAAATTCAATGGATCAATTGCTATAAGGTTCTCTATCTAAGGAAGGCCGGTTGCCTCAAGTCATTGTTTTTGTACAACTATCTCCTCTTGAGCAAGCATGTGGCGACAGTGAAGATGAACTATTCAGTTTTGACAGGAAAGTACCTCCAGTAGAACTGGGCTCAGTATCAGCATTGAATCTGTTGCTGCCTGCTGGGAGATATCTAACCAACGTTCTCTAAAGTCGCTGGACTGGAGTTTGCTCTAATGTTTATTTAATTCAAAACATTCTGATCAGATCTGACACTGTTTTAGGTTTTCCTTAATACGTTTCAAGATAAAACATGTTTGGAGAGAAGACAAACTGTCACAATAGTTCTAAAGGCCGGCTCCATCTGGTTTTGCAGTTTTGACAATTAATTAATATTATTTCAAGTTTATCATAATCAACTGAAACAGCTGTTATTTGCTGCTTTTTGTCCTCTCAGGACTTAAAAGTAGTATTTAAAGTCTACAAGAAGGCAAAATGTGTTATCCATTTATCCATTCATCCATCCAGAGCCCAAACCAGCTAGTCTCCTGGTCTCGTCTGCCAGTGCAGAAATGAATTAGATCACTTTTCACACCTGTTTCTGCTCAAACCCTCCCAGCACACACTGCAGCGCTGAAGAATAAAAAAGAAAAAATCGACACACTGCTCCCCCAGCTCAGCTACACCTGCGTTTAAATTATTCTCTAATTGTATTAGCAGCAGATTAGGCCTTCCAGTTGGATTTTTTATACTCTCTCGCACTCTGCATTTTCAACATTTTAAGAGGAGAGGGGAGGGGGGAAGCAAAGGCAGCTTATTGAGGGTTTGCGGGTTGGGTTCTTTTATGAGCTGCGATCATGGCTGCCCCTCGTTACACTGCATATGTGTACAAATAAGAGGGGAGGAGAGCCAGGATGTGAGTGTGTTAGTGATAATGTGTATAAAAGTGTGCGAATACACCAATGCTGACACTTCAAATGCCAAACTTACTGCTACACACACACACACACACACACACACACACACACACCTCCATGAGCCTGAGTGAGGCAGCAATCTAAATGGGAATTTGGTCTGTGTGTGCAGCTCACAGGCGGGGGTGAATTCCATCTAATTACTCTATCACATAATTTCACAAATTGCCTTTTCATTGGGGAGTGGAGAGCAGAGCACAGGGCGCGTTGGGGATTTGAGGCCTGAGCTTTCATTTACTACTCATTTCTTGTTAAATTAAACAAGAAAATACCATTTGTGTGGAAGGGAGGGTGCAGCCTTGGTGGGGAGGATAGACTGAGACTGCACAGTGGGAAAGGATTGTTGAAAGGGGATAAGACGCCATCTGCTTTATCTCAGGATTTGCTCCCCAAGTTGTAAATATAAAGATATGAGTTAAATAGGCTCAGAATCACAGCCAACACTTGACAAAGCTCTGAACCACAAAAAAGTTGATTTCTCTGATCAGATGTGCATTTACAGTCACAAAAAACAGAATCTGTACATAATGAGGTCAAATGAAAGCAAATATCACAATTCTGTGGGCAGACAAGTGACAAAAGCCACCCCCCCCCACCCCCACACACACACTCTTTTTATGTTGGTCTCCTACCCAGTTTACAGCTGCACGTCAAGCTGGCAGCAGACTGCTTGCTTTGCCCATCGGTGACAGGCGCTTAACGCTAATGTTTTGTAGTCGCTCCAAGCCAGCACAGCCAAATTCTTGCGCTGAACTCGTCCCACAAGCATTGTCAACAACATATGAGCTCATTGGGTGTGTTGGAGAGAACTCAAGCTGCAAACGTTGTCATCATCACAAATTCAATACTGCTGCCCTGTGTCTCAAATACAAGCCTGTTTTCTCCCGGTCAGACCTGCAGCTGCCCAAAACGTACAGCGGCTTTGAATACTCTGATGATGAAAACAACAATCATGGGAATTCAATGATTTTTCTTTTCTTTTTTTTTTTTTTTCTTTTTTTTTTTGGTTCTGTTGCCCTAGCACAGTATGAAATAGGAGGTCCCACAGTTTATACAGTGAGCAGAGAATGAAGAAATGACTTCAACACAGCAGTAAAAGAATAGCTGTATAAATGCCACCTACCTCTTACCCTGCTGGTGCACTCTTAGCCCCGTTTTGCTACCCACCTTCCCTTTCCGCTTCGATACAATGGGAACTCCCCTGAGGGTCCAATTATGAGGGCGACTATCATATAATACACAGAAGTTTGGGATCCAAACTTGTAGTGTAAGTCTAGTTGTTTTTTCCCCCTAATCTGTCACTATACTGATGTCAACTGAAAAAGCCTGACTCACTGGCTGCTAGAGGAATTCATCTGTGAAGACAATCTGCTTATACACAGTATTTGTGGGTAAGTAACTAATATTAATAAGGACTACTGGTCAAATCGATGGTAGTATAGAAGAGTCATGAGTGTGAATGAAGGACACCAGTCTGGCATCTACAGTGCTGACTAACCCTGGTAAATGTATGTAAAAAGCCTTCGAATAAATATTTAATTCAAATTTCAAATTTAAGCATTTAGAAAGCATAGGCTCTAATGTTCCCACTTTTATTGATTAGGGAACCATTACCTATTGAGAAAAAAATAGTTTTTAACAAAACTCCACAATTATTGGTACCCCCGCTATTAATGGTTTGTACAATCCCATTTTCCAAATAGGAGAGCGTTCTCCTCCTTCTCCATCACCATCTCACTGGACTGGTGTTTACAGAGAGGGAGATATTTGATCATTTCTCTGTGCTCAAGCTCTTTAGATGTCCAGGGTGCCCCTCTTAAGCTCCCTTATGGTCAGAACCTTCTAACGAGATTCCCAGGACCGTTTGGAGGAGAAACAGGCCCACAGCATCACACATCTTCCACCTTACTTAACAGCTGGAACGAGGCGCTGTTCTACATCTTCATCCTATTTTTCCGATCAGATCCACTAGCCTGATTAATCTTTGCCTCGTCTGACTAACAGTTCCATTTATATTCCCAGCAGTGCTTCTCAAACTCCACTTATTTACCTTTGTGAGAGTAAACTTGCTAGTTAGAAGTTACTATTAAATTCTGATCAACTTCAAAAAGTAAAGTATAAATGAAAAAGGCTTCAGTTACACCTATTCTAAAGCAATGCGGTACCGCGCGCGAGCTATTTTTAGAAACACAACGTCACGATGACGTCACATCACGTGGTACGCAGTAGGGCAAACTCCCAAACGCGCCGCTGTTTTGGTGTGGAAGAGACGTGCGTTAGCCTAGGTTTTACTCGGTAAACGACTGCTTTTTCCAACATCTAAGACCATGGTTTATAAACATTGTTGCTATGGGACGTGCAACAGCGACTCGAGGTACGCTGATCGGCCGCATATGAAGGATGTTTTCTTCATTAATTTCCCGAAACTCAAGAGTGCCAAGGAGAAATGTGTGCGTTGGGTACACTTGTGCGGGCGGCCTACACAACATTTCAACCCGGAAAAAGTTACCAAATTCACCTACATATGTAGCCGACGTGAACGGAGCACGGTGGAAATCATAACAAAGGCATGAACGCCGAGCAGGGAAAAAAACAAAGCTTACCGTTGAATCAACTCGGCCCGTCTTCCGTTTTTTTTGAGCCCTCGACACTCAAGCCACCGTTTCAGCTGAAGGTTGGTGTGCTCTTCCACAGTGCGACCAGTAAACCGTGCGCCTGGGACATCGTCTTGGGTAAGTTTAATGGCTGCAAAGTCGGTCATATCGCTGGTTCTGTTGCGCTTGTAATGGCTGGTTTGTATGTGCGTTCTACGACTGTTTGCCCTACCGGTGCGGCAAAAGGGGCGTTACTCTTAAGGCAGTGACGTCACGTGCGCGGTACCGCATTGTTAGGTGAGCTGTTGCAAAGAACAATTAATTCTTAAGCTAGGATTTATTTTCCCAATAAATAAACATACTCAAATTAAAAGTTTGATTTTGTCACATTTCTTTCTGTGAAATGTTGCACATCTAATTTCCATTTTGGTTTGCTGAGGATAATGCACGTATCGAAACAGACATTAACTTTTCACTTTGGAGAAAGTCTGCACCAAAACAAAGTAAAATTCTTCCCATTTTGTGCTGGCAAGCAGCTTACCCATTGTATCGACTGTTTGCCAGCATGTGTGTATATCGCTTGGTTCCTCTCTCATTTTTGCCTGTGAGAAGGAGAGTCTCATGGATCCTTCCTTATCCCTCTCTTCACCCCCTCACGCTTATATCCTACCAACTGTTTGAAATCTAACAGTGTGGAAACCCCTCATAAGCCTGATTCAGGGCGTAATATGACACAGGTGGTGTGATACTACGTGTGTTTAACATGGTGTGTGCATGCTGGGATGTGTGTGTGTGTGTGTGTGTGTGTGTGTGTGTGTGTGTGTGTGTGTGTGTGTGTGTGTGTGTGTGTGTGTGTGTGTGTGTGTGTGTGTGCTACAAACGGCTCTCCTGTTTGACCCTGAAGGGTTTGGGGTGTGTGATTAGAGGTCATGGAGAGAACGAGTGAAAAGGGAGAGCAAAAGGCGGAATAGTGTAAAAGGTGTTCACCAAAAATCCCTGTTTGCCTACCCTGCAAATGCCGGTGTGCACTGTGAGAAAGCCCTCGCCCTTTGCCATTAACTCTAGGTAGCCAAAGCACACGCTGCACAATGCATCCCACCAACATCAAAGACTGGCCACAAATAAATAAATAAAAAGTAAGGCCTGTGAAGTATCCACAGTCCTCCGCATCCTCCTCTTTGGCTTGTGCAACGCCAAACCAAGAGCCACTCACCCAAACTGTATCATGTTCTCCACAAACTCCTGACATCGGCAGAATGTGAGTGACGCAGCGTTCGGAAAGTACTTATAAAACATCTTTTCTTGGAACAGCTCTTTGAGGAAATGTTAATAAAGCCTGTAAAGTGGCAGAAACGCAAACAGCTTCCAGCTCTTCTACTTGCTTTAGTCTAAACTTTGAACCCCAGCGCAATTTGATTCAATGTAAATTAATAGTTTTGTTAAACACTAGATTTTATTTCACTTCGATCTTCTTTGAAGAGGCATCAAGAGCATATTTAGGGCTTTCAACTATTTATAAAAGGGTAAATTTGATCTGAAATGCTGTTAATTTTCTTTTTAACCCAGAATGGTTACGTGCAAAAACAATTTGAGAACGCCTGGGAGGTCTTGAGGCAGGATTAGATCAACTATCTTATGTTGGAGTGTAAATGCTTTGGCCAAGCAAATTATGGCCTAAATATGAGCAATGTTGCTTTTAAATTAGTGCTTCAGATGCACAAAAACCTAATTCAGTCGTAGGTTAAAACAGCGAAGGTTGTCCCAGAGAAAGTGTTAGCAGAAGAAGAGCCTACAGGAAGTGCATCAGTCAGACGCCCCCCTACCTCCACAGTGTAATCATATACGTGACAGTATTGCATAGCTCTGTAAGTTTACATAACATACTGATATAAATAATTCTTCTGTGGCCACACTTACGCGTGTAAAAACAAATATGCTTGTAGGCTGTATTGGGACGTGCTTCCTGTTTGGTGAGCACGGCTCACGGCAAGAGTGACAATCCTACAAAATGAGATTGCCAAAAGAACGGAACATGGAGCCTTTTAAAAGTGCACTCTGCTTTCTATGACATTATGAAACACGTCTGCAAGTCCTTGGGGTTGTGAGCGAGAGCAAGTTATTGAGCAGGTAACGGGAAGGCTGAGCAGAGTACAGCAAAGTTGCTCTGTTTTGTCCTTTTGAGATTTCAACCTCTTTCAGTCATGGAACATCCTAGATCTGGAAATGTTGGCACCCATTAGGAAATCTCAGAGCTAGTGTAAGATGCTCCTCTCTTTAAGGAATACATACGCTGGCTACAGTTTTAGTCACGCTAGCTAAGCTAATCGCTATTAAAAGATCTGAGGAGTCAGATGCATTGTCATGAAACAGGGAGCAGATCATCTGTTTCAGTGTAAGATGAACTAACACAGGGCTTCACTGTGGCACGTGAGACCCCTGAAAGGACGCTATGGGAGCAAAATAAATAAATAAATCACAAAACAGCCCTGAAGAAGTTATTTTAATCTTATAAATATCCCATTAAACGAAAATCGAATTACATTGCCTACAAAATAAAATTAGTTTCCACCAAACTATTTGTATCATTCTCAAATGATGACTGGTTTTTCTGCTAATTGAGGGAAAGCAAAGCCAAACCAGCTGCCTTTTGGAGCCCGTCTTGCATTTGTTAAGTAATCTAACGAGGTCCTTCAGTCTATCTGCACAAATTGCCGGCGGTGCCTCTCCTCAGCCTCAGCCTCATTCAGTTGCAGCAGATGATCAGAGATCTCTCGAAGATTACACGGGTCCCTGTCTTTGAAGTGTTACCTGTACAAACTGAGCTAAGCTGTGAAGAAATGTGTCAAAATGCATTTGAGTGTTGGATAGTGTGTGTGTGTGTGTGTGTGTGTGTGTGTGTGTGTGTGTGTGTGTGTGTGTGTGTGTGTGTGTGTGTGTGTGTGTGTGTGTGTGTGTGTGTGTGTGTGTCAGGTGTGCAAAAGTCTTTGTACCAAACACTAGCTGTTCAGGGCCAGAAAGACATGGGAAGGATCGTTCTTGGCGGAGGATTAAGGATTACAAGGTGATGTGATGCATGTATTGTTTTGCTGAACTCACTGTTAGGTGCTGGAAGAGCCACGCTCTCATGATGTTGGTGGCCACCTTAGGAAAAATCCCTCTTTTTTTGTTGTGTTTCTTCTCTTTATCCGGGTCATCATCGTCCCCCGTGCTCGGCGAAGCCACGCTGTTGTCCAGACCGTCACCTGTCACATGACAAGAAACAGGAAGAGACAGCTCCGATCAGACACAGGAGTTTGTTTACTTCCTCCAATTGCCGGGCCTTTTTGCGCTCAAAGGGAATAAATGTGATTTCAAAAGGAACTCTGAAGGGCTTTGTAGGCACAGACGGATGGGTATGGAGCCTCAACAATAGCGAGAGGAGAATGGTGGGGAATCAGCACCTCATAAATGCATTCATTTTTAATGCATTTATAAATAACCCTGCCTTTCATTTTTGTCCCCCCCCCCCTCCAAAAAAACAACAACACAGTAAGCACTTGCATCCTTCTGCGAGAAAGACAGGCGAAAAGGGAAGCACAAAGGACTAGTAAGGTCGCATTTCCCCACTCTCCCATCCAAGCCCGCGCAGAATTGAAAATGACAGAGAGATTTAGTCTTTATTATCCTGAGGGGAAATAGTTATTGAAGCGTCGCCCCAGCGCATTCTGCCATTTTACCTGAGGTGGAAAGAGTAACACGACACTACAAAAGGCAAGGTTGCGAAGATGGGGAGGAAGGGAGCGCGGGGACAGAAAATAAAGGGAAAATACATGGAAAAAAGACAGTCAGAGGCACAAAGCTAGCTGCTTTTCATAACAATAGCATCATGGCTGCTTACAGCAACCTGTAGGGCTTCGATAAGACTCTATTAAGGCCAGTTAACCTCACCTAAGGGGGGTACAGTGAGACACCTCAGAGTATTTGAGCACTGAAAGAGAACGTGACAGCAAAGTGCTCCACGGGCCTTTTCTCTGCATTCAGGCTGCACAACATTAACTCGTGAACACAGACACATACACAAACACACACACACACACACACACACACACACACACACACACACACATATTCAAAGCCACCCAATTACTGTACGGATTCTATACAGATCCAGTGGAGAGAAAGTGGCTCTTCCCATCTGTGGCGATGAAAAGCCTAATTGTTATTATCATTATTCAAAAACGCGAGCCACCCTGAATGAAGATGATAATCATTAAAGAAACATGAGGCGAAGTAAACAAGTGGCACCCTCGCGCCTGGATATTCCAGCACCAAATAACCCGACTTTTGTCCCACAACGCCTCCCTTGCCTTGAAGTGTGGGGAAGTGAGAAGGGGGAAAAAATATAAAAACTGCCAAAGCAGTGCACAGAATTGGATTCTGTTATTTATTGATTACACGCTAAGCACTTCTAAAGCATCTCGGTTTATTCACTGTGGCAAGAGTTGTGAGCCGCAACGACGCAGAGCGCCTCCACTAACTTCCAGAGGGCGACACCCAGCACCTTGGCTAAACCCTAAGACCAGGTTCATTGATAATTAATGGCGATGTTGGCGCTAATCCGGTTGGAGATGACTTTTTTCCAGCCTGCCACATCAATGGAATAATCAAGGGCCTAAAACCCAGGCCTTTGCTCCCCATTACCTCAGGCAAAAGAATTCCTGAAAGCATGCCTGGAGGGCACCTGAATTATACACGCCATTAGGAGAGAGAGCCTCTCAACAAACCAAACGAAACAACACACTTGGCCTGCTCTCCCTCTCTCTCCGACTGTGCTGGCAGAAGGAGATACATATGCACACATATTGAAGGCTTTTTAATGAACCTCATGTGGAAGTGGAGGTGACGGCATGGGGGGGGGTGGAGGAAGGATAAAACAAGAGCTGCCTTGGCACTGATGTCGGAGCACTGATGCGAACACCACCTACTGCGCATTGATAATGCACATATGAAGATCAAGCTCGTGGTTGGCTTGGGCTAATGTAACATAACCAATGGATAAAGCAGCCCAGCACATTGGAAAATTGATGATCTGGTCATTACCCTTTGCCAGTTTTTATTGGAATTCACCACACAAGGATGCAAATAAATATATATTGCCTTTAGGTTTTGTTTGGATTAATATTTAATGCGTTGCCTTTTTTCCAGAGTGTTCAATGTCTGGTCTCTTAAAACAATGTCAGGATTAATAGAACAATGTGTTCTAGTAAGTTTTCCGAAGCTGAAAATCTGATTCACAGCAGAAAAAAAATGCTTTTTTTTTTCAAATGTCTATGTGAAAGAATCTTAAATATATAAGGAAAACTTTCAGGAAGCCAAGTCTAAAAATGCTTTGTAAAGGTAGTGTTTTAAAAATTGCTAAAGAATTTTCCATCATACAACTCCAGTAATTTTCCTTTCAATAAGATGCTAGAGATAGTGCCAGAGGTTTTTCCGACTTCTGTAGAAGTATAGAAACGTTGCACTACTCCACCCCCACATATTGCTGCATTCTGCTGGTCCACTGACTATAAAAGATTAAATAAACAGTGTCTCTGTGCACCGGTGTGCAATAAAATTGGCAATGCTATGAGTTGCTGTAGATGCTACGGGGTTAGACTAGGCATGGGCTGTTTACCGGTCTCATGGTACAACATATCAAAAAAAGTTATGGTTTCAACTCTCTGGCCACTGAAGTTGTTTTACATTTTTCATGGTCAGTAGAAAGACCAATTCTGCTGTTTAGAAATGTTTCCAGTGGTTTCATCAGTCGTTGTGCTGGAACTAAAGCCAGACTCCTATTGAGATAAGGTAAGACTGCATGCCAGCTATCCAAGGAAGATAGCCTGACTGAATAGCCAGCGAACATCACTTTGTTATGCAAACTCTAACTCATACTCGTGTTACTGAATGAAAAACGAAACAGATAACAGATAAATATATGTGTTCACTCAAAAACCAGTACAGGATTTAGCTGGTATATTTTCAATAATTGTGCTTAAGTCTATGTTTAAAACTCAAAAATAAAATGGGGGGGGGGGCAATGCTGGATTCTTGGATTTCTCCCAGTGGGGATTTTATTTTGTTCATCAAACCAATGTTTAAATGGTCTAGGCCAAAGTTGATATATACTAATTTGGTCTAATAGGGATATATTTTTATGATTTTTATTTATTTATAGTTTTTTTAGCAGAAGTGTAAACTAGTTTTAGATCTGCTTGACAAGCAGAGATCAGACTGGTCACCAATCACAGCATCTTTACACAATGAGCTACACACTGACAGACTTTCATTGCTAGAAATTTAATGACTCTTTTTACAGACAGGCATTTAACTGCATTCCTCATCTGCTTTAGTGATATTCTGTTAACGCTATGCGTTCTCTGAGCTACAAGCAAGTCCATCACAGAGTTTGTGCCTCTGTGAAAGTGTAGTTGTTCTGGTGAGAAATGACAGTTCATACTGAAGAATTTGCTTTTTTTGTGGAAACAAACCGGACTTCACCTCCTGTTAAATGAGTGTTCACTGTACAGCCTGTGTGGCGTTTACATCCACCAGTAGAGTACAAAAACATAAATATGTCATGTTTCTTTCTGCATACTGGTGTTAATAGTCCAATATCACATCTTGAAATTTTTTAAGTAATTTCACAGAATCAAAAAAAAAAAAAAACATGTTTGTTACATTTTGTTTTGTGAAATTCCAAGCTTTGTAGACCAGACAGTTCTGCTTGGTCCAGACAGAGACAAAATATACTGGTCCATATAAGGGCTATGCATAAACTTTGGATTAACTCATGTCTAAATGAGGTCTCTGTGTAGCCTCAGTGTTGAAATCCAATCTATTGCTCAGTGGGTTAACTATAAAAGCAATCACGTCATGTTTTAGTTTACATTTTTGTGTTAAAACCATTATACCATGAAACTGTGGCTTTATAATTAAGGTTAACATAAATCGAGAACCTTGCATTGGCCCATACCTGGACAAAAACTTCTTTTTTTCATTCAGCAATCAATTACAATTGTTCAGCAACTGATCCATTAATTGATTAACAAGGCTTTTCAGCCCTTTGCTTAACAAGCAAGCACACATTGAGCACATTATACAGCTTCTGTGCCTCTCTGTCTGTCCTGGAAACACGCTCGCATTGCAAGCTTCAGTTACATCATTAGCCTAGCGCAAGCGCCGTCTGAGCCCGGCTAGTAAGTCCAGTTTTTTTTTCCTACTGTTTCAGGGCAAAAGAAATATACCCCCCCCCCACCCCTCCCTTCCCAGCTGCCTGCTGAAAAAAGACGGGTGAGCTGAATCGGGGCCCTGTAATCTAAGACCAGATTTTCATTGGAAGCAAATGCTTTCAATCCGTTGTAAAGACCGGCTCATGTTCAGCAAAGCCTACAATAACAAACCTAGGGGCTCGTCCTATGCGAGTTAGGAAAACAGAAGCAAACGGCCGGAGAACCAGTTTGGAACTAGAGTGAACAAGCCGCAAGTTCAGGAAAGAAGGTGAGGTAAGATGAGATCAAAGGAGATAAAGGAAACGTTTAGAAAATACAAAGAGAAAAACATTAACATTAAAAAAAATCTCTCGCTATAAACATTCTTTTTTCTCCGATTTTATCACCTACAACCCAAGTCAGACAGGGAATCACTAACACATTCACCATTCTTCTTTACACTTCTAAGTCTGACCTATGGACTCTTACTTTACAGAGAAGGGGAGCCAGCATCCATAGGTCAGACTTAGAAGTGTACATTTACTTTACCTAGAAGGAAGACGGAGGCAGAAGGCCGTCAGTTTTATTGGCATTTCCATTTTCAGTGCAATTTGATACCAATCACCTCCACAAGGTCTGGGGCTAATTTCTGGTTTTCTTTACCTCAGAGCGCAAGGCAAGTCATGGTAGAGAGAGAGAGAGAGAGAGAGAGAGAGAGAGAGAAGAGAGAGAGAGAGAGAGAGAGAGAGAGAGAGAGGAGGAAAGGCTGAGGCAGGAAAGGTGCTGAAGCCGTGTTTCAGCAGCCATGCTGGGGAAATGTCAACGGTGTTACCACAGCCTGTCAAGCAGACAGAGGCTACACAACGGAGCAGAAAACAAAGGAGAGATAAAGGGTGAGACAGTGCAAGAAAGAAAAGAGATGGAGAGGGAGAAAAAGGAATGAAGCAGCAAACTCAAGCCACTCGTGGAGGTAATGAAGGGGGAGAAAATAATGAGTAGGAAACGGTGCAGGGGAGTTAATCCGATGGGGAAAAAAATCCAGTGTAGAACAGTCCATTGTTGTTTCTTGGAGATTATTTATCTAGATATGACATCTAACACGCAAACTAAGAACAGCGGTTCAGAACCCTCTTTGAAACTAAATAAAACTGATAAAAACTACTAACACACACACAATGAGAGAGAGAGAGAGAGAGAGAGAGAGGAGAGAGAGAGAGAGAGAGAGAGAGAGAGAGAGATGAGAGAGAGAGAGAGAGAGAGAGAGAGAGAGAGAGAGAGAGAGAGAGAGAGAGAGAGAGAGAGAGAGAGTCATGATTTTGGACATGAAAACAACAGTTCGTTTATAAGCAGATTATTACTTTGAACCCCTTTGAAAACAGCCTTTGATGCAACACGTGCCTTCAAAGCTTGATTAATTCACTGCTCATCAAATGATGTCTGTAGCTTTTCTTGAACATATCGTACGAACTAAAGAAGGAAGACAATGTGAATAAATGTCAGTATCTGTGGAGAGAATACCTGACAATGTCTGTTTTCACTGAATGCTTAAATACACAGACTTTTTAGTGTTGTGATGAAACAGAATACGCTCGTGCACACTACAAGTTCAAAGATGCCTCTCGGGCAGGCTCAGTAGACCAGATTATTCATCTAATCTGAATTTTTCTGTGACGTCATTATTAGGTACGTATGAGGCACAAAGTCTTGGGGTAATAACACACTCTCGTCAAAGAGAATTTAGGCACGTGAAGCGCCATCCAGTTGCTGGCAGCATGGTGTTGTCTGGTGAAGTACGTCTAAGCTATTACTATAAACCCAAGATAACAAAGTGACTGTGGGAAACGATATAATGTTTGAGACTTTTTTGTTGAAGCTAGAAAGAAAGTAATTATCTGTTTTGCTAACATAATGGACTGAAAAAGACTGCTTGTTGACAACACTTGCTTACAAAAGACATGTCTAGTACATCTGGTACATCCATCCATTTTCTATACCCGCTTCTCCGTACAGGGTTGCAGGGGCGCTGGTGCCTATCTCCAGTGGTCTACGGGCATGTAACATGTTTATCCAAATTGTGGCAGCATTTTGTGTACCTCATTCAAAAACAAACAGTGAGACAATGAGAGACCAATACAAATGATATGCTAGCGTTGTGACTGGCTAACAGCTGCTAACGATGCTAAAGCTAATAGTTTCCTCAAAGTTCCCCAGCAGAGTTAAAGTAAAGGGCTTTTTCACACGTTTCTAAGGCGTCTGGACTGTATTTAATCATATCTGGTTCAAAAAGTAAAATACTTAACATTTAATTAGTGATGAAAACCTGAAGGGGGTAATTTCAGTGTGTTTGATGTTAAGAAAAAAAACTGCACTTTATGGACACGGCAGATCTGGAATGGAAACTTTACACACTGATTAAAGATTCTTTCAAACACAGTTTTTATTCGCGAAAATAATAAAAGTGGGATTTTGTTTTAGTCTGTTAACAAATCCTCCATAAATCTTGTCTGGTTCTTTTGAACCCAAACATGCATTTCATCTCTGGCTTTAGCTTTATAGTTGGCTGTATCATCACACAATTAACCAATCAGTGTCATGCTTGAATAAATAGACTGTTTTTTCAATGTTATTTACGTTTCTGAAAACAAAATATCTGAAATCTAACTGCAAAATAGTCCTTTAGATGTTCCGTCAGGCCACAGCCTTTTTTTTTCAAGCAAACAGTCATTCAGTTGGTCAGGTAGCTAGCCAGGCAGCTGATGAACAACTCATTCAATAAAACAGTCAGTTAATCTCCATGCACAGTCTGCCAGCCTTATTAAGGGCCCCAGCAGGCTGTAACCCTGGGCTGCATGCACACAGCATGGGGAAGCTAACCTAGCAAGCAGCAGTCCCCCCACAAGAAAAAGCCACAGGCACAGCTCTGGGCCTGGCCCACATGATCGGCCATGACAACGTCTTCGCAACTAGTTAGAGGAGGGATTGGGGGGGGGGGGGGGGGGGGGGAATCAATGCAGGCAAGTGGGGGTGCATGTTTCTCTGTGAAAAATGTATGCATGCATAGATGTGCATTCGCCTGTATGTGCGTGTATCCTTCTGCCTTTCCCTGCAAATGTGTGTTTCCAACCACAGAGGGTCTGCATGTGTATGTGTGTGTATGTGGCAATTAGGAGCAGGCCACTGACTGGAAGGAGCCAGGGGCAGTTGAAATGCCCCGGGGCCAACCAAGGGAAGGAATATTTTATCAGTCCCCTCACAGGGTGTATACAAAAATACACACTCAGACACAATCTCACACACATTTACTGGGAGCAAAGAAACAATGACGTCAAAATGTATTTTGCTTCCTTCATTCATTACAGCAAGGGTTGTTAGCATCAGCTAAACCGATGCATGCTTCTGGGTTGTTTCAGCTTCGATTGGCTGTTTTCTGTGTTGTTCTCACCCCCACTTCTTTCTACTTCATTACTGTCATGTCCCCTCCTCCACTCCATCTGCCAGACGTTTTGGGTTTGAAGAAATTGTAAAAAAAAAAAAAAAAAAATATGGAGCAAGATTCGGTAGTACCTGTGTATATAAACCCTCTTGTCCTAATTTGATATAATTCCAGATTAGTTGGTTTTAAGGGGACCAGGGCCAAAGCTATTGTCTACCAACCCATTCTGACAGCATTTTATCCAAACTGGGTTGGACCTTTAAACTGTCGCCCCTATTTGCTTTGGGTGCTTACCGCCACTGAAGCCAGTGATAAGTTACACGTGAAACGGAGGTGAGAGGCAGTGCCTCACCAGGAGAAAACAAGAAGAACATGCATTTCTTGTCAGGGTACCTACCTAACAGATAAGTAGGGCTGTGTCTGATTTTTAGTACTGTTGAGCCATCCTGAATAATAGTGTGGGATACGGTATTACTGTTTGCCTCAACAGACTTGTGATGCAGTATAAGTGGATATAATTATGGGCAGTTTAAGGCTTTTTAATAGATTTTCAGCCTCTACGGCATTTGTGTGTGATTGTGCAGAGGATGCCTAAAATCAATGTTTTTTTGTTGTTTTATGAAGTTTGTGTGTGTGTGTGTGTGTGTGTGAGAGTGTGTGTGTGTGTGTGTGTGAGTGTGGTGGTGGTGGGGGGGGGGGGGGTGACTTGCACTGTTTCTTCCACAGTTTCCTTCAGTTTCTGACAGAAAAGAAACCGTTTAATTGATTTGGCTTGCACAATTTACATACGTTTTCTCTAAACCTCTATAAGACTAAATCAATCGCGATAATTTACTGATATTTCTGTCATTTAGGAAGGGTTACCCTTTGAACCTGTGAATTACACTGACTGCTACTCAGTCCAAGGTGCCGGCGTTGAGAAAGTCCCATTACAGAATACGACGGGTTCCTAAAATCAAGTTTCCAGACACCTCTGTGATGTTTTCATATTGGAGTTGCTGGTATTAATCTGATGGAGCTACACTTTGGTCTTGTTTCCTTTGGACTAGCTCTAGGACCCATTAATTGAGTTTCTAAAAGGACTATTACTTTAAATGCATCTAATTGGCAAACCATGTGTAAGAGTAAGAGTAAAGGATTTCTTAATGTTATATGTAAGGTTGAGTTTTCCATACTGTAAATGAACCAGCAGCTAATGGGGCCTGATTTTTATGTCAGAAAACAATACAAAGGCTGACATTTTCCAGTATGCACTGTCTTTATGTTTTCATCCGGTGAGCGCAAACTGAGCTTGCTCGCCTCTGTTTTATCGTCTCCCTGTCGGGCCGTTATCACCCCTGTGCATCTCTCTTTCTCAAGGCGCACTCTGACATTATCATGCTGTATCTAGGCTAATCTGTTATGATCTGATTATGAACCATCTCTCAGAATAAGAGCATCGCTGGTACTACCTGCCCCCTGTACAGGGCCATACATGACACGAGGAGGTGTCAGCCATTTTTCTGCTGCCTGGCAAATTAACAGCCACGGACTTTCAAGTCACTCATCTGCGAACTGCGATCTTGTCGCTTCCAGCGCAATGAAAGAGATATGTGACATTTAGCTTTCTAATAATGTTTTCTTCTTAGAAACCACGCTGTGATGAGGAATATAGTTTATGAATATTAGCTTTGTTCCAGATGTCAGGAGCGGGATACGGCTTGAGGAGTCATTCACAGATGGCTAAGCGTTTTCCGTGAGATGTTTTTGCAAGGTTTTATTGGCTGTGGATGGACTGAGAGGAGAAGAAGAGGGGAGAAGTCTTTTGACTTTATAGGAGAGCATTTATTTAAAAGGGTTTTTTTTTGCTGCAAAAGAGAAAAGAGAGAGTCTTTGATGGAGTCCAAGTGACCTGGAACTGATCTTTCATTGGCCACTCGTTGAGATTCACACCCCAGAAAGCTCACATGACCCTGGATTGGCTGCTCAGGAAAGACCCAGGCCTCAGGGGCCAGTTATCCTTTTCCACATGGGATACACACGCCTCATATTGGCAGGCGAGAAATTCATACATACACACATGAACGCTTGAAGCGTGATGGACGCAGTACATTCACTAAAGTGCTTGCCCTCTCACTCTATTTTCCTCTTTCTGGCACTCACACACAAACACACATACATTACATTCTCAGAAATCCTCAGAGGGGTATAGAAGGGCCTGTGAGAGGGAGGGAATGCAGAAAAAAGTGGCGATTATTGTATTCAGGCCATTCATAAGCTCGAGACTTACTGAGGAGGAGTTGGGTGGGGGGATCTCCCCTTTCACTCTGACTCTGAGGGGTCCCTCCCACCTTCAAACATTCTGAGCATGCAGGGATTCCTTGCAATGTAATTCCCAACTAGGGAGGCTCATTTTGTGCAGTAAAATACTTTTTTTTTTCCCTCGCATGCTCCTGCTTCCCAAGCTCATCCACAAGGCAACTTTCCAACAATGACAACAAAAGTATTCAAAACCAACACGCACCAAAGTTCGCTTCAATACAAAACACTCTCTGTGACCAATGCCGCTTTGCTTCCCCGTTTCTCCCCGGCTTGGAGGAGAAACGGAAAGCAATCCCCACCACTACTCTGCGGATAATGACATGCGCTGTCAGGAAAACAATATGGCTAGTCTAGACTTCCCTTCATGCCGTTGCCAGAAGGTCTCGGCTGGTTTTTACATGTTTGCCTTAAACTTCAGCCACTTTATTTGGATCGTTTAACTCTGAAGAAGAAGGTTCACTCTGATCTTTGCAAAACTGTCCACCTACTATTAAAAAGGAATAAAGGGAAAAGAAGGAAAGTGCTCTTTATTGCAACCAGGATAAAAAAAGAGCTTGCCAGGTAAACAACGAGTAAAGCAAACGTATTGCTTCCTGAAATCAAAGAAGATTTCATTAAAGTAATTACAACGAATGAAGGGCACTTTGCAAGAACAAAGCAAGTTTCCTTGAGCTATGTCAGCTTTGTGGATGGGTGCTGACAGATTCAATAATGACAGAAACTGGTGAGTCATCTTCAGGTGTTATTCGTCATTGAGGCACAACAGGGTTATTGTGAAGATATGAGCCAAGTTGGGAGTAATTATTTCTGGTGTGGTGATATGTTTGGGAAAACAGATCAGGAAGTCAGATAAGAGAAATGTGTTTAAGACACCATAAAAATCATTTAAAAAATATTACACATGCAAACTTCACTTAAAACGTTAATTAAAAGTGTTGAAATCTCACATTTGTGGGCACCGATTTGGAACACTATTGTTTGTGAACATAATGAACAGACCGAGCTCTGCACATTTAATGACACCCCCCATATAGAACAATAGAAAGCATTTTTTTTACTGCAGTGTACATCTCAAACTGAAGTAATCTTGAACATCCTATTCAAGAAAAGCAGATATTATAATGTTCAGAAGTTATAAGTAAGTCATACATTAGAAATTCCCTGCTATTAGAGAAAATAACAGTAAGAGTATTAGTGAGAAATTTGTGTCTTATTTCTGGTGCATGAAAATTTATTAATTCTATTACCTGCGCTCAATGCAATACATTCTTACTTTAGCCATATTTTCAACACAATTTAACAAAACTTAAAAAAAAATGCTGATAACCATAATGAATTTGCACACAAGGATCATGATACTAAATACCCCTGTTGTCAAAGCAATAGACATGACCCAGAGGCCCATTTCTCTTCGCCACTCTTTAAATTAGGAAAGTCGGTCAGGTAAGACAGACGACGCTGATCTGACAACAGGAACATAAATACTTTCCTGAACTTGCTAATATCTAACAGAATTTATAGCAACTGGAACTGACACATACATGGCTGGACGGGGGCTCTGCTGTGTGGTGGTACGTATGGGAAGATCTGAAAAGCTCTCTTACAGATAAGTGCAGCAAATTCTCTTGTGTGAAATTATGCCACTGCAATAAGAGATTCATTTATGTTTGCCTCCACAGCCTTAGGTACCAATTAATGTGGAGAAGGTTGTGTATATGTATGCTCTCCTTTATGCTCACCGATATATTAGCAGCGCTGCACTACAGTTACGTGTGCGAAATTCTATTTTGTGACCACATTTACTAGGCCAAGTTGTTTTTGTGCGTTTTGTACATTTTCACACTGAAATTTCTGTGTTCTTCACTTGCAGCCAATCTATCTATACATTTCACAATGCAAATAGAACAATTTAGTGAACTTATGTAATTTAGGACATATTTTTCTATTTATTGTACACATTTATATTTTAGTCTTATTACCAATTTTTGAAAATTATTTTAATGTATAATTCCATTTGTTTTGGTTGCCTGTCACTTTCTAATGATACACTAAACAACTACACTGAAGGACAATAAAGGATTACTCTATTCCATTCTATCCTATTCTATTCCCACCTGCACTGCTAGTGTAATGCAAGCCTAAAGACTGACCCGTTGAGCTTTTTATAAACCTCATCTTATGGAATATTCATTACGCAATCTCTATTTAGGGCAATTTTCCCTGTGCAATACGTTCTTGTGCTGCTGTATGTTTGGGCTGGGGCCCATCCGCTGGCTAGGGAAGCAGGGGGCGGGATCAAGCCTGTTGACATAGCCATAGGTGATGGCAAAAATGTCAGCGTAAATGTGACTGCTCTCTCTGTGCCATTTTCCCGAAAAGGGTCATCACCACAGGCTGCCTGACACGCTGGAAACTGCCTCGAGCGCAGGGCACCGACACGACATTAAACTGCAGCATGCCTCCGTGTTCACCAACACAAACACACATCCACATTGACCGCCTTGTGTTCCCGCCTCTGGACCAACTGAAAAAGAAAGAATGAGATATAAAAGAGACACACACCGCAACCTAGAATGAAAGTGCGGGGCAATGAATTCAGCCTTTCATGTGGATCACTTTTTCTGTGTAACTATTGATTTTTCCCCTCCTGTCTTTGTGTTGCTGTTTTCTTTTCTCTTTTTTCCTAAACTGAAGACAGAAGGCCGGGCTTAGTTCAAATAGCAGCACTTGCGAGAGCAGCGCAAAGCTTCTTCGCCTCTGACACAAAGACTAAAACACACAAAATCTGTGAAGAGCGTGTCTCTTTTGCAGCTTTCTCACTCTTAACTCTTGCTCTCAATTGTTTTGCTGCCTCTCACAGGGCTTTTGACACCTACAGCACACCAAGCTGCAGTCCAGCTTAACACACAGCAAACAGATGGAGAGAGGAAAATGGACTGTGGAAGAAGGACGGGAAGGGGGGAGGGGACGGCAGTGGAGGACAAGGACTATAACAAAAGGTAAAAGCACTTAACAGCACAATGGCATCACAGTTCTTTCCAAAAGTCAGCTGAAGGGCTGAAGGGCATCCCAAAGTCCTTGAATGTAGATGTGGGACAAAGAGAAGGAAACTTCAGCTGATCTGGAGGAAAAATATCCTATTTGGCTTTAGTCTGGGACCAAAATTCAAGAGATAAAAGTAGCGGTGGAACACTTTAAAGAGTGAAACGGTGAACGCGCAGACAGGTAATAAATATGGATATCGCATTGAATGTTTTATAAAAAACACAGTGCAATATGACATATTTCTTATGTAGGTCAAGGAACTTTTCAAAAAAAAAGAAGTTTCACAAAACCTTGCTTCAAAAACTCATAACATCCCTTTACATCAAACTTAATGGGCCTACGTTGTTCCTTCAAGAGCTCCAAAGTTGGTTCAGGCAGTTTAGAGTCAACACAGTAAGTTGAATAAAATACAACATGTCAAAAACATTTTTTGTGCAGAATGAAAAGGGTTCTTACATAATTTTTTAACCACTAATGTATTTAAATGGACCCAGCCTGATAACACTAACAATTTAAGGCAGTAAAAAATGCTGTGTAAATGTTTAATGTAATTCCCAGCAACCACTCTGTGCTCTCAGTAATCACACTTTTATGGAAGACAGGACGACCACTGGTGGTGGATGGCTGCCTACCCTAATTTCCAGTAACTAATCATTGGCTTCTCTGTAAATAATCAATGATAAAAAGAACATTATAAACCACAATAATGTTTTTGAGGTTGGAGTTGTTTCAACATTGGCACAAGTCTGATCGGGCATCTCTCAGACTAGCTGTTCGTTTCGGGCCCTCGGAGCAACTAATGTGGATTTGTACTAAATGAAGACAGCAAGAGAAGGAAAGATGTCTTCTAACGGACTTTCGTTAGTAATTCAGAACTACTTCTTTACAGGTTTGTGCGACTTTCCATACTCTAAGTGCATGACTCACACAACCTCTGACAAACAATTTCAGTACACATGGCTTTTCCCACTTCCAACTTATCAGCAGCGGCCAAACTGAGACATGCTCTCAGATAATACAGGCACGCTAACACTGCTCTGGCATTTGCTAATAATAGCGCATTAGCTTCCAGATGGCTGTTATGGAATTAGAAGATTTTAGCATTTAGTCTAATATGGTGTGTGCCCACAAGTTTCAGG
The DNA here is from genome assembly GCA_037039145.1 of Fundulus diaphanus. Lineage (NCBI taxonomy): Eukaryota > Metazoa > Chordata > Actinopteri > Cyprinodontiformes > Fundulidae > Fundulus > Fundulus diaphanus. The sequence goes on along the minus strand of CM073121.1, from coordinate 19,127,987 downwards.
TTAGTGAAAGGGTGGTTAGAAAAACAAGATAAGTCACTTTCTCTGAGCCACAACCCACTCAAGTGGTTGGATTTACGTTTTAGGGGTTTAAGACATTAGTATCATAGGATGTGTTATTAAACACCTTCATATGTTTGTCCAAAATATCCAAACCCCTTTCTCATTAAACATTAAACCAACCGCCAACCCGCAACCCAAAAAGGACCGCTGCGCCACTGCTCCCTCCTGCTTGTCATGTCCTCGATAGGTACAGGATGCGGTGTTGCATGGATGCGGAGGATTAGGAGTCCTATCAGCCGACCCATTCGTGGCTCAGATAAGGCTTTTTGGACAGAAGCAGAGGAAGAGGAAGTGAGTGGGTTTACGGCGGCCCATTTCCTGTGGAGCATGGGCCCATGTGGACTGAAGTGATATGCCCCCCATGGGTGCTGGTGCTCCTGCCACACATTCCCACAGAGTCACTTCCTGAAAGAGGCAGCCCTCTCTGGGGGGTGACTTCCTGGAAGAGTATGACCTCCGTGTTGCTGAAGGGAATCTCAATGGAACAAAGACTGAGGCCTGCCCATGGGAGCCGGTGTGCATAATATGTATCAATATGTGCACTTTGCATGCGTGTTTAACAACATCATTCAGTTCTTTAGTCCAAAGGTTATCACAGGTGAGGATCTCTGTCACCAGTACCTGCTCATCTCTTTAGGTTTCATTGGCCCAGGGCGAGAAGGGACGATCAGGTTACATCCGAATGTGTGTGCATTCACAAGTATGTGCACCACAAGTGGCAAGCTTTGTGTCGCTCTGCAAACACACAGAGTAAACAGCCATGCTGCCCTCCAGCCCAGCCTGCTGCTCCTGTGTTTATCTACAGGTATTTGTTATCTAGCCCTCTCTTTCCTCCTTCTCCCCTCCCTAAACTCTTAGAAAAACTTGGTGAGGTCTTTATCTCTGCGCTGAATCCCTCTTGCAGGTATCCATGTCAAAGGGACCAATGGGAGGGGGCCTCTGGGGACAGCATGTTTGGTCTGGGTCAGCCCTGGGTCAAGCTTTAAACCCAGAAGACTTGCATTAAGCAACTCTTTGCCTCCAACTTACTGCATTCCACATCACCCCAGCTCACAGCACGACATTTCACTCATTGCTGTTTTGCATCTTTACCTTTCTTACAAACGTAATGGTGCACATTCAAAGGGCTGTGAGCAACCTCCACTGTGAACAAGCTCGTGTTGCCTCAGAGAGCAAAGCCTTGACTGAATGTACACCTTGCAAAAAGCCCGGTTTTAGTATTGCAAGATTTTAAAAACCGTCTACTCTTTAATGTCCTTTTAATGAGGTTCCAGAGAAAGTGGTGGAGTTTTCTCCAGCTGTATGGGGCATTAGGTAATGCAGAACTGCACCTACAGTACCTCACTTGTTGATTGGCTTCCGTCTATCCGTTTATTAGGTTGTCACGGTAATAGGTTCCAGGAGGACAACTCAGACACCCCTCTGCTAAGTGACATTCTCCAGCTCACTTTGGGGGATCCCAAATATTTCCCAGGTTAGATGGGATATATACTGTAGTCCCATCAGTGTTTTCTGGGTCTGTCGCAGGGTCTTCTACCAGTGGGACATGCCCAGAAAATGTGTGCCCAATGGTATCCAGGTGGCTGAACCACCTAAACTGACTACTTTCATTTTGAAGGAGTGACAGCTCAAATGAGGGGCTTCTCGCCCAATATCTAAGTCTAAGTCTAGCTACCCTATGGAGGAATTTCATAACATTGCCTGGTCTTTAAGTCATTATCCATATCTCATGATCATAAGGGATAGTCAGAACTTTAAATTGAGAGCTTTGCTTTTTGGCTCAACTCTTTCTTCACAACAGACTGGTAAAGTGCCCATTCAGACAAGGACACAATCCATCTATCCATCTGCTTGTCCACCCTGCCATCATTCCCAAACAAGACACCAGGATATTTAACACTTCTGCTTTGGGAAGAGACCAAAAGGGAGAAATCCACCTTTTTCTGGCTTAGAACAATAACTCAAGACTTAGAGGAATGGCAGCTTTACACTTGTCTGCAAACCGTGGTGAAAGTCATGGTCTGAAGACGCCAAAAGAAGCACATGTAATAAACTACAAAGAAAGATGCAACCTTGATATCCCCAACTCAGATAGCCTTGCTCAAATATAGTCAAGAAAAACATACACAGTGAATGTGCCACACCCACCATTCCTATTAAGTTATTGTTTTTTGTTTATTTGTTTTTTAACTAGAGTTGGAAAGCTACGAGCAGCAGGTTTGTTCAGGAGTTGACTGCAGGCTGGCTACCAGAGCAGAGAGCCTGACTCATTAACCAGCTAGTATTAGCTTGCTACAACTGCTGGTATATATGGAGTCAAATAATATTAATAATAGTCTGCATAGTAAGGACTTGGAAACTACCACAAAATTGAGTCTATATGTAAAGTAACAAAAAATAACATGTTAGAGATAACATTATGATAACCTCAGTTATCAACATTGTATGCCATTTTAGACGCAGTAAAAATTAGTTCGGCTTCTCTGTTTAAATAAAAGAAATTAGATATTGTTGTGCTTTTTGCTTTTGTTGTCATACTATGACACGCTGGTGTTTTTACTCAAAGATATCATTCCGTGAGAAAGTCACACTGGCCCATGCCTAGTTAAGAGCAAGGGAGAGCTATTTAAAGGTTATAAAACAGTAACATAAGCAAGACCGGCTCATATCAGTGAGGAATAAAATCCACTGGGCTGAAGGTTGTGACCAAATATGGCACTTCTGCTGGTGTTTTCCTGGCATGAAATTGTCTTTGTGTTGGTGATTTTTGAGAGCTGGCTGGTAAATTCTCTCCGTCTTTTGTTCAGAAAAGGAGAGCGATAGGAGGTGGGGTGGTGTGTGTGTGTGTGTGTGGGTTGGGGTGGGGGGGTTGTTCCATGCATAATGCTCTTAGCCAGGGAGGTCTGGAACTGTGTCTATAAATTGAATTATTTCAATTTGAGGGAGAGAGTGAGAGAATAATGGAGAGTAGCTGCGAGACTGTGTGTGTTGCATTTACATGTGAACATATGCATGTGTGCCGGTCGAGAGAGAGGCTCAATTTATTCTTCTGCAGGGTTCATATTTACAAGTGAGAATATAAACCAACTTGCGTAAGATTACAGAGGAGGCCAAATGTTACCTTGCAGCTGGAAGCTACAATAATGGATAAAGAAGGTGCTGCTCATTTTCCCATATGAGTATTTCAGTTTCAGTAACTTGATATTCTTATCAAAAGATCCACGGAATAAACTAAAAACAAATGTCTTCACCTTGCGTGCTTCCTCTAATATTCTGACTTCAAAAATACTAAAACAAATCCCATGTGGCCACAGGTTTGTGTGTATACGTTTGAATGTTTGTGTGTATAAGGGTAGTGGCGGGGCTGAAAATATTCCTGACACAATATAATCAGCAGGAGACCATATGGCAAACTGGCAGCAAGCTATTTATCCTTATCCTCTTTGGAAGCTAAAATTAGCACTTTGCTGTTTGTATCTTTAAGCTGGACTCCAACCTCTGCCACTGAGCTAATAATAAAGAACCCCCCTCCTCAACCCTCCCCCCCCAACCTCTATTTTTTTTCTTTTGCCAATTTTGTGCCCTGCTTTAACTTTTTTTCTCTCTCTCTCTTTAGAATACGATTTTCCAGGAACCTGCCTTTACATAGCGATCAAATAAATTAGGAGTTATGGACATGAACTGCCTAATTGTAAGTATTTACTTAAACTAGGATCCCTAGCAGGAGCATGTATCAGGAAAGCCAGGATTTCCTGAACATGGACCCCCCGTGCTAGTTTAAAAGAGTTGGATGATGAAACTAATCGCTTTATGAAATGGCTAAATAAACACAGTCTCTCTGTGGATGTGTGTTTGTGTGTGTGTGTGTGTGTGGGGGGGGGGGGGGGGGGCGGCATGTGTTGCTGTGAATATTTGCTCCCCAGGTATTTCAGTCTCAGTCAGATTCTCCTGTTTCTCCTTGTCAGTTCCCTCCACCCCCCCCCCCCCCCCCCCCCAAGTCATTTTTTCTTAAATACACCTCCACTTTAATATGACTCCGCCTGCCTCCCGCTTGTGGCTGGGTCCTTCTCGAAACTAAGACCAGGAAAAGAGCAGCAGAACGATATGGCAAACTATGTAAGACAGACGTTTACTTGAAAACTACTGCTGAATTTTCTGAGAATTAATTCTACAGGTTTGGCTTTAACTTACATATCAATATTTTGTAAAGTGAAGTTAACATGGTTGAAATTATTTTTCAAATTAGCCCATGTCTAGGCCAAACTGCTAAGTCTTCACCTCACAAAGTTCTAACCAAATACTTTATCAAGCCTCCTCTTTTTACATGCAAGAAAATGCAAATAATTGTTCCTTTCTCATCTGAGACTTTCAGCACTTTAGATAAAAAATGTTACGTCTTGCTTTGTGCATCGACAAGAGGAAAATTTTTCAGAAAATGCTCATCTTGGCTTTGATTCCTGACCTCAGTTGGCCCTAAATATCCAGTCTGATATCAGCGAAAACTTAATTTCAATCTAATCAGAAGCCTCTCGGGCCCTGAGCTTAGCTTCTTTTCAAGCGAGGAGGAGGCGGTGGAAGATGCAGTCAGCAACGACACGAATGCAAAGACAGGAGAAGGAGAGCGAGTTTAAGGTCATTTTGTGGAGCATTCATAATATGTTGTGACACATCAGCAATGAGCCGCTGTGAATTTACAGTCAGATTCCCACTGTTAGGGAACCTGGCATCCTCTTTCTGTGGGAGCTTGTCTTTTTTATTTTTCAGGTTGTTTGTATACTACCATGCACAAGAGTCCGCATGTGACTCCAGTTAATTTGGACCTAAAAGCTATTCCAGACTTGTCACTTTTTTTGTCGGACAAACCCACAACCTTACACACAAACATGCACACACTTGAGAGAACAAGTGAAATAGTATGTTTTTTTTGTTTGTTTGTTTCCCCATTCATTCGCATGACAAGGGCAGCGCCATATTTCAACTTGTTTACATTTGCGAATCAAAGCAGCAGAATTTGCTTCTAAAAAGAAGCGATATCTAGTAATTTGACAAGAGCAGCATCTTCCTTTGGGACACGACTGCACTACAATTGAGTAAATTACGGTGGCGAGCACAGAAATGAGCCTGAACCGAGCTTTCAGGCCACACTTTTTTTTAGGCAGAGATAAACATTGCATGAAAATGTCTTTGTGTTCGAAGACGGATCTTAAGTGCAAAAGGATCTCTTTTGGTCTAATATTAAGTAAAATTCAAATGAAATAGAACATTTCTTCATTGTAGTTATGCATTTAAGTTGTCTTTTACCAATCTCTCCACCCTGACAACATGAGACATCTAGAAGGCCACAGAGGGTGTGTGTAAACAGTATCTTTTAGCAACCACCAGCAATTAGATATAGGCATTTGGCATTCGCACCAGTCACAAATTAAAGAAGACTGCTTCCTGTAAACAGACAGTGAGAATGTGTCTACATCATTAGTGTCCCACAATTATAACATAGGAGCTAAAGATACATTTCCCTCCCACTAGCACTCCCTCGGTGAAGCAAATTAAGTGAAACTGATTTTTTTTTTCTTCCTTTCCTTTTAAGCACCAAACTGTTTAAATGTATCCATGTGCATTTATCCATTAAATACAGAAAGTAAATTGTTAGACACACAGCAACATTTTTAAAATACGCAAAAATGCTTTTCATTTGAGAGACTTTCTTGAGGCAAGCACAGAGACTAAGTGAAGGCATATGAGGGGTGAGGGAAAGCACGAAGGAAGATATTTTGTGCAGATGCTTGTCATGAATGAATATGTATTTCATGTAAATTCTGCACACAAGGCATATTGTAATGGTCGGGGCTAGACTTTGCATTTCTTTGGTCATGCAAACATGCCCACATGTAGCCAACAGACAGACGGATACACCAACTGAATGGATGCATGGGAAATTTAAGCTAACAGGGAGGAGAGGCAACAATAATTCAGCTTCAAAATGTTAATGTCAATGTTATCACAGTGAGTCCAAAACGAGGAATACGTTAGAGGAAAGACAGAGGGGAAAGTGAAAGAGACAGGAGAAGGCGAGGGGGTCTACGACACAATCTGCTCACATTTCATACAGCCATGGTCCTATCACTTCTTGGTTAATTCTCCAACTTTAGATGCAGACATTCAGGTTTTTGTGTACAAATGGAAATGCTTATTATAAAACAACATTTTTATATTTATCCTTAAATGGCAAGACACAACATACCCTAAAAGCATTGTCATGTCTGTTTTTAAATGCGTGTCATTATGATGGTTCCTGGAAGACCTGACACACTGAGGTTGTACTTCTTCCAAAGGTTTGAGAAGCCGTCACATACAGAACGCTTGCAGAAGCACATAACACACAATTCCCAAAGTCTCACAGTCAAATGTACTCTTACATCTTATCCGATGGGTTTATGATTATTAGCTTCTCACACATAAAATATTGACTCAGGCCAATAAAATCAAGTTTGTGGATGTGATTGAAAAGGCAGAGGATCACTTCATGTTAAATGATGTATAAGAGGGGAGAGGCCAAGAGAAGTAATCAGGCTGTTTGCTTTGATTTTAAATCCTTTATCCTCCCCACACGGCAGCTGTGTGACAACAGCCTTAATTCCTAAAGCAAACGGACTCCTCTCTGTGGGAACCTGAAACAATTTCCTCTTTTTTTGAGAAGGGAAAACTCAGGCCACTCGAGTTTGCTTTGCCGGCCATAAAATCTTATCAAGGGACATCGTTTTCGGTAAGACGAGTCATTACTTGACAGCGGACTTGTCAGCCACTGCGATAGCGAGAGTGACAAGTTTAAAGGCCTCAGTGAATCTGAGTGAGAAAGGTCAGGACTGGGCACTGAAAGGCCTTTACTTTTCCCAGGTAACTACAGGTAATAATGTTTGAGAAGCTGTAAATCTGGGGAGTTGGGATATACACTGCTACCAGCAATACACAGTCCAGGGATGTTTTAAAAGAAGGTTTTACAACCAATCACTCTTTAAGGCTGTCATAAATTGATTTTTATAAATTGCATGTGAACAAAATGTTAGATACACACATTCTGTGTTACCGATATCCACACAGAGTGAACTCAACCTCTCTGCACAAGTGATGATGCACTTTTTTAGCAGTGCATTCAGCACGGTAAACTCCCAAACAACACTCAGCAGCACTTAACACACTGATTAGTAGTAACTTCTCCGCCACTCTCCTCTTCCTACCTATTTGCACACACACACACACACACACACACACACACACACACACAACACCACTCCACCCTCAAAAGGCTTCCACAGCATTTACGCAGAGATTTCTCCCCTTTCATCTCGTCTTACTCTTCCATTTTGCATGCTTTCTTTCAGCCCTTTTTATTCTACTTTCACTCTCCTCCCCTGTACTCACACCCTGAGGAAATCAAAAGGAGAATCATGTTTGTGTCTGCCAGCTACCTCTGCCTCCACCTCCAATGATACAGACTAAAGAAAAATCAAGGGAGCCGCATACCTTTTATCCACCCACAGAGCCTCACATTTAAACAGATTACTGGTAAAGCTGGACACCAGTAAGACAATTACCGGACCGGGAGATCTTGCTCGATCACGTCTAGACATTGTCTAGACAACATGCACCTCAGGCTGAGCAACGGACGTCTGACCATGCTTGTTTCTTTATTTTTTCTCTAATTAATGCATTATAATATTTTTTTCAAATGGAAGAATTGAACAGTTTGGGATAAAGTTCTTGCTGTAAAGCAGTGTGGCTTTAAAGAACGTGGTTACCACTCTGGATATTAAAGCATATATGAGATGACATGTGTTGTGAATTGGAGCTATATAAATAAAATTGAGCAGAACTGAATTGAATACTAGATGAGTAGATGGAGTCAGAGAGGGTAACAGACCACACAAACAATCGCAGCTCCCTCTCTTCCAGTCTACTGGACAATCGGACCAATTAATCGGTGACTTTGAGGGGGCCATGTGAAGCCCAACGATTGGATGGGCAGAAGTCGGCTGCTGATTGCTTGGATCCCTTGTCCACATCCACGAAAACCCACCCTAACTCTGGAAACTGCCCAATAAGATGTGTGTAAACAGCAGTTAGCCTGGCGCCTGACCTTGTTGGAGGGCACCAAAGTTGGAGGGTGGATGGATGTATGGATGAAAAGATGAGAACATCAGTAATATTTCTGTCGGCTTTATGGAGACTCACAACTGCTGAAGGTCGTATAATATGATTAAAAATTAGCCTTGGCCAAACGTATTTATGATCTCATTTGTCAAATAACCTCATTTCACGCAAATAACTCTAAATATCCAATCCTCTCGTAGAATAATTAACTACTATGTAGCACTAATCTACAACAACCAAAAAGATGAGTTACTCAAGCACATCTGCTTCCTCAAAATCTTCCCAAAAATAAAAAAATCATAAAAACAGGGAACTTGTTATACAAACTGAAGTGAAGGACAGTAAACCAGGAACAAGTGTTTCTCACTACCTGAGCTAAATCAAAACATAAATCAAAACCTAAAGAAGCTGATAAACTCAGGAGATAAATCAGGGGTTTATCTACACAAAACAGACAACTTAGCAAAGAAGCCAACTTTAAATTGTATCTAGGCACTCTGTTGAAAGCTTGTCTCAAAAACAGGCCATTCCTTTGAGTTAAATCTATGAAAAATAAAAATTGTAGCACAGTTTAATAGATAATAGATAACAGATAATAGATAAAATGAAAGGATGATGCCTCTCAAGATCATTTTCAGCTCTTTGCTGGACTTTTTTTTTTAAAGCTAGTTTTTCCAAAAGACATAACTTTCCGATATTGCCCATCTGATGTAAAGCCTTGTTTTTTACGGCTTTAGTCGTTTTTTGAAAGACGACCTCTTTTCTCCAAAATGATGCTTTCTAATGTGAAAAAAGCAGCCAGAGCCTGAAGAAAAAACATTGAAATACTTTTCAAAAGCCTAAAGATCTCCTGATCACGACTACTTTAAATGATTACAAGAAAATCTAGCTGCTTTGAAGCGGCCAGACTTGGAAGTACAAAAGAAGTAATGGGTGGTACAAAACCATTTGCACAGAACTTATTTTTCTGAATTAAATGCCTTGAGCTGGTTATGATAAATTCAGCAGTCTCAGGTCAACACTTGAAACCTTACAGTGGGAGCCATTTGTCTTAGCGTGGCACATTGTACTTTCTACAGTCTGGGTAATTGGCGATACATTTCTAATATAACCCAGTCATCGCCTCACTCCCAGGACGATTCCGACCAGCAAAGACGCGAACCCTGTAGCTTTCAGAAAGAGAGCGCAAACGCAACGCTCAGCACACAACCGCATGGGTGCAGCTGACCAACTCGCTGCCTGAATGTTATTCTGTTCCCCTCGCACGCTAGGCACTCAGAGAAGCCAAGGGGTGTCCTTACAAATTCACACAGGCAAAGAGGAGTCACTTTATACGGCGAGAAAAAAGAGAAAACTCACTCGTATGCATGAGGGACTCCCCGCCATCGCAGGCGCATATGATCTGTTAGCTTTTCCTTTACCCTCCGAGCATTGCTTTTAACACAAGAGCGTGATCCAAGGCAGCTCGTGGGTATTAAACAAAGCATGGCTGTTTGGAGGAACTAGTTAACACACAGCCGGACTAATAAGAGTGGGACTAATTAACTACAGGGTTGCTCTCGGAGTTTTCTTGTCAGTGCTTGCTGGATGTTTGCAAAGATCTCCTGGAGAAATAAAACAGAAAAATAAGCATCTTTCTTCTTTGTGTGCTCTTTAGGGAGAAAGAAAACACCCAGAACCGATTTTAATGACATGTGTGAAGCAAATGTGATCCTCCCTTTATTTTTTATTTTTTATTTTTTTGTTAGTGTCAATGGAATTTAGTGCTAAGAAATACCATGGGCATTGTGGTCAAAAGAATAAACACCATAACTGAGGATGCAGCATGTGAGAATTGTCACCACATGTATAAATAAGAGCCAGGCTTCTCTTGCGCCGCCTTTCTGCGGCAGAGGAAGCTCTGCAAAACATCTGCAAGTTTACGAGTTATCGTTAACTATCTTATCATTAATCAATCTGTTATTTCAATCCATAGTTCTAACGGTTCCTTCAGCTCTTTGGTTTTAAAAAAAATAAAAATCAGAGTACACTTCCGGTTGAAAAAAGCAATTTTTATACCATTGGGCAATGACCCGTTAACAAATGAGAACAGAGCAGAGCATGTGTTTTTTCCTCAGTAATAGCCCCAGAAAAAAAAGGGAAGGGAAAAAAAAGAAAAGGCGAATTCACTCGTTAAAGGCCCGTGTCTATGCAGCATCCTTCATTTGAGCTTCTCCGCTCTGCTGAAGGGGGCAGGCTGGAGGAGAGGAGATGATAAGCAGAGGGGAGCGGGGGAATCAGAGGAGGAGGAGGTGGGAAAGGTTGCAGGAGAAAAGTGAGGAAAGGGTAGAAATAAGAAAAATTGGTAAAAGATGGAAAAGGTGACCAACAATGGAGAGTAAAAAACTGGACTGTTTTCCTCTCAATAACACCTCAGATAACCTTTGCAAGTTTTTAATACGGTATACATAACTTGGTTTTAAAGAGGAACTACTATCTCAGGCAGATTTGAAGAAAAATGCCAAATGCTGAAGCATCCTCGAATGGTACATTTTTAGCTCCAACCAAATTCCTTTCTAAATGCAGTGTCTAAGTGTCTGTTTTTGTCCCTTTTCCTATCCTCATCGCCCTCCAGCATGTCCAGAAAGGTTTCTCCTCTGTCAGACTCAGCATTATGGGCCTTAAGGACTGGAGACTTGATTATATGTGGCACACCAACAAAATGTAAATTAATACAGTAGAAGCAAAATCAAACGTGGGGTGAGCGTTAGCATACAATCCAGTAACATGCCTTGCCCTCAAAAGTCCCCTAATTAGTAAACAGAGTTCAAATCAGTGTAATGTAATCTCAGTATGAAACCTGCTGTTCTGTGAGGACTTCAGAGGTTTGTTACAGATCCAATAGCATCATGAAGACCAAGAAACACATCAGAAGGGTTAGAGATAAAGCCCTGGAGCAGAGCAGGGTTGGGTTCTGAAATAATATCCTAAACTTTGAACATCACATAAAGCACTGTAAAATCCATCATCTGAAAAAGGGAAAAGCGTGGCAATAATACAAACCTACTAACAATTGCCAATTCTGGAGGAGCTGCAGAGATCCATAGCTCAGGTGGAATAATTTGTTGAGAGACAACTATTGGTAGCAAACTACACAAATCTGGCCTTCATGGAAGAGCAGCAAAAAGCCCTTGTTGAGAAAAAGCCATAAGCATTTCCCATTGCATTTTGCCATAAGCCATTTAGGGCAAACACCAAGCATGCCGCACTTTTCAGATTTTTATTTGTCCAAAAAAAAAAAAAAAAAAATCTTAAAACCTGTGGTCCTTGTCCTTCTACCCCATAGTAGTATGGCACTGCTTTTTCTTGGTTGATCCCATAAAATCTCATTAAAATCCATTGATCTTTATGGTCACAAAATGTGAAAAGGCGCTTTTATTTTGGTGTTGCTGTAGAATATGATGGTGGTTCATCTTCGTAGTTCACGTAGTAGATATCATTTTCTAGGAATTTAGACAGCCCGTCAACTAAAGAAAACTTTTATTGCTTGAACCAAACTAAATAATTAGGTGTCTGAACAAAGAAACCAAACAGTAAATCAAAGTAAAATTACAGCCCTCTAAGTAAAACAAAACACCATGTCCTCACTTAGCTTTAAATTCAGGTCTACAAGGCCTTTCTTTGATGCCTCCTTTGTTGCATACCTATCCATACTGCTTGTATTAGACCCCAAAACCTGTGTCCTAGCACAACGCATAGACGGCTTCACGAGATGCTCAAGCAGCTTTATCAAAACCTTACACCACAACATGCAGAGCAAAGCACTGCATCCAGTGGTGTAAAGCCTGCTGCCACTGGACTCTCTGGAGTGACCAATCAGGCTTGTTGTGTGGAAAGCCAAAGGATGAATTTGGGTCTTTGGTCGGGAGGATCGTAGCCATGACCTCTATCCAACAGAACACCTTTGGGATGAATTAGAGAGGACTTTGCAATGAGCTAACTCAATATTTAAATGCTCTAATATTCCCATGAACACACTCGTGCTCCCTGTGGAAAGCCTTCCCGGAAGAGGTGAAACTATTCTAGCTGCAAAGGGTGGGCCAACTCCATTTCAAAGTTTACGTATAAAGAATGGGATGTTATTAAAGTTCATGTGTGCACGTAAAGGCAAGTGTCTCTTTACATTGGGCAATAAAGTGCAGCTCAAGACGCAATGGCGAGTTGTGCAAAAGTGTTATTCGAGACGCATAAGCAGGGAGAAATAAAGACAAATCTCTTACAAAAGAGACACACCAGAGGAAGAATGAGAAGTTAAAGAATAGAACTGTTTGGAAAAGAAAAAAAGTGAAGAAGCTAAAATGATAAAGTGTGAAAGATAAACAGGGAGTTGTTGGGTAAAATTGGAAGAGAACACGATGGGGATGGAGGAGAACACGCGGGCAACAAAGAGAGGTGAAGGAAATGGATAGAAGAAGGACAGACAAAAGGTGATGTTTGAGAGTGAGTGGGAGGCACAGAAGAAAAAAGGGGGAGGAGAAAAAGAGAGAGAAAGCACAGGGATGCATGAGGAGAGAGAAACAAACTGACAGTCAAAGGAAAGAGAGACTGGCGTGTAGGTGGGAGACAAGGGAAAACTGAGAGGGGGGTGGGAGGTGGGGGGGCGAGACATGAAGATGAAAGAGCGAGCGAGAGGGGAAGAGAGACAACAGGGCGAAGCTGTCGTGGAGAGAGTGAGCAAAGTGCCAAACAGATAAATAACCAGCTTACTGGGATTACCAAGAGAATGACACAGAATTTGCCCGAGCCAATATGACGTGGCAGTGATAGCTCCTAACCCATATAAACCTGAACGCGGTCCAATGTGTCCCGCGGCGTTTACTGTTGTCACTGTGCTCTGATGCTATGGGAGGCTGTTGTTTATGTGGGCTCCCACAAAACATATCACGGGAGCTGCAGGCTTTAAAACCAGAGCGATGTCTGAAACTACCTGGGCCTAAAAAATCAGATCAAGAAAGAATACACTGCATGGCTAAACATGTACGGGCGCATAAACAGTTTTAATCAGCTTGTAGCGCAAACGTTACACGATAGATTTGTGTTGTTGCTTCCCTTCACCTAGTTAAAATCAGTTGACTAACGCTAAGCGATTGGTCGTGCTTTCAAGAAATTCCTTCACACAGTTTGCAGTTTTAAATGTGCCAGTTTAGTCACACCTGAGCAGAAATTCCTGTTGCTGCCTATTCAACATCACAGACTTGGTCCTAAAAAGTAACATATAGAGACGAAGTTCAACACTACGTCAAACTAATCCTGTTCCCTCAACTTCCCAGAGTAAGTTTACACCAAATAAAACTCAAATAAAACTGTAACAGAAACTGAATGCCAAATTATATATTTAAATACATTTTTTTTTACATCAGAACTGTCCTGAGATCACATTTGTAAGGCTAGTGAAAATGGACGCAATGAGATCTTGTGATGATACGAAAAGCCAACGATTCTAATAAAAAAAATAAAATAAGGTCTGTCTTATTTGAAGTAAGAAAGGGAGCCATTCTTGTTGGGTAGTAGAAAACAGGCAGACAAAATATGGTTGACTTGTAAGCAATAATTGAATAATTGAAATATTTTTTTTAATAGGTGGGGGGAGAGACACCCACAGCCATTCTTCTACTGCTCTTCCTGTAACACTGACAGCAGGGCGACCAGGTCACTTAATAGCTCCTGTTGCGTGCCACTTTTTTTCTCATAAAGAAAATGCTAAAAAGCTGGTAATATTTCTGGGGATAGCTCCTGAAGACGTTCTTTGACTCTGTGGTGGCATCAGACAGCTTATCTGTAGCTGAGACGAAGCAGCTGGACAAGCTCATTAGGAGGGCCAGCTCTGTCCTGGGACGCCCCCTGGACCCAGCGCAGGTGGTGGGAGACAAAAGGACTGTAAGAAAAATTTAATAATTGATGGACAATGTCTCCCACCCCATGTAGGGAGCTGTTGCAGAGCAGGCGAGCTATTTCAGTGACAGACTGCTACTTCCCAGATGCTCGAAGAAGCGCTGCCGCAGGTCTTCCTCCCAGCCGCTGTCAGACTTTAGAATCTCTGCCTCTCACAACAGACTCCATAAGTGTTTTCTAACATGCTAATGGTTGCACAGGTTCTGATCTGATCATGAATCGTTTACAGATACAAAGGTAAACTTGCACACGCCTTAGCTACTTTGAGATGCTGTTGTACTATCATGCACATTGCATATTATACTATCTCAACTTCTGTAAATAGGTTGGAGCTTTTTTCCTCTGTTCAACTTGAATATTTCATATTATTTTTACCTTAGTATGCCACATTAACAATAGTTGTGCAATATTTACTCTGGTTTTTACTTTTTATTCTTGCCGTTTCTTTAGAACTAACTATAGGTTAGACTAGCTTCTTCTTTTTTCATTCCTAATAATTGTGTGTAGCTGTCTGTGTCTTTGTCACTGTCACACCCAAATGTCCCCATAGTGGGACAATTAAGGAATTTATTATCTTATCTCTTAGCTTTAGCCAGGAAAGGTCATCCGAAATGGAGACCGCAAATCGTGGATGTCTGGTCACCCTACTGTGAGAAGACCACGACACGTTAATGGCTAGCTATCAAAATCGCTAAAGCTAGCATCTTTGTTGCTACTTCTTCTTGGTGCTGAAGTAAAGCAGTAATTTACTGTTTATAATGAGTCTGGATTGCATTCTCCTGTTCAACATCTAAACTATTTGGACATTTGGAAAGGTCTCATCTCCTTTAAATCTAGCAAAGTCAATATCTTTTATTGTTTCATTTTACAAACTGAACACATTTCCCCACCCCATAAATCAAGCAACGTTTAAAGCATAAGTTAGAAATTGACAAATTGAGATTAAAAGTTATTTTAATTATTCTTATTCCACTGATCACCCACTGCTTGCTATAAGAACCATGTACCCAGTTTATTTAGAAGTCTAAACTACATTTGTTCAAGACTAGTTTAAATTCTTATGTACTTAAAGGCATCAAACATGCACTTCAGTGCACCATGTTAAACAGGGATTCTCTTGTTGGGGAAAACCAAAATTGAAGCATTTGAATACTTTTTATGGCATTAGGACTGCCATACAGAAGAAAAGGGTAGACAAGCAATATAGCAATATGGACTAGCCAAATCTGGACCAGTAGGCAACTAAAATCTTAAATTATTAAAGTTATTTTGACAAATCCAGTCAATTCTTTAATCATTCTAAGTCCAGGGGTTACATTTATACACACCTAAATGCATCACATAATTAAAATTGTTCAAACTCACCAACAAACATAGACACTCACTACCCCACATTTTACCCTGTGATGAACACTAGCGGAAAACAAAAACCTATAAGAGCCCAGACAGACTTGGGAAAACAGAGATCTGAGGTGACAGAGAGAGATGATGAGATTGAGTCATTGTAGTGAGAGCGAGTATAAGGAGCCATTCTATAATTGGAAAGATGTGAAAAATGAAGTGTCAGTTTAGTCAATAAGGGCCAAAGGTCGCTGAGGCAGGTGCCCAAAGTCGGCACAGAGCATGCTCATTAGAGCAGCCAATCAGCTCTTGGCTGGATGCCTCAGACTGTTACGCATCAAAGGTAGAGGAGTGGACACAAACTTGTACAATGTCTCTTTGTTTCAGGCCTGGTGCTCTGTAATTTCCGGGCTCTTTCATTAGAGTGTTCTCCTCTTCCACGTGATCTATTTTCCATTTCTGTCTAAACTAATGTCTAAGTCCTCAGCGCTGACCAGTAGCAGCAAAAAGAAGAATTTCAGGAGGACACACAATGTGTGTGCGTGTGTGAATGCGTGTATGCTGACTTCATAAGTGGCTGCCCTTCACGACTGGGAGGCACGGCAACATTCACTGCTCCTACCCAGACTCTGCCTCCTGGAGCAGCCGACCCTCCATGCTGCTCACCCCGACATCTACTTCAATAATATATAAAGTTGGATTTCTGTGTGCAGTTTGTTTGTTGCATCAATCGCAACACAACCACTACTCTGTTCTCATATTCTTGCCTGTTTCTTTCTGCCTATCTTTAAAACACACTGAGTCTTGAAATGGAGAGACGAAGAGGGAGACAATCTCAAATTTAGGGTTCTCGGCATAAATGAAGAAGAAGCTGATTCGATCAGCTTATGAGAGAATCTGCCAAGGTGTAAAGATTATTAGGAAAACATCTTTTAGTGCTCTAAATAGGCTTAGGTCTATAAGAACAGGTGGAATAGGCCTCAGTCCAAAACAGGACTACTTATCAGTTCAGAGAAGTGTAAGCAAACATGAGATGTCCCCGTACCCGACATTACGCAAAGAATATTTCTCTCATCGGTGACTTGTCTTAAAGGACACAATCAAACAAAGCGCCATAGCATAAATCTCCTTGTGCTCTAGTTGTACTCCTGCGACACATGAACTCTCACCCTGTTCGCTGCTGTTGTCCCCGCTGTGCGACGTGTGTCCACCGCTGGACGGTCCCGGCGTGCCCCCGGAACGAGTGGAAGCCGTGTCGTCGTGGTCTCTGTTCCAGGATGTCTGTTCAGAGGAGACACGCATGGGGGAAAAAAGTTATGATTTTCAAATGATTTGACATGCTGATCACAGATCCGAGACGATGAAGGAAAACAATTGGCTATTTCCAATCTATATCTGACTGATCGGAGCATTTCTGGAACTATGTCATCAAAACCGACACAAATTCAAACTTGAAAATTAACAGGTTTAAAAAAATGAAAATAAACAGCGGATTATTAGATGTTTCTGAAAAGATCAGTCCAGAGAACATAGAGAGAACATGTTGCTTCAGTTGCCAGATTTCTGAAGCATGCAATCCGTGGCCGCCTCCATTTGGCCTAAACCACTAGCAGATGAAAATACAAAACAGCTACAACTTAAGATAGGCTGCGGAGAGCGCCAGGGAGTGATGTCATCCGAGCAGAGGGAGCGAGCAGGAGGTAAATAACTTATGTATTGCCCCATCAGTATAAAGCCTGTGTGTTGTCCAAAATTGAAATAAAAATAATAAAAAATTGAAGAGCAGCCTTACTAATGTGGAGTTATATTTCATCGTGGGCACACCAAAAAAAAATTAAATAAGCAAATGCTTTTCCATAATCCTGCCTTAAACAAAATGAAATGCAATACCCGTCGAGCTGAGGCTGAGTGAAAACAAACGAAAATGTCTAAGTATAGACAACTTCAAGAAAAAAAAACAACAAAACTTTACTGAAGCTTTATATTCGTGTAGCTACTGACTAGACAAGAGACTGGAGTTTATATATAGCAAGTCGAATACATTTAAGACCAGATGAGTGTCAGCTGCACACTGGACAATGGTTAGCAAATGGCCCAGAGAAGACTGAAAACATTAAGACTACATGCTAGAAAAAGTGTAAACAGGCAGGGGGCCAGGAAACAAATACAATTACACAGTAACTGAGACATCTAACCCTTCATCCTTCTCATACATACAGATTTATTGCTGCACACATTGCCTTGCAATGGTATTTACCCCCCACCCCCCCCCCCCCCCCCGAACCTTTTCACGTTTCATGTTACTGCCGCAAACAGTGGGTTTTACTGTGATTTCATGTGATAGACAAATACAAAGACATGCATAGCTGGGAAGCTGAAGGAAAAAGATGTCTGCTAGTCCTATCCACGATATCAGGAAAATGTGTAGTTAAGATGATATTGGTGAAAATTCTGGTAACGATAAATATTAGGGGTAGCCCACATTTTTCTGTCTGATTTATTTCTTCACCATCAAACATGAGTATCAACACTGTGTGAGCAACTAAAATTATACATCAGTTGTGGCCATTAAGGGCAGTTAGATTCGTACCAATTGGCCAAATATATCAGAGATGTAAAGTGCATAAAAGCTTGGGCCCATCTCCAGCGGCCATTGGACCAGTTCATCACAGGACAAACAACCAGGCACGCACACACTCACACCTAAGTGCAATATTGAAGAGACCAAATAACCTAACAGTCATACTTTTGGACAGTGGGAGTACCCAAAGAGGTACTTTGGGCAGTCGACCTTCTTGCTGCAATAACAACAGGGCTACCAACTGCACCACTGTGCAGCCAGTTTCCAAGTAGGTATTTCATTTATTATTTTATTCTCTTTTTTATTGACTTATATTTACATGTTTTAAATAAACATTCAGTCAATTAACAACATGAATACAGCGCATTCCCAAAAGAAAACAGGTTTAACGCTCCAAAACACTGATGGCTGGAGTGAAGGTTTACCTTCCAGCAGGACCAGCATCTTAAAAACCTGAGCTAAAATGAAACAGTTTAAATCAAAATGTATGTTATAAATGGCCTAATCAAAGTTCAGGTATTAAAACAATTAAACATACGTGTCAAGACTTGAAAATTAATGTCCACTGAGGATTTCCATCCAATCTGATGGAATTTGGGAAATTTTGCCATTGGTCCAAGTTTTCAGATGTGAGCTGGCTGAGACATACCCCAAAAGCCTTGCAGCTGTAATTCCACTAAAACGTTGTTCTACAGCGTGTTACATCAGAGGGGCTGGTTCCAAAAACCCCGCCACACTTTTTAGTTGTCATTTGGTAAAAAACAAAAGCTTGTAACCATGTATGTTTAACTTCACTTTCACGATTACTTGCATTAGTCTATCACCCGAAATTCCCCTAAAATACATAAACCTTTGTGCTTGTATGATGAGAAAACGGGACACAAATTCAACAGAGATTAATACTGTTGCATTTACGGCGCAAATTAGCCTACTCAAAATACAGCAAGGAAAGACACACAGGCCCTCCGAACGCAGAGCTGGTACATGTGACCGAAACTAAACCAGATGTCTCCCAGTGCTCTGTGAAGCAACGCTAGTGCTAAAGAGACGGTGAGAAAGGAGACGTCAGAGGAGAAGGGAAATGGAATCAAATGTCTCCAACACAACTCGATATCACAGACAAACAGAACACATGCGACACAAACACTTATGGAGCCTCCTCCACCTGCTGCGCGAGCCTATCTTTGCTCTGGGAAATCAAATGAGGCAGATATCAAGGGGGCAACGTGGTGCGTACGCCTTGCTTTTGGGTCTTTCTGCGACAAAGTGAGTGATAGAAACCCACAAGTAGGGAGAGAGAGGGGAGAGGAGAGGAACGCTGTGGGAAGGGAACAACTGGTTTCAATTGGGACACTACGATTGGCGCTGTTGCTGTTGCATGAAGGGTTTGGAGCGGATTTTTGCTTTATAAAATAAAAGTAGACATTATTTCATGACACGGTATTTGTTTAAAACAGAATATAGACCGAGTGGAATGACGAAGAGAAAATACAAGTCAGCAAATTCAACACATTTGGGGCGGATTAGAGCTTGTTTGATGTTCCCAGGCTATGAAATTATAATCCAGTGATTACATGGATGATATAATCGTTTTCCAAATTAGACTCTGAGGCTTTTCAATAAAGACTAAAGTCCCTGCACGAAGGCATGACTGGGATAGGGACGGGGTGGATAAACGCTGATTTTAACAGGGATAAGGACCAAGATGACTGTTTTTTTTCCAACTCTTTAGAAGTTCTTATTTGCTGACCATGGAGCGAGGGGAAAAAAATGAAACACCCATGCATGACCGAGTGACTCCAGAGAACATCAGACGCGAGGTAATCCAGACCACATGCTCAAAACACAAACAGTTAACGACAGCTTTTGCCAACTCCTTCCAAATCTTCTGCGTCTTTAAAAAAAAAAAAAGAGCCGAACTTGTTTATTCAGAGCTCCGTGAAGAGGAATTGCACATCAACCCCCCCCCCCCCCCCCCGGGGATGTCAAGCGGCGAGAAGTGAAAAACCCAAGAGCTTCGGCTTGCAAAAAGGATGTGATTTCTTTTTTTTCATGCCCTTTTTGTTGTAATTCTCTAACAAATTCCATTTGAAAATATAATTAGAAAGTAGGAAACGGGGGGAAACGGCAAAACTACTGCATTAGCTGTAATTGAACAAAAGAGCGCTTTGCCTGCTGGGACGTGGCCACCGTGGCCCCATGGGAAACGGGGCGGGGCTGAGACGGGGCCCCGGTGGCATCTCTGCAGGGACGAGGAGGGGTGAAGGGGGGTGAGTTTATTTATAATCACAGGCCGCCCTTTGGATGGAACGGGGCCCAGCTCTGATCTAACATGCAATTAATACACACACGGCTGAGATAACACAACCGGTGCACACAAGGCTGCGCAGCATGTGTGTGTTCTCAAACACACCTCTCTTGGTCACTTAGCTTGCACAAACACACCCCCACATACAAATACTTTTTATCTACTTTCCACAAATGCACGCACACCTGCTACATTAAAAGAAAGCACTCACCTTGACCAGAAAACACACACAAGGCCTGTGCTAACACTTTAAAATCCCAAAACGAGGGACACCTTAAGCGTATGTATATTCAGAGGATGAACAGATGAATAAACAGAAACAGAGAGGAGGAGGAGTGTCCCTCTGCACCCAAAGCTTCACACTTGATTCATTCTGTTCGCTTAATGAGCCACCGTGGTCTCTCACTCAACACCCCCCTCTCCTTAAGATTTCTCTCCTGCTTGATGTCTTCTGTGCAGGATAAAGATTAATTCAATGCCTAATTGTTCAGTAAATTCAATTTTCCACATTCTATTCTGCCTAGATTTAGCTAAACTTCTTAAATCTTCCGCGCCAAGCCGAGGGAGCCCTGTTTCTTTTTTGAGCCACACATACCTTTTCCCTTCTTTCTTTCCCTCTTTTTCCCCCCTACATCCCCTTAATTCGCCGTGAAAAGATTTTCCTTGCAGGAAATTCTGATTCTATGATCGGTGAGGCATTCCAATCCGATGCATTCTTATTGTGCCTCGTCTAAGATGCAAGAGGGGGCTTCCCTTTCTCGCCGTGCCAGGCCCCCATATCATACAAGCGCTCATGCAAGAAATGCTGCCTTGCCAATTCATTTGCAATAATAAAGAAAATGGTAAGGGCTGTCGTGCTTTGCCACCCAGCTCTTCCCTCTTTTTCGTTGCTCCCAAAATATCTTTTACAATGTCGTGGATATTTAAAGACGGAGACAAATTTGTTGGCAACGCTGGTAAAAATGTGTACAAAATATATATCTTTTATTTTAGTACCATGATCTCACTTTGAAAGATTTAGAGAAAAGAAATCCAACCTTTATTGTGAGTACATTTATGCAGTGGTGGAAAAAAATCCTTTTTAAGATTTGTGTTCGACAAAATCCTAGAGTTATTGGTATGGTACTCCCAAAACGCACTTTTCAGTCCGGTATGCCATTGTCGTCATCATAGATTACCTCCTATATGCAAAAGTGGGCATGAGATCCTTTGGTTCTCTCGAAATCAACCTAGGAGTTTGTTGCTAAAACAAAAAGGCAATCTTCCACCAATGTGACACATTGGTATGTAGCATATCCAGAGGTCGTTTCAATGGCTTAGGATGACATGGGCAAATAATGCTCTGGCCTCGTCTTTCTATGCATTTAAGATTGTAGGACACACAATTTGATCACCAGAAAAGCCACACTGCCACAGAATTTGAGGGCATGTTGAAATATTCTGTTCTTTGAGCGTAGCTACAAAATGCTTTCATTCCCCTCAACATACTGAAAGTTTGAAACTGAAAGTCATCCTGGTACCTTGTCATGTCAAAATCAATTTGGCTAACAGCTTCCTCACCACTTAGGAGTATTCATGGAGCTTCAAAATGTCTTTCTGAGATAGTCACATGTGTCCTCAAATGTGAAAAAAATTAAATAACAAAAGTGAGATCATTTGCCCTGATACAGCATAGCGCTGTAAATTCCACACCCTTGATCCCAACACTCATGCACTATTCAGAACAGGAGTGCATCTGAAGCAATGCACATACTTCAAAGATGTGACAGGACATGATGCTCCACAAATTCCCCTTCATTTACCCATTCGAAACATGTGTTTTTACTATGGCAGTATACTTGCCAAGATAGGAAACAGTGTGACAGCACTCTACTCTACGCTCACAAAAGCACAAGATTTTTGTTAAAATTCCAGAAGAGCTTGGCAAACGCTACGTTTACATTTGTAATGGTAGGAAAGGAAAAGGGCTTTTTTTGGCATCCTTTCAGTCGGCATGTAGATACTAAGGATTTATTTTTTACTATTGGAGACTTTATGAACCACTCTTTTCTGTGATTCGAAATAATGAGCCATTTTCCCTCATTCACTGTATAGGTCCCCATCAAGCCAAGCAGCCAGATGCTGAAAGGAGTGGCTAGCTGTGTCCTGTAACATTTATAACCCAGGGAAACGGGAAGTCGTAGATTCAACGCAATAAAGTAAAGTATATGTAAAGCAGCATTTGATTTAAAAGAATTGTTTCAGATTATTTTACTAAAGTTGATTTTGTTGAACAAAGAATCACTCAATAAATATACCCCGATTGAAGTTTAAATTTTTCTGCATTTTTTCGTTCTGAGATAATGTTGCAGGATTCATAAGGCATGAATTTATTATTCATCAAAGTTGCCAAAAAAGGTTTTCTTTTTTTGAGGGAACATGTTCAAGCTGTGCCAGCGAGTATGGGTAAATAACTGTACATTCATACTTAACACCGCAGACATAAACGTCCACATTTACTCTCCACCGTGGTGCAACACCTGAATCCGTAGATGACAGTCAGGTCTCTCTGTGCCTCAGACTTCCTGATGCTCCTTTCCTCTGTGGTTGTTTTCTTTAACACAATTTTTTACCTTTTGCAACAGTGCTGCTCACTTGAGCTGAAATCCATGAGAATGCCATGTGTATGCGGCAGCCGTGGCAATATGGCCTGCAATAACTCCGGACACATTCTCCCACTCAGGGCAAGCGCTGGTGGGAAAGCTGTGAGTGAAAGGGGCAGAAAGGCCAGCTATTGTAAACTCTTGTTTGCTTTGCTTTCCATAGTGAAGAGATAAAGCAGGATCTGCCTCTCTGATAACCGGCCAGGCAAGTGCGCGCCCGACTACCTCTGCTTTCTCAGCCCTCTCCACCCCTCTCCCTCCCCTCGCTGCAATATTAGCGCTTCCAAAATGAAAAGAGAGGCTGATAATGGTATGCGTGGTGAAAAAGAAAAAAAAAAGTGGGGGAGAGCAAAAGGACCCCCTCCCTCCCTCCTATTTTGTTCTGCACTCCCTAACTCCTAACAATAGACAAAGAAAGGAGAAATAACCTTATAATTGCTGAAGGGGGAGAGGAAGAAAACTGGATTTTGTCTCTTGAGTGTGTAAAGTATGCTAGGCTGAATAGCCGTCAGGTACACTTCAAAACTGGTAGGTTAACCTCGCAGAGACAAGCAAAGATAATTACATGTTTGAGATAATTACCGGAGCTTTCAAAGTCTGCTTAGATGGCACTCGTGGAAACTGACAAACCGACTCTATTTCTCCGCAGACGTCTTCCACTCCGGCTCTCGCTATATGCGCCCTGTTTATCCCGTGAGAGCCGAAATCCAAACAAAAACATTAACTCTAGTGCCCTCCCTAACCACCAGACAAAGCACATCCCCGACTTGCTTTGCTTTTTTTTTTTTTTTTTTTTTTTATGTAGCAGTATGTGGAAAAAAAAGGAAAAGAATGGGTGGACGTGATTTCTTAGTGACACATTTCGCAGCGGGCTCTTCTTCAAGTTGAGCTGTAGGTTAACTCGCTGGGATTTTCTCGGCCGATTCCTTGGAGACAAGCTGTTTGTGACGGCGGCCATTGTTGGAGGCTTGCAGGGGGTTAAGGGGGAGAGGAACTTTCCATTAGCTAAGTACACATGTGTTAAGCCAGGTTATTGTTTACTTAGCCTAAGAAACCACAGCAGGCCTCGGGGACAGACATGGCCGCTCATCAGAAGTATCAGGAGTCACAAGCCAGGAACTTATTTGCAGTTGGGATCCTGTGGTTCGACTAAGCACTACTTTCCAGCCATGCTGCAAGATTTAAAAACAAACAATAAATCAACAGCAAAAAAAAAAAAAGAAAACAATAAAATGGTGGCATTTAAGAGGCTCTCTAGATTCCTCATCTTTGATGTCACTCCAGCATCGGCTTGCATAATCATAATCACCCCTACTTGTTATTCCAGCACAATAATGAAGAGGCTAAGAAACACAAAAGTCACGTGGTCCCCTCTTTGTATCACTTGTTGAATCCTCAACAGCCGCCCTGCATTCACAACTCAAACGAGAGGAAAAAAGGGGAGTTTAGGGGAGGAGAAGGGGGAGGGAGGAAAAGGGTGGGGTGGAGGGGGTGGCTGTGGGGGTCGAACCCGTCCGCTATTCAACTACAAAAGCCGCTATTACCAACAATCACTACAATGATTTAAAAGTTTGTATTAAGAACAGCAGTGTGCCACTGTAGGAGAGCCGGCTAGGTCGGCTGAAACTCGATCCATACCTCGACGAGAGGCGGCTAGATTAGCGATAGCGGTGTACTGATTAGAAAAAATAGTGGCTGACCCCGGCAGTTATAGTTTCCATCAGCTTAGGAGTTTAGAAGCTTTGAGGGAAGGGAAAAGGAGAGGGGGGGGGGCAAGGGGTGGGGGACTGGGGGGAGCTGGGGGGGTCATCAGTGTTTGACAGCCAGAGTTACCTAAACCAACACGACTGGGTCTCACTGACCTGGAATCCCGCACTTGTATAGCAAAACAGTGCCATTTGTTGGGAGAAGATACCATGATAGCACTATCAGGAGTAAATTCTCACACCGTGACCACAACACTTTGCTCACAAGCAGGGTTTGTTTGGGAAAGGCTGAGCGGGACGTTGCAAAAACCAGCCACGGCTCCCATTCTTATAGATGCTGTTCCAGATTTTCTGCCGTGTTGCATTCCTTCTACGTGATTTCAGCAGCCGTGCCAGGGAGCCTCTTTAAACTGAAAACACCCGGTCAACTGAATGAACACATATCACATCAGCTGCTTGGGTATTCAGAGTCGTTTAGGACTCTGACATCCGCATAAAGTCAGGCAGTGCCTAATTTTTGAGGAAGTTTCAATTATTTCCAGCCCCACTTCAAGCAGAGGAGCTCTTGAGAGTTGGAGTGAGTCCTCAGCACTATTAGCAGTGTTCAGGCTCAACGGGCCTTGGAGTTCATTAGCAAATTGCAGTAACTCCCCCCCACATACACCCACCCACCGCCGCCGCCGCCGCCATGCTCTCTGGGCAGTTAAAGACAATTGTGCAAATGACGTTCTGCAATATTTCCCCGACTCCTCAGGCCAGGGTGGACGTGTGTGCCAGGCAAATTGGGCAGATTACTGCAGTCATATTTACACAACAATGAGCTGCTATATATTCAATAAATAGCTCTGCATGAGAGCTTCTTCACAGATGAGCTCAAAGGAGAATTTATACCTGCAAGAAAACTCTCTGGAAACCAGCAAGGAAGGAGTTAAGAGAGTCCAACTGGTGCTAACCAGTCACTCCACTCACATAGCACCTGAGGGGGGTGCTGCATTTATCAGGCTGGTCTGAACACACACACACACACACACACACACACACACACGCAGCAGCATGCACACACACGTACACGATCGCTAGCACAGAGAAAGACACACACAAACATCGGAGGGTGAGCCCAAACTAGCTGAGCTGCATTCACAAGCCAGCGCAGAGCCTCTGACTTTTTCACCTCTCAGCTATGCTCTGCTTTCTTTTTAAAACATAAAAAAAAAGGAAAAACAATGGAGAAACACGTAAAGATAAATCAGAATCACTCTTATGACGTGGGGATAATGCAGCTAAGAAAGTCAGCGTTGTTAGACTGGCGAGTTTAATAAATTCAAAGTATTTTTTTTTCCTCCTCTGACATTTTTTTTTCTTGTCCTTCTGCTACAGTCGCCTCGCTGGAATAAATTGGTTTGTGAATAAATGAGCCCAGTTTCTCCTTCTTGTTAACATTGTTCTTTTGTGCAAATTCACTTTCCAGCCCACTTCAACTTTATGCCCGAGGGCATATATTAAAAATACATATGGAAAGAGATGATTCTCACACAATGCAAATGTATTAAGGGTGCCACTGCCTAACGACCACAGATAAGACGTAGCACAAAAGTACAGAAGAGGCAGGAACACGAGCACGCACGGTCAGCGGCTCTACATGTAGCCTCGATAGAGTCAGACCAATCACAACACAATGGGGAATGCATGTAAACTGTTCACACACACTCATACATTATATATATATATATATATATATATATATATATATATATATATATATATATATATATATATATATATATATATATATATATATATATATATACAGCTAAAATTGTGTTGAGAGGTTTGGCTCTTTAAGAGTTACAATGCATGCATTCAGCATTAACAGGCATGCACCCGCTGCCTGTTCGGTTATGCCTATTTACACACGCACAAAATAACCTCATCCTTCAACATTACACATCTGTCAAAAAGTTATCTTATATCTTGATATGCTTGCAGGTCATTTATATTATTCTGTCAGCGTAAACATAAGCCGACGAGGATTTGTCCTGATTTGGCTACACGGGGACCATCATTATGTTTAAATAGGCCACGTCTTCATGCAGTCAATTAAAGATCTGCGCGAGTGCCCCAAGCACAACATCGTTTCCTTCATATACCTCAAAACCCCAGGGTTTCCACTTGCTATTTTGCACATCTACATACCACGGTGCTTCAGTCAATCTTCTGACCTATCTATTTGAAATCATAATAATAATATAAAAGAAGTTTTTTACAACACTGAATCCCTGTGAGAATAGGTGACAATGTGGCTCAAAGAGACACTTAAATGCACAAGTGGCGTTCTGTGTTATTTAATTATGTCCCTGAATTAAATGAAGTATTATCTTCTGCCGTGATCTCTCTCTCTCTCTCCCTCTCATTTCCATAATCAGACATAAGGGCCGGGGATCGGAGGAGTAGTGCATGCGCGGCGGGGCGTGAGGGGGGGGATCTTCCCAGTTGGGCCCCCAGTCGTCTCCCAGTCCTGCCATTCAGTCCAGAACATAAAAAGCCAGTGGCTGCCCCTCTCCTCCACTCAGACCAACCACTCAACCATATGGAAGTCCGTGGATTTAAATTATTTAGCCTAATCGCTTCATTACTTTTTATGTAGGACTATCCAGCTAATCCCTTTAATTTGGACACTTGATTCTCACCCCTCAACCCCCTCACTGCCATCTATAGGTTACAGCCTCTATTATCATAAGCCCTTTAAAACTCTGGGATAGTTTAGCTTGTTTACGCCTACAGAACAAAGATTTCCCGATCAGGCTTGTCCTGGCTGGTACCACTTTCGAGTTTTCTTTAACATGTCAGACCTGCCAATTATGATTCATATATTTTGGTCTAAGAACTTCAAAGCCAACAGAAAATCCAGAAATGACCACATTATCCTAATATGTGCATTAAAACTGGATTATTTATTAACCCCCAAAAAACTGGACCACAGTACATGCAGCCGAATGATGCTTTCAGAGACTAAATATGGAGGCAGTTCTTACTCTTGGTACATGGAATGATTAGGAAACGTAACTAAATGGACATACTTTCATGAGCAGTCAGAGAAAATCAATGGAAAATTGTCTGTTTCCGATTACTGGGGAACTGTTTGGTGCATTTCTACTGCAGCCTTGTCTAGCTCAAATAGACTTATGCTATTAATAGCCGACATCCAGATTTGCATAAGTCTAATCATCAGTTACTGTTATCATTATTTAACTGCAGCGTATGGACCATTAGGGTCATGCATGTGCGCATACGTTGTCCCCAGAGTACCAACAGTCAGTGGAGCACATAATGAAGGCTGTGGTTATCTCTGATATCTGCACAAAAGAAAACACTTCTTAATCTACCTTTAAATACCCCACTGCTTCTGTAGGCTTTTAAAAACCAAAAAATGAAGCTTCCTATTGGGGTAGAATCTGTGTGCGTAATAAAGGACAAGCAGAGGAGAGGACGGGGGTCCCGATAAGCAATGTGCACTCATGTCTAAGGAAAAACACTGACAAGACGAGTAATGAACCGTGAACTCTACAGTGGAGAAACCACAGTCTGCAGCCCCACAATGCTGCACTCTCCTCCCAGCCCCACCTCACCCAGGAGCTGTGCTTCATTTCTTCAAGGAGTGGTGGGGGGGGGGGGTCCCAAAAAAAGAGAGCGAAAAATGAAGAGGGGCTTTAAATTAAAATCGACACGAAGCAGGTCAGGTTTATGGCGATTCTTTGGCGAGGTAATCTCCTCAGGTCGGTTCCGGGTTCAAGTCTTAATGGACCAATAATAGCAACATTATTCAGATTTTTCTTCTTTCATTCCGATGGATGGAATGTAAAACGGGCTTTAATCATATGCAAATAACGGAGGAGTGGAGCAGTGACCCAGAATAGCTGAATAGCCAGCGGGGAGAGGACACACACACACACACACACACACATGCACACATGCCCAGTTACAGATGGAGAGATGCAGCTTACCTGATCCAACGCCACCGATCTTGTGATTTCCTCGCTGTCTGATTTGGACCCGCCCTCTCTGTCGTCTATGACCAAGTCGATGGGCATCTTGCCTTTCAAGCAGCTGATGTACCGGTGACAGAAGTTATCACACAGCTCGTGTACCTGCAGGGAGAGGAGGAAAAAAGGGGGAATCACACGCCATCCAACATTTCAGGAGGCAAACATTTTCTCTTTAAAAATCCTGGTGTGAGCACTGTGAAAAATGTTATGCCGATTTACCAGTAAAATGACGCACAAACAGTTCGTCACTGGTGAAGCAATGGGGAGCAAATGGGTGGATTTAGAGTACAGGCTGGCAAAATCCTGAAGTAGTGTAATCTGAATCACGTTAATATTAACCAAGCAGGAAAAAAACAACTCTAATGGATTTTGAAATGAACTAACCCTAACCCAACGCAACTTGTTTAAGATTCATTTTTTTATTCAGAACTATAAAGCAAGACTTGGTTATTTTAGCGATAAGCCATTAAAAGTGAATAGTTTGACTACTTTATTTGTCAGAATAAGAAAATCATTTAGAAAGAATCTTCTGCTAAATTACAGAAAACATTCAAAGTCTTCTTTGTTCACAGCCAAACCATGCAGTTAGTTTTAAAATATATATATATAAATTTCAAGTGATTTGCACCGTTGTGTCCATAGAGCCGTTTCCCTCAGGTCAGTCTGCTGCTGCTGCTACTGGTGGTGGTGGTGTGTGACTTTAATTTCTCTCCACTCAAAATAGAGATATCGTCGAAAATTGACAGTGACAAGAGGGCTCAGAGGCTACAACACACTCAACACCCGTGCTAAATTCATCATCGGTGCCCCGGGTAGTGGCCATTAAGCCGAGGACGACCTGCTTGACTGACATTTAAGGTAAACTGTTTAATTTCGTCTGAGAAGGGCGTTATTATCACTGCCAGGGTGATGGTTCCAACCAGCGGAAGGGGGTGGGGGGTGGGTGACTTTTGTCTGTTTTCAACCAAATCTAGAGGCAAAATCTATGTGTGCATTTTAACAGATGAACTAGTTTTAATTTCTCAGTGTTTGAGCTGGCTGCGGGTTGCACCGGTCCATCTGATACAGGAACAAATTAGACTGTATCACACCCATCGTTTGGTCTGCCCACAGATGGCTGCCCGAGGGCCTTCTGCCCTCCGCAAAGAATCAATTCCGAAAAACCCGCAAAGTTTGCCCACATGTTTCACCTTGCTTGCAGTCCCTGCCAACATTAAGCTCAATTAGAGATATTGGGGCACAGAGATATCCGTTCCAGTTGTAACAGCTTGCGTCGTGATTAAACCACGCAAGGCAAGGAAAAAAAGAAAGAAAGAAAAATGGCCCCTTGATTGATTTCGACGCTAATTATAACTGACTGGCAAAATACATTTATGCAGATACAGCTCATAGGTCTGAAGTTGCATACTGGACAAGAAAAAAAAACGGTGTAATAGTGATATTACCTTCTCCAGCTCCAGAAGATGAAATCGTAAAACTTGAATGGCTTGAATCATCTGAAAAATTTAAATAACAGTAAAAAAAAGGAGCAGTTCACATCTCTTGATATTAAACACACACTTTTTCTAAATGCAAGTAACTCCAGATGAGCGAAATATTCATATGAATGGATTTTTATGTGGAAGTGATATTAAACTTGGACGTTATTGCAGTGTGGATATGCGGAGCTCAGGCTGGTGCTGCAATAAGCCTCAGAGTCAGAGATCTATTAGCCTCCCTCATCTAATCTAATGATAAAAAAAAATAATGTTTCTCTATAAAATTACATTTAAAACATCAAGTGGTGGGGGAAAAAAAGGTTCAACAGAATAACTTTGCAGAGCTTAAAGGTGCGTGACATTCCTCTAACAGCGGCCCTTTATGCGCACATACAACCGGGGGCCATCATCATATCAAACGGCGCAAACGGGGGGAACATGATGTGCAA
This sequence comes from Fundulus diaphanus, assembly GCA_037039145.1. Classification (NCBI taxonomy): domain Eukaryota; kingdom Metazoa; phylum Chordata; class Actinopteri; order Cyprinodontiformes; family Fundulidae; genus Fundulus; species Fundulus diaphanus. The sequence goes on along the minus strand of CM073121.1, from coordinate 19,097,300 downwards.
TCCCGTTTTAAGTTTTCAGCACCACGTGGCTCCGCGGCGCACAGGAGCAGCCCGCCAGGAGACATCTCAACAACGCTCAGAAATACACTGTCTGAAAAGTCCAAACGTGCGGCACAAGGCAATGAGATTTCTTACCAGATTATCCAACTCTGGATTTGATGAAAATAGAGGCTTTTCTGCCCGAATCTGCAAGCAAAAAAAAGAAGAAAATATTTATAGAAAATACACGAATAATAATTTTATGTAAGATACATTTAGCGCACGTGCTTAGCCCAATATAACTTTGCGCACAGCTGAAAACTTAATAATGCATGGGATTTTGAAAAAAATTTTTCATGCAAAAGTCAAAGCAAAGGTACTTTGGACCTGCAGCTATAAGAGCTCCAACCGGCCCGAACATGAATCCCCTGTGCAACAGAAAGTCTAACTTTTTTTTTCTTCTTTTCTTTTCTTTTTTCCTGACCTGCTTTGCAAACACCGCGATGTCTTCATTGAAAGATTCCGACGAACAGACGTCTCCTCCCGCCACCCCGGGCTCTCTGGGGGTGCAAGTCGCTAATTCACATTTCTCAAAAATCAGTGCAAGCAAGGGGAACAGGGGGTGCCTGGGAACACACACACACACACACACAATAGCAAATGTCACCACAGAGAACAGCGCCGGGGTCAACACTTCTCCGGGCTATAGGATGTAGCCAGCCGTGCGGCTACCCCCTTCCCCTCCACAGCTCCTCGCCTGTGGGGACTGCCGCTGCTGCAGCCCGGTGTGCCTTTTTTTTCCTCTTTCTGGTTATGCGCAAGCTCCGGAGAAGAGCTAAAAACAGCGAGCAGACTCCTTTGATTAAATCTGCTCTGCCTCTAATAGCATAAAAGCTTGAGAGTCTGTCAAACAATTTCAAGCACAAGGTCTCCCGTTTAGATCTGAGGCGTGTGTGTGTGTGTGTGTGTGCATTGTGCAGTAAGTGTGTGTGTTTATTGCTCCTTTATTTAAAAAATGTGTAGTGTGAAAAACGCTGATATATGAGGACACTTTGGATCTGCAAATAATATAATAAAATTGTTGCAATTATTAATAAAAATCTCATATATATATATATATATATATATATATAGATAGATAGATATAGATATAGATATATAGATGTAGATATGCGTGTGTGTTTTAACAAGTGTTTTAACATGGCTCAAAATGTGTAGTTTGAATTAAAGCAAATTAAAACAGGACAGGGAAATTATTATCATCATTAGGAATACATCATTAGGAAGCAGTATAACAAATGAGATCATAAAGTCTATTATTCGCGGAGTTTAGCTCCAAAATAAAGCAACTGTATGTGGAAATTTAAAGAAGCAGTACACCCAAATACTATGGTTGAACACATTCCGTTCATATTTTATGGGGCTGGTGTATTTTACAGGAACAAAGGGTGAACGTGGCTCCCCTTCAAAGTACAAAATTTCAAACGATGCCCAAAACCGACCAAGCAAAGAAAAGCACAAACAGATCCTCTTTGCTGTGCTTTTGGACACCACAAGCTGTCCCCGGATGCGCTGTTGCTGCCTGACTGGTTTCCCACACACAGTGGATTTTTCACCCACAAGCCCTCTCCGGCTGGACACGAACGCCTGTCCGCCGAGGATCGCACCTTACCCGTAAATTGCGTCTTTATCTCTCTTGAGAGCATCGTTGACGGAGGAGCCCATGCTGGGAGGCATGGAGTTGGTGTGCGCGGTGTGCGGGTACTGGTGGGAGTGCAGCTGGGGGCCGTGGTTGAGGTGCACCGCCTGCATGGAGCGGGCGCCGTGCGGGTCTCCGTACATGGTGGTCGGGATGCCCACCCCGTCCATCCCGTAGTGGGGCAAGTCTTCGTACTGCACACAACAAGCACGCAGTTAAAATGGCACAAGCATGCGGATGCACCGGAGTCAGATTAGTAACTTTAATGGACAACAAAATGTTCAATGTGTTGCGTTTGAAATTTTAATTTCTAAAAAAAAAAAAGAAAGAAAGAGAGACACAATATTTTAAAAATCAGGCGCAGGAAAATTATCACATTTAATGCAAACATATTTTTTATTTAGCATTATTGTAAGAAAATATTTTTTTCCTTCTTTCAAACTCTTAAAAGTACTGACAATTCTATCAAACAAATTAGTAACACAATTCATTTTAACTGTTAAAAGTTATTCTCGCTCAGTGGAAAAGTTTTCAAGTCTGAAGCTGGACTGCGTTTCCAAAGGCAAAGCTACAATGGCAACTTTTTTATTATCCGTTCATTCGCAGCGACTCTCAAAGCCAAAAAAAGAAAAGAAAAAATTTAGAGATTCTTAAAAAATAAATTAAATGAAAAACGACCAGTAACATGACTCATTGAGGATGTATTGACTTGAAGCGGTGAGTTTAAACAGCGCCAGCTTGGTGTCCTGTTTTTTCACTTTGCACAAAATCTCTTAAACTTGTTAATTGCATTGCTTTCTAATTTTAAAGGCTCATAATGTTGCAGCATACTACGTGCAACATGTTTAGTGCATGCACGTAAAAGCAGATTTTTTCCACATGAGGTTTACCTAAATAATTCTGTTTTAGGTTAAACAAAGATCTCCCGCCCTAGTAGTTTAAGACGCATTTTGTAGGAGACACTGAAGAATCTTATAAACTGATCTAAACATGAAAGTTAAAAGTTACAAGAGTATATTCCTCTTTAGCAGACTGGAGGAAAAAAACAAGTCTGAATTATTGATGGTGCTCTCAAGACGTGACAAACAAGTGTTGGGGAGAGAGTAAAAAGCATTATCACTTAAAGCTGAGCGTTTCGACCCTAAAGGCAAAGAGGTGCAAACCCCAGCGTGGTGCAGCTGCAGTGCAGTGCCAAAACTAAGCCACTAAATGCGTCCGCTTCCTAAAAACTCACTGCTTTTACACCCTCCGATGGTCCCGGGCTACTTACATGAATCATCTCAGCCTTACCAAAACGTGTTGGTCTAATTTTAAGCGCAATTAGGAAGCATAGATAAAGTTTGGATTTTTTTTCTTTCTTTTTTTTTTTGCAAATATTACAAATAACTACATATTGACCGGGCGCTTGAAATAAAAGAAAATGCATGTATTTGTTTTGTCTCTACGCCCTCCCCCTTCACTTCGTTTCCAGTTACTGGCCTGTCATAACTAATCTAAAAAACATAGCCCGATGAGAGATATGATCGCGCTTCCAGTCTCCCGCAGTGGGGCCGGTTCGTGGAGCGCGGCCGTGCGTAACACCGTGCCAAAGGACGCCAAACATTACCACCCTTTCTCTTTTTGTCAGGAGGGCACGGGGCAGAAAGTTTCGCAGCCGAGCGTGGGTCCGTGTTGGGTCTGTGCTTCAATGAAGCCACGTTACAGAGCAAGCATCGCGGTGGACTTCAGAGAAACTTTTTTGTTGTTGTTAGGGGAGGATTGTCCCTACGTACCCGTTGCGCCATAACCCTCCTCACTCCCTGGTCGTCCTTTCAGTTTGGGTAAATCCCCTCTGAGGCCAGGGTGGACGCGGGATAAAGGAAGGAAAATCCAAAACAAACGAGAAGAGTTTTCAGCCAAAAATCCCGAGTTCCCCTTTCTCCTCTTGTTTCTTCCAAGGAGCTCCCGCTCGCTCTCAGTGCAAGTTCAGCCCGGGCGCGGCGGATCCACGTCCTCGGCTGTCCTCTCGGCAGCGGCGCCGGGGTCCTTTTCCCAAAAACAGGGTGAAAATAAAACAGCCCCTTTAAACAAAACTGCCCACTTTCATTGCTTTTCTGCCACTCCGACTGTCAGTCACAACGCGAGGGGGCTTGTCAAAAGTAGCGGAGGAATGATGGATCCGACGCGCGTCTCCACGGGATCGGCACCACCTCAACGCTTAATGGTCACAATCGCCGTTAAAAAACGAAGCAGCTCTCCTCTCGTTTTCTTTGATCACTCTCGGCTCCCAGCTTGATTTTCTTATGCAAAAGCGTCTAGAGGAAGATCAAGAGGAGGTGGGGTGATAATTCTGGCTTGGGCTCTCTTAAAGGAGCCACGATCGATGTTGCGCGCGAGTGCGCGAACGCGTCCAGTGGGGAGTGTGTGGAGGGTGCGTGTGCATGCGTAAGCTGCCTCGGCCGTTTGCGCACAATGGGGATGTTGTGTGCGTCTCGAGCTGAGGAGGAGCGCAGAGGATCTGGACCAGACTGCTGAAACCCGGAAGTAGTGGTGGCCATAACAGGTCGCGTCTTACACAACGCACCGGGCTGCAGCAAGTGGCGGCTGAGAGGAGGGGTGGGAGGACCCTGCGAGAGGAGCAGAGCGGAGTATGCCGCTCTGGGAGAAACACACAAAAAAATTTAAAATCCACTCATGGTTTCAGATTTAAGTCTCACACTCACGGTTTTCTTCACTGTTTCACTTTAAAACATAAAGATTTTGGTGCTGATGGCTTCATAATCTATTAACGAGAAGCTTGTGGATAGTTTATGGAGGACTAATTAACCCAGCTTTTAACTGTGAGTTATAGTCAGGTATATAATTAAGAGCCCTGATGGCCTGGACTGTAAATAAAGGAATGAAACTATGACAGGGTGAATCTGTTTTTGGATGTTTCGAAATACCATTAAAAACAATTTGTTGCTACACTGTAAAACTGAATTTTTGAGCCAATTAAATATTAGTCAGTAAAAGTATCTGAAATTTAATTCAGCTTGCTCGTTAGTGATAATATGATCAGAATTTAACTGAAGATGGTGGTTCAGTCCACTGTTAATCTCATTCATTATGTGTGGTGTCCAACAGAGAGCGGTTGAGCTCATATGTTTATACCGGATGTATTTTTTGTGAAAAAAAATCTACTTTATAAAAATGAAGAACTCTCAGACTTGTAGTTGTGAATCTTTGTGTGTTGGAGTAAGAACTTCAGTTTGTATTCATCTTGAACTAGTTTAGCAACAGCGCTAATGCTAAAATCAATTTTCTAGCCAGCCAACCGTCTTAAACCTGAACCATTTGTTCATAATGAATGGTACAGCTTAGCTTTGGGTATGTGGGAAATTCTTTATATTCTAACTTTTAAGGACAAACTGAAGAAGTTTACTATTTCAGTACCTTTTTATACCTTGACTAGCGACAAAGCTAATGCTAAAATTAAAAAAAATGTTAGCAAGTGTAGGTTCTTAATCCTGAAGCATGGAATGGGAGGTCTATTGTTGTCAGGAAAAAAGTTCACCACCCACCTCATTAGAATAGATTTTAAAAGTCTAATACTATTGTAGTTACATTTTATATCTTAATCACAAGCAGTCTTTCTATGTTTTGCTTTTGTTTGTTTCGTTGTTTTTACCATACAAGAACAAGTCAGATTAGCAAAACGATCTTGAAAAATCTGTTTCAAGCAGTCTAATTTAGTCGACTAAGTAAATATTAAACATTGGTTGGGATTTATTAGGTCTCATTTAGCTGTTAATGTTCTTTAATATCTACTCAGGAAACACTGATTCAAATGTAGGCTACCCATATAAAACAAATTACTTTAATTTTATTGTTCAAATTCTAACAGTTTGTTTTATCAGTGTGGTATGATTGCATTGCTGTGATCAAACATCCATTTGTTTGCAGGCTGGAGGCCTTCCCTTCACTTATTTAGACAATTTGCAATAATATCAATGAGCGCAGAGCCTAATTATGAAGATGAGAAATAAATAAAATAATTGCAAAGAGAGTAAACTGCTCTGAAAATGCCGCACGAATAACAAAGGTATTTGCCGAGGACGCCTGCACTTAATGCTTCAAATTGTGTTGGTACAGTAATATGATATGAGGTTTATTTGTTTGGTTTTAGTTTGCATCACAAAGTTTAACCGAAACCGTGCAAACTCTTCATGAGCGCACCTTTTTAGGTCTCACTAATGTCTGATGGTGTTCGCTCCCCCGCAGCTGCGCTGAATGGGTCGCTCCACTCTGCCCGGTTTGTCCAATGGTAGAAAGGCACAGGGATGGGAGCTCTCCCCCCTATTGGTTCCCTATAGCGTGATCGATCTAACGTGATTGATCGCGTCCTTAGGCCACATTTGCAAGCGGGCACAAACTAAAAAAAGTGCTCCGCGGAGAGAAAGCACACAAGTTTGCGTATCCGTCGGCTTTCACGGTGCGTATCTCCATTAGAAACAGACATTATCAGATCAAAAAGGTTCTCAGCGTGGTTCTCTTTCAGACTAACGCACAAGTACACACGTATGCGTTAGTTATATTTTTCCATATATTTAATTTCCAAGCAGGCTTTTAAAGAACTTTTCAAAGTAAAACAAAATTAAACTTGAATCACATGGGCAAAATGTACGTATTTATAGTTACATTCCCTCTTTAATTGACTATTTGACTTCCGCCAAAACCGTTTTCTTTGCAGGGATTGTAAAAGTCTTTATGATTATTAATTCATTTTTAATCATGGCGGGGAACTGTCATTTATACCGAAAAAAATGCAGAAACGTTCTGGTATCAATTATTGTATTGTTATACCTTGTGGTTAGAAATTAGTTGGTCTTGTCTGATCAGATTGCTTAATAGTAACGTATTTGTTTCATATGATTCTTTATAATCAAATTTTTACCCCAATTAGGAGCGGTGTTAAACTAACCCCAATATCTTTATACAATATTAATGGATATTTCATGTGATATAAAGCGGGATGACATGCACATCATTAGTTTTTACGAGGCAAGCACAGAATTAGAATTTCCAGTAAAGACCAAAATTATAAATACAAATATTTAAATATGTTTATTTGATCTCCCTCCAGAGGTTTGCAACCGCCCTCCTCTCTGCTTCTTGTGACTGAGTGAGAAAAAGAGCCCTAATATCTTCAGATCGCGCTCACAAGGTGTCGCTTGTCGGTTTGAAGTTTTTTTTCCCCTCTCCCCCTTCGCGCAGGAGCGTCCAGCCATCGATCATCTGCCCCGCGGTGCCACCGCCGGTGTCACAACATGGATAATGCGGCTTCACTCGTTCGGCGCTGACTCCTGAGTAACAACGTCCCTGAGCGGTCAGATCCGATGGGACGATTTTACTGGTATGAAATGACCGGTAAAAAGCTGCCGCAGTCCGGCCGCCGCGGCTCTGAGGATCAGACAGACGGGCCAGAGGATCCACAGGGGCGCGGGACTTTTACGCACTGACAAAAACACGGATCATCGCAAAACCTGGGCTGACTTGTTGATCTTTTTATTATTTCAGCTGTCTGCTGGTGAGTATGACGCCCCATTTCTAATGAAATTGTAAATAATTAACAAGGCACTATTTATTGATAGCATTCTAAGAAGCGAAGTTAATTTAAAAAAAATAAAAGGAAGCTGAAATTTTTATCCGGGATGATGCAGCTCTTGGTAAAAGTAAAAAAAAACAGCGAGCTAAGAAGAAGCAAGCGTGGTTTAGCATGAATGGTGTCTGCATCAACACCTGCTGACTGTAAAATAACCACCGTGGCATTAGAAAGCAATTAAGCTCCTTCAATTAGCGTCCATAAAAAGCAAACGGGAGCGCTGCAGCCTCTCCTGGAGCTGCTCGTCGGTGAGGGGTCAGTGCGTTTTGGGATCCTGAAAGGAGAGCGCGGAGGGCAAATACCGTCACTTCAGCTTAATCCGCTTTGCGATGACGGTAATGCATTAAGTCGTTTCAATAAAATCACTGCGTATTACTTTCAAATGACTGGATGCAAACTGACAGCAGCGCGTTTGACTGGGGAGACAAATGGAAGCGTTCTTAGACGGCCATGGCGTCTTCATGCCTGCTGCGTGGATACAAGGAATCAGAGCTTTAGAATTACACAGGAAAACATATAATGAAATATATGTTCCGCGTTATTCTTAATATTTTTTTATCCCCTACTCAGTTTGTAAACAGATTTTAGCAGAGAAAGGTGAAAATTAGTTTTAACATTTTTTCAGGTCACCTAACTTCTACCAGACTTTTAGGTAATGGCCGGAGTTAGTTGAGGAACAAATGGCAGCCCCAAGAAGTCAAACTGGGGTCAAACTTCTCACAGCCCCGCAGCTCTGCGCCTCAAACATGTTGGGATCTGCAAAAGAAAAAGGCCACTGCATGTCTCCATGGTCTGTGTCTGCTGCTGCTGCACACATGCAGACCTGCTGCAAAGTTTTCACAGTTTATCTAATTAGGTGGAACCACCGCCGCTATGTTCTCGCCTGTTAAAGCTTTGCATTTGGGATCATTAGGGCACACATACGCGCAGTGGGATCCGGGTGGGTTTTGATTTATTTCCATTTAGAATCGATCTTGTTATTCTGAAGAAAAAGGCCCTCTCCTTTGTACAAGCAAGTGGTTTATTCCGCTTTCTACTTCTGAGATACAAGTTGATGTGAAAATACAGAACACAATATCAGATATTTTGTCAGAAAAAATAGCATGATTTAGTGCTTTCGTAAATTGTTAAAATTGACTAAATAAAATATTCTATAAAGATATTTTTTACTGAAGTTAACGTGATTGTATCCAAGTCTGTGTTTTTAGTAAAAACAAATGCCTTGGGTAGCTGTGTCTAAGCTTTAGTGCAATAAAAATATTCCAACGCATCACGTAATGACGTTCTAACCCTGAACTCGGCAACCCCCTTTAATTATCGAGGGCTATTTTATCCTCTGAGGCTGTATTCCTTCCTGCTGGATCCTTCACTTTGGCCAAAAATGTTCATCTGAGCTGCTCCTGCTTCCATCAGACATTAATGCTTAATCATTTGCGCCTTCTACCGGTTATGTTAGAAATTGCACGCATTGCCAGGGACCGTTTGAATACAAAGGAAACACACAGGGCGCTACAATATTAATTGGAATGTAACTTTCATGCGTCGACGTTTATACATTTATCAGTGATGGGGAGCGATAGAGCTGGGTGGTTATAATATAGCCTACTGTAAATCGCTATCATCTTTGTAGAAGTTTGTGATTTGTGCAATAAAGAATTTCTTCATTCAAGCGGCGTTTTATGTGTTTTGTATTTAATACGTGATTTTCCTGTCTCATTTTACAGAATGTTGCTGCTGATATTGCAGTGATTCCCACAAGGTTTGCTGAGTTACTTGAAAAAGTACATAATTGGTGAAAGAGATAAAACCTTAGATCACATCCAATGGACAAGCGAAGCAATTTTAACACACACACACACACACACACACACACACACACACACACACACACACACACACACACACATATATATATATATATATATATATATATATATATATATATATATATATATATATATATATATATATATATATATATATGTATTTAATCTAATGCAATGTATCTATTTATAATAAATCAGTGCACACTAATCAACATGGTTTACTATAAATGTGACACTAGCCAATAGGCTGACTTTCATCTTCCCAGGCAGGATGATGGTATAACAGTGAATGAGACTGAAAAAAATAAACATCAAATCCAGCAACGCCGGAAAGAAGGCACATAAAACAAAATAGTTACACAAGCTAAAATAAAAATAAAGAAATATATATAAAGTTTACCATACTGTTTAAGATGAGCCTTAAATATTGAACATGAAGAAAACTCTCTTACAGCTGATGGCAAACTGATCCCAGACTCACAACCTTTCATCAACAGCACAGTTTTACCCAAAAATATGTTATAGACCTGCTGGAGGCTGAGGTAACCACTTCCAGAACCCTTAAAGGGGATAAATAATCTGGTAGTAATCTGATTTACTTTTTGTAAAATAAGCACACTTAAATTTAATAAAAGCCTTAAAATTCATAAATCCTCATTTTCCAAATGTTACAACAATGCAATGACAAATACTTTTTGTTACTAGCTTTCATACTTTTCTAGAACAGTGATTAAGTTGTTTGCATGTCTGATCTACATTTGAATCTTCATAAATGAATCTTCATAAATTAGAATCATAAATTATAAAAAAAAGATTTTGCAAGCATCAATTCAGTTCAAAAAGTCAATCATTGAAACATATGACATGATATATTTAATCTGCTTCTGTCAAGTTTGATCATCAGAGCTCACAGCTAATGTAAACCCAAATTAAGTTTTGATAAAATGAATTGTCACTGAGGGTACGCTATAAAGGGTCATCGCTAAAGAAGAAGGCTGTCCAGAGTGCTGTGTCCAAGCATGATAATAGAAAGTTTAGTGGAGGGACAACGTCTGGTCTAATATGGTGCAAAAGCAACAGGGTTAACCAGTCTTGAAGTACCATTCAGGAGTTTCGGGGAGGTTAATGAGGCGTGGATAAGAGCTTAAGGAGCTCACACAAATATGTACCCAGGACATGGGCTACACCTTGTGTTAGGAGGACTACATAGGCACAGAATACAAGTTACTTCAGTTCCACTGAAGTTTTCACAGACAGTAATGATATGATGTGTGATATCATCTGCAGAGGTTTTCTCACTGTGTTTCTTCAAGTCCAAAGTCAGAGCGGCCCTCTATTATGCTATTTTAGAGCACTTCATCCATCCATCTGCTGACAAGCTTTATGGATTTTCAGACTTCATTCTCCAGGAGGACTTGGCAACAGCCCACAATGCCAAAAGTACCAACAGCTGCTTTATCAACCACGGTGTCCCTGTGGTTGGTTGGTCAGCAGACTTGCCTGACCTAAACCACATAGAGAACCTACGGAGTGTTGTCAAAGAGGAACACGAGAGAGACCAGAGCCAACAATGCAGACCAGCTGAAGGCCGCTATCAAAGCAACCTGGGCTTCATTAACACCTCAGCAGGGCCACAGGCTCATTGCCTTGATCCCACGCTGCATTGATGCAGCGGTTCATGCAAAAGGAAGCCCAATCAAGTACTGAGTGTAAACACTGTACCGTATATGGACACTGATTTCAGCAAGTTGACTGTGTTTCAATCCCTCCTTTGTTGGTTCTGTGTAATAATACATTAATGTAAGAAACACTTCAAACAAATCCCTCTGTCCATAACGAGCCTGTGCAATATGGGAAAACAAGTTTTAATTGAATTACTGAAAATATATTTACAGTGATAGTCTAATGTCTTGAGATGCATCTGTACTCATGAATAAAGGTTAAAAAAAACAGATGCGAGGAATAAAATAATTGAATGACGTGAATCATCATGCAGAATAAATCAAATCTTTGCTTAGCTCTACGTTAACCTTAAAACATGCTGGTCTGCCTCTGAGCAGTTGTTACGTAGGCGGTGCCATAATGCGAACATGTGGATTAACGACAAATATCTGCAAACGACTGAACCCCGGCGCCTTGAATGTGACGGTAATACTCAGAGAGCTGCATCACACCTGTCGATAGGTATGTGACAAGCAGCTGCTTCCCTATACGATGGGAACGGTGTGAAACCACATGCATTGAGAGACCTTTAAACATATACGTTGTGGCACAGCAGGTTCCTGTAATAATAGCTGAATGCTGCCAGTCAATTTTCACATTGTGCCACCAGCCTCCGGGTCAGCAGCTCCACTTTTACTCCGGGAGGCTGCTGTGACTGAATTAGGCGCGCGGGTAGAAAGGAAGCTCTCACACACCTTCCATCTCTGCCTCTTTCCCTCTGTGTCTCTCTGCAAACCCATCCAGCAGCATTTGTCACCAGCACTATTATTTCAGGTGTGCTAATGGTGTCACAGACACTTTTGCAGGGAGCAGAGGAGACAGATGGAGTTCCGCAAAAAAAAAAAGGAGCAGAAGAGGGCGGTATCATCATCATCGCATTAAAAGCCCCCTCCATCCAAAGCCGGGTGAGGAGAGAGTAAAGGGTGATTCTTCCTGGGCAGTGGCAGTGCTCAGGGCGGAGGTGATGCAGGTTTGATGGGGGGGGGGGGGGGGGTCCTTACACCTCCCAGGAAGACTGTGAATTGATCAGCACCTTAGAGAAGGAGAAAAGTGAGAAAAAATGAGTGCAGCAAAGCAGAGCGATGAAGAATGATGACGATGAGAAGAGGGCTGGGTGTTGGGAGCTAAGCTATAAAACCAGGAGGGGAAAAAAAACACAGAGCACTGGGAGGGAAAGGCTGCAGACGAGGTGTGAAGACTTACCTTCTCCTGGATGAGTGTGAGTTTAGGCTGGAGCAGAGAGTGGCCTGGGAGCGCAGCATGGCCTAGTGATAATAAAGCAACAAACCCCAGAGAAACAGCCCACGTCAGACATAAGGAAGAGATATGAAACGATCGGTAAGGTGGAGTGGAGGAGTTGGACTTCTCTGCCAGCGTTTCAGATCAATACTTCAATAACATAGTCCTGCAAAAGTATTCATACCCACTGAACTGTCCCACGTTCTCACTTGTTAAACCACATAGTTAAAAAAAAATTAAAATTTCGATTTAAAGCTACGGACCAGGCAGAAGGAAGACCTTTTCATTCCAAAGAGCCAGTTTTTTAACCATTATTCACTTTGCCTAGAGCCACGAACCCTACGTGACCCTTAAAAAGGATCAGTTTAAATATAAGTTGCTTGATTGCAAAATGTAGAGACTGCATTATATTTAATATCCTTTTATTCTTGGAAGAAAGAAAAAACTTAAACTTTTACTAGAAGACTTTCTAACACTTTCTGAAATAGAACAAGGCTAACTGAGTAAGAACCGGTAACCCACTTCAACAAATAAAAACCCGTAGTTTAAAGCCAAATAACAAAACCGATCAAGAGGAAAAATATTTCTTGAACAGCTGGCACCAAAGTGTTGCAGGAACAGAAATTGCATGAAATCAGATAGACGAACAGCTCTAACTAGACTTTTATTTATTCCTAAAACTCTGCTCATTTCTATTTTCTCTTCAGGTAAAACGTCGTCAAGGAGCCACATGCAGCCTGGAGTGTCACGGTGCTGACCCCTGTGATAGATAGACCAACACAAAGTAGTGCCTAGTTGTTCAGAGCAATCAAAACAATGTCCAGTTTTAAGGACCAATAAAAATCTTAAACGTCGGGTTTGCATTGGATTTCAGAAAAGCTTTTTGGTCTGACACCTGGATGGATGGATGGTTATTTCATGATAGTTAACTACTAACTGAAACTTTCAACTTCCTTCTCTCTTGCTTCCTTTCAGTTAATCAGCAAAAAAATTGTATTGGTTAAATTCGTTAATGACATTACAATTTTGAATGCAGGATCAAAAGGGATTTGGAGCTTCAATCACGTTGTTTTTCTTAGGCTATAACTTTCTTGCACACTTCTAATGGGACTGTTTACAACAATAATCGACATGTTGGTTGTTGCCATCGTTTGCACATCACAGACAACACTAATTGTCCTCCGTAGCTTCAAGCACAAACATCAACATGCAGACAAAAAAAAAAAACACAATCTCACATCTGATATATTGTAACTTATTTAAGTATGAGTCAGCTCTTTGTAAACTTTATCATATTTAAAAATAAGTAAGTTTAAATGTCAGTGCCATACAACAAGGCTTTTTTTGAAAGTGGGTCAAAATACAAATTTTGCTAACTTGTATGCATACAGTATATTTACATGAATGTATTTGGGGAACATTTTTATCCAAAGTGACTTACAAATGAGGATATAACTGCAGGTAATGTCAGAGCTAACAATAAGCCACTTAAATGGAAGACAGCCAGTCAGGTTCTGTCAGGGACAACTGGGGTGACGATGTGGAAATAGAGTACAGGCATAGATGGGAGTGCAGGAAGAGAGAGAGGGGCTAGGAAGGAAGTTCTAGGGTAGGAGACGGTCTCTGAAGAACTGGGTCTATAAGAGTTTCTTGAATATAGGCAGATTTAGGCCCCTGTTCTTGTAGCGCTTGAATGAACTGCACATTTATTTATACTGTATTTCCACAGTATACACAGGGTCCAGATTTGTTTATGTTGAAAAATACTCTATAGCTCGAATGACGGTAAGAAATCATTAAATTTCCTTTTAAATGAACGGGTGGAAGGACATAACAGGGGAACAGATGGCGGTTCCTTCGGGTTTATGGTTGCATAGCCGAGAACCAGCAAGAGCTTCCTCTCTGATTTTAATCTTAACGTCGGCAGCGACTGAGAGTCCAGTAACAAAACACTGACAGGAGTCCAAACACAACACTCCTACTGATTAACTAAAACCCAATCATCATTTCTCAACATGAGTGAAAAGTGTGGAGCTTTTCAGGTCCTGTTCACTGCTTTAAATAATCTGCAGCTTATCCAAAAGGTTGAATTAAGGTATATCATGAAGCTCGTTGTTCAAAAGGCCAAACACAAAATACAGGTTTAATCATTTTTATGGACTGTGGTCGGAATAGGTCAGTAAAATAAGAAAACCAGGAGCAACTTTCACTCATATCAGGTCAGAAATGTGCTCTGGGGTTCATCAGCGGGGCACTCATCCATCCCTGCAGAAGCGAATCAGATTACCAAACACACTGATTGACTGCAGCGGTTGCTGCCCTCTCTTCTAAACAAAGTTATCTCTGTTGAAGTTCACAAAGAGGTCAGCGATCACATCATCTCATCGGAGCCCTCGCTGATACTGTACGCTCTTTGGGAAATCTTGTAAAAGAAGCTTTCAAAGCAGAAATTTCTGTCATAACAACAAATGTCAGCGACGCAGGGAGAGGCGGGAGCCTTCTCCGGCTTTGGGCTGACCACAGTTTGGCTGCAGCGAACAGACAAATCCACCAAGGTTTTAGTCAAACAATGATGCACGGAGTTGTTTTTTGTGGAAAAAAAGAAAAAAGTTCCACACGTCTGCTGTCAAAGAATCAAGGTGGCGGGAATTTATGTGAATGCATTTGAAATTGGCTTTTGCTAATTATCACAAGTGTCATAACCATCAAAAGACAACAACAGACGAGTTGGCATTCACCCATGTTTGACACTTCTATCTTTATACCTTTTGTTCTGCCTCTCTTGTTGTCTTGCCATTGTTTATGACACATTACACCACACCTGCCTCCGATGATTATTTTCCTCCCTCATGTTCTGTGCGTCCCAAGTTTTTAAAAGCAGGCAGAACCCGAGAAATGTGAATAATTTTGATTTAAAGAGGTGCATATTGCATCAGTACTGAATTTTTGTCATCTGCACAGGATAACTTCTGTTCTAATCTAATTCTAATCTATTAATTTCTGTAAAGATGATAGATTTGTGTTTTTATAATAGCTTTAAGCTAAGAGTAACTTAATCACTTAAGATGAGTTTTACCATTCATTCTTAATTTGGTATCAGGTTTTGTGTTGTTCAGCATGAAGGAATGTCGTTTTTGGTTGAAGCGATCACCTTCGGATTGCATCAACTCACTGCTTTTAACTCTTTAGAGCATAACAAGGTAAACATCTTCAGCAACATAAGTAATCGGTAATGACATTAAAACATCTGGGCTTTCTCATCTCAGAACTATTTCAAAATCAATTCATTTTCTATGATTAGTTTCTGAACTAAGTAAACTGAGCAGAAAATACACTCTTAAAGTTTCTGTATTTTGAAACAGAGAGCCTTGCTGTTGATCGCCTTTAACTTCATGAGTGGGTTGAGGATAAAAGCCAGAGTTTCCATCCAAATCAGGGACAGACTTGATAAGTGTGGATTGACATGTTAGCAGTGATTACATTGGTTCTGGGCTCTCCCTTCGCTACCAAGACCACAAGAACGTCCACTCTAATGAGAGTTTGTGTTTCTATTACTTGCGCATTAAGACACAGGAGCGTCTAAGAGATAAATATCACTACACAGACAACTGGTTTGAAGTAGAATGTGAAAATAACGCCTTAATTGAAACTGTTAATGCATCAGATCTGTTCATTTATGGGATCCCCTGTTTTATGGGCGTTTATAATAAGAAAACTACAGGAGAACTAGTCACTAATCCTTGGACCAGGGTGGGCAACCTATCCAGCATGAGCTTCTAAGACATACACTACTGGATCATCTGCATAGATATGTGACAAATATCATAAAAAAGTTTGAATTATGAAATACAAGGATGAACCCAGAACGGGACCTTGTGAACCGCCACATGTGAGAACTTCTCTGACTTGACTGAAATATTAACTTCAGACCTTTGTGGTTCTGAAAAGCAGCTCTCTTACTCACAAATGACCATTTTGGGGTATGCACCTTAATCTCTGAGTTTCAGCAGGATTGATCAAATTTAAACATAAAATCACTGGATGAATGAATTGTCACAAATTCAAAACGTGTCGCATGAAAAAAAGGTTACTTTGTGGTTGATTTTAAAGATTTAACTCTGTATATAGAATAACATTTCACAAATGTATCCTCTTCATTCAATGACTCTCAATATCAACATCATCATCCTAATTTCAATAAGCCTGCAAGATGTCCGAGGCTCTAACATGTTGGCATCACCACCTCAGAGCAAGTTTTGTCTGTCCTGAACATTATTTTAACCTGTAGCAGTTTCTTTTCCAGGCTGTGGAAATATAAATTTACCGCTGATTTAAGAGCAGTGCGGGTTAATCTGATCCTCTCCAGGGAGTCAACATCACAGAGCTGCGCATAAACATTTTAGTGATTGACCTTTCACCCATCGCGGGTCAAATCCACAAAACCATTATAGATCACATGCAATTTAGCTCAGACATTTAGACAGGTAAATTACATGTGTGCAGGTCACATTTCACCATATCTGATAGCCATACTTTTAATGAATGCCTCTCTGGTGAACATAGTTGAATGTTTCCGTTGATATACTAAAATCTATATCTAGCACGAAATGCATGCGAAGTGTTCCTGCACACACACTAATAGGTGAAACAAATGCACCATCTGAGAGCCAGTCTCTGCCTGACAACATCAGCGCAACCTGATCTGTCTTACTAAAGGCCCCTACCTGCATTTACTGCTCTGTTAAAACGCCTTTTTGTTGTTCTACCAATTCACCACACTATAATTGCACCAAGGCTGCATATGGTCTTCATCTTGTGCACCGCTCAAGATAAAAGGCAGCAGGCTGCGGATGGACGACGCAGGAGAAAAGTGTGTGTGTGTGTGTGTGTGTGTGTGTGTGTGTGTGTGTGCAGGAGTTCATATACGTGGACTGTTGTTTGTGGGAGCGCTCTTTGGCATATGTATGCAAGCATTTTAGTGCAAATTGGACTCGGCAGAACTGAGGGGTAGCTAGGAACTGCATGATGTCACCGCTATTATACTGCAAATGCAGCTGATTTGACTTTGAGGATGCCTGGCTGAGGCCGCCCTACAAATACAGGCTCTGAGCTAGAATAAAAATATATTAATAACACAAAGCGACAAATCAGTTCTTCACTTTTGCTATCCTTTTTTTTTATCACTTTTCCAAGAATATTTGGGACACTTTTACTGTAAAGTGATGTGAGAACAAGCCACAGCAGAGTAATTAAAAGAGCAAAATTAACCACCCTTGTGTTATTTTTAAAGGATAGTAGGTCAGTTTCATCCGGATAAAACTGTACTACACTACCAGTGAGCAAACTGGATTTTAATCTTGAAAGATGCTGAAAACACGTTTTTTAGCAAGTGGTAAAAACACCAAGAAGCCAAAAGAACAAATCTGTTTTATTTTTTTATCTTTAATTTGTAAAGATTTTCAACTAAAGTTACACTGTCCTTCAAAAGTATTCATCCCAATTGATACCCCATTTTTTTATGTCATGGCCACAAGCATTAACGTATATTTTTGGGATTTGTAAGATAGCCTTGTCTGTTCCACAATGTAAAACAGAAAATTGTCTTTGAAAAACCTACAATAATAAAAAAACACAAAAAACTCACTCAAGGGGAGAGTGGGGGTGATGATTTATTTTTCCGGGCACCTCTCACCTGTCTTAAAATAACAACACCAGGAATGGTGGACGTGGAATAAGTTCTTGTGTTTTACAAATAAATAATTTGAAAAATGTAGCATGCATTTGTGTGTGTGTGGTTCCCCTTTCTGTAATACCACTAAATTTAAATCCAGCACATCCAATTGCCTTCAGAAGTCATATAATTAGCGATCTGAGTAAACCCTTGTTAATTAATCTGAAGATGAATCCAGCTGTTCTGTAAAGGTCTCAGAGGTTTGTTAATATACATTAGCGAACACACAGCATCATGAAGACCAAGAAACAAAGCAGACAGCTCAGTAAGAAAATGGGGAAAGGTAATAGAGTTAGATTATAAAGGTTCCGTCCAAGCTTAACATCTCCATGAGCACTCTTCCTTTCATTATAAAAGAAATGTATGGGGCACGAAAGGGCATGTGATTTTGCAATGCATTGCAATGCATTGTGGGATGCGATCACCATTTTCCAGGGCAACAGCTTTTGTTTAACTTGCTGATTTTACATGACCTGCCACCGCTGCCCTCCAGCATTCTCAGAAGCTGAGGTTGCTTTCTATCTCTCCAATGGAGTTAGTTTTCATACTGAATGAATTCAGGATGTTACGTCTTTCAGGGCTCATGGACAAAGCAACTTTGGGTGGGTCCAGGATCTCCGAATTTTTCATCTTAAAGAGAAAACTCGTCATTTCATAGGTACATAAATAACACACTTTCACTTTACAGTGTGCCTCCTACACTCCGCTGTCAGCCGGACAAATTTGTTTAAAATTATATTAAGCCTGGCATCCACTCTGCATTTATGTTAGAAATATTTCGGGGCTAATCGATTAATTCATTTATGAAGGAGGGAATTTTCACAAAGGGTCTCCTTTTTATTAACTTTGTTTATCACTCTCAGCTGGCTAGGCTAGTGCTAGCAGCCTACTAAAAGCTCTGTGCAAACAGCACATCAAGCTTTGATTCAAACTTACCAGTCTGGAAATGCCCTGAATACACACGTTTCAGGATGTGGCGCTCAAACTGAGGTTTGGTCATCTCACAGCGGCTATCCAGAGTACATTAAGCATCTCTTTGTCAGTTGACAGATCCGAGCTCCTTGGGTTTGATCCCTACTGTGAAACACGGGGGTGGTGGCATCATGCTTTGGGGATGATTTTCTTCAGCAGGCACAGAAAAGCTAGTCAGAGTCGATGGGGAGATGGATGAGCAATCAAGGAAGAAAAGCTGTTAGAGGCTGTAAAACACTTGAGTGGGCAGAGGTTCCTTTAAATGTATCAACTACTTTGGAATGTATTTTTGTGGTTAACATGTATTTTTGAATAAAGAAATACTCAGAGACTTGTAGAGATTACTTCTCTATCTTCAAAATGATGATGATCTTGAAAATACGATGGCCTCGGCAAGAACGCCAAAACACTAGAAGAACAGCTCAGTGAATGAATCCAGACTAACAAAAGATTGGCTTGTGAACAGCTCGACATGTGTGCTAATGTTAGTGGGATTTATTATTATTTTATGTCTGCTCTGCTCAGTCAGGTTTCTAAAAATCAGGGGGATTAGAGCCCAGCTGTGGCTCAGTAAACCAACACTCAGCCTTCTAACTCCTACCAACATACATGACTTCCCAAACAAACCTTGACATCCACCCTGCCCTCCTTTATTTTGGGCTTTATCATCATTCCTCTGTCACTGCTTTTCCCCTCTCATAGGCATTGCTAACATTGCTTTGCACTGCAAGTTACACAAGACTCTCTGAACAACACAATACACTCTCAGCTCCAAATTAAAATACCAAGGGTTATTGAGCAATGCCTCTCTAATGGTTTCATCTGCCAATGGGTGTATCTTTGCACACATAAATACACAAGCAATGTTTCCACTCCAGCCAAAAGGAGCCAGTCTTCTCTCTACTTATGTAAGCTGGCAGAAAATCTCCTAAATCCCTCTTTTCTGCTGATGTTTTGTTGCATTTGAGCTGCCACTCCTTCTAAAACAACATCTGAGACTGTGGCAATTAGAACCAGGGCAAAGCATTGGCGCATCAGAGCATTTAGTACAAATGCTAATGAGACTGGTGACAAAAAAAGAAACATCCCAGACCTTTTGAAACAGCAGCATTGTATGCTTTTGACGTGTGCCCAGAGTCCCAACATTTAATACTGACACCTTCTTTTTTAAATGTTTCCCTAAGAAAAAATAATGTTTGGTGCAGAACTGACTCTTTGGGTCAGTAGGAATTGATATAAAACTGATGTTAAAACAAAGTGTATTTAATGCTTGTATGCTGTCAAGAATCAAAGGACAGTTTTATTTCCAATTCAATTCAATTCAATTCAATTTCATTTATTTAGCGCCAATTCACAACAGCTGTCATCTCCAGGCATTTTACAAAGTTAAATTCAATCAAATCATCCAGACGGATTGGTCAAAAAGTTTCCCATCTAAGGAAACTCAGCAGATTGCATCAAGTCTCGACAAGCAGCATTCACTCCTCCTGAAAGAGTGTAGAGCCACAGGGACAGTCGTCTGCATTGTTGATGGCTTTGCAGCAATCCCTCATACTGAGCATGCATGAAGCGACAGTGGAGAGGAAAACTCCCCTCTAACAGGGAGGAAAACCTCCAGCAGAACCAGGCTCAGTGTGAACGATCATCTGCCTCGACTGACTGGAGCTTAGAGACGACAGAGCAGAGACACAAAAGCACAGAAGCACACACTGACCCAGGAACCCTTTCTATGTTATATGGTAATAGTGAATGATCTGCCTATAGCAGCATAACTGCAGAGATAGCTCAGGGTAACCTAAGCCACTATAAGCTTTGTCAAAAAGCCTATATATTTCCACAGAATCAAATTTTAATATGAAACACCAACAGAAACCCACAGGCCAATTTATTAGCAACAACTCACTAGTACCATGTTTAACTTCCTTTTTGCCTTCAGAAATGCCTCAGTTCTTCATGGCATAGATTCAACAAGGATTCAGAAACATTCTTCAGAGATTTTGGTTCATTTTGAAATGATAACTTCATGCATTACTGCATGTGATGGCTGCACACCCATGATAAAAATGTTTTGTTACACAGCCTCCCTAGGGTGATCTTATGGATTGAGATGTGGTAACTCTGGAGGCCATTGGAGCACAGTGCATTTGCTGTTATATTCAAGAAACCACCTTGAAGTGATTTGAGCTTTTGCACATGGTGTTTTATCCTGCTGAACGTAGCCATCAGAAGATGATAGATACACTGTAGCTGTGAAGGGATGGACAGGGTCAGCAACACGAATAGGTCGTGGAATTCAGATGTAAATGATGCTTGAATTTAACAAAAGGTCCCAAAATGTGGCGAAAATATATTGAGTTTAATCCAAATTCTGACCCTACCTGACCCTACCCTATCCAGACTCAGGTTACCTTTTATAATTGGGTCAGAATTTTGGGCTGCACAGTGACAAATTTGTTTTCACTTTTTTCTTGTATGAAGAAGGTCTGGGGTTTGGACGTCAACTGGGGCTTTTCTGCATGGATATTGCATGTTCTCCCCCAAAAGGCCTGGGTTCTCTCACGGTACTCTGGCTTCCTCCATCAATCCAAACCTCTGTAAATTGCCCTTAGGCATGAATGTGTGCAGGAATTGTTGTGTGTCTCTCTGTCACACTGTAATACACTGGAGACATTTCTCCTCAAATGAATACTGGAGATAGGCACGGATACACCGGCAACCCTGGATGGATGAGGGGGATATAGACAAGGGATGAATGTTTCAATTTTAGTGAGCCTGTGTGAATCATAGCCTCAGCTTCCTGATCTTAACTGAGGTGTTCTCAGAAGTGTTGTGGATGATGGATGGTGCTGTCTCCCATCTACTTTGAGGCTTGATGTGTTGCGTGTTCATGGATGGTATCCCAAATTTCCCTGGTTGCAACAAATACGTATTTGAGCTGCTGTTGCTTTTCAGTGATCTCGAACCAGACATTCCCTTCTCCTGTGACGTCAGTGAGGCATTTTTGTTCAAACAACTGCCGCCCATTGAATATTTTCTCATTTTCAGAGGATTCTCTATAAAACTGAGAGACGGTTGAGTGTAAAATTCCAAGTAGATCAGCAGTTTGTGAAGTACTCAGACCAAACTTAAACTCACTTAAATCCATTTTCTTCCTCATTCTGATCCTCAGTTTGAAGTTCAGCAAATCGCCTTTGCCATGGGCCTAAATGCATTTAGTTGCTGCCATGTTTTTGGCTGATATGCTGACCGTGTAACCAAGCAATTGAACAGGTGTACCTAATAAAGTGGGCTGCTACTGACAACCTTTAAAACTGAAACTGAGGAGGGCAAAGCGGTGTCCTATTTACATATAAGGTGAGCCCTATTCCTGACACATCTCCAGTTGCAAAGTGGATGCAATGACCAAAGGGAAATAGAAGAAAGCATTAGAAACAACCAGAGACAAAGGATGTGTAGGAAACAATGAGAGGAAAGGTCATAAAGACAGAAGTAAAGGGAAAGAAGAAGTGAATGAGGCAGGAGAAAGGCAAAAAGAGAGAAAGAGGGAGCAATGGAAGGTTGCTGCTAATTCTTCCATATCTAAGCCTCTTTGCAGAAACTCCCTTTGTCTTCCAAGTCCCAGTCATTAGAGCCTAATCCTATCAACCAAGGGCTAATCTGAGGGCAGAGGGTTCAGCCCCCTCTGCACCACAGGCCAGCACACACACACACACACACACACACACACACACACACATGCACGCACATGTGCAGAAACACATGCACAGGTGCACTCCTAAACTCTTTGAAATGCT
Organism: Fundulus diaphanus; assembly: GCA_037039145.1. NCBI lineage: Eukaryota > Metazoa > Chordata > Actinopteri > Cyprinodontiformes > Fundulidae > Fundulus > Fundulus diaphanus. The sequence goes on along the minus strand of CM073121.1, from coordinate 19,074,715 downwards.
TAAAAATGTATATATTCATGCACGTGCTAATGCAGATCTACAGGTATAGCATCTGCACACAACACATAATTTAAAATGTAAATAAGAACGGTTTGTCAAAATGATCCCAAAAACTATCATTTACCTCCAAAAAGTTAATTGCAAGTGGAAACTTTTAAAGCTGTGAGATAATTTCAGAGGTAGAGCAGAGTTTTTCATATCTACTGATGTTTGGGTGAGTGTGGCTGTGTGGCTGTATGGCTGCGCGGCATCAGTTTCAAACACATTCCAGGAGCGCCTCTCCTGATGCCATCATCATTCTCCTCTTTATTTTCAGCTCTGACTATGCCCAAGATTAGTTATTGATCAGCAAAGGTATAAATTATTCTAAAGTGAAAGCCCAACAACACAGTCATTATAGATCGACTATTGACCAGGTCCAATATATCACTCCATTTCCTCTGCACTGCACCCCTGCCACCAGCTGGGGAAATGCTCAAATAATGAGATGGAAAGGGAGGGGGGTTTATGACTTTGGCACACTCTGTTTGACCCTTCATATAAGGTATTTGGAGAATATCAGCTTCAGTTTCTGAGATGTGTTGGCATTTAGAGAATTTCTACAGCTGAAATAAGATTGCCAGAGTCGCAGATGAAACATAATAGATTGTGTCCATCAGGGTCAGACTTGGATGAGAAATTAGTAAAGGTTTCCTGAAAAAAGATTATCTTGTTGTGTCATTGAATTTATAATCTGACAGGTTTTGTGGTGCTTGCCACATTTTTCTGTTAATTAATTTAACAACTTCCACTCTCCTCACAAATCAATGTGAGGGATATCTTTAAATGTAGATTGAGACAGCCATAAAAGAAGGTTGATTAAAACAGGCCCTCAGCATCAAAGATCCTCCACCATGCTCAATAGTGGGCTTCAGGGGCTGTCCCACTTATTAGTCCTTTTGTTTAACTTATATGTTTATCTTACTGGGAACACATCTAAGGCGTTAACAAATACCAAATGCTTAGAAATTCATAGCCTAAACCAGGGGTTCCCAAACTTTTTTAGCTGCGGACCCCCTTCCATGTCCCAGAAGGGTTGACGCACCCCCAAGATTAATATATATATATATATATATATATATATATATATATATATATATATATATAAAACGGTTGCAGTTACAACTCAAATGTCGTAACAAAGCTTCTAAATCTGAGTCTGACGCACTATTTACGCCGCAAAATACAAACACGAAGCAATTTGATTTTTGTCCGATGACGAGCGAGCGAGTGAGAACTGGTAAAGCATTACAGAGTAACAATAAGTCTAGCGCTCCATAAAGATGTTATTAATCAGAGAAATCTTTCTGATTGTTTCACAGCGGTTACCTTCAGCAGGTAAACACGCCCACAGCAACACACCTCGGCTCCCCCAGCCCGTTTCTGTCTGAATATGCGCTAAAACTGCCTCTTTAAAATGATCTGCACGGTGCAGTCTGCGCCTGTCTGAATCGCAATGAGAAGTATTACACATCTGTGCGTGAGCATAATCAAGAAATCCCCCCAGGACCAGCGGTAACAACAGCGGGTGCGTGTCATGCGCGTCAGAGCTTGTCACCGGTTCAAAGTCGCGGCACCATGAGCAGCAGCGCTGCGCGATCCATAGAGACCGAGTCGCTCAATTTAAACTCGTAAATAAAACTTTCGGCCCGAATTAAATGTTTCCTCTGCTGACGTAAAGCCAGGAGAGAGGAAGAGACATTTTCTGATTCTCGCTCGTTTTCTTCTCCCGGATCCGTTGCGATTCTCTCCTCTGTTGCCTCCAATTTCTCTCTCACTCTCTTCCTCTCCTCTTTAATGACTAACTTTCACCTTAGATGTCTCACCTGTTCCCCTGATTTCAGCCTATTGAGCATATTTGCGAGAACTATTGAAGCAGAGACCACATATGCGCATATACAGCACAATGCGGATTTTTCATCTTAAAATGAAGCGTAGAAGAAGATTTCTTCTAAATAAATACAGTTTCGTGTTAATAATGTATCGTTCCGTTATGACACCCAAGCACCAGACGAGGTTTTACTGCTAACACTTTATTTTAGGACGAACAGGACGGGACAGCTTGCACTCCCCCGAATCACGACTCCTCTCCCCGGAAGCCACGCATTTCTTCCGCTATGACCCCAAAGCAATCTGATTTAAAGGAACAGTAAGTGTGCAACAGCATTTAGCAATACAGTCTAATAAGGATCATTACAATACATTTGTATTTATTGATTAAATTAACAGTTTTTTGAGCTTTACAAAAGAAATGCTTATTTACACATCTTTATTGTGTGGGGGAAAAAAAACACGGTCAGACGCCATTACAGTTTTCGCCTCGCGCACCCCCTAGTGGCAGCTCGCGCACCCACCACACTTTGGGAAACCCTGGCCTAAGCTAATTCACAATGTCCACCCCTATGAGTTCCCAGGGAGGGACACAAACGTGAGTCACTGACACATGGCGGCACACGCAAAGTCGTATGTTAGGGGTGTTCAGAGAGGCTCTGAGCTGGTGGGTATCCAGAGCAGAGCTGGTGGGCCAGCTGGAACATGGGGAGGTCCAATGCTCCCTCACTTCCCTACGTAAACCACATAAACATCCATAAATCAAGTATAAGAAGTGATCACAAAAAAATGTATCTTAAGCTAAAATTTGAAAGCAACATTCCCCTAAACTTTTAAAATGTAACATCTTTCCTATCTCTGTAGAAATCTGTGTATGGCGATTCAGAATGACGAGAGGCCGCAGATGCTAGAACTAGACACCAACCCCAAGGACACCCTAAGACAGGGGTGGGCAATCCTGGTCCTCGAGGGCCGGTGTCCTGCATGTTTTAGTTCTCTCCCTGGTTTAACACACCTGAATAAAATGATGGCTCGTTAGAAGCCCCAAGAAGAACACTGACATGCTGAAAAGGTTGTTGGTACTACCAGGGAGAGAACTAAAACGTGCAGGATGCCGGCCCTCGAGGACCAGGATTGCCCACCCCTGCCCTAAGAGTATCAATGAGGCGTTATTGGGTCATAGCAAAGAGGGAAATTGAATAAATATGATACCTTGATCAAAAGTCTTTCTTTTTTAAAATTGGTGGTTTGAGGCTTAAATACATTGAGGTATATGAATGAGCACGACCATGTCCAACCCCATGTGTGGCAGGATGGATTATACCATAAAAATCTTTACTCATTGCAGTGCTCATGACAAAATGTAAGGATTTCAATGATATCAGTGCATGGAGGGGTGCTATGTTTACATTGGTTACTGTGAGATCAGGGTGCTCAACGCAAAGAGAAAAAGACGTGTATGTGTGTGTGGTTGGGGGTGGGGGGAGGTTTGATCATGCGTTTCTCCTCATTTGATATGTTACATCTCTGAGGAAACACAGTGACAAACTATGTTGTATTAATCTCAGTAGCATTTCTGAGCAAATTTTGTACTTATATTTAAAAGATTAGTCAGCTTTACTTGCCAACAAGCCACTGCTCATTTGGAACAGGGGAAAGTTGAGTGGTAGAGCTATAAGTTAAAAAATCTGATATTTTTATGTTCTTTTTCACTCTTTTCACTTCTTTGTTTGATTATACATTCAAACCAAAGTAGCTCAGTAGGTTTGAAAATGGAATCACAGATCAGGGCATGGAAAAAAGTAACAGGGCAGGTTACACCATATACATAACCTGAGCAAAATCTTCACAAACTATCACGACATCACAACGTCATTGTGCATTCCTTTGGATGATGAGTGTATGCACATTACGTAACTGTGGTTTCAAGAAATGTTTGCCACATAAATTCAGAGAAACAGGACTGATTGAGTCAGAATACAGATCGTGGTTGAGCTCTTTGGGGGGTATAAAAAGTGGTTTTCAGATATACAAATATTTGAAACCAATATCAGACTTTGTCTGCTCCTTTCAGGCAAACACAAGGACCAGTGTTCTCCACAGGAGACTGAAAAATAACAATGTTGCTACCCATGGCATGCAAAATTTGGATTTACTGATAAATTAAAAAAGAAATTATAAAAATGGAGGCAATACTTCTACCCAACTATTGGATGTCTGGATTTTCCCCACAGCTGTGATCTCTCTCTCTCTCCAATGGAAAAATATTTAACTTTGTTCCCGCCTCTAAGTTATGGAATTGGGATGATGAAAATGTGTTGGTCTTAGGATCATTGGGACCTTTCAAGGAATCACTCCATCCATCCATCCATCCATCCATCCATCCATCCATCCATCCATCCATCCATCCATCCATCCATCCATCCATCCATCCATCCATCCATCCATCCATCCATCCATCCATCCATCCATCCATCCATCCATCTTAATGTTGTCTTCCTCTTATATGGGAACAGGTCAAAATAACCCCACATTTCCTTTTTCTCCAGCTCGTTCTGAAGAATCCCAAGGCGTTTCCTGAGCCAAAAGAAAATGTAGTCCCTCTAGTGAACCGTGGGTTTTCTCAGGAGTCTCTCACCAGTGGTACGTATGGTATTGTGTATACATATGGTATTGCATTGCTCGTGTGAATGCTGTGACTGGTCAGCCACACTCTTGGTTGCACACTCTAAAGGTGCACACAATTCGTAATCTTGACAGGTTGACTTGTATGATGCGAAATGACAAAGTGATCTGTAGTGGCGAGGTGGTTGTGTGTTTTACTGTGGAACTGTGACCTGGAAGTCACTCCTTTTTGCAACAGTATAGATTTCCTTCCCTCAGCTTGAAAAGGAAACTAACAGTGTGACTAACCTTCTGATTTCAACAAATTTAGCTAATAATTGTTTGACCACTTGGGAAATGTCACAAACCATTGGAACATCATTCCTGGATGGTATGTTAATCATTGAATATTATGTCACAGCAAAAGTAGCGTTCCCTGGTTGAAAACAATTCAGTTCTATATATTTGATACCAAAACACATTCATTTGTCAAACTGAGAGTACATCAAAAGTGGCAAACCTACTTCAAAGATGTGTCAGCACATGATGTTCCCTCAAAATCCACTTCCTGTCCTCACCCAGAACTGCTTCAAACACATTTTTTAATTTGCCAACACATATAGCATCTTAAGAAACGGTCTTATAACAGCTAAATATCTTCTACTACAAAAGAAATCACTCTGCAGATAAGTGTGTGAATTATTTCTGAAAGTTCAGAAACTTTCTTTATGACAGAGAGTGGGATTATACAGAAAGCAAAGCATGCTATACAAGGCTGCTTCTTTGTTCAGTATATAGCACTGGTCTGTAACCTTTACAATCCAAAGAGCCATTTTTGCCCTTAGTCCAGCTAAATAACATTTGTTTAGAGCCACAAATGTCACATGACCTTTTGAAAAAAGAAAACGGATCATTTTGAATAAATGTCTCCTTCAGGAAACCTGTCATTTTTAAATGACCACAATTTTATTTCTGTTGTTTGGTTTTACAAAAATAAAATGGATCGGTACACTTCCTTTCTTTGGAATTGACATATATGGAAAATGACGTTAAAAAAAACAGCACAGTTATCAGCCTAATGACGAGCAAAGTGAATCTACAAGAAATATTGCCGGCATGTTTAGCCTCATTATGTTGTGGAAATTCAATGCCATGAATAAATGAAAAAGTTTTCATTGTTATATCTATATTTAAAAACATTAGCTGGCTGTTGATCATAGTGAGCCAAAGTTATTAAGAGCCATGTTAATGGTCCAAAGAACCACTTGTGGGTCTGGAGCCACAGGTTGCAGACCCCTGGTGTAGAGGGTTAAGAACAGGTATAACTTTTGGTAACTTGCTACAACAAACAATGAATGTCGCAACGTGATTTTCTCTTATGCTGGAGTTTTGTTGCTTCTTGTGTTGCGATATAATGCGACAGATGCGACATATCACCCGCACATCCCAATTCAAGGGAAGTGCAAGCACTTTGTGAACCATTTCTTGCCTCCTCGTTGTGACAAGGTTTGATCACAGTTTGTTTTGTTGTCACTTGGTGCAGAACTGCGAAGAGGCGGAGACGGGGGCCTCTACAAATGGGGGATTTTATCCACGGAGGTGTCAGGGAGTTTAGCAAAGTGTAAAGTGCTTAAAGCATCAGGGCAACACAATCCCCTGCTGGTCACAGTATAAATCACCATATATTCTTATTGGTCTAAGCCCTTGTTATGAGTAAATACATCCACAGGCAATGGAGGCTGGCAAGGTTCACAGGAGATTCATCCAGCAATAACAGACGGAAAGTCACTGTGTGTGCCTGCATGAGTGTGTACGTTTGGGAAGCACACACCGCTTAGGGAGGCTAAGGAGAGGATAAGGAGATCAGCAGAGGGGGGAATATCACGCTTCTTAAGCATGTATACACTTACTAACTTTTACTTTTTTACCCAAAACCTAAATAAATCCCCACTCATCTGAGCATGATAGACTTCCCTCACCCCTCCGTCTTTTTCCTTGAAATAATCAAATCTTATTTACAAACTCTGGCATTTTCACAACAATCCTCAACCAGACAAATTTCAAAGAAAACCAAACAACTTTAACGACTGTGTATAATTTCCAATCAACAATGCCTGTTTACAAAATTTCATGCCGGCTGTGTGGGAAAAAGCCTGCCATAAATTAACCAAAATCCCACATAATCAAACCTTTTTTTCATCCTTTTTGCAAATTATTTGTCACTTTGACTTCCTTGTCGTTAATGGGTAATTTGGAGAGAGGGGATGGGAGGAAGGGGCAGAGGGGGAGAGGGAAAAAGCAGTTTCATATTTCTGTAAGCCTCAAACTTTTGGCAAGCAGAAGAAAAGTGAACTTGGCCCTAATTCCATCTCACGCTGGAGTTTGTGCATTCTAAGTTCTCGGGGGCTGCTCTGGCAAAAGGCCTGGGCCCGTAAATTGGATATTAGGGGGCGATATAAAGGAGCCTGTGTGTGCTCCCGTCCTGGGGAATTATTGCCTCCAATATCCCTCCGTATGCGTCTCGGGCTTCTGAAGCCAGACCAGATAGATCCTCATCTCATGAAGGGGGCCTAGACTATATCCATCGCTCCTTAACTTTTATGAAGCCTCCAAGCTCTACAATGGGATTTGCAAGGGTGTCTTTTCCCTTTATCCAAGCAAGGGGGTTGTGACAATGCAGATATAGCTGCATTCTTTGGGCTCTGATGCTCCAACGTCCTATTTGAATACTAGCATTCCAAATTGTTAAATGGCATTCTTCTTCTCCTCTGTGAAGTCAGCCCCACAGCAACATTTCTCCTCTGCTTTTTAGAAATGCGTCTTAGCCATACTCTTTATCCTTCTATTCCTGCTTCCCCTTCTTTCCTCTGCCAACATATTTTTTATTTTCTTTCTTTTTTTTTGCACTTGGTTGGATTTTCAGGATCTATTATAACACTGACTGCCTACCTTACAAATAGCTGCTTCCTCTGTCTTACTTCAGACTTGTTCTTCTTTACAAAATGCTGCAGTGACAACCGCCTCCCCTTGATCTCCCCCTTAGCCTGGAGCCCCCACCTCCTCCACCCGTTCTTCCCCTGGGTAAGCCTAAGAAGGGGCAACACCATCAGACTGTGTGAAATTAAATACATTATAGCACTCAGGATTAAAGTGTTTCATAGGCAGTTGCTCATCCACATCAAACTTTAGGTTTTTTTAAGCCTAACATTTGATCTGGAAACCAAGGCCAGAAGAGAGGGATTGGAACACTTGTAGACCCCAGAGAGCAAAGCCATGTGTACCACAAGGGCGGAAGGTGTTTGCAAAGTGGATAGTATTTTAAACCTTATCCTGTTGCCAGTCGGGTGATGGAAAGGAAAAATAGGAAAGAAAAAGAAGTTGGACAAAAAATTTACTGCAGTTACTGGAAATGCCAGCTAGTAGGAAAAAAAGGCAGTCGTCTGTTCTATTTCACAAGGCATGCAAATATGAGGGCCGCATGGTCCAGGAATTATTACCAGTCTCTCCTCCCAGGTCTGTGTTCAAGTAATGCAAACACAGTGATTTTAGAAGTAATAAATGTTAATGTGCCATTTCCCAGTTAATGAGGATTGCCTTACATCATCCATCATATCATCACAATATGGGCCACACATTGCTGCCATCTCACTCTTGACAACTTTTATAATCTGAATGTGGAACAGTTCCACCTCAGTTACCTGTGCGTTCTGAACTTTCAGTCATTTTACTTCAAATGGAAAGAAAACTATGTAAGCATGAGATAGATGCTTGCTGTTTAACTTGAACTGATAACTTTAAGGTCATGAAGGGGAGCTCAACGTTTCTCCAACTTTTCTTGCAGATTTCACTTAACTTACTTACAATTTTGGATATTAATTAATATGTTTCTATTAAATATCTAATCACACATAACCCTGTTATTCGTCATTCAGGAGACACGGGATTTGGCATGGATGCATGTCTTGCTTGTTAAACTGTTTACTTTTCTTTTCACAGTCAAAAACGCAGAGTAAAAGCGAGTAACGCGTTGATAGTGGAACATGAAGGGGTCTTAGGAAAATAGCTAAAGGACTTACGAACTGCACATCATTTTTGATGATTCTATAATCAGAAAAATCAAAATAATTCCATGTGGCTTCATATGCTACATTAATTACAATTGTTAAAGCTAAATGTTAACTCATACAACATTCTTCAAATTTGGTTAAGATGAATAAAAATAATCTCTAATTTATTTCAGATAATTGCACAATAAAAATTTTATAATCCACCCTTTTGTTTGAGTTTTTATTCACTAAGAAAAAAAAAAAAATTAAGAATGAGTCGTTTTTACCTAAACTGAGTTTACTGTACTTCCAACAATTCAAAGATAAACAAAAGTAAAGCATTTATTTAAATCTTTACTTTTTTTAAATGTAATTAGAATGTCTTATTCTTTACAGGTAATTCATTACTTTTTGTTTCCCTTTAGTCTAAAATTGGTGTGACAGAGGCCCATTTCTATTACCAACGCTACCAAAATGGGAAAGACAGGAGAACATGTCATTCAAATAAAACTTGTAGGTGGATCTTCAAAGGTCAGGAAATGGCTACAAGAAAATCACTACTGGCCAAGATCCACGGTCTGGGTACTAATGAGGGCACACAAAATTCAGCAGTTTAAGGTCTTAACTAAACATCACACTCCTACATGGTACAGCTCCAAAATAAAAGACGATTTTCTGTCAAAGTAGTTCAGTGTTTAGATATTGTTAATTAAAGATAATTTACCAGCTAACCTGGTTACGTAACATTTTTCACAAAAAGAGCCATTTTTATTTCATTTGACAAAAGAAGTGATAAAGAATATTGGAAGCCAGGTTGTTCTCCACATTTCATACAATCAATATCCATTCAACTTATAGTTGAAACTACAGTCTAGTTTTTTCAAGGTCACTGTGAGAGCCTTCAAACTCTACCCCTAGCTGGGATTTGAACCCAGAATCATCTTACAACAAGGCAACAGTGTTAACAAATGCACCCCCACAAGCAGAAGAAGATTAATTATGAGACATTTGGATTCATTTTATTTAAAATCTTCATATTATCATAGGTGTTTTATCACCTGAGACTGAGTGACGACCTTCCCCATCAGCCCCTCCCAGTGTTATCTTGACAGGACACTGTGGTAGTTTTAGACATGTTTTTCAAATCAGACATGATGCAACTTTGTGACAGTTAATCTAGTGCTTGAAAAAGTTTTGCTTTTAGTCTCATGGGTTGACACTGTTTTGGTTTCATAGAGCACAGGCTTCATCTGCTGTCTGGTCTTGGGAAGTTGACCTGATGAATGTCCATAAAGTGATGATGTCAGAGGTAAAGGAAAGTCTGTCCAGCTGGGATCGGTCCTTTTTTATCTTTGCTCTTATTCTTGCCTCTCTTTAATGAGTCTCCAGGGATTTTGGCTCCCACTTATTCTACTCGTCTATTTTGGCTTCCTCTGTAACCTCAGAACTTTGGTAAAGGTCATGTTCTGTTGGTTTTATTCAATGAAACATATTAAACTATTGTTAAAAACTAGTTTTTAAATTAAAGTTTGCACAGCTTCATTGCATCAGTTAAAAAAAATTCTGATTGTAGCAATAAAATAATCAAGCCATCAGACAGGGGAAAATGAGACATGAAAGAATGAGCCTGATTTAAGAAATATTGGATTAAGGTTTTTTTTCAGTCATCCAGGCTGATTAGAAGCTTTTTCATAATAATATTTTGAGATTGTGTGGCAACTTTAACACAGACACCAACAACAGCTGCGTTTAAGACAAAACAAAATAAATACTTAAAGATCATTGAGTCACAAAAGAAACATCTGTTGGTTTCCAGACATAGCATCTCATGAAGCAAGACTGAAAGCAGATCAGGGTTTCATCACCCACCCTAATACTGAAAGCAGCTACAGTATGTTTTCATTAGTTTTATTGTACAGAAGTTTCCAGTAGTTCCGAACAAGACCATAGCTTTAAAAGCTAATCACAAGACCAAATGTTCCATCAGCAGGTGTTCCACACGTTCTATTTTCACTGATTTAAAAATGAAGATGTTCAAAAGTGACTTTCCTGAATTTCCTATTAAGCCATAACAAAACAAGGCCAATTCATTGATGTCACTGAACATGTAATTTCACAAGCTAAAAGTGTTTGCGAGAGCACACTCCCATCAGACATAGATTTTCATTAAACAACGTAGATATTTGAGAGTGCAGGGTCTGGTACTTTGTTTTGTATTTGCCTTCATCACTACAGTTATTTTGATTTGGCTTTGTGTACAGTCATTCATCTTTAAGGTTGCTCAGTTTTCTTATTCACTCCACCACTGGTTAGATGAAATAGAACAGTGTTTTGTCATATGAACAGATTGAAGTCAGTCAGAAGATTATGAACCTCACATCCCAGATGGTTCTTGTTTTTTAGTTTCATTACATTGTACCATTCTGGTTCTGAAAAACATAATCCTGGTGCCCTTTTTCTTAATTTCCCATCGAAAGATCATTCATGGCAGCTTTAAAGGAGTGGTAGCATCATTATATAAACTATTTAATGTAGTTGATGCATATGTAAATTCTCCAAAGAATTTCGCAAAAAAAAGTTACCTTTTTGTAGGGGGTTGTTTTGGCAGGCATGATTCCCCTACTCAATAAAATGGTTGGGTATGGTAATGATATGTGGTTCTACCTAGTTGACTTCACTCTGATTGGCTACAACCATATTTGGGAAACTCATCAAACATGCCCACACATGCCTTCACCCCCTCCATCCCACACCTCTCTTCTCATCTATTTCCACAAATACTTATTTGTGTTAAAGAATATTGGACAGATGAGGCCAAGCTGACCAAAGGCTTTAAACTGGTGGTGCTATTCATCAGCCACACAGTGGGACCTTAGTGCAAAGCCAAATATAGGACCATGGTGGAGAGCTCGCTGCACAGCTGCTACACCAACAGCATGCAGCTGGCAGTGTAACAGTCCACGGTTTAGCCTGATTTTTCAGTTACAAACACAACTTCCTCACATTTGACAGCATTTATAAATTAAATAAACCTAGGGGTAATGATAGGGTTGAGGTTGCCACCTAAAAATTCTTAAAAGTGCCGTTTTAACGCTGTGACGTCGCTTAAAACCGGATTGAAATTTTTCTAAAATATCATTTGCTTCCAAATTAATTTGAATTTGCTCAAAGACTAACTTTTCCAGTATTTTAGACAAAAAAGGCAATTTAGCAATTGGCCTACAATTTTCCAAGACCTCAGGATCAAGGTTTGCCTTTTTAAGCAATGGCTGGACAGCTGCCTGTTTCAAAAAAAGCCTTGGACACAGCCTGTAGAATACGAGGAATGTACAATTCCTAATAAATAAGGCCCAATCACACCAAAAGTATCATTAACCAAATTTGGTGGAAAACAATTAAGTGGACAATTAGAGGATCTTAACTTATACATAACATCAGATAGATCACAGAAATAAACAGGTTCAAACATCTGAGTTAATTGAGGAATTAACATTTAAATCAGAATTGGTTGAGTCAGAACAGGTGTCACTGATTATCAGAGTCAAAGGACTGGTGAACTGTTTCCACATAAGTACAACCAGTTTGTCTTATGATTGTGTGATTTCAATTCACTGTGATTTCAGTGTACAATACAGATTGTGGCATGGTTTACTACACAACAGTGTTTTTCCAGACTCAACCATTTATAAATTATTCTTATAAGTAATATGAATGCAAGCTGAGCTCTTGTTATTAATGCTACAATTCAATAAAATAACCTTCTGGTAGATGACAGTTCTTTAAGTGAAGTGCAATCCAATAGATGATAGCAAAGACACCAAGCTTGACTGACGAATGTAATTAACTCAAGAGAATGCAAGTATTCTTTTAATCTTTTTTTGATTTAAAAAATGTAAAAATAAAATCCAAATATCTAATATTTATCTGCTGAAAAGCAGTAAATATGCAACCAAATTAGAAGCAATCCAAAAAGATCTCCTACATATGTGACCATCAATGAATTCAATGAATCAATAAATTTCTACTATGGCTAATCTGACAAATGTATTTACATCTTCTCCCTGCAGATGGAAGCAGGCTAGACCTTTGTGTACAGACTGACAAAAACATCTAGACATGCTCCTGTCATATACCTTCCACTGCACAAAAAGGCTTTTTCCAGCAATAAGTCAATCATTCTCTTCAGCAAACAAACACTGAAAGAGCTGCCACGTGCCAACACGCTGACATGACAGGACACTTGCTGAAAACGACCGCAGTGGGAAAACAGATTAATAGAAGAAAGGAAGAATAGTAAAATAAAGATAAACACAAACAGAATGGAGAACAGTCAGAGGTGAGGAGGGGGGAGGAGGTTTAGCAATGATGGCATGTCTTTTTCAGTGAGATGAGAGTGTATAATATAGGTCCTTCATGGGATTGATCCAGAACATCCCCCTCCTTCACTGGGCTTTTCTTCCTGCTCAAATTGAGGGATTACCCCAGGAGGAAGTGCTTTGATTACACACAATAGGCATCTATCTTCAGTTGATTTGCGGGATTGAGGAGGCAAACCCCTGACAAAAAGCATATACACAGAGTGAGGACAGTTCGATGGTGCCTGGTTTTGGTGTGTGTGTGTGTGTGTGTGTGTGTGTGTGTGTGTGTGTGTGTGTGTGTGTGTGTGTGTGTGTGTGTGTGTGTGTGTGTGTGTGTGTGTGTGGGAGGGGGGGGGGGGAGGCTCATGGATGGTCTGCTCCAAAAAACATTTTGGCAAAAGGTAGGTTTATGTTTGGTTTGTGCATGCCACGGATAAACACGCACACACTTTTACAGTGACACACAGACCTGAACATAATTTACCCAGGGGCACATTGTTACTTGATACTTGGCCACAGCCGCCCTGGTAATTTAAGGTAATTTAAAGGTGTTGTCATGTTACCTTTTCTCTTGCCAAACACACTATAAAGTGAAAGTTTTCACTGGCTTTCATTTATAGGCTAGTTTACCATCCCATTCTTAATCCTAATGTTAGATATTACATGAAGCTATAGGTTGTTAGAGCTGCTTAAAGCAGTTATTGGGGAAAATACCAGATGACTCATACAGACACTATGTACTCACAGATGTGACATGCATGGATATGGGCAAACAGATTGATAAAGGGAACAGTCAGTTAACTTGGGATCAGCATGCACTTAGACAGTCTTTGACACCATGCTATTACACAATCTAGCACATAATACCAGAGTGGTGACATGTTTTCTACTGACAAAAATGGGAGGAGTGTGCCCCATTGCAGGGCGGTGTTTAGTTTCTATAAAAAAGATGATATAACCAGCATTCGGGGCTCACTCTTCCTTATTCCTTTTCTCATGTGGATACTTGTCAAGAGCCTCAGCACTGGTTTTAACTATTTATCTGGCTTGTTTAGATTAAAAGTATTAAAGTATAGTTTCTGTTAACTTACTTTTGAGAATTGTTCCTTCAAAAGAAGTTATTAAATGTGTGATCGCTTCTCTGGGGGAAAAGAACCAGAAAGGCACAGAGGCATCTAACCACCGACAAGAGTAAGTAGCTTTTCCACCAAACTATTTGATTTTGGCACAACCTGTTCTCACAAAACATAACTTCTAAGTTAGTGCTGTAGATGGTAGCCTACTTTGCATGTTTTTGTGTGTTTATTCTGCTCTCTGTGACCTAACAAGTTGGCAGATTATACAGTCAACTTGGAACAAAATCTTATCCTGCACCACATCGACCACCCAAGAACAAACGTCAGGATCCTGTTTCTGGATTTCATCTACGCCTTCAACACCATTAAACCAGATATCCTCCACCTGTTTACTGATCAGCAGTATCCGTCAACTGCAGGTGAGACTGGGCAGCATTTTCACCAGCACAAGAACCATGAGCACCAGCATCCTCTAGGGGTCTGTTCTCTTCCCTCTCTTCTTGGTACATGAACGATTGCAACTCAGTGGACCTGTCTGTGGAACTCCGGAAGCTTTCAAATTATGACAGCTATTGGCCTGATCCAGGACAGTAACAACTCTGCATACAAACAGGAGGTGGACTGGCTAGTCCACTAATGTGGTCAGAACCACCTGGATCTTCACCTGCTCAAGAAAGTGGAGATGATGCTGACTTGAATTAAAACACCTCCATACTGTCTTCCCACACCATCCTAAACAATACTGTGTCTTATATAGATAGCTTCTGGTTCCTAGGAACCACCCTTTCCTAGGACTTGAAATGATCCTCACACATAGGCATTTTTCAGAAGAAGGACTTCCTGTACCTCATGAAGTACAACTTTCCACAGGAGCTGCTGGTCATCTTCTACACTGCTATTATTCAGTCTATCCTGTGTTCGACCATCAGTGTGTAGTCCGGTTCATCCACCAAATAGGACAGGTCCAAACTACAGCGAACAGTTTGTTCTGGAGAGAGGATCATCAGGGGGACCTGCTCTTCATCCAGGACTTGTACAGGTCTAGGGTCAGGAAAAGGGCTGCTAACATTTCTGAAGACCCAACATATCCTGGATAAAAACTGTTTAGAGTCTTTCCTTCAGGTCACTGATGTTGGATGAGAAAGCCTGGCTTTAAGTCTGGTGCAGCACAAAGCTGTTCTGTTGGGTTGCCAGGGCTCTGTACATGCCAGTCAAGTTCTTTTACAACAATCACACTCCTTCATGTGTTCATGGACCTTACTTTATGAACTGGTGCACAGTCATATTGGAAAAGAAAGTGACCATCACCAAATGGTGCACAGAAAGTTGGGGAAATGAGATAGTCCAAAATGTGTTGGTAATGTGTTGCTGCATGAGGAATAATTTTCATTGAAATTAAAATCAGAGTCTAACTCCTAAAAACAGCCCCACACCATAACCCCCTCTACACCAAGCTTTACACTTGACATAAGGCTGTCAGGTAAGAGCCAATCTCCTGGCAACTGCTGATATGAAACTTGTTCTTTGGATTGCCAGATAGAGAGGCAGGTCTAGTCACTTCAGACAACATGTCTCCACTGCAAAAGAGTCCTGGAGACGAACACTTTACATCACGGCATCAAATACTTTGCATTACACTTTGTGATGTAAGCTTCGGATGCAGCTGCTTTGCTATGGAAACTCTTTGCACGAAGCTCTATGAAATGTTCTCAACCTGATCTTAAGGCCACGTGAAGTTTGAACATTTTCAGCTATGGTATCCAGAGAAAGTTGGCAACCTCTGCATACTATGCTCATATGTCAGGATCCACAGGTGGTTGATTACTTCTTTTAGCTCCCAGGGGATCCTGCTGTTTATGTTTGAACTTTTAGTATTGTTTCTCTTTAGATCCTTATTTCTGCCATTAATTAATTTTTGTTCACCATATATGTTTATAGTGCAGATTTGGTTCCTGTTTTAGTTAGCTTCTGGTCTTTATTATTTCTGTAGTTTTGTTAGGTCTGCTACTTTTTAGTTTAGTTAGGTTTTTCCCTCATGTGTGTTCTTTCTCTTTTTCTCTGTTAGATTCTGTTATCCTCCTGCGCCAGTCAGCTCATTCCCCTTCTTGCCTCACTCAGTGTACCTTTGTTTAATTGATCCACCTGTTCTTCCTTCCGTCTCCTCCCCTATAAGTTCAGCCAGTTCTGTCACAAACATTGTCAGGTCCCCCATCTTCATTCGTCAATCTGCCCTATTCTGGTCATGTTCGCCATGTTCCTGGTTTCTGTTTGCCTGTCATTCCTGTAAGCCTAGTTTTCTTATTAAAATCATCTTCTACTCATCGAGCGCCTCCCGAGCTCTTGTCTGCTCTTCAGTCCGGCTCCTAAAATCATGACAATATATGACTTTGTGACTGAGTTGCAGTGGTTCCTAATTGCTTCAGCAATGATGTAATATCACTAACATTTCACAATAGAATATTTATTAGCAAGGAATGTTCACGAAAGGAGTCAGCACACTGGGATTCCTTAGAGTGATCTGTTGTTTTATAAATGTTTGTTAAAGAAGCCTGCAATCCTAGGTGCTGGATTACATACACTTGGGGATCAGAACACCTTAATCCAATGATTTGGTAAGAAAAAACTTTTAGAAATATAGTGTATACTGATCTATCTAAAACATATTTGGCTACTTATTAGCTGAAAAGTTTCCATGTTACTGTATATTTTGTTGTCTTTCTATTAGAGTTGTGATGTTCCCAAACTAACAAAATCTATTGACCAGACCTTACCACTAACGATGAGAACCGAATGCAGTTTGTTTTGAGATGCACATACAAGTTTCTCCTTTGCTGCTCAACACAGAGGGCAGCATACAACACATGCGGTGCATACTTAATTTGTTAATTTAACATTTTGTCATTTTAGTTGGGCAAACTGCTTTCACATGAGTACCTAGTATGCAGCAACAAAATGGAGGCAGTAGAACATGCTTTATTTGAGACAAGACAAGATGGGTTATGCTAGGGGAAGTGCAGAGTCTAGCACTCTGCCAGTGTATAAACTACACAGAGCTTGCCACGGAGCTTGTCAGACTATGTCCTTCTTGCCAATCCATGGGTACTTGTGATTTCTTATTCTTTTTTAGATACCTGCTGAAAAAATGAAACCAGATAAAAGGTCCTCTGGAGACCTGGAGTCCTGCACAGGCCTTTCAGCCTGTAGTGTTTTTAAAGATCTTTTAGATGCAGGACCTTTAAATCATATATTTATTTAAAGGTCCTAATTCCTACCCCCTTTTAATGACTGTGTGCCCGTTGCATGTGTCCTTGATTTGACACATACAGTGTACTTGTAAAACAAAATTAAAAACATTATCCAAGAATAGGGCTGCACAGTAGCACAGTTGGTAGCACTGTTGCATTGCAGCAAGAAAGTCCTGGATTATAATCCTGTCTAACATCTTTCTGCATTGAGTTTGCATTTTCACCCTATGCATGCATGGGTTCTCTCTGTGTACTCTGGCTTCCTCCCACAGTTCAGAAACATGACGTGTTAGGGGAATTAGTCTTTTCAAATTGCTCTTCAGAAAGAGTGTGTATGTGAATGGTTGTTTGTCCAGTTTGTCCCTATGTTGCCCTTGTGATGGACTGGCAACCTGTCCAGGGTGTGCACTGCCAATGACCACTGGAGACGGGCACCAATTTAGAGGGCAGTTAACCTAACATACATATTTTGGACTGCACAAGGAAGCTGAAATTACATTGTGCATGTTATCCTTGTGCATGCAAATTCCATTTAGAATGGTCCTGGGCAGGATTTTAACCTGGACCAGTGCTTACAACTATGCTGCCATGCAGCCCTGTCAAAAGCACACTTGTTATACTTGTTGCCGCTAACCTCCAGCAGTAGACGTTAGTTCACTTACTACAAGCCAAGTATTTTTAATTATTTTAATATCTACAATCAATGATAGTTAAGGTATAGAGTTCAATTGATACAAACATTTCTGCAGTCAAAACATCTTTAAATTCACACAACACTAAAAGGTCTGGTTTTCTGAATGGTAGTGGTGTGAGCAGACTCTCAACTTCTCATTGAACATCACAAGTTAGCTTTTCCTGAGTCTTTTCTGTCTTATCCTTCAGTGGTTTATTAATTAGTTCCAGGCCAATTAGCTACAATTAGTTTGAACATTTAATCCTTACTTTCCCTTATCCAAACTAACCTGACAACAGCCAGATGTATGTCTCGTTCCGCCTAGCTACACTCACATACATCTGGGACACCGCCATAGGAATTGCCTTTACAGAAGGCTGGGCCTTATCAAAAATTCTTGCATATGATTGGATAAGCCACTTGTCTGTCATCTTTATTGACGTGCTATTTCAACCACTCACACCGAAGCTAACCCGTGACGCTAATGATAGCGACGCAGGAAAAAAAAAAAAAATAATAATAATAATGTGTTTGCGGCTCTAGTGGCATGCGTTTTATTGACAGTGAGCTGACAGGAAGAGGGGGGAAGACAGGCGGCAAAGCGCCGCGGGTCGGAGTCGATTCCGGGCCGACCGCGTTGAGGACTAAAGGCCTCCTAACATAGTTAGCGCTAACCGCTAACCGCTCCGGGGCGCGTCCGCGTCTGCACGTCCGCTGGCCCCAGAAAACAAAACTTGCCAAATCCGGTCGGGAGAAGGGCGAAAACATCGTTTCCACCAACAAAAGCCTTTAGAGGCGTTCTCTGATGTTCTTTTAATGAAACAATATTAGGTAGATTGGACAACACGGAAGAAATAGCAGCATCAATGTTAATGCTTGCTTCCTCGACGAGCCACCATTGCTGTCAAAACAGTCTCACGTCATGGTCGCGTCTCCACTACGTCACATCTATGAAACTCCAGCCCTGCGTCCTGATTGGCCAGACCATAAATTTGGTTGGAGAAATCACTCTCTACCGGCGGTGTCCCAGATGTATGTGAGTGTAGCTAGGCGGAACGAGACATACATCTGGCTGTTGTCAGGTTATATCCAAACTGCAATGCAATAAAACCTCTTCTTGTTGTTTTGTTTGTATCATCCATCAGCCCCTTACTCTCAGTTTTAGACCAGTTGTCAGACTTCTTATCTGATTTAGTGTTAAATACAGACAAGGTCTTTATAGTGGGGGATTTTGACATTCCTGACACTGAATGTGATAACCTTAATGTAGCCTTTAATACTATCTTGGATTCAATTGGTTTTGCTCAAAATGTGTATAAACCGACGCATTCTTGTCTTCATACTCTGGACCTTGTGTTAACATGTGGCATTTATTGCAAAGAAATAACAGTATTTCCTCACAACCCTATTATATCTGATATTTTTTAATAACCTTTGAGTTCATTTTAACTGAGTTCTCCACACCCTAAACGATGTTTCATTATTGTAGATATTTATCAAACAATGCTATAACAAACTTTAAAGGAGCAATAAATAATACTGACACCTAGTGTTGCAATTTGGAACCACACATACACAGTGCCTTCACAGAGAACTGTCATTTCTCAATGGTTCTTAGCTGGTATGAATCCCCACTGAATTTTTACTTACACAAGATATATGATGTTATATTCTGTTATATTTCTGGTCTGCTTCTCTTAGTGGCTTCTATGTTTGCAGGCTGCTGCTATTTTGCAAAGATAAAATATCAAACATTGTGCTCTGTTTTAGGAACCCTGGGAGCTCTCATATGATTGACTCAGGAACCAGGAAGTAAACACGAGCTACACACTACACCGAAGTAGTTCCGTACCTCTAGATTTGAAAAGAGAAAATAGTGACTAATACCTTAGTGGATGGAGAGGACTGATTGTTTATAGGGAATATTTATTCCATCCTGGGTGACAAGTGAGAATGAGTTTGGTTAATTTTGCAATACATTTCTAAATTATTGCTCCATTAAAGCGTGTGTCCTCTTTTTAATTTCCTCAGTATCACGGAGATACACAGCAGAGGTAGCAATGTTATTACAAATTGATGCTCTTGTTGATGGTGTTACTTCCTCATTGCGTTAATGCATTAGACAACATAGTCCCCATGAAAAAGAAAGAAATTAATCATAGGAAGCTGACTCCCTGGTTTAATCCAGAGCTGCATTCTTTAAAGCACAATGTTAGTAAATTGGAGATAAAATAGCACTCTAGTACAGATCTAAAGTAATCCTACCTAATCTGGAAAAACAGTCAAATGTTGTATTAAAAAGACGCTTTGCAGAGTTAGAGCAGCATATTTTGCATCATTAATAGAGGAGAATGAAAATAATGCTAGGTTTCTTTTTTGTACAGTTGGCAAACTTATACATAGTCATAGCTCTGTTGATTCATCCATTCCCTTAGCTCTAAGCAGTAATGACTTTATAAATAAAATTCTTTATATATTCTTTATAAATAAAATGAATTCTATTAAAAATATAATCATTAGCATCCTTCCAAACATGATTACTTCGCCCTCAGTAAGTGAAGTAGTGTTGGAGGTATCTTTAGAACCTGATCGGTGTTTGGACTGTTTAGACGGAGTAGGGCTTTGTGAGTTATCTAAAATTTTTGCTTCATCCAAACATTCATCTTGTATGTTAGACCCAATCAAAACCAGGTTATTTAGGGAACTATTCCCTTTGATTAATACCCCCATTTTAGACATGATTAATCTATCCTTAGTAAAGGGATATGTACCAGAAGCTTATAAAGTACCTGTTATTAAACCTTTAATTAAGAAACCCTCTCTTGATCAAGATCACCTAATAAATTACAGACCTATATCTAATCTTCCTTTCTTATATAAAATTCTTAAGAATGTACTGTAGTTGCTAATCAAGTATGTGAACATTTACACAGTAATGACTTGTTTGAAGAGTTTCAGTCAGGCTTCAGAACTCATCATAGCACTGAAACAGCTCAGCTGAAAATCACTAATGATATTTTCATGGCCTCAGATAATGGACTTGTGTGTGTACTTGTCCTGTTAGATCTCAATGCTGCATTTGAGACAGTTGATCACAATATTCTCCTAGAAAGACTTGAACATGCTGTAGAGATTCAGGCCTTGGGCCAAATCTCTCTAAGACAGAGAGAGACAGACGGACGGACGGACGGACAGACAGATACGCTTCCAATTAGTAAAATTATCACACGGCATGGGATCAATTTCTACTGTTATGCTGATAACACTCAGCTATATTTATCCATAAGTCCTGACGAATCCAATCAATTACTTAGACTACAGGCATGTATTTATGACATCAAAACCTGGATGACTTTAAATTCTTTGCTTTTTAAATTCTGAAAAGACAGAAGTTGTCATTAAAAATAACCTTCTTAATCAATCACTTAAACTGGATGGTATTAAATTGGCCTCTGGTACTAAAGTAAAAAACCTTGGTCTTATTTTTGACCAGGAAATGTCATTTAAATCTCATATTAAACAGGTTTCCTTTTTCACCTCCGTGATATTAGCAAAACTAGAAATATTCTGTCCAGGAGCGATGCTGAAAAATTAGTCCATGCATTTATTACTTCAAGGCTGGACTATTGCAATTCTTTACTATCTGGAAGTCAACAAAATGCAGTTCAAAGACTTCAATTGATCCAAAATGCTGCAACAAGAGTTCTAATGAAAAATAAAAACAGAGATCACATTTCTTCTGTATTAGCTTCCCTTCATTGGCTTCCTGGTAAATCAAGAATCAATCCATCCATCCATCAATTTTCTTACACACTTATCCCTCATGGGATCGTGAGGGGTGCTGGTGCATATCTCCAGCTATCAATGGGCGAGAGGCAGGGTGTACCCTGGACAGGTCGCCAGTCTGTCGCAGGCAAACACTGAGACAAACAGGACAAACAACCATTCACGCACACACTCACACCTAGGGAGAATTTAGAGAGACCAATTAACCTAACAGTCATGTTTTTGGACTGTGAGAGGAAGCCAGAGTACCTGGAGAGAACCAATGCATGCACAGGGAGAACCCAGGCCCTTCTTGCTGCAAGGCAACAGCGCTACCCACCGCATCACTGTGCAGCCCTAAATCAAGAATATAATTTAAAATTCTCCTTCTCACATATAAAACTCTCATTCATACATCACAGATCTGATTGCCCCATGCGTTCTTAACAGAGCACTTCTCTTTCAGACTGCAGGTCTACTTGTGGTTCCTAGAGTCTCTAAAAGTAGAATGGGAGGTAGATCTTTTAGTTATCAGGCTCCCCTCCTGTGGAATCAACTCCCAGTTTTAGTCCACGAGGCAGATACCCTGTCTACTTTTAAAGGTACCACGGCATCATTGTATAAACCATTTCTTATAGTTGATATTGCTGCATATGTAAGTTCTCCAAAGAATTTCATAAAGAAATAACGTCAACTTGTTGTTTTGTCATACCAAATTCAATTCAATTCCATTTTATTTATATAGCGCCAATTCATGAAACATGTCATCTCAAGGCACTTTACAAAGTCAAATTCAATCATATTATACAGATTGGTCAAAAATTTCCTATATAAAGGAACCAGTTGATTGCATCAAAGTCCCGTCAAGCAGCATTCACTCCTGGAGAAGCATAGAGCCACAGGGAGAGTCGTCTGCATTGTCCATGGCTTTGCAGCAATCCCTCATACTGAGCAAGCATGAAGCGACAGCGGAAAGAAAAACCACCCATTAACGGGAAGGAAAACCTCCAGCAGAACCGGGCTCAGTATGAACGGTCCTCTGCTTCGACCGACTGGGGGTTACAGAAGACAGAGCAGAGACACAACAAGACAGACAAAAAAGCACAGAAGCACACATTGATCCAGTAATCTGTTCTACATTAGATGGTAATAGCGGGTGATCTGTCTTCCCTGGATGATGTCACAGCTAACAGAACAACAGACCAGGTGTACCTACTATCAAGAAAAAAGAGAGAGAACAAAAAGTTAAAAGCTGAAATGACAACAGTCATTTCAATGCAATGCAATGCAAAACTGGAGAACAGTAGAAATCAGTAGAATGAGAAAAATAGGCCCTCCTCAGTAGAAGGGTTGGGTCCAGTAATGATGTGCGGCTCTACCTTGTTGACTTCACTCTGATTTGCTACATCAATATTTGGAAAACTGGTAAAACGCAGCCCCCACGCACCACTTTCCCCCTTCGTTCACACCTCCCTTCTTGGTACAACACTCTGCTACAAATCCCTTATGATTTTATGGCTGATGGAAGTGTTTGTGTTGCAGGATGTCAGACAGGCAAAGCCAAGCTGACCAAAGGTTTTAACCTGGCGCTGCGACTCAACACAGTGGAACAAAATAAATAGCCATATAGATAACGAAGCAGCGTGGAGCTCGCTGTAGTAGTACTGCCGCAACACAGAAATATGACGCTTGGAACCAGCTCTTCACCACGGTGACTCTGGCAGAGAGCTAGATCTCCCGGGCAGCGACAGGAAAATCATGCAGCTGGCAGCAGTTTAGCTTCAGTTAGTCAACCGGATTTTTCAGTTACAAACACACCTTCCTTCCTTCTAAATTTGACAGCATTTAGAAATTAAATAAACTTACAGGTAATGACAGCGTTGTGGTCGCAACCGTCTGTGTTGGTACAGAACTTTTTTCTTATTTGTTTGTTCGAAAACCCCGACTTGAATCCCCCCCTCTCCATATAAAACAGTCTTCAGTAAAGTCCCCATATATGAACTTCAGCCACTCTTCCGTGATTCTCTCGTACCACCTTCAGACATATCAGCTCCCGTTTTTGGTAACTGCTGTAAAGTTCATTTGTGTCATACTTTGTGACTGAACCCGAACACAACCACAGCAGAGATGTCTATTTTTAAGGATTTTATTGAAAAGATGGTTATGGAGGATGATACCAGCGATCTAGACTGGACTGGAGCTGGATGAAGGAGATGGCAGGAGCAGGTGGATGTGCAGAGGACAGGAGGACTGCGGGTGCTGCACTGCGGAGCCAGGAAGCCTTCATAGCAAGTAGGTAGAGATGGGGTTGAGGTGGAGCTGGCACCACGGCAGAGAGAATACCTGGAGTGCTGGGGTAGCAGGAGAACCAACAGCACCGCAGAGAGAGTTCTTGGAGTGCAGCACAACAGGGAGAGAGTTCTGGGAGTGCAGGGGTTGCAGTAGAAGCAGCAGCACTGCAGAGAGAGAGTTACCGGCAGGCGGGCAGGCAGGCAGGCAGGTACACAAAGGAAACACAGGCAGGATGAGGTCTGAGTTAAGAGAGCAGAGATGCGCAGTGGTAGACGGTCCTGAACAGTACGATCTGACAGGGAAGAGCTGACTGAAGGGAGCTTAAATAGGGAGAATGACAGGTGTGCTGAGTTCTGGCTTGATTGGGGATAACAGGTGTGTTTGATCAGTGGAGCATGGAATCTAGAGTCTATGGAAGGAGAAAGGTGCCAAAAAATGTCCATGGTGCAGCAGGCAAAGCTGCACTATGACAATTTGAAGTTGAATATTCGATATTTGCGCTCCTCGTCTCAGTTCAGACATGCTAGCGCAACTCATGGCTGGTACATCAGCTAGGAGGAGGATTGGAGGGGGAAGGGGAGGAGGGTGGAGGGCTGTTTGCTTGATGGTGTGCTCTGATTTGAGAATATGAATTACGTAGAAAGACAACCTATGTAGAAAGATAAGTCGTTTTCTCATCTGACCATTTTTGTGCAAAGTAACAAAGCTGACCGCTCCTGAGCGGGTCACTTGCTATTCACTTTTGATATTCACTTGGCCTCATCAGTGCATAACCGATCGTGTAATACCCTCAAAACCTCAGAAAAATAAAATTTGTTGTCATGGCCCCTTTAAGACTAGGCTTAAAACTTTCCTTTTTGACAAAGCTCAGAGTGGCTCTGTAGTTATGCTGTTATAGGCTATTCAAGATCTATTTGTCTCACTATGCTGAGTTCTCCTACTGTCCTCCAATTTTGCATTATTTGTTGTCAGAATCAGAATCAGAGATACTTTAATAATCCCAGAGGGAAATTACTTTCGTTACACGCTCCAGATATGCAGATATACAAACATTTATATATATATATATATATATATATATATATATATATATATATATATATACAACATTCCACACAAAAATAATATAAATATATACATATATAACTCTCTCTCTCTCTCTCTCTCTCTCTCTCTCTCTCTCTCTCTCTCTCTCTCTATATATATATATATATATATATATATATAAAACTATAGATCCAAAATAAAGTGATAGTGACGTTGTGCAAGAACAGTGCAAAGGATGAATAAATGTCAATTACAGAGGAGGGGTGTCTGAATCACTGAGGGAGGCATTGTAGAGATTGTTTTTTCAACCTTTAACTTTATGTTCTCACTGTCTTTTTTCTCTTCATATTAGGTACATCTGGTCTGGCGTTCTGTTAGCTATGAAACCAACTTGGGGGCCAGATCGTCTGCCATTACCCTCTCTAAAATATAAAGTATTCTTGTTTCAGTGCTTCCTTTTGTGTCTCTTTTCTGTATTCTCAAACCCCCAGTAGGTCATGGCATATGGCCATTCACATTGAGCCTGGTTCCGCTGGAGGTTTCATCCTGTTAAAGGGGAGTTCTCTCCACTGTCGCTACATGCATGCTCGGTATGAAGGATTGCTGCAAAGCCATTGACAATGCAGATGACTGTTCACTGTGAATTGATATATTAAAATATATATATATTGAATTGGTTACCGTTGGATGGCCACTAAAATTGTTATGCAGGCCGTTTTATCTTCAGTGAATCCCAAGCTGCTCTAAACAATGCTGTTATCCACTTTCTGTGGGGACCTGTGGCTACAAGGCACGAACAAACATGAGCTGGCTTGGGAGGTTGGGGCAAGGGGGATATATTTGTCGGATTTACACATATACGGTTTCAGAGCTTTAAACTCTCCAAGGTCAGAGCATCAGCGAGAGGGGGCATGAGTGTCAGTTTGCCCAGCCAATGTGATGCTCAAAGCTGTAGCAAAGACCATGTGCTAGATTAAATGAAGTAACAGGGAGGCAGGAGAGAGAAGAAGTGTTATACCTGTAAGAGGCTACAAGTGCAGCTAGGGCTACGGTGAGCTGAGAGGGGCAAAACTTCAAAGGAGGTGGTAGGAGAAGGGATCTCATTTAAATTCTTCAGTCCAGTCACTGGGATTTGGTTTAATGAGCTGAGAAGCAGGGGTAGACAGCTGACTCCTAACTGTGTGTGGGTGGATGTGTGTGTGTGTGTGTGTGTGTGTGTGTGTGTGTGTGTGTGTGTTCATGTGCATATGAGTTTGAGGAGTTTTCCCACCAACAACCCCCTATGTGCATGTATGTATGCAAGTTTGGGTTGCCAGACGTCTGCACAAACACACACTTCTCTCTGAAGCTTCTCCAACGTTACAGATTTTATACACACACACACATACACACACACACGCACACACACACACACACACACACACACACGCACACACACACACACACACACACACAGGCTCCACTGTAAAGGTCCAGAAGTTTGCCAAACTGCAGCAGACTGGGATTCTACTTAGTAGCTGTGGTTTTTTTTCTTCTGTCTCTGTCACTCCTGCCAATGAAATTGGTCAAGACTGGCTATTTTAGCAGCTCCAGAGCCACGCTGAGTGTTGGCAGTGGCATATTTATTTTTTTCCTCCATCAGACCTGCTTCTGTGCACGTGGATGCTTTTGTAAATCCTTTAACCCATAAAAATGAAACTCCAGGAACATTTTAAGTGCAAGTGAATCTAGAACTTAATTTTACTATGGAGCCTCAACTGGAAAAAGCTTTTATTTAGCACAGAGCTGAATGGTCAAATAAAAATTGTCAAAGAATGCACCTAAGTTTATCAAAAACAAATGTGAATAATATGATTTTTAGGCTTGTTTAGAACAGTTTTGGATATCTCACTGTAGAGATACAATAATCTCAGTTTTACTTCTGTTTAAATTTGTAAATTATATTTCTATCCTCAGTTGTAACTCCTGAAAGGCCTGAAGAGAATCATAGCTGTTAGGTGGGAAAGGCAGGTGGAAGCGATTGTCATCAGTACAACAGCAAAAAGCTAAATTCTTGAATAAAAAAAAAAAAAAAGAACCAAAGTAAGCATTTTATTATGAAAAGAGGAGTGGACCTAAAATGGAACCTTGAGGTATCTCACTGGTTTGACGATAAACAGAGGAATAATGTTTCTCTAAATCATGGATTCCCAATTTAGAGTCTAAATTAACAAATTAAATATTTTTCAGTGAAGTAAGCCTGGAACCATTAAAAGGCTATACCGTTAATACCAAAGTGGTTGAAATGCCCCCCAAAACATCATTCTGTTGGGTCTTTGCTCGCCGAGAAGAATTTTGAAATTTAAAATTATCCAGAAGAAGTATCTGAGAAGGGGAAGAGCTTTGTCAATGAATTTCATCATAAGTGTTTTTTGAAGGTCACCAGCACTGACAGATATGTGGATGATCTTGTTATGGCTGTGACAAGAAGGAGTAAGTGCGCTTATTTTGTTTCTGTACTTTAACTTTCATGTTTTTCATGATATGTGGCCTATGGTGGACAGGCAGATGAGTTATATTGTCTTGGTTAGAAGAGAAGAACTGGTGACAAGTTTTGTGAATGCCAAGTGTTTCAGACAAGTATTGCAGCAGAGATCTGACCCGTAAGGAAGATTATTCCAGTGAAGGCTTTGAGCAAACTCCAAGTAGGTGCATCTAAGGCACAAAGATACACGAGGCAAGTAGTACAAATTTGCATCAAACATATCACAAGGAGAGCTTGATTACCTCAGAACGCAGGACAATCCTGCTCCACCAGAGTCATGCTGGTGGTTTTCAGCTGGGTTGACGAGCAACTAAAGTTCCTTTATAAGAGAAAATACAAATCACAAACTCCTCGTCTGTGAAACGTGCAGATATTTCTAAGGAGTGTGACAAAAAAGATCACAGACTGGTCCTCAGGGCCAAATATGACACTAGTGTTAATCTCCAACCCTGCAGGAGAAGCCGACATACAGAGGGATCCTATTTCATCTTTCATTTGGTCCCAGTAGGCCCCATCCCAAACAGAGGGATTAGTAGGGGCCCTTGCAGTCACTTAGCTGTACGCTGCTGGAAGCCAAAAACTGACAGTTCATCTCGAATGGGAACAACATAGGAAGTTTGGTTATTTATGTAGTAGTCTCATACTTGTTAGTTGCTAACATCGTTTATTTGTGCTGCTACTGCAAATGAACTGACCGTGCATTGTCTTTCTCAATAAATGGCAACTGATGGCATGTTTTCATCATCAGATGTGGTGTGTGAAGACATAAGGGTGGCATGTTGCCCAGATTCTGGTAAAGAAGTAATTGCAGAACAAGATTGTCAATTTAAAAAAAAAAATAGAGCAAGGGAAAGAAAAGAGAAATGAAGACTGAGATGTTTTTTGGGCTACTTGTTCAAAATGAGGAAGCTAAGAAATGAATGAAGACTTGTGCTGGCAGTAACAACTGATCATTAGACAGCATTCAAGCTTCAGTTTAAACTTGAGGCTTGTACTGAGTGGCAGCATGCAAAAACAGCAGCGTATGCTGTGCCAACCATGTTTCATCAAGTTCAGCATAGTCAGAGATAATAAAACGACAGCTCTATTGAGTCAAACACCGCATAGATTTTTCCACCCACTTAGTTTCTTTTTTGGATTTCACAGTAACATGCAGGTCTGCTGTAACAGGAATCTACAAATTTAAATTCACATTGGCATCAAGCAAATCTTTTTGTCATGATCCGTTACTCTCTGTTCATTTATTTCTGTATTTTGTGATGAAAATGAGTCTTACACTCACATTCTTCACACTTATTAAGTCCACCTAAATGTATATCAAAAAGCAATAAATATTTTGGTTGTTATATCATGTTGTGGCAAAAACTGAAAAAAAAAACAGGGAAGATAGTCATTATATACATTTTGAAAGCAAATCTTAATTTAAATTTGTCCTGGGAGGTTTTTTTTCTATACAAACAAATATGGTTACAGCTGAACTCCTAAAGCTAACATTCACTTAAATTTTATTTGAACCCTATCTCATCTACAGCAACATAAGGGAACCTAATGAGTAACGGCAATTAGCTAGACTACAGCTTAAACAGGAAGTTCAGATTTATTTATGAAGAGGTTTTGTTTAAGTAAAACTTCCCTTACCTGTATCACACAAGTAAGATTTACCTTTGAGATTGCAGAAAAGTTCAATAAATTCTCATACTGGTGTACAGCTATGGCCAGTCAGACTGATCGCTGTTTTTGCTGATGGCCGAAATAAGGAGTGATCTGCATATGGCAGCTGAACCATTAACTGCGACAACTAGCAGTTTGAGACAAAGCATTAAGAGAAATCTCTCAACTTAAATTAAATTCTAAAACATTTTTTTTTTTTTATTTAGCAAAGTTGAATGTAAGCCAGGGCCCGGTAGTGATGTTTAAGATCCACTAATGGTACTGTTTCTGTCAGGAATTAGATTGTATGGTCATTCATCATAATTGGACAAAATATCTACTAAACTACATGAGCCACAATTGGAACGCATAACAACCTTTATGGACAGATGAGACTGAGAACCATTTTGGTTCTTGTTTTCTAAAATGGGGTACTTTAAAGAAAGTATTTGACTGGCAAAACATTACAAGCTGCTTGTGCAGCTACAGCAAAGGTGATGTGTTCCGCACAAGAAAATTATCTGGTTGAGATTATGGATTTATAAAATAAAAGAGATCAATACACTCTTAGAGTTACACACCAGCCACTGTATCTACGGTAGCAACATTGGGCAACTTTAGTTCAAGCAAGCTAGCCTAAGAAAATCAAACCCTCATCCTAAAATAAGAACTGAGCTGCAAATGGTAGTACATCAAAAAAAGCACGAACAACATAAAAAAAACAAAACAAAAAAAACATTTATGGCAGCTGTGTTCCTCACCAGGAATTAAAATACTGTCCAATAATTACCTCTTCCAATTGTTTTCTAAGAAAACATTGTGCTTCACCATTTAATTCAAAGTCTTGTATTTTGTTAACAGTCCTCATTTGACAATCAGATTATTTTGTGAAATACACCTAGGGCACCAACACATAAGAAAAAGGCTGAAATGCTGCGTCTTGAGCATCTTATCCTTTCCAATCATTTAAAACAGGGATACAGGCGCCAGACTTCTTTCTATGTAAAAGGAGCAAATGATGGACATTGACACTGACAGAAAACTAAGCAGACAATCAGATTCCGATCACACTTAACAAGTGAATATACACTAAAAGTTAAAATAAACAAACGTTTTGGGCAAAAAGAGGATGCAAATTATAAAAAAATCAGCTGGCTTGACATGGGGTATCAAGACATGTAGAGTTTTTCTTTAAATCTTTAAAATCTTTAAAAAAGCATCAAATAGACATCTCCTTGATCTATTCACAGACACCAGCAACCATTGAGCGTGTAAACTTGTTTTAGGGTGTTCTAACACCAGATCACCGCTGTTTCAGGTGGGAAACACCAACAATGAAATAGCTTGTTAGAAGCTACAAATCCTACACAAGAGATGAACTAACTTTATTCAGCTGAGTGTAACTAAAAAAGTATGACAGGAAGGTTGGCAACCACTCTCCGACACAAAGAATGAATTTAATAACTAACAAATAACTTTAAACATTTTATACCTACTCAAGTTAGATCAGCTAATGGTGGCTTATCGGTAAGGCTCGAATTTCCTTGTTTGTATTTTTGAGTGACTGCAGTCCATCAGAATGAAAAACAACACCGATTGACTTTCAATACAGAAAATAAGAGAAGGATGCCCCTCAGGCATGCACATTTTTTGCTTTAATTTATTTCATTACATGTTGTTTAATCATTGTTTTTATTATTTTGCTGTCACAGCAGCGTCTCCTTCAAGAGTTGGCCCCTCACCAACTTCCTATGTGTCCTATGCCAAGAGTCTGCCCTTTCGTAATGGATGAATAATGTCTTAATCATTATCAGATAACTAAGGGTTCAAATCTTATCGATCTATCCAGAAATCTACTGCTACAGCCCTCTTTGAATGCAACTCCTGGACTTCACTCATGCTCCGGACCAATGTGTTTGCTCTCTTGGCAATGGCAGAGTCTGATGGGACACTCTGTGAGCCTCTATGGCTGGTGGGCCGATAGATCACAGAGACAACATATGCTCACTGGCAGCCAAGAACTCGGGCGGACTGAGACCTGCAACCTTTTAACCTCCTCACTCTCTCGCTCCCACACACAAAAGCTAACAGAATGATGTAGATAACATATGCAAAAGGACTCAGAGATCAATATGAATACAGGAAAAAAACACCATGTTGGTTGGTCCTTTATTTATTGTTAAATAAATTTCAAACACAGGTGCTGGTGCTTGCGCACCCAATACACATGCTGCTTCATACACACACTTGCACCCTAAAAGATAGAGAGAGATTCCCACCTAGCAAGCCATATTTTGTATTATTCATGAGGAAGACAACATTCAAATAATCATGAGCTTCTGCTGGCTGTGCCAAACTTAGTTTCTCTGCTCTATAGTCCAACATAAGAGTGAGAAAGAGAGAAAGTTAAAGAAAGAAATACCACAACCTTTGTTGAGGTGGAGGTTTGTTTAAAAGTTTGTTTAAAAGTGTTACTTTTGTTTTACACAGCATGCACACTTATTGGATAATTTAAATTATTTTAATTTGTTCTTTAGCTGCAGTAACTGTGTCACAGAGGCTGGATTATCCTAAAGCATTTAGTGCTGGTTTAAACGTGATGGAAAACAGAGCACTGTGTAAAACCTCAGGTCCTATGATGTCTATGAAGTTTGTGTATCATTTGCAATGCACTTCTGTTGTGTATAGTGCATGTCTGGGGTTGAACGGTTTAGAACTTGTTTTCAGTGATATTAACATCTTATTTTCTTTTCATTTCTTATATCTACTTTGATTGCCTGACAATCTTCAGTGGAAAGTTGTATTCTCTATACACTGTCTACTAGATTGAATTTATTTATTTCATTTTAATTTTATTTATATAGTGCCAATTCCCAACACGTGTCATCTCAAGGCACTTTAAAGTCAAATTCAATCAAATCATACAGACAGATTGGTCAAAAGGTTTCCTATCGAAGGAAACCCATCAGATTGCATCAAGCCCCCCCCCCCCCAAGTGGTCAGTAGTCATTAAATCACAAGCGGCATCACTTGTGTGATCAGCCTGCCAATCCTGTGTTCCTGTTCTCGCCCTGCCCTCACTGGTTCGTCACATTAGTGCTTGTGTGCACCGCCTGCTTCACGTGTTTCTGTGTTGGATTTCTGCCCCCACTGGATAACTCATCGGCTTTCTACTCTGATCAACCTTTCTTCACCATCATCACCTGGTCAGTTTGTTTCAGTCATCATCACCCGCCATCAGCCATCCTCAGCCTGTCCTGCCATCATCTGTCTGTTCTGTCATCACCTGCTGGTTTTGCCTGTCATCATCTCTCTTTTAACAATATACCTTTTTAAGTTCACCTCCATGTCTGGCTCGAATATCGGATTCCCAGTGTACTAAGCATTACAGAGTGAATCCTCATCAGTATAGAGTGTGTGCATAACATAAGATGAGGTTACTCAATATGTTTAGTAGGTCATTGTTTTGACATTTGACCAGAACATGTCTAAATTGTGGCATATTTCATCAGTACTGTATGTTCGTTTATGGCGCATTGGCAGCCTGGGTCCAATTCTGCTTCAGGTTTAATGTTCATACAGATGGTCTCACGTTTTCCTGGAGCACCCTCTGATACATTTAAATTCAAGGTGGATTCTATAATAATGAGACGGCCAGGGTCCTGCTGCCGTAAAGCATCCCCAAATCATGACATTTCCACCTGTAAGCGTTACAGTCATGAGGTTTGTTTCCTGGAATGCTGTTTTTGGTTTATCCCTACATTTCTTTTGGATTTCTGGCAAACCGTAGTCTCATCTTCAGGTTTTTCTTAGAGAACAAATGATTTCTCCTCATGCTCCACCAATGAAATGTAAACTTGTGCAATCTTCTTCTCCTTATAAATTTATACACTTACAAATCAACACCAATAACAATGTAGATTTGTTTGTTTTTTGGAGACTTCATTTAGCATCTTGCATCACAGAGTTGTTTTGAAGATTATTTTCTGGACAGTGGAATGGCTTTTTTCACATTCTTTTAAGGCAGCTCTTTGAGCCTCTTACTAGACTCATAAGCTGCTACAATATGTTTTAGGCCTTACCATGGTGTCCTGTCTCACTTTACCAGTCACACAAAACTGAATGTCAGGCCAACCCTCTTTCAAAATCCTGAGTTAGGATGTTCTAATCCAATGCTGTTGATGTGATATTCCTGTGATATGTGATATGTCTATTTTTTATTTTCGGGAATGAATGAGGGTGTGCCCTAATTTATTTTGCACTTCAAATAGTTGTCTATTTTTAAACCATTTTACAGAGAACTTTAAAAGGCATTTTTTTCAGTGTACAATGTTAATTGTTGTTTATACTGCTTGAATATTTCAGTATTGATTAGTCATTAGTATTGTTTATTCTTGTTATCAGTATTAAATATAAATTTTTCCCAATAAGCCACAAGTGTTTTTTTTCTGATTTATTTGACTTACTATTCCTGTCTTATGATCAACTGGTCAGCAGTTCAACCCTACACCATGATGTTCCCTCCTTGAACCGTTGCATGTTTTTGGGCTGATGTGCAGTACCCTGTTCACATCATACCCATACAGAGACATCCAACCGATGCATGCTGGCATGATCTGACCAGACTATGTTCTCCTGTTACTGTACACATGCCTATGACTTTATTACTATTAAAATCTGTTGTGAATTTGATCCCATTAGAGACAGATTTACTGAGAAAAACATTGACGTGTTGGGACTTATTTTCTGTGCTGTGGCTTAAATATAAATACTATCACTACTTTGACTTGTAAATGCTATTTATGAGTTGAAGCATGAAGGCTAGATCAAAAATGCAAGTTAGATTTCTCCAAAAGATGAGATAAATTCATGACTTATGAAGCAGACTGATTGGTCCTTAATGGACAGAGGGGATCACTTTGAGCCAGGCACTGGCAAGGTGGAGAAGCACTGATACGGGCAGCTGCAATCAAAGGTTCAGTTTTCAATAAACACAGTGGAGATATAGCTGTGTAATTATGCCCCTAATAGAATCCACCCTCACTGCTCACTTGTTTTTACTGTGGCGGCCTGGTTGGCTTCATGTACTCCAGTGTCCCTACAGTGCAACAGACACACTCCCAAATTTACCTCCACATTGGACACTTTATTTTTCCATCATGAATGTTTATACCCAAATGACAGATATACTAATGATTATATATTTTGAAGCTCATCAAAAATTTATAACTATTCACATTACAAGCTACTGGAGCATAGGTAGGTTGTAAATAATGGTTTGAAATATGGGAAATGAGGAAACAGGGGCAAGAGACAAAACAGAGTTGGCAAAATATTGAAAATTGCATTTAAACATTAAATATTCAATGGAAGCCATTAGGACTGTACAGTTTATTTCTTGTCTGATAATCAAATCTTTCTGCACCTGTCAGTGTCCCATCTTTTTGACTCCATTAAAAGTCAAAAGGGACAGGTTTGTGGTGTGGATGGAGGCTTGGACTTCAAAGATGTTTTTTGCTTAACAATCCCTTGTCTTAAAGCCCCAGTGTGTAACGTTTACTTCCATCTAGTGGTGCGCTAAACGAATTACAAATGACCAAGGAGCGTGCTCTGGTGCCTCGCCATTAAGTGCGTAGCAACTACTGCGGAAGCTTTGTGTCATAAATGTGACAATGTCATCCTGCACGACTTCAAGTGTCAAAATAAGTGATGAAACGCATGGAAAATCTCTCGGAAAATACAGCTGAAAGAGACGTGTGGTCGCGTACTGGTATGGCTTCTGTGAAGAATAACGGCAAATGATAACTGTTGCATAGGAGTCTGTCCAGTATTAGCTAACAAAACAACAACAACGACAAAACAAATATACATGAATATATATATATATATATATATATATATATATATATATATATATATATATATATATATATATATATATATATATATATAAATATAATATATATATATATATATAATAAATATCCCTTCCGACGAGCTCACCACCTGTCGGAGGGGCCAAAGGGGTCGGGTGCATTGTGTAACGGGTAGCAGTAGAGGGCAGGGACCTTGGCGTTCCGATCCTCGGCTGCAGAAGCTGGCTCTTGGGACGTGGAATGTCACCTCTCTGGTGGGGAAGGAGCCTGAGCTTGTGCGCGAGGTCGAGAGGTTCCGACTAGAGATAGTCGGACTCACCTCGACGCACCGCTCTGGCTCCGGAACCAGTCTCCTTGAGAGGGGCTGGACATTCTTCCACTCTGGAGTTGCCCATGGTGAGAGGCGCCGAGCTGGGGTTGGCATACTTGTTGCCCCCCATCTCGGTGCCTGCACGTTGGGGTTTTCCCCGGTGAACGAGAGGGTGGCCTCCCTCCGCATTCGTGTGGGGGGACGGGTTCTGACTGTTGTTTGCGCTTATGCGCCAAACAGCAGTTCAGATTACCCACCCTTTTTGGAGTCCTTGGAAGGGGTACTGGAGAGTGCCCCTCCTGGGGACTCCCTCGTTTTGCTGGGGGACTTCAACGCTCACGTGGGCAATGACAGTGGGACCTGGAGGGGCGTGGTTGGGAGGAATGGCCCTCCTGATCTGAACTCGAGTGGTGTTTTGTTGTTGGACTTCTGTGCTCGTCATGGATTGTCCATCACAAACACCATGTTCAAGCATAAGGGTGTCCATATGTGCTCTTGGC
Organism: Fundulus diaphanus; assembly: GCA_037039145.1. Taxonomy (NCBI): domain Eukaryota; kingdom Metazoa; phylum Chordata; class Actinopteri; order Cyprinodontiformes; family Fundulidae; genus Fundulus; species Fundulus diaphanus. Next base: position 19,038,880 of record CM073121.1, on the reverse strand, counting down.
ACCAGGACACCCTAGGTCGCAGTTCAATGATCGACTTTGTTGTCATTTCATCTGACCTGCGGCCGCATGTCTTGGACACTCGGGTGAAGAGAGGGGCGGAGCTCTCCACCGACCACTACCTGGTGGTGAGTTGGCTCCGATGGCGGGGGAGGAAGCCAGTCCGACCGGGCAGGCCCAAACGTACTGTGAGGGTTTGCTGGGAACGTCTGGCGGAGTCCCCCGTTAGACGGAGCTTTAACTCCCACCTCCGGGAGAACTTCAAACACGTCCCGAGGGAGGCGGGGGACATTGAGTCTGAATGGACCATGTTCCACGCCTCTATTGCTGAGGCAGCTAGTCGGAGCTGTGGCCGCAAGGTTGTCGGTGCATGTCGCGGCGGCAACCCTCGAACCCGCTGGTGGACACCAGCGGTGAGGGAAGCCGTCAAGCTGAAGAAGGAGTCCTATCGGGCTTTTTTGGCCTGTGGGACTCCGGAAGCAGCTGATGTGTACCGGCAGTCGAAGCGGCAGGCGGCTCGGCTGGTCGCCGAGGCAAAAACTCGGGCGTGGGAAGAGTTCGGAGAGGCCATGGAGAAAGACTTCCGTACGGCTTCGAAGCGATTCTGGTCCACTATACGGCGTCTCAGGAGGGGGAAGCAGTGCAGTACCAACACCGTTTACAGTGGGGGTGGTGTGCTGCTGACCTCGACTCGGGATGTTGTGTTTCGGTGGGCGGAATACTTCGAAGACCTCCTTAATCCCACCAACACGTCTTCCATTACGGAAGCAGAGCCTGAGGACTCTGGGTTAGGTTCTCCCATCTCTGGTGCTGAGGTTGCCGAGGTTGTTAAAAAGCTCCTCGGTGGCAAGGCCCCGGGGGTGGATGAGATTCCCCCGGAGTACCTTAAGGCTCTGGATGTTGTGGGGCTGTGTTGGTTAACGCGGCTCTGCAACATTGCGTGGATATCGGGGGCAGTTCCCCTGGACTGACAGACTGGGGTGGTGGTCCCCCTATTTAAAAAGGGGGACCGGAGAGTGTGTTCCAACTACAGAGGAATCACACTCTTAAGCCTCCCTGGTAAGGTCTATTCGGGGGTTCTGGAAAGGAGGGTCCGTCGGATAGTCGAATCTCGGATTCAGGAAGAGCAGTGTGGTTTTCGTCCTGGCCATGGAACACTGGACCAGCTCTATACCCTCAGCAGGATTCTGGAGGGGGCATGGGAGTTTGCCCAACCAGTCTACATGTGCTTTGTGGATCTGGAGAAGGCATTCGACCGTGTCCCCCGAGGGATCCTGTGGGGGGTACTCCGGGAGTATGGAGTACCGGACCCTTTAATAAGGGCTGTCAGGTCTCTGTACGACCGGTGTCAGAGTCTGGTCCACATTGCCGGCAGTAAGTCGGACTCGTTTCCGGTGAGAGTTGGACTCCGCCAAGGCTGCCCTTTGTCACCGATTCTGTTCATAACTTTTATGGACAGAATTTCTAGGCGCAGCCAAGGTGTTGAGGGGATCCGTTTTGGTGGCCTTAGGATTGCGTCTCTGCTATTCGCGGATGACGTGGTCCTATTGGCTTCATCAGGGCGTGATCTACAGCTCTCACTGGAGCGGTTCGCAGCCGAGTGCGAAGCGGCCGGGATGAAAATCAGTGCCTCCAAATCCGAGACCATGGTCTTGAACCGGAAAAGGGTAGAGTGCCTTCTCCGGGTTGGGGAGGATGTGCTGCCCCTAGTGGAGGAGTTCAAGTATCTTGGGGTCTTGTTCACGAATGAGGGGAGGATGGAGCGGAACATCGACAGGCGGATTGGTGCAGCGTCTGCTGTGAAGCGGGCGCTGTACCGATCCGTTGTGGTGAAGAGAGAGCTGAGCCAAAAGGCGAAGCTCTCGATTTACCGGTCGATCTACGTTCCTACCCTCATCTATGGTCACGAGCTTTGGGTCGTGACCGAAAGAACGAGATCCCGGATACAAGCGGCTGAAATGAGTTTTCTCCGTAGTGTGTCTGGGCTCTCCCTTAGAGATAGGGTGAGGAGCTCAGTCATCCGGGGAGGACTCAGAGTAGAGCCGCTGCTCCTCCACGTCGAGAGGAGCCAGTTGAGGTGGCTCGGGCATCTGGTCAGGATGCCTCCTGGACGCCTCCCTGGTGAGGTGTTCCGGGCACGTCCCACCGGGAGGAGGCCCAGGGGAAGACCCAGGACACGCTGGAGGGACTATGTCTCCCGGCTGGCCTGGGAACGCCTTGGGATTCCTCCTGAGGAGCTGGCCCAAGTGGCCGGGGAGAGGGACATCTGGGCCTCCCTACTGAAGCTGCTACCCCCGCGACCCGACCCCGGAAAAGCGGAAGAAGACGAACGGACGGACGGACGGACGGATATAAATATATGCATGTGTATATATATAATAGAGGAAGACATTTTGCTAGGCTGAGCTAAGCTCCATACTTTAGTCCATTAGGGTCCAAGTAGCCAGTGATGGATAAAGAATTTTGGATAAAACAATTTGGGTGGTCATGCTTTACAGACTCCTATGTGCATCAGCTCTCAGTGTCGACTGCTTGGCTGTGATCACTCATCATACTGAATCTCTCTGTCTCATCCTCTCTGGAAATCACTGTGAGTTCATTGAGTTTTCACTTTCATTTCCTCACCTCGGTCACCCATCATTTCGGGTTTTCCCTGGGTGGAACACCACAACCCTAGTATTGATTGGAAGGAGAGAAGAGTCAAGAGTTGATGTCACCTCCCTTTATCCCATAATTTACAGTCAGCTCAGCCTCTTTTTTTTTAACCAAGCAATGTTCCAACAAGTATAATAATCCTCTAGATTTGTCATCCGCCCCTGAGTAATAAGATCTAAAAATAAGGGTTCAAAAAGAAAAAGAAAAAACAGTTTTTCCCCCCCCTCACAGGCCTTGTGATTGTTCAATAGACCTCTTGTCTGAGGTCCCACTACCTACAAGCTGTCTTTATAACCTTCCTGAGCTACAGTTTATTTTGGCCTTATGTTAGAAACAGGGCAACTACTCTGTCCTCCTGACAGAGACGGATAGCTCTCTCTCTCAGGAGAGAGCTGGGTACGTGAAGGGGAGGAGTGATATTACACACTTGGGAAGAATATTTAGTGCGCCTTATAATCCGGTGTGTCTTATGATCCGAAAAATACAGTATTATTGTCTGGTTTTGGTGTGCGTGTGTAAGTTGGTCCTCAGTATCCCATTCTATGCAGTGAAGAATGACTTCTACTGCTGTAGCCCATCTGCCTTAAGGCCCGTTTACACTACATCTAAAAACCGAGCCATGCCGAGACCAGTCCGAGCTTGGTTCAGTTATCCAAGACAAGCCGACCCGTTTACACACAAAGCTTATCTCGGTTACTTGGTTGCTCCTCGCCCCCTAGTGGCGATCTGCGGTACTACCGCTCTCTGGGATTGAAGGCGGAAGCAGCAAAAACACACACAGCTGCGCCCGTAACATTCAGGAAGTTATGCTTGATATTGTGATATTTCGGTGTTTGCGGAGAGTCAGGGGAAGAAGGCAACCATTGGTTAATTTACTTGAGAAAGTTGGCTTTTTGGGAAGTGGATGAGAGAAACGAACGTCTAATAAGGATTTACAGACGCCGGAAACAACGACAGACACTGAGGTTCATTGCGCTGCTAAGCAGAATCATCTCTGGAAACCGTGTGGCACGGTAAGGAAGCTAGTATTATTATGAATGTCTGAAATTTGTCTGAATGGAGTGTGAATCGGGACGTGCAGCCAGACACGCCGGAAAACCCGCTGACAGTCAGCTGACTGTAAGGGCATGACGCGGTCTGCTCATGCGCTCTTCGTTATCAGAAACCGGGATAAAATAGAACCAGGCCGAGACCTACCCAAGAGCTGGTCTGCAGTTAGCGCGGTCCGGTTAGGTTTAGCGCGGTCTGGTTCAGTCTGCTGACCGTTTACACACAAGAGTTATCTCGGTTACCGAGCTCGGACTGGTCTCGGCTCGGTTAAAAAAGTGTAGTGTAAACGGGCCTCTGATGTCTGACATCTTATCTATTCAGAGGTTATATTAAAATGCTTGTGTTAAGATAAGTAGTTTTCTTTGCTACCGATTCCTTTCTATTGTCTCAAACTAAGACTAAAGACTAATGTTACCAAGCAATTAAACAAATGCTTTAATGAGGTGACCAGTAAATTATGTATGACAGTGATAAATGGAAGGCATCCAAGTTCTCAACTTATGTCTAGCCATCATTTTAGTCAGGTTAAGCATTTAGGAAGTATGTTCTTGCATATTAACACTCCTAAAACACTCTGGAAGGGAAGGAAGTTAAATTATAGTTGTTAAAAATCAAAGATATATTTTGGATTCATAATGGGAGAATACAACATCAGGCTAGAGCATATTGAACTTTACTGGTGGTGAATAGATGCCAGCAGTCTTTACAGAGAAACACTGAAAATGACAAGCTTTTCACCACAATATCACTATTAAAATAAACTGTGTGACATTACCTCAGTAAAGTAGTGTGTCTGCAGGCATCAGGATTTCAGTCAACTGTCTTCACCAACAAGTCGACTGAAACAAACTGGCTCGGTGTACCTTGTTTTTGTTTTCCCATGTTAGCTGTCCATCACTTTGATTGGCAGACAAGTGTCAGAGTGAGGGAATGTCGCAGGAAACCGGCAGGAGAGCAGAAGCCTTGACGGCAATCTCAATATTTCATCTCGACCCCTGAAGAAGGTCTCGGCACTCTCATGGTTTATATTCTAATCATGTTAGGCCACAGGGGCATGTCATTTAGGAAGCCAGACTCCGACTCACCATCCTTTTGCTTTCCGCCCCGGCCCAAACAAATTATTTGAAGATTCCATTATTTCTCCATTATGCATATGTGTCTGTGTATGGCTGGCTCTTACAGAATAGGGAGAAAGTGAATGCGTAAATAGGATTGGTTTAGTTCATCATGGGCCAATACGTCTGGTCCTGGACACAGCTGGGGTCCTCAAGGGTCTTCAAATTGGTCATCATTAGGGCCATAACGCCACTGTTTTGCTTCTGCTAATGCCTCAATACAGCTGATCAGCAAAAAGCCTGCTTTTCTGGATCATTGCTGGTAGCATGTGAGACCTTCAGACAAGATATTACCGTCTACCCTTTATGCTGTTAAAATATTTTCAAAGTCTGATCATATTGTGTAACTTTTGGCATATGGTCCTGCATATAACTGTTTAAAGAAATTATGAATTTATGCCATGAACACAATTAAAGACTTAAAAAAGCTTTGTGAAAATGTTTGCATGAAAAAAACATTTAAGTAATCAGATTGATAAAGGAGAAGTTCTGAAAATAATCTGACCTTTACTTGAATGATTATTTTGCAATAACTGTAAGGTGCTAAGGCACACATTTCAGCACTTAAAATTGCATCCAACGACACGTAACACCTCTAATAACACTAACATAAAGTAGAAAAATGTAAGCATGTTTTTTTCATGCTGTTGAATTATTTGCAAGTGTACAGTTAATTGTGCTCCTAAATCTAATAAGGCCTGCACAGCTTTCCCCGCTGTTCTGTGAATGTCTCAGAGAATTGTTAGAGAACATTTGCGAATAAAGAACATAATAAAGACTAAGGAACACAGAGGACCTTTCAGAGATAACGCTGTGGGGGATGTTAAAGCAGGGTTTATTCAATAAAATAACATCACAATCTCTTACATAGCACTTTTTGATCCATCAATCAAAAAAGAAATGAAGCAACTGCAAACTAACCAAGAACCAAGAAATTGTGTTCCAACTAAAGCACAGGCCAGGCCTGAGCTATATTCATTAGTGATGAAGCCAAGAGGTCTATGGTAAACCCGGAGGAACTGCAGAGATCCACGGCTCAGGTGGGCGAATACTAGCAATGTTGTTAGTGATACAGAAAAGATGTGGGAAAAGGTGGATAAAGATAAAACCAAAATGAAACTTTGTGTGTGGAGAAAAGCAAATCCTGCATGTCACCTTGAACACACCATCCCCACAGTGAAACATGGGGGTGGCAGCATTATGCTGTTGTGATGCTTATCTTCAGCAGGAACACAGAAGCAGGTCAAAGTTGACAGAGATGGATGGAAATAAATGTAGGGCAATTCTGGAAGAAAAACTGTTAGAAGGAACACAAATCGGGAGTGCCTCATTGCAAGTCTGCACAGAGCTGCAGTCAGCTTTGTTGCTGCCACTAATGCAGGTGTAAATGTTGCTGCATCAATTTCTGCTGTTAAGATTAAACAGATGACAGATCTAAGAACAGCTTTAATGGCTATTCTCTCAGTCCAATATCTTTTTTGTAAGGGTTTGGCCATCCAAGGAAGCACAGATGAGGAGTCCAACTTGACCCAGTTACTGACTCACCTGACATTTTCAATGAGATACAGAAATAATGGCCCATGATGTACTGAGAACACTGATTTAAGAAATCAAGTCGACTGAGTTTTTATCTTTGATAATGGACGAAACCGCCGACATTTCAGTCAGAGACCAGGTGTCGATTTGTTTTTGTGTTGTGGCTGAAAATCTGGATCCAGAGGAGCATTTTGTTGGGTTTTATGAGACATCAACAACCAGCGCAATCGCGCTCTTTCAGTTGCTTAATAACGTCCTAACGATATTTTCACCGCCACTACAGAAATGCAGAGGACAATGCTTTGATGGCATGTCAAATATGTCTGGCATTAAAGCTGGCCTCCAAGCGCACGTGCTGGAACAGGAGCCCTGAGCGGCGTATGTGCACTGCACCGCACATCTGGTGAATTTGGTTGTGCATGACGTCGCCCAAAACATCCCTGCATGTCACAACTTCATGACTGACTCGTGAAATGATAACGCTGATCAGAAATTCACCAAAACGGCTCGCCTGGTTCCAAGAGTTTCAAGGTAAAGAAGCACCATCTTTGAAGCTTCTGTGTCCGACATGGTGGACTGTTAAGGCGGCCTCTTTGTAATCCATCACCTCAAAGTACAGTGTGTTCAGAGACTTTCTAGAGGGCCTGAGTTCACACGAAAAAGGTGATGCAGGAGGTATAGCCAGTGGACTGCTTGGGTATCTGCATAAATTCAGTACTTTTTTTCTTTGAAACTCATGCTTAACTTCTTCTCTCGCATGGAAGCGATCAGTGCCTCTCTCCAAAAGTGTCAGCTAAACATACAGAGAGCGAGGGAAAAGATTGACACACTCAGAGGTGACATTGCTTGGCAACTTTTCAGAATGTAGAGGACTTTCTCAAAGGGGATCAGGGAGAGTATTTGAGAACACTTGCTCTGACCTTCCCTGCTACATTTGCACTTCAGAGAGGTCATTTTCTGCCCTCCAGCGCTTGAAAACCTAACTGCGGTCAACAATGGGCCAAGCAAGGTTAAACCACGTTGCAATACTGAACTATAACAAGACATTTTCAAGGTATAGGAACCTTGAAACAATTGCAGACCAGTTCGTAAATGCACCAGATGCAACACATTCTTCACCAGGAACTAACGAGAATGGTGAGTGACCAAACCAAAAAAATGAAATATTTGTTATGATAAAGCGGCAGTCCGTGTTTTAAAAGATGTGTCAGAATGGTTTTGAATTGTGGAGGTGGTCCATGATTTGCTTTCATTTGAGTCTTTTTACTATACTTTTGGTAGTCATGATTATTTCTTTCCTTGTGTGTGTTGTTAGTAAAGGTTTTGATCTGACCAACACCTAAATGTGTCCAATTAAAAGCCGGTTGTGATAATTACCTGCAGGGTCCGATTTCTTTTTCAGCGCAACAGGGTCTTCGCTGTTTCGCTGTTTTCTTGCTTCAGAGCACATTTCAGCGTCCGTCATTGAAATGCGCTAGCGGGAACCATAAACAGTACAATAAATATTGGATTATGATTAATGAACAAAGTAGCCTAGTCACTGACAAGATGGTAAGATATGTCATTGTTTACCTACACCAACGTTCAGCACAACGGACAGTTCCATTTACAAGCCTATACGGTTAGTGTATGCTATTCAATCCAGCCTGTGGTGTTGGATTGTGGATTTAGTTTTTTCTCTATCTAAGGGTTTTGTGTTAGGTTAGGTTGTCATTAACTCCTCATGCATCAACAGTGTGGTATTGTGTATGTCTAGGTGCACATGTAGGAAAGAGCATACGCGTATGCTCACTGCAGCTGCTGCTTATTGATCTTATGTGTGTTTTGCTGTGAGACGTATGAGCCTGTATGTTAAAATAGCAACGAGTCATGCAAGCACGTTGAGCACCCACCATCGGAACCATGAATTAGCGCCCCTGGTGTCAACAACCTGGATGTAACAGATTAGAAAAGGATTACTGGGTCACTGGAATGTTGGTCATGGACCAGATGTTGCCATTGTGCGTCGTTTCAAAGAAATCAATAGGGGTGCAATTTTCGAAGCCGGCATGACGCCGCTGGTATTTTTTGGCCTTTAAAGCCTGTTAAACACTTTAGGCCCATGCAACAGTTCACTTTCCATCAGGACAATCATCCTAATCATACAACTGTTGCAAGATTTGAACGGGTTCGAACTAAAAAGTACTCATGTGTTAGAATGTCTTAGAGAAATGTCAAACTTAAATCCAATGGAGAATCTGTGGCAAAGTTCAAAAATTAATATTCCCAAATTCTCTTCATGATTGAACTGGAGTTGTTTTTCAAGTGAGACTGCGCAAAACGTTTCATGTCTGATGCACAAAGCTAGTGGAGACACATCAGAACACTTCCAGCTGCAAACGGTGGTTCTACAAAGTACTGACTCAGGGGGTTGAAAACAAATGCATGCCAGACTTTTCAGATTTTTAAAGCTCTGTATCGTTTTCCTTCCACTTCTTAGTGCACACTTTACATTGGAATATTACATAAAATCCCAAGAAACCACATTAAACCTTGCAGTTGTAACATGGCATAATATGAAAAAGTATGAATGCTTTTTCAAAACACTGTACATTTGTTTTTTTTTATTGTATTTTATTCTTCAGTATTTTTTACATATTCAAACATAACAGTGGCTTACCTACAGGCTATAGAGTGTTCTGTATTTAATTCACTCTGAACTCTTTGAGACAATATCAGTCCTATGTGATCATTGTCATTAGCAGTTAGATTAAGTTTAGTCTCCATTTATGATCCCAGTTGCAAAATAATATCAATGGCAGGATGGATAAACACACCAACATGCAGCATTATTGGCATCATCAGCTTAGCATGAAATGCACTGTACATAAGGCTTTTCTATTCATAAAAGAGAGCAGAGGGAGCATTGCGGCTCATGAAAGATATAAAGTGAATTGCAGTGCATGAGGCAATAATCTATAATTCTGCCCTGGACAGTGTGTAAGGGTTATTTTTGGCATTGTCAGATGGCTGTTTTTAAAGCCCTGCATATTTACAATGTCATGTTTTTTTTATTCTACGGCCTCAAACAGATTTCCTGTGGTCTCAGGGCAATAAACGTGGCCAGCTCATAACTCTGTGAGGATTATTGATGAACTTTAACATCAGCATAACATATCCCATTTGGTGCAGTGTGGTATTAGTCCATGTACCTTACAGCAACAGGGATAAATATATTCCTGCTGTGTGTCACTGCACGGAATATCCAGCCATATAAAAAGAGAGCCTTGGTGAGTTTATCTTTGCTATCGTTATTAATCTGTTCAATGAGGCCCAGTCAAATTTCTGATCATGAATTAAATAAAGTAAGCACATTTTTTGGTTTGATCTGTACAAAAAAATCAGTATTAAGACCTTCCCTGGCAGGTAATAGAGATGTTGGTCCAGGCTAGTGTCACCACAAAGTAGAACATGAAGTCCAAATAAAAACGATTGCTTTTTAGCCCCCAAAATATTCATAGATCAACTCAAAGTGTGCATAAAATATGAAGCAGAGGCAACACTACAGTATATTGAATTTACTTATTTTTTTCAAACAAAAATCTGAAAGTTGTGACATTTTTATCTATTATAGGATGGGCATCAGCTCCTTTTGTTCTGACACCATAAACAAACATTATTACATTTATGTTTCTAGCTTTATGGAGTTAGTAAAGACACTCTCAAAATTTATGTCTGTAAGTACAATGAAAGAGTTCAACAAGCTATTCATTCAGTAACATAGCTGACCATCAGACTTGCTATATGTTACTTATATAATTAATATATATATATATATATATATATATATATATATATATATATATATATATATATATAGTACGAATTTTGGAAGAAATTAAACATTTTGTGAAATAATATAAGAGTTGCTTTACTTATCAAAATTTAATTGGCAAATCTAATGGTTTCAAAAGATTAGAGCCCTTTCAAACCACGAGATCTTAAAATGTAATGATTGGAAGTAGGAAAGTTGAATATTTTCTTGTGGAACATACTTTACCATTGTTCCAAAGAAAAAAAAATCTAAATGAATTCCCCACAACATTCATATTACTGAACCAGGATAAGCCTTGGCCTGAAGCTGCAGAGCTTCAAGTAGATTCGGTCAATGCAATGACAACACCACCACTTAGTTCCTTTACTCTCGAGTCCGCTCCGTCCGCACTGGTTACAAAGTGAAGACTCCTGTCAGTAAATCAGGGCAGAGGGGATCATTTAGCCCTAATGGCTCAACTACAACTGGACCCCCTGTCTAACCAACAACAGCCCCCTCAGCGCTGCAACAAAGTGCACCAAAATGTCACCTCTGAAAATTAGCCATCAAGCGGGGGCAATTTTCCTCCAAGCTAAATTGCTAAATAAGTAGCCGAGCTGTAATAGGTAGCAATCTGGAGCTAATCTGATGAGATCATTTGGAAAATGTTGGACTGGGGTTTGAGAGTGCTGGAGAGGAGCTTTGTATGTGAAAGTGTGTGCCTGCACGAGTGAATTGTACAAAGCGAGGCCCGCTATTTGTATTTTTCTGATTATTACTTCATGCGGAATAATGCAGAAGTCATAAAAGTACGACATATGATGGATGTACATGTGTATGCATGATCTTTATTATTGCTGTGTGTGTGGAGATGTGTAGGCATATATTAACATGTTTCTGTAAGTGCACTGAAGTCAGACAAAGCCATGTGTCATCTGGTCTCTGGTTGTGACAGAGGAATTGTGTGTACTCAGCTGGAGGATCATGTGACCACTGGCGTGTAACGTAATGTTGTCAGGGAGTCCAGCAAGGATGGTGTGTTAACAAGGGAGCGGGGTGAATATTATTGTCTCTGGGCACCAGATGCCAGCTGGCAGAGGCACAAGGGGAATAAACAGTGAGTGGGTTGAACAATTGCCGTTATTGACAGTTGAGCCAACAGAGAAAGTCTTTACCACTAGGAAGCACACAAAACTGAATTCATGCAGATACGTGCAGATGTAATGCCAGAGCAACACAAACCAAACCGTGTGTGTTGTGCACTGTTTAAAAACATTTATTGCTTTAAAATGTATTTATGTACACAGCACTAATATCTGTGCACACATACTCAGAAAATTGCACAAAAAAATTGTAGAAAAGCTAAAAAAAACTTGACTATGGCAACTTCTCAAAGAAACACTTGGACAATGACTTTTCCTTTGTTTCAGTATTAGTTTCTTTTAACTGTACCTCCTCATTATCTCTTAACCCATTTTTTCAGGCAGCCATAATTGTTATTAAATTTGAACAGAATGGGGTCAGTTGTGCGAGCCATTCACCACTGTGTTTAGTAATTAACGTTTTAGAGTGATTATCTCATTAGGACAGACAAAGGTTGCTAATAGGCAGCTCAGTTAGTAAGAAGATGATGTTGGAGCAACAAATCTAGTCTGGTTTTAATGTGGTTGAGATTCATGGGATTACACAGCAGCACATGGATGTCTGAAAAGAAATGTTTTTTAACACGCTTTTCTAATTTAAAGTTAAACATTGGGGGAGACATATTGAAAACCTTACTGTTCAGAAGGTTTTGGATTTCCTTGGTTCTGGAAACATGAATGCATCAGCATCCCGTAATAGTCTATTCGATGTGACTCTATTGTGCTCAACCAATCAAAGTTCACTCGCTCTTCTGTTCAGTCATTGCACCTTGGTAACCAACAGGTACTAACCATCGGAGGACAGCAACTTTCTTCCTCTTCATTAAGGGCTCTCACGTTTTTCATTTCAGCAGTGTTTATGCGTCCATGAGACTGTAACTTTTCCTCTTTTATTGTTTGGTCAAGTACTAAAATACTGGGCAATCCTTTAGTTCCCTGTTCAAAGTAATCTGATATATTACTTGATTAAATTGTTTAACTCTGTGTGTTTTGACATAATAATCATTCATATTGCAATATTTATCCAGGAAGATGCAGACTCCAAATTCTCTGTGACTGCTCCGTTCCGTTCATGCACATCTGACCGACAGAGCAACTGCGTTGTTATTTTAATTAATGAGAACGGTTCCACATTCTCCGTGACTTCTCCGAACGTCACCGTCAGCGGACCCGCTCTCCATCAAAGTTCCAATTTGCTTGTAATGACGATGATTGCACATGCTCTCCTCGGGCTCCAAGAAACGTTGGAGAAGAGCTTGACAGTTTCCAGATTCCACATTTTCTGCTCCCGTACCTGTCCGGTCCATTCCAGATCGCCTCCGTGAGTCTGTGAAAAGCAAAGCCTACTACATCCACAGTTACTTCGTCTTCCTCCACTGTGAGTTCCTTGGAGTTCGAGGAGAGCATGCGCGAGAGTTCACGTGACAAAAAAGGGGATATAAAGGGGCCAGAAACAAATCAAACTTTTCATTCATCCTTTGAACATTGTCCGAAAAGTTCTCTGTTGCTGATTATCGACTTCAAGTATGGTCAATAACAATGGCAGAGTACATTGGCCACCAAAAACGTTTGTTTTTGCATTTATATTTGTATTTAATATTAATATTAAATGACAAATCTGCTTCCTTTTATGTTGAAAAAAACAGTAGTTTGCATCCAATATTTAAATAAAACAGTCAACTGAATTGTGAATATTTGAAAAAGATGTTTTAATTTGTAGTCACCGATCTCTTGTTACCCTATTTTACTGGATGTTGTTAGCGTTCTTTTTCCTGTTTAGTACAATTGCAATTGTGGAGCTTGACCTGGCTGAAATCCGATGGACCGGAACAGATCAGAAAATTGCACTTGTTCCGTATTTTGACGGTGAACGACGGAGAATGTGGAACCGTTCTCATTAATTCAAATAACAACGAAGTTGCTCCGTCGGACGGACGTGCACGTATGTGTACGGAACGAAGCAGCAAAGTGAAATACTATGGACTCATATAAATTAAACTCTGCAGCTGCAACAGACAGAGTGAATACTTCTTTCAGGTCATAAAAAGTGATAAAAAGAAACTTCTTTAAAAAATTCATTTTACAAGTTGTAATTTACAATTCAATTACAAGTATTTTGAATTAAATAATAATTTTGGTAATCTCAGTTGACCTAAAAAAAGGAAACATTTAGTTGGAATTAAGTCAGACAGTAACAAAAAAGTTTATCATTTTATAAAATGTACGTAAACATCTGTTTTAAACATTATATTCTGCACAATTCAACCCCTTAAATAATTTTTTTAACTGCCTTTGGATTTAACACCAGCATTCAGTCTTCGTTGTTAGGAGTCTATCCACATCCCACAGCTTAACGCCACAGATTTTCTGTTTTGATTTCTGGCTGAGTCATGACAAATGTTACATTCTTTTGCCAATTTGGACATAAGCTTCAACTCACTTTGTTGCTGGAAAATAAAATCCCTTTTCAGTTTTCAAACAGATTCCAGGTTTTTGGTTTTCATCACTCATGTCCAGGTTTTCATCCACCTTAACCAGAAGGTTATTTCCATCTGAAAAACCATTAGCCCTTGAGCATAATGCTTCCATCAATACCATATTCCACTGTGGGTATGGTTTTCTTTTGATAATGTGCCGTCATTTTGTGCCTTATGGAATTGTGGCCAAGAGATTAAGTTTGGCTCCTTTAAAATGTAATACCTTTTTTCACAAGGTTTTGACCAAGCCTCAATGTCTGCTTTAAAAGAACAGGCATCTCTCAATTCTATCCCTCATTCCTGACATATAAACGCAAGTTATCACAAGTAGAACACAACCAGCATAATTGAAAACTACCTGCAGCTCCTTCAGCATTAGTCAGGTTCTTGTTAGCAAAGCGCATCCAGCTTTCTGTCATGGCATTAGTCATTGAGACCCTGGTGCAGGCAACAACCATGGACAAAAGATAAAGGTTTAAATGACTAATTGAAGTAACAAGTGAAGTTAGGGCTCCTTCCAGGCTCGGGAGCGGGTTCCAGGATGTCACTGAGGATGAGTGACAAGTAATCATTTTAGTGTCTAATATTGGAATCTGTGATGGGCTCTTCGAGTAATAAAGGAGGCTTGTCGATGGAGAGGGGAGGTATCCAGGGGAGTAGGTGAGGATATCCACAGGAGTCCAGTCTGGTAGGTTGGGTGTGTGTTGAACAGAATCTGACGATGTTGATTTCCTTATTGCATGAGGAAACGGCAGTGGACTGATGGATCATCAGAAGATGGAGAGGCAGGTGAATGATGGTTGGTTAATGGTGGGGTCCTTTTTGGAAGGAACCTGGGGGTAAGACCACCAAGGATATCCAGGGAGTGAGGAGACAGAGGACTGGAAACCTCAAAGATTAATACAAAGCGGAATAATGCCTCTTCCTGGAAGGGGAACACACAGGAGGTAAGCAAATGATAATTAGAACAATAAAGCGCAGAGGCCTGATTACCACTATGAGAGTAAGAACTATTTGGCATCTGTTTTAGGGAATTCACTCGTCCTAATTGGCCCGAACGAGCTTCAGCTGCATAGACACACCTGCCAGTCACACCCTGCAACGATTGTCATCTTTTCCCAAAACCCTGGATTAAAATATTTGAAGTTTGATTTGTAGTTATTATTTTTTTTTTTTTGATTTGTAGTTATTTAAAATATTTTTTGTTCTCTCCCTGAAAGAAACAAAAGCCAGAAAATGATCTAAAGAGGAGCTGACAGTGGAGAATTTCTCCTCCAGCAGGGAATTTGGAACAAAGTTTAGAATTTAGGAAGAAGGGAATCACATATTACAACAACTTTTGTCATATTAGTATACTGTGTATATATTAGTATAAGTATTACTCTAAAGGATGATCTAACATACTTTGATCGTTTGTATATCAATTTATTGTGATACAGTAGCTACAGTGAACAGTTTGGTGTCAAACTGAATAACCATAAAAACAAATTGTTATGAAACTACAGCCTAAAACAATTCTGTTCTGCCATGTTTCTGATTATGTATTCCTACTGACTTTATGGCTATGTGTTAGTTGACCCTGATTAAAGCAAAACTGCTAATTAGTGTGAAGGAAAAAATTTGCAGCAAGTAAGTAAAATGATTAATACTTAAAAAGTCTTCCTTTCTTAAAGGTTCAATTCACCTAATATTGGAAAAAGGGAAAAAGACAGAACAATGAGAAGAAAACCCACCTGCAATCTAACCAGAAAAACAGATACAATTATGCATACTTCTATTAGAATAAATGTCTTGTGCCCATATTTCCCCCCTCCCCCAACCCCCCCCCCCCCCCCCCCCCCCCCCACACACACACACCTATTACAGGAAAATGTCAGTGGCGCATTTTGTTAGCGGGATTTCTCCTTTTCCTGTGTATGAATAAAAGGGAAGGATTGTGGATTTAAAAGACTGCTTCTATTGGTGAAGCACCTTCTTTGATCTGACAGACCTGTGCCAGACCTCAGAGGGCTCATCTCCCTCGATAACAAGACAAAGAGGATAAACGTGTTGATAGTGGCAGACGGCGCAGGAATTCTGGGCAAATGTGTCAAATTAGTTCTCACATCTAGGCTTCATTCCTCTCCGCCTCACTATGATCTCTTGTTCCCCTCACTCTGCTGCACCTTACACCCCCATCACTTTATCCCTCACTCCTCCCTCAAACGTCCTGTAATTCCTCCTGTGACCCTGTTCACTGTCTTACTCTATCAGTTTATCTACACTGATAAAATGAAATGGGATTAAAAAGTGGGAATCAGGTAAAATCACTGAAGTGGTGGAAAATGCTACCTGACTCATTAATTGCCAGAACATTTTTAAAATTCTGTCAAACTGGATCACAATACAATTTTTGTTATTGCTATATATCAGCCATATTTAGAAAGCTCTGTTTGTTTTTTATGTGAACCATCAAATAAAGAGCTGAGATGGTTGATCAGGGATAAGGCTTTTTGTCTTTGAATGTGGTATATCTGCTGGACCAGCCAGGCTTCTTAGATCGCTGCAAAGCACGGACACAGTGAGACACTCCAAATTTCTTAAAACGTCCTGAGACAAATGGGAGAATTTTCAATTCAATTCAATTTTATTTATATAGCGCCAGATCATGAAACATGTCATCTCAAGGCACTTTACAAAATCAAGAATAAAGAATAAAACTCTCCTGTTCTCTTGGAAGGAAATGGATAAGTGGTAGACCCAAAAGAATTTCACCTGCACTGGCCTGAATGATCCAGTTGTTTTTTCAAGAAGACAAAGGCAAATCCTTAACTCAAAATTATCACCCTTCCTCATGTGGCCCAATTGCTGTGAGATGGCATCTGCAACAGAGGGGCTTCAAGAATTAAAAACCAAGGTGATGTCACCCCCCACACAGTAATTTTACAAGGGGACCTTGCAAGGGAGCCCTAAATAAGGGACATTCAAAGGTGAAAGATATTTTCATTCTCTGAAAAGGGAAATGCCTTGTTTCCTCACAGCATTACTGGCACGAGTAGATCTCATGGGTTATGTTTTCTGCACAGCAAAGTGAATGAGGCTCTATTTTTGCCTTTTCTTTACCAATGTAGAGTTTGCAGACATGTTGCAATTGGGATCCCTCCAAATTGATAGTCCTTGTCTGTAAGGTAATGACTGCATGGGTGTTACATCGGTTATTTATCTTTGATCTAAAAATTTTGATCAGGTAAGACACCAAATCCAATGTAACCATGTTCTTGCTGCAGTTCGGGGAGAAAAAAAATCACCTTTGTTTGTCATTGCAACATACATTCCTGTTATGAACGGAGCAGATGGACCCAGTGTTCAAACCAGACAAACAGTGCGAGAAACAGTTTATTGAAACTGAAATGGGACAAACGGCGTCTGTGTCAGCATCAGCAGCAGGAAACTCTCTGCTTAATATACAGTCCCGATCCGGTGACTGTTGATGATCCCAGTCGGCTGGCTGTTAAAGCTGCGTGACGGTGACCGCTCTGGGCGTCCCAGACACTGGCGCGTTGGTGGTCGTTTGACGAGCGGATGGTCGAAGCCGTGAGACGAACGGTAAACGGGATGATAAGAGGGATAATCCAACGCCGGTGTCGGGGACGAGTTCCAAGGTCAGAGCCAGGTAGACAGAAATCCGAAGAGGCGCCAGAGGAAGATCCAGGATGGGGTCAGGTCACAGTTCCAGGTACCGGTACACGATCAGGCAAACAGTGTGTAAGAGGACAGGCAGGCTCGGAGGTCAGGTCAGGCAGAAGTCAGGCAAAACGGATCCGGCAATCAGGTCAGAGGGGTCAGGCAGTCTCAGAGGTCGATAGGCAGAACTAGTCAGGATCAGGAAATCAGAAACAAAGTATGCTGGAATATAACTAACCAAAAGCTTGAAATAATCTGGCACTGCTGTCTGGTCTTGAGGGTGAATATATACTGTCATACGCAGGTGGAACAGCTGAGCAGAAATGAGATCAGGGCGGAGCTAAACAGGTGTGTGCAATTAGTGATCAGACCAGACATCAGTACTGAGATCATGACAATTCCAATGATATGCACCCTCTGCATATAACCCATGTCAAGCTGCCACTGTGCAGTGCCCATGTAGTATTCTGGGGCTAATGGTCCTGCTCAGGGATCACGAGTGGATTTGCATTCAGGAACTTGAAGCTTATTCAGGACGCAAATGCCCTGATCTGGCCGCTAGGCCACCACTTCCACAAAACCAGTGTAATATGCAAACTGCTAAGGTAACAAGTTAACTAACTTTTTTTGTATCTTGAATGCAATTCCAAGAAAATTTATTACACACTACTTAGGGTCAGATCATCATAGGTTTTTGTTCTCTTTCATGCTGGAACCCTGATTTCAAACCACCCTATTCATCCACCTATTGCCTATGCACACTCGTCCTTGCAGGGTTGCAAGGTAGGTTGTGCATATTCTCAGTGCTCACTGGGAGAGATGGAGGGCACGCTTTGGATAGGGTCCATCACAGGGTAACACAGAGTAACACACAGTCATACTTACGGGCAATAAGAGCAACCATTTGACAGCCATGTTATTCGACTGTGGGAGGTAGCTAGAGCACCCGGAGAGAAGCCATGCAAGCACAGGGAGAACATGCAAACTATGCCGAAAGACCCCGAGCTCAAATACTCTGTATAAATCCAAGTGGCACCAACAAGTTTGCTGTGAGATTGACACTAACTTCATAGCAATTTAATAGAAGAAAATCCTGAGCATGTCTAAAGTGCTACAATTAAGATTTTTCTTGTGTTTAAGTCATTACTGTCATCATCATACACCTGTAGTTTAACATAATCAGTAAAGACAAAATGACACAAATGTTGGAAGATGTAGTGATTTTTATTTCCTCCAAGGCAGCAAAAGTGGGAAGGTACAAACAAAATCTAGATATTCAGCCCACATGTATGCAACACAAAGTTTCTTAACAATCAGTTGTTAATCCATTTGTATAAATATCTGCTTATTTTTCCTAAAAAAGTTGTTTACCTGTGGATGGGTGGTGACACACTAAAAACATTGCAATCTTGCTAAATATGTCAGTGTGGATTGAATCTAAGTCTAGACAAGAATAAGCCAACTCTTCTCTTCTATATTACATTTCTACTGTTTAAGTTTAAAGTTAAAGCTGTTGCATGAGTACATTTATAACATGTAACTACTTAAACTGAGGTCATCTTAAAATCGTATTCACTTTCATACTAGAACCCTGGTTTTCAACCAACCAGTTTGCATTATATACCGAGATGATGTCCAACTTGTAAATAAAGTTATTTAGAAAATGAATTTACTCTGACTTAATTCTTTGCATTGCGGAAATTCAAGAAATATTTAAATATATTCATGAAGTAAAAATAAATACTGATACCAAAGTTTAGTGTTTTTATTTTTATTTTTTTACCTGAACGCCATGACAACAGGCAGCTTGTGTCAGTGGCTCCATATTTCTACCAAGTTTTTCCATACTTTTTATCTTTTTCTATCTACTTTTAGAGTGTGCGTATGTTCCTTTTCAATTCACAAGATGGAACTCACTATTTTGTGGTCAATTTTGCTGCTCATCAATTTTATATAGAATTTACAGTATTTTTGGAGACATTGGAGGGCAGCGTGTGGTCATTGTTTATACCATGGATCAGCTGTTAGCTCTCGCTAACAAAACAGCCACAGCAGTAGTGGCTCAGCCAGATATCCCAAGGGACATAAGCAGGAAGACTTGTGGGAGATGGGCGGGAAGAAGCCGACATACCTGGAGGAAGAAATATAAACCCGTGTTTCCATCCATCATCATGGGAAACGTAAGATCCATCAAAAATAAAGTGGAGAAGTTAGATGCTCTAACTAGACACCAGAGACTGTATGGAGAGGCTAGCTTGCTGATGTTAACCAAGACCTGGCTGACATGGCCTGTCAACATGAATGGCTTCTAGCTGATCAAAGTTGACAAAATGAGGGACAGTAGTAAGAAATGAGGAGGGGTGTGTTTGTTAATAACAGATGGTGCAGCTCTGGAAATGTTACAATTAAAGAGCCACTTTGCACTAAGAATATTGAGCTGCTAGTTGTCGAGCTCAGGCCTTTCACGGTCCCAAAAGAATTCTCACACTTCAAAGCCATAGCAGAGAATGTGCAGCCGTCTGCCAACCCTGGAGCAGCCTTAATGCAAACAAAACATCCCTAGGCACTTTTTCTAATCTCACGGGATTTTATCCATGTATCCCTGTCCTCCACCCTCCCCACCGTTATGTTACCTGCAAAATTATAAACAATAATATACTGAACTTGCTGTATGTAAATTGCAAATGGGCATACAACTCAACACCCCCACCCTTCCCTGGGCTGCTCGGATCACAACTTTGTTTATCTCCAGCCTGTACACAAACCTCTTATGCATGAAGAGCTAGTTGTGGCACAGTGAGGAAATGGTCAGAGGTGGAGAGAAGAAGCCATCAGTTTACCTACTAACCTGTCATTGGCGTGGATGATGATATCATCTACCTGCTACTGTCAGGATCTCGGCACTGATGTCTGGTCTGATAACTTATTTCACACACCTGTTTAACTCCGCCCTGTTCTCATTACCTGTTCCATCTGCATATGACAGTATATATTCACCCTCCAGACCAGACAGCAGTGCCAGATTATTTCAAGCCTTAGGTTAGTCATTTTCCAGCGTACTTTCTGATTCTGATTTCCTGATCCCGACTAGTTCTGCCTATCGACCTCTGAGCCTGCCTGACACCTCTAACCTGATTGCAGGATCCGTTTGCTTGACTCCTACCTGACCTGACCTCCGAGCCTGCCTGTCCTCATACACTCTGCTTGCCTGATCGTGTACCGTACATGGACCTGTGACCTGACCCTGTCTTGGATCTTCCTCTCGCGCCTCTTCGGATTTCTGACTACCTGGCTCTGACCTTGGATCTCGTCCCCGACACCGACTCTGGATTATCCCTCTGATCATCCTGCTAACCGTTCGTCTCACTGCTTCGACCATCCGCCTGTCTAACAACCACCGACGCACCATCGTCTGGGACGCCCAGAGCGGCCACCGCCACGCAGCGTTAACAGCCAGCCGGCTGGGATTTATACCGGTCACCGGAGCAAGACTGGATATCGAGCAGAGGTTAGTGACCATCACGTTTGTGATCAATCACCTCCAGATAGACGTGGTCACTAACCTGCTGTCTCTGTCCTCAGAGTATCCTGCCGCTGACGTTGGCGCTGCTTGTCCTGTTCAAATAAACTGTTTTTCGCTATACTGTTTGTCTGGTTTGAACACTGGATCCATCCATGTTCCGTTCCTAACAGATACATTGAGTTCTGGCCCACCTGGAGAATCCTAGGAGCACTGTGAGGGTTGTGTTCTTTGATTTCTCCTGTGCTTTCAACACCATCCAACCACAACTCCTGAAGAACAAGCTGGAGCGCTCAGGACTGGACCACCACCTGTCCCAGTAGATACTGGATTACCTCACTGGTCAACTGCAATATGTGAGTACACGGGGTGTCTCTGACAGGCTGTTCTGCAGCACGGGAGCACCGCAGGGAACTGTACTGGCACCATTTCGGTTCACTTTCTACATTGCAAACTTCTCCATCAGCTCCCCAGGTTGCCACCTTCAGAAGTTCTCTGATGACTCTGCCATATTAGGTCTCATAACATATGAGGACGAGTCAGAGTACAGACAGTGGAAAGAGAGCATTGTAGACTGGTGCCACAGAACCACCTCATGTTAAATGCAGGGTAAAAAAAGGAGCTGGTGGTAGACTTTCATAGACGCAAGCCCACCTCAGTGACACAGGTTGACATCCAGAGAACTGATGCTGAGATAGCAGACTCTTATAAGTACCTGGGTGTTCACCTTAACGATAAAATGGACTGGAGTCACAATACAGATACTCTTTACTGGAAGGGTCAGAGCAGGCTCTCCCTGCTGAGGTGGTTGAGGTCTTTTGGAGTGCAGGAGTGCTCCTGAAGATCTTCGAGTCTGTGGTGGCATCAGCCATCTGCTATGGTGTGATCTGATGAAGCAGCAGCTTATCTGTAGCTGAGACGAAGTGGATGCATAATAATAACTAAAAATAATAACTTTATTAATGAAGCGCTTTCAAACTGAACAGTAGGTGATAAAAATAGCAAAACAAAGAATAAAACAATGCTATTTAAGAACAGGTAAAAACATGAAAACAAAAGGAAACACCAAAAATAAAACAATATGAGTTAAGGCATCAAATTAAGCCGCATAAGGTGAACAAGTTGGCCTGTAGCTTGGCTTTGAAAACCTCTACAGGCTATAAGGAAAGGTTCACTGGGAGGGCCAGCTCTGTCAAAAGGCACAATTTTGGCAATTAAAGCGAAGCCAGAGTGACGCGACACCTGCGATGGATGCGAAGTGACAATGGCCGTCTGTGGACGGCCTGAGTTGCATGACTCAACAAATTATTACTACCGAGACATTACCAGAAAGGACCAAGCCCGGAGAAGAGTGAGTGAGGAGACTGGAGGGACCGGTTAGTGAAAGCATCACTAGATAGCGTCATTGTACTACTGTATTTCTGGCTTGTCGCCCGCTGTGTAATTTGTCGGCCGGCATGCGATTTGCTGCCGATATGTCAGGCGAGCAACAGCACACAAAAGTGGCAAATTTGTCACCGAAATCACATTCGGTGTGAAAGCACCTTTGCAATCTCTGCTTCTCACAACAGCCTCAATAAGTGTTTACAACATGCAAATGGTTGCACAGGTTCTGATCTGATCATGAATTGTTTACACAGCCTCTTAGATGCTGAGGTACACGTGCTCACGCCTTAGCTACTCTGAGATGCTGCATCATGCATATTGTTGTTGCAGATATCGTTCAGTAAATAGGTAAGTGTTTCTAAACTGTCTTTCCACAGTTTAACTTGAATATTTCATCTGTTTTACCTAAGTGTGCCATATTATCAATAATTGCAATACTTACTCTGGTATTAATTATTATTTTTCTACGCTGGCCTTTCTGATAAATATCATTCTCTGTTGCTTTTGAGCTAACTTTGATTAGATTATCTTGTTTTCTTCAGTACTAAAAATTATGTGTAACTCTGTCTGTTTCTTACCCCATTGTGGGACAATAATGGAATTTTTAATGGAATTTTATTTCATCAAATCATTGCATCATCATCATCTTCATTAAAAATGTATTTTGGAGTCTTACAATTTTTCTTTTTTATTGTAAGATCATCTCTTAGAACATCCCAACACAAGTAGCTGTGACTTGATGTCAGTTTGGTGGTTGAGGTTCACTACATAAAATAGAAGCAGGCCGTTTTTAAAGGACACCAGAAAGGCTGAAGGGGGCATAGGCTGAAACGAAATGATACCAGATGCTCTCTGCATGCAACTTTCTGTGTGAGTTTGTTGTCAAAGGGAAAAAGAGATGGTTCAGATATGCAGAAGAGCATATGCAAGAAGTGTACTGATGTGTATGACCCAAGGACATTCTCCTGTGTTTTGTCCGAGGTTTCAGAGTTTGCTTTAGATGTTTTCTCCTACAACTCAGTACCCCACACCCTCACCATGACCCCCCAAACACCCAGGTATAGAGAATTGTCTTACAGCCTCTAGATAATATGCTATGAAACCTTTCAGTAATGCGCTCTGTGCTTCCAGCTAAAGCTCTGAGCAAGGTTATAGTGCTTGCATGTACTGTATGCTTTATTTATGCATGAGCCACCCTTCTATCCAGGGAAATTCTGATTCTTTTCCCGTGATAAAAGTTGCATGGCCTACCCACTCCAAAGGGAGTAAATGATTTAACACAGAGACTTATAGTATGGTAAGAAAGCAACTAATGTTAATTCAGCCTTTTTTAAATAGGGTTCAGGTAGAAGAGATGTTGCTGTTTTAAACATGTGGATAAGCCGGATAAGTGCAAAATGAGTGGGAGCCATGTTGTGTTACAACATATATAAATTTGATGATGAATTTTAAACTAGAAAAAAAAACACAACTGTTGTCACCAATATTGGGCTAATAAAGACGCAACATTTATTTTATTCAAGCAAGAATGTTGTTCAAATGTTTTGAATTAAATAGATAAAAAAAATAAAACTTCCAGGAAAAGGAAATTATAATAACAGTAAAATAAAATACAAGGCGCTTGTTTTATGAAATGTCTATCACATATATTTTACGTCTTCTTATGAAAAAATGCACTTCTTGTAATCAAGCACAATTCTATGTTAGATCTTCCAAAATACATTTGCGCTTTGTGCTCATTTCTTCCCACCCCTCAGTATGTGCTCATGTGTTTATGATCCAACCCATCCTGCCCTCCCTTAATCAAGACTCTGGCAAAAAGGAGGCCACATGTGCTACTGCAGAACCCCCCCCCCCCCCCCCCCATTTCTGTCCGCATCAGAAAGCATCAAAAACTCAAATCAACATTAAAATAGTTTTATGTGTAAGTAAGATTCAGTGAACTCCATTATTTTCCCCACTATTTGCTTGAATAATTTAGGGTAGATGGCTGAATTATGGATAAAGTGTACAGTTTGAAGAAGGGGTTCATGTGCAGCCTGGGGCAATAGCCGAGCTTTAATGATGTCTGGAGTGGTGGACGGGCGGAGGGAGAAGTCGTTAGCTTCGCAGTCATTTTCTCAAGGATTAAAAACATGCTTTTAAAGCAGCAGGCGGGACGAGCAAAACGAAAAGAACCGAGCACAAGAGGGGAGGCTGAGTTTAAATTCTGCCAAAATTCTGGAAAATTTCCTGACTCATTTTATCCTGTGAATGGGATCATTTTAAAGCTGGAAAGCAGCTCTCGAATTTAGATGATCAAACAATGCGAACATAAGCATTTAGAGTCATGCATCCTCCCTCCCAGAGGCTTTTGAATCACACAGCGTTAGCTACAAAGCCAGCAGGAGCCGCATGTTTGTGTTTTCTTCAGTTCAACACAGCCCTGTTTAAGTGTCTGGAGTCTTAAACTGGCACAGCGAGGATTTATACCATTAGCCGGTAGCAATGACATCCAAAAACACACTTTCCCGCTCACACACACATAAACACCCTTCGACAACCAGCAGGGAGTCTTCCTGTTCCCACTCATTCCGACCGGGAAGCCAAGCCCAGACTATGCTCCTAATTACCCACCTTCCTCTAATTATCCAATCATAAAGCCATTAGCAGCCTCACACCATATTAACATGGTACCGCCTACATGCCAATTTGTGCCGTGCCAAGAAATGAGTGGAGGGGATTTTCAGTTTGTTACCTTAGACTGTGCTTTTTTAGCCTCTCCCAAACAAACATTAGATTTATAAACAAGATTTAATGGCAATCTTTTTTTTCATTTAACAATAGAGGCCAAGACATTTATACCTATTTTTTATTGTTTCTATATGTGGTCTTATAGTAATAGTTTCCTGCTACTCTTTTTTCTACAGTATGTTTTCCAAATTTTATTCATCGAGATGAGTTTAGTTTATGAAACAGTTAAACAGCAGCATTAAACAGAGATTGATTTTACAGGTTATAATCCTTCCGACTGGATGTGCAGTTAATTGCTACCCTTGAAAAACTAATAATCAAAATCTAAAAGACAATAAAAAACATTTTAGAGCTTATACAAGAGTGGTACTTGTGCATTTTTATGAACTGCGAACAATTAAAGAACATCATGTTTTCAGCGTGGTCGGTTCTTGTCATTTCTCCTCTTCGCCATTTTGTAAAGGAGTTTTGCCCACAGAAAACTGGGTCCAGAAGTTACCCATTATCCAACCTACCATGCATCAATTTCAAACAGACTTATTAGCCTCAATAGAAAGAAAATTTGGTTTTGTGGCTTATTGCCTCTTACAGCAGATATCTGACACAAAGCAATACCAAGGTGTTTTGCTCTCCTCTGTCAAACCAAACGTCAGAAACCGTCTTTGTATCATTTTTGATTCTGATTGGAGTGAGATTCTTGTGGATTAATCAGAAACATATTTTTCTTCAGTTTTTAAATAGTTCTAAGCTTCAAACTCTGGTGCCAAAAGTTGAATTAGAGATGATTATTAAGGCCTTTAACTCATCTCATCTTGATGAATAAACCAGCCTTTTGTGTGTTTAAATAAGAAAAAATGTGACCATCTCAAGTTAGTTCAAAATACTGCTGCAAGGCTTTTAACCAACACAAGAACACTTTTACAGTTTCAACCCCTTTACATTGGCTGCCTGTATATTTTAGAATCCATTTTAAAACTCTAGTCTTTACTGTTGGAGGAGCACAGTGTGGTCAAGCCCTAGCCTATAGCTGACTATTTATAACCTTCACTGAGATCTTCCAGTCAAAGGCTGTTGCAAATAAGAGGACACTTGACCCAGTTGTGAAACACTTTAATGATACTCTGTTTACTTACAAAGATGAAGGCTTATCATTTTAACATATTTTAAGTTTCCCCTCTTTGTGTGGTTTGAAAGAATGGCTTTGAGTCAACAAGAACAAAAGTGACTTTAAAATGAGGATAGAAATAGCAAGACAAGGCAAGGCAAGGTGAGGCAAATTTATTTGTATAGCACATTTCAGTACAAGGACAACGCAAAGTACTTTACATGAATAAAACATAAAAATATAAAAACAGAATAAAAAGTTGGAATAAAATGTAGAAAGATTTAAACAAAATAAAACATGGGGACATGGAAACTAAAAGCAAATATTAAAAACAGTGTGACTACAAACTTAAACTAATGATGTTTCAGTAAAACAGTTTAACTAGTGCAGTCGAAGGCAGTCCTAAACAAATGAGTTTTTAGTCTTGATTTAAAGGAACTTAGGCTTTCAGCATTTTTACATTTTTCTGGACGTTTGTTCCAGATAAGTGGAGCATAGGAACTAAATGCTGCTTCTCCGTGTCTGGTTCTGGTTCCAGTTCTGCAGAGTAGACCTGAGCCAGAAGACCTTAGTGGTCTGGAGAGTTGATACACTGATAACAAGTCTGTGATGTATTTAGGTGCTAAGGCGTTCAGGGATTTATAGACTAACAGATGTATTTTAAAGTCTATTCTCTGAGATACAGGGAGCCAGTGTAAGGACTTTAGAACTGGGGTGATGTTCTCTACTTTCTTAGTCTTAGTGAGGACGCGGGCAGCAGCGTTCTGGATCAGCTGCAGCTGTCTGATCGACTTTATTTATATAGCACCTTTCACAGGATAAAATCCACAAAGTGCTTCACAATAAAAAACACCCCTAAAACAGCACAAAATAAAAATCTAAAAAGTTAAAACAGCAAAAATTCAACATCATAGCATAAAACTAGTTAAAAACTAGTTTATAAGCCAGTTGGAACAAGTGGGTCTTCAACTGCTTCTTAAAAGAATGAACAGAGTCAAGACAGTGCAAAGAAAAAGGCAACACATTCCACAGTCTGGGGGCCACAAGCTTTAAAATACCGATCCCCTCTGGTCCTGAAATTAGTTCATGGAACCATTAACAGCCTTTGGCTTGAGGATCTCAAGCTACGAGAAGGGGAATACGGTTGTAAAAAGCTGGTAATATTAGCAGGTGCTTGGCCACTCAGGGCTCCAAAAGTAAAATAGACTAAAATTTTAAAGTGAACTCTAAAATGTACTGGTAGCCAATAATGACTTTTCTCTATCAGAACATTAACCTGAAACAATAATAGTTCTTTTTTCAAATCATACTGGACAAAAATCTTAAATACTATTCTAAGACAAGTATTTTTCTATCTAAAAATAAAAATTAAAAAGTAGCAGTCTCACAAAGACACTTATTTTACAAACACATATGTGTTTTCTTATGCAATCCTATTTTTTTCATTTATCTTCCTCATTTCCCATCAACATTTTGCTGTAGTGCTGATCTTACTTTGTACTGTCTTTTTCGTTCTTCTAAATAAATCTGTTAATGTATTTTTATGAATAGGCATACGTACACATTTTGCACATTTCTTGAGGCCACCCTGCTCAGTTGCACTCTTCTTTGTTTTGTTTTTAACAACTAATAGCTGTGCAGTATTTTTCTTATGTTGCAAATTTGAACTTACTGCATAGTCTCCTATTCTTATTTTTTGTATTTATATGTCTTACCCTTATGTGTATCCGCATGCTTCATTTTCGTTTCACTTTACCGCTAATACACTTGAATGTCCTCACTATGAAACCATAAAGGATATTTCTATTCTATTCTACTTACACATTTTTGTTGCTCAACAAATAAGCATTAAAGTCTTTGTAGGACGTTTCTTTGAAATTATATTGCGCAAGCAGAATCCCCTACAGTGACTCAACAGAAAACTGGTTGCTGTCCTTGGTCCACTGGCTCTGCCTCAGTGTGAGAAAAAACCCTCTCAACATTTACATTCTGTGTGGGAAGTGCAAAGACAAAAGACAATCTTCAGTAATTATGAGAAGCATGCCGTGCCATTGGCCTTCTCAAAATATTTGATCCACTTCTGGTGCCTTCTAACCCTTTTTCCCAGTGTAACAACAAACTCAGGTAACTCTCACAGCCTTTACATATTTTTATGTGTCCATGTGACCAACAAGATCAATGGCACCTTTGTCATACACAGAAATACATCCGCCAGCTTTGCACACAGTGCACTCTTCCACCTATTTGTTCAGACTGAAATGGTACATTTATTTTGTGGTTCATCTGTAAAGCTACAATTGTTCTTTACCATCTGGTAAACAGCAGCGGCAGCTCTACCAGCGCTGCCGACGGGTCCGTCTGTGAGCAGTGAAGAAGTATGACGTCACATGATGTCTTCTTCCATGTATCACATCAGTCAATTCAAATAAATGACCTGTGACGACATCATGGTGTAATCAAACAGATCCTGCTGAGACATTAGTCCTTTAATCCTGGAAATGTTCTTTATGAGATAGAAGGCCGTCTTTGTTATTTTCTTTAGATTTGAAGGTCTAGCTCTGAGTCCATCACTACTCCCATATTTTGGGCCTGATTTGTGGAAACTAGCTAAAGCAGCTGAAGCTGTGTGCTAATTTTTGATCGTTCCTGTATCGCTCAGTTTTGTTTTTATTCAACTGTACAAAACTATGGCACATCCATGCATTGATTTTTTCTAAGCATTTACCCAGTGCTTGAATGGGTTCATAGTCACCTGGAGACATTTTGATGTAAAGCTGTGTGTCGTCTGCGTAGTTATGGTAACTTCTGTTGTTGTTTTTTATGATCTGAGCTAGAGGGAGCATGTAAATATTGAATGGGAGGGGACCCAAGGATACTCCTTACAGATTTATATTTGAAGTGATATTTTAATCCTTGCACATTGTCTTTTCTTTTGGAAAATGCATTTCTCATTTAATATCAGAAAAGAAAAACTTCTGGGATGAATGAAAATAATTTATAGTTCAAATCTGCCTCTGGTGTGAAAAACTTTTTAGCTAAACCGTGCATGGTAAATAAATAGTTTGTTAATTTGTTCAGAGGTAAGTAAGTTGTGACAAATGTAAATGGTAAATGGTAAATGGCTTGTACTTGTATAGCACTTTAACTAGTCTTGACGACCTCCAAAGCGCTTTACACTACAGTCTTTGTCATTCACCCATTCACACACACATTCACACCCTGACGGTGGTGAGCTATGTTAGTAGCTACAACTGCCCTGGGGCAGCTGTAGTTACTTACAAATGTAGTTAAGAATTAGCAAAAGCCGAGTCTCTAATGACACAATAGCAACAATTACACCCCCTTTTAACAAAGAATGACTATGCAGGTTAGTTGAACATCAATAAACCAAACTTTGTAGCAAAAACCGAAAGTGGGATTGAATCTTTATTAAATAAATAAAATTATTCCCGTATCAAAGTTGTAGATATTTATTTAATCACAGGTTACAATATTATGGGGTTAAAAGATGTGCCTGCTTCAGTAACATTTATTTAAATTAGTCATAGTTATTGATCTGTCAGAGCAGGTGGATTATTATACTAAATGGGAAAATGAAAGCAGAGGCTGTAGGCAGAAGATCTAAAGTAGGGAATAAAAAAATCCTTGTAGCTGTTCTCCTTAAATAAATCATGACTGGAGAATTTGACTTTTGCAGTTGGCACTTTTAGTAACATCAACTTGGAGATACAAAGCACCTTTATAAACTTTTTAGACTTCCACTTCTGATGGCATGTCCAAATACAGTCAAAAATATTTTTCTAACTGCAAGACCAAACAAAACACAGACAAGTTCACGAAGATATTTGCGATCCCTAAATGTTTGGAATCAGAGTCTGCACACCCTTCTTATTTTCAAAGTACACTGCCTTGCAAAAGCATACACCGCTTTGATTTTTCTCTAGCTATGTTGTTACATGTAACTGAAATGTGGTTAAATCTGATTTTATGTGATCGATCAGCACAAACTAGTCTTAGTGAATGAGAATATATATATATATATATATATATATATATATATATATATATATATATATATATATATATATATGTGTGTGTGTAGATATAAAACAGACCTGCCAAGAGAGGGCAGCCCAACAGAACTCACAGACTGGGCCAGGGGGCATTAATTAGAGAGGCAGCACAGAGACCAAAGGTAATCCTAAAGCAGAGACTGGAGGATCTATCCAAAGGACCACATTCAGCCGTTCATGCCATAGAGCTGGGCTTTATGGAAGAATGGCCAGAAAATAGCCACCACTAAGTGTTAAAGATAAGAAGGCATGTTTTGAGGAGGAAGGTATTCTTGTAAGATGAGACAAAAATGTAACTTTTTGCCACCAAACCACTATGTCTGATGCAAATCCAACACATCCCATCACTCGAAGTACACAATCCTCACAGTAAAGCATGGTGGTGGCAGCATTATCCTGGGGGGATGTTTTCCAGCAGCAGGAACTGAGAAATTTGTCCGAGTTGAGGGAAAGATGGATAAATACAGGGATGTTAAAACCTGTGTTAGTCTGCTTGTGGTTTGAGGTTCACCCTCCAACAGGACAATGACCCGAAGCATACAGTTGAAGCTACACGCAAGTGGTTTCCAGGAAAACATTTAAATGGTATGGAATGGCCTAGTCAAAGTCCAGACTAAAATATTGATATTCACAAGGGAAAAACATCCAATATGAGCAGTTTAGCCCTGAGGAATGAGAAAAAAATCCCAAGGGCAATATGTGGTGAGCTCATAGAAACTGATCCAAAGCTACTCGCAGCTAGAATTGCCCCAAAAGGTGGCTCTACAGAGTACTGACCCTAGGAGGGGGAGAACAGTTATGCATGCTGAAATTTCTGTTACTCTGTCCTATTTGTTGTTTGATTCAGAAAGAATATAAATCTTCAAGGATGTTGCCAGGTTCTGTAAATGAAATGGTGCAAAAAAAGAAAAAGGCTCAAAGGGGGGTGAATACTTTTGCAAGGCACTGTACATGCAAATGGACATGTCCTAAAACAGCACTATCTAGCCAATTGCCTGTTGGTGACACAGTCTAACAACATACATGAGATATTATGCGTGCATTTAGGAGATTGCCCACCCATTTTTATCAAGTCATTTTTTTTAAGCAAAATAAATTACATGTTTGAAAATAATGAACAGAGAGCTTGGGGTTTGCGGACATGGCAAGGGGGCAGCAACCTCACAGACCAAGTGAAAATATTAGAGTTCAACTGAAGTGAAGTATAGACAGAAACACAATATTTAAAAAGTTAGCACAATGCGCATTTCTACACGTTTGGTAACATTCAGCAGGCTGGACCTGTTTTGAAGTATTGACTTCACATCTATAGGCTGGAGATACTATCAACATCCAGCAAATGTATCACAGCAAATACCGACTGCTGCTTAAAGTCATGGTAAAAACTGATGGGTTCTTTAGATGATGTCGGGAATTAGTTTTTTTGTTGTGTTTGTTTGTCTTTTTCATATATGCTTCTTTGGCATCATTCACCAAACATTAAAATAATGCAAACTAAGTTGAAGGTGAACTGCGGCTAAATGTATTATTAATGTGTTCAGGCCCAGCAGCATGTTGCGCAACAGAGCATCCAGATTGTTCCCTCCTTTATTCATACCCATCAGAGGGATGGCAGGTTATTGGAGGGAATGGGGCGGATGAAGAAGACGCAGAGCACAGATGTTGGTGCAGCTGCAGAGCTGAGGAGATATTCGGGTTAACGGCCGGTGCAAGACGTGCACAGACTGTGTTAGAACAACTCTGAGGTGCTTGTTGCAGCCTTGGATCAGACCCTTGATTGAGCTGGAAGTCCAAACTTGCAGCTTAATCAAGTTAAGCAAAAAAGCTTAGGAACAATTTACTACCTTTCATATCACTCAAAGTATAGTTCAAGAGAAAGTTGGTCGAAGCACAACCAATGATTTATTTCACGTTTACCAACATATTTCTACCGTCTTACCAAAAAAGCAGCATATGTGCACAACCTTGAACTAATACTTTGTTGAAACATGTTTTTTCTTAATGAAATTCCAGCATTCGGTCATCCTGGGAAAACATCTGCCATCAATTGTATAGAATCTGATTTACTGTAAATAAAGTTCAGCAGTCGTAATAAGATTGTCTTAACATTTTCTCATTTGCATATTTTACCTGAAGCCATGCTTGGCAGAGAAGATAAAAAGGTTTTAAAAAATCGGCTGCATTATATGTACATCATGGCACAGTGAAGGTAAGTAGCAATACTTGCAGTAAATACGGGATAACAGTGACGTTACGGAGGCTGGATCTAAACATTCTGATGTTTCTTACTAAAACTACGTTTTGGAGAAACGTCAATGGAAACTGGTCTGAAAAGGTGGCCAGAGCCTGACAGTAACACTGAAAGAACTGCAGAATCTGCATTTTTCATGTACTCTCTATATGTCCTGTCTAAGATTTAGGACTTAAAAGCAGTAGCTGTGTTATCTTTTTAAGAAGTCATAAAAACATGTAATCTAAAAAAAGGATGTGTGGATTTTTTTCTATTGTATGTCCCGTTTTTCCTGGTCCCAAAGTTCCTAATTTGGCAGCATGTTGCAACTTTTATCAATTTAATGGAAGTATTTTCACAGATAAAGCATTAAAACTTCCCCCCTGTCTCTGAAATCCCGCTGATCTTCACATCTGACTCTGCGGGGCCGTGGCTGATCACGGATGATGCGTCCATCAGAGGCATGTTTCAATAGACTTCCAGGAGAAGCTTTGGCAGAGGGTCGAGCCAAGGCCGGGAATAAAACCGAGCCTGTCAACATTGGCAGAGACACAAACAAACCACAGAAAAACTGTGTTACACGCGCACAAGCTGCTGAGACGAACCCATTCATTCTGCCTTCCTGCGACAGAAACCCAGGACTGGCTCTACAATGACTCGGCTTTATGTTGCTACTCCCCCAGTCTGTTTCTCTGTCTGCCTGTAAAAACATCCTTATTATCTGACCATACGAGCAAGGTGAAGGCGAACAAAGGTGCTTTGTCAAAATCAATCCGTGCCGAAGGTATGGGCTGACAATGGGGGATCTCAGTGTCTCGTCATTGTAGAGACACACAGCTGCCTCCCCCCTCCCCTCGGTACACAATCAACCCTCTGCCATTCAGTGGCAAACTAATAAACGCTGCTTTTGTTTTACCTCCAAACTATTGTTTTGTCTTCATCTTTGGCACAGATGCTTTTCTGTTCAGTTCCCAAACAAGCTGCCTTTTCCTCTATTTTTGAACAATGAAGCTTACTTGGGGCTTTGTTTGCGCTTGCATGAGGCATCCAATAAATACTACTGCAGCTTACAAGTGTGTGAAGATTTTCAAGCCAATTTTTTTATTTCTCTATTTCTAAAAAAAAAAAATAATAATAATGATCTCATTAAAAAATTCACAGATGTAATTAGGATCATTGCTGATAAAATTAACCCTGCTGTTGATAATCTTGTTTAAGAAGTGTTGTTTAACCTGTAAAAAGACCACTTAAAAGGATCATTCAGATTATTTGAAATGTGGCTATGTTATTTTTTCCAATGGCTTACTTTGCAGTAAGCCATATATATATATATATATATATATATATATATATATATATATATATATATATATATATATATATATATATATATATATATATATATATATAATGTATTTCCTACAACTGTAAAAGGAACCATTGCACCAGATCCACCCTGAGGATTCCTCTTCTTTTTTACAATCTTTCTACGATAGAATCATCAGTGAACACTCATATTAAATAAAAGAAGTAGGGACAAATGAAAGACAGAAAGACACACAATTGTTCCAAAATTATACACAAAAGGTTCAATCTTTCCATATGGTAAAGATTAGGTCAAATAATAATTGATTTTCACATAAGTAGAAAGCAACAGTTCACAAAACTGCTGTGCAGCACCCCCTGTTGGCATGTCACTCATTAAGACATGTTTAATTCACCTTGAGTTTCACCAGTAAAACACATTTTAAAGTTTACTGAAATACAGTAATGCAATCCAAGTCCTTATTACATTAAATCCATCCCAAATAAAGATATCTTACTGAATGGATTATTAGGATGTGGTAAATAAACATAAGTGAAGAAGAAATTTCGGTTTAAAATAAAATAAAAGGACTGTAGACGTTAAAAACTTAACCATCTCAGCTGATCTTCCTCAGCTTCAACTGCATCCAGCCCTGCCCTGCATTCACCTCCTCCTCCTCGCTGTCTCTCCCGTCTTTGGAGCTAAGTTGCCCTCCGTCATCTTCAGGTCATAATGTAACATGACACCGGTGGTTGCAACAAGGCCGGCCAGCCAGCCCGAGTCTTTAAGACCAATGAATATCATTTGCTCTCCTTAGGTTCCATGGCACTCTCAGGAGCTTGTGCCGCCACAATGAATAAGCGTTAGCGCCTGTCATTTCTCTAACTTGAAAAAAACATGTACAAAGTCACACACAAAATTCACATACGAGAGGTGTTATGATTTATCATAGATATACATTTACATGCATAGTGCTATAAGGATGCATATAGGCTACAATGGACACAATTGCTCTCCCAAAACAGTTTAGCTCAAAGGACAGGCGCACATGCATCATCACACACTGCTGCACACACACACACACACACACACACACACACACACACACACACACACACACACACACAGAGGATATTGTCAGCCTCTAGAGACCACTTTGTTGTTTCTGATGCTTCTGTCATGCTGAATACACTTCACGCTGCTCTTACAAATCCAGAGGTTTCTCTCATCCCACACTTCTTATGCCCTCTCTTAAGGAAACCAACAGCTTTCAAAGGTTATCACCATGCAAACCACATTAGAACCCTTTACAGGTGAAAGCAGCCTTGGTGAGCTCCCCTCCCTCATTAAGGGGATTAAAAACAGGGCTGGCTCTCTCCTGGGTTACAAACAGCCACAATACCCCCCCCCCCCCCTTCCCTCCCCTCCTCGAACCTCAGCTCTGATTTCCTGGATAAGACCTCTGTTTGAATTCCCTCCGGCCTCTGAAAATGTCCTCCTGGGGATCCTCGGAGCTTTGATCAGCCAGCCCCGATGTATGCACCCACCCCTAACCCCTCACACCCGGGGTGGGGGAGCTGGAGCGGGCTGAAGGGGGTCAGGGGTAATCCTGCTATAGATAAGAGAGAGGAGTCACAGAATAAAATGAGAGGGAGGTCTTGTAAAGATCAACTGCAGTTGGGTTAAGAGGTGGATAAGTGGGAGTGTGGGCTAATGAACCCGCCTAATACCACGTCCATTCACACGCGTACAGAGACACACCCTGAAACACTTTTAATTAGACTAATTATCTGCCTGATCTGAAGCAATGAGAGTACCTGCAAAGAGGGGTCAAAGCTTATGGTTTGGATGGGCTAAAAACCTTGTTAGGGAGCACCTCGTGGCAATGTGAGCTCCTTATGCTGCATATTTACATTCATGCTGCATGTGATCTTAAGATATCTCCCAGTGAGGCGTGCACTAGGGAATGCCTCTCCATCTAAGAAGTAGAAAAGCACTGGAAGCTCTATTTCCCGTCCCATGGACCAGCTTTAACTTGCTACACTGTTCTGCATAAGATTTTGCAAGAATTTGGTTCAATGTGTTTTACTGGGATTGTGTGGTAGCACAACAAAAAGCTTTGCCTATTTGTGATGTGGAAGTATATGTTTTTGTTATTTGTAAATAAAAACCTGAAAAGGATGGTTTGCATCTCCATTCAGTCCCATTTAATAAAATACCTCTGAATAATCTGCAGTCCAACCAATTTCCTCGTTAGCAAAATTAGTTCACCTAGGTGTAACTTAATCTGTTCTGTGAAGACCTTAAAGGTTTGTTAAATAACACTGGAGAACAAACAGCCCCATGAAGACCAAGGAAATCAACAAAAAGCAACCGTAAGGAAACCATAAAAAGTCCAAAGGCTGCAAACAACTTAGGAGTTGGTAGGAGGTTCACCTTTCACAAAGCCGGAGCTAAATGCTTCAGATCAGACGTTTTACTAATTGAAATAGTCCAAAGTCCAGAACTAAATGTAGCTGAGGACTTTTGCCAGTCTGTGTATGATTGTTGAAAGTTCCTCTCCAATCAGTCTGACTGAAGTTGAGCGCTGTGATGGACTGGTAACATGTCCAGGGGCGTAAAGCCAGAAAACATTTCCTGAGTTACTTGTCAAATATGAACCATGTGAATCCCTCAGGTCTTCAGAGACCTGTTTCCAGGACCAGAACTAAACAAGATGAGGCAACATTTAGTTCCTGTGCTCCTCGACTCTGGAACAAACTCCCCAAAAATCTGCGGATATGCAGAAACTGATGGCTACTTTAAATCACGCACTAAAAACATTTTTGGGCATGAAAGAGTCTGACTGCTGCTCTGTTTGCCTGATCACTGACAAGTGACTGTGGGGAGATTTATGATATCTGGTGTGCATTGTTTAAAACGTTGTTGTTTTTTATTGTTTCTTCTTTGTTTAATGTAAAATACTTTGAATTGCCTGCTGTAAGAATGGTTTTATATATATTTAAGCTTACCTTTCCATACTTTGCCTTGACACATTTTCCTACCAATTATGGACCATGTTGTGTTGGTCTGTCAGATAGAATCCCAACAAATGGACGTCAGAAGGGTTGTCTGTGTTACTGCGCTATATCCATTGCTGTATTTGTCAAGCATGCCTATATAGCTATTGATTTGCTGCAGTAAAAGTTACTTTTTAAAGGACCTCAGGAAAAAGTTAGCAAAAAAATCTATTAACTAAGTCTGGTTTTCTTTTAGAGCAAAATTAATTTAAAACAGCGATCTGTTTGAATTACCCCCTTTTTTGGGTTCATTTTAATTTTTAATTGTGAACTGGAATGATGCAGAAAATGTATTTCTAGACATTCAAGATATCAAAGCTGATCACAGATCAAAAAGTCTTTAAATCACTATCTAATCAAATCATTTTGAAGATTAAATGACTTTGATAAAAAAAAAAGTGCAAGATAACAGCAAAAAAATCCTCATCCCACTTCAAGGAAGAAAAGAAAAGGCGCCTGAGGCCCAAAGCCATGACCAGATAAGTGATGAAGTAAATTTGGAAATATTGAGAGTAAAAATTTAAACAAGGAGGCGGTGTACAGCCAGACAATCTCTCCTTTTCTCACATAAAAATGGCAGGTGAGCCAATTTGCCCTGAGTTATGCTGTACATATAAAAGCTGAATATGCACATTAAGCTCTGAAATGTGGGGAAAGTCCAGCACTTTTAGCTTATTAATCTATCTTTATTGTGCATTTCTTCTCTCTTACAGCAGTCACATAATTTACTTTGACCAAGAGTTTACGCTTATTTGTGAAATATTTTTTTGCACTGACTTGGATAGGATTTTTATTTGAAAAACAATCAATTTATAGCATGTTGCCAAAGTATTAATGATGGGTTTTTTTTCCACACATTTTGCCCTATTATAAAAACAAACTTCAACATATTTTCTTCAGATTTTATGTGATAGACCGACATAAAGCGCTGCATAAATGTTTGTTCAAATGCAAATCTGTGAAACGTGGTGTGTGTTTTTATTCAGCACTCTTTGATCTGATATTCCTAAATAAAATTCAGTGCACCCATCTGCATTTAGAGGAGACCAAATTAGTAAATAGAATCAATCTGTTTGTAATGTACTCTATCAAACAGGGCGGTAGCATAACGCAGTTGAGCTTCTTTTCACAGGACAACTATGTTTAGGCTGACATTATTACAGATGGTCTGGATTTTCTAATTAGACGGCATCTTGAGGCAAATGTTTGCTCTGTGCTTTATTTAAGGCTATCAATTTAAACGGGACTGACAACAAATGCGCGGCAGACTTTTAAGATTTGTGTTTGTCAAAAACATGAGAAAAAAAAAACATGTATCATGGTTGTTCTATTTCAAAATTATGCAACAGCTTTTTCAATCACACGCAACAATAAAACCCAGAACCCTTAGGTTCTGGTTGTAAGGTGACAGAGTGAAAAGAAACTCAAAGGATACCTTTGCAAGGCCATAATAATGCATTACTGAACACACTTTAAAGCACTATATAAAGAAATTATGAAGGAACTGGACAACAGGAAGTATTTCTAGGGTCTGTTTAAAAAGGAATTGTTTTAGGCTTTCTAATCTGCACAGAAAGCCAGAGATCAAACATATCAAACGTTTGAAATTGTAACCATTTCCTCCCTTTCTGTGACAGTAAGCTAACATAGGATCAATCTTTAGCATCTAAAGGGCAAACAGAAGAGTGGCCTCAGACTCTCTATCCAACCCGGTGAGCGTATTTTCCAAACATCAAATGGCTCCTTCAGGAGCAGTTATGGGCAGGTGGTTGCACATTTAAACATGCTATTAGTTTGTGGTTACACATTTTGCAATTTTGCTTTGGTATGGGATTTGAGGTACTGCTAAATGCACATCTTGTCTGACATGAGCTCATCTCAAAGCAACTTTAAGTCGGCCTGTTGTATAAATGAGCGCCTGCACTTAGTGTGGCTGCATTAATGTTCTGCATTTGATGCTGAGTGCTCGTTAGGGCTCCTCAGGTCAAACTCTTTTTTAAATGCCAACCATCTGCATTCAAACAGAGAGAATACACCCATATATCATAGCATGGAGAAAGAGGAGTCAGCTCAAAGTATCTCATCTTTAGCTTCGCTGATGATTCCTCACTAAACAGCTCTAAACAAACTCTTTAAAAGTCCTGATGAATAAGTGAAGGGATAAAAGCTACATCAATACCATTCTGGCGCATTAAAGTGCCAAATAAATAAATAAGTGCTGATGTGTAAGAGGACGAGCAAGGGAGGGAGTGGGGGAATGTTGCGCATTCTTTTGTACATTGAATCTATCTTATCGGTGCATGTAAAAATAACTCAACAGAAGCTAATTGTGCTTGTTGCTGAATAATGGATCACAGTGGAAAGGGCCTTCCTGGAACTGGGGCGGGCTCTACTACTCCCTGTTGAACCTTTGGGTTCCTCTCTTTGTTTTTGCCTCCAGGTAAAAAAAAATCTGCCACAACTCCGCCCTCCTCTTTTACTTCCGCCTCTCGTCTCTTCCTCCTCACTTTAGATGCTCCTTGTCTTTGCCATCAGTCTGTTCACAGGGTTACAGAAGGTTCTGATTAATAAGAGGACTGCCAGTTGATTTTCAGTGAATAAAAGTTGTGTATAGATGCTGTCTAATAAAATGTTAACGAGAAATGCAGAAAATGCAGAAAATTGCCATAATTCCAAGTAATTTGAGATTTAAAGGTATGGTGGACGATCTACTTTTGGCTTCAAGTACCGGGGGGATCACTTTCCTACATGCTGCTCATTATGATGTGCTGACCTAATGCCAATGTGCGTGAATGTTCCTTCCTAGTTTCCTCTTCCCATGCGCACTTCTAGTGTTTATGTATCCAGTGAGCTTCTCTTTCAGCCGTTCATTGTAGCTCCGCTGAGCTCAGTGCATACTTTGAAAATGGCTGAGAGTCGCAAGAAGTAAACTGTCTTACAAGTTTATGAGAAGAAGAGGAAGGCTTCAGAAAAAGGAGAAAGGACCAGAGTGGATCAGAGAGATTCTTTTGCACGATCCCCCTGAGGAGCGGAAGCAAAGGTAGGATGGTTTTGTGCATGTGCAGTTATTCAAAAAGGGAATTTCTTTCCTACATTTCCGTAAAAAATAGTTCATTATACCTTTAACACTAAAGAAGAAAAACTTCCCTGTGCAGTTTAAAGTTACCTTATTTATGTATGTTAATGGGGAAATAAGCAATATTTCACCTCTAGGTGGTGCTGGAGCACTGCCTGTAGACCAAAACAAGATGCGTGACAAGCCACGCCTCTTTCTACCTTCACTGCAGCTGCAACCTGACCCCTCTTCTTTCCCTTCACACTCATATGTGCATATTTGCAATAAAAACACAGCAAAACAGCATCACCTTTCAGAGGAACATTTCTAGTGAAGAAGTAAGTAACTCATAACATTATAATGTTGTTAGCAAGAGAACATTTTGATCTGCTGGGGGTGCTCTCCATCATTTTGCTCTAACGCTGCACTGCTCTGATGGTGGCATTTTAAGGCCAGGAGGGGCTACGCCCTGAGTGACCCTTGTTCACATGCATGGGCGGCCGGCCCGGTTATGTAAAGAGACTAGAGAACAACATGGAGAGATGTGTTGTGACGTCAGACCATAATCCATCTGAAATATTACCTTCAGTTCTTCACACCACAATTTTTTAGTTCTTTTTATTTAAAATAATTACATTTCACTCATTGCTCCTTTAACTAATTAACAGTAACGAACTGCTGATCAGAACCAGATGGTCTGCTTGATCAGGTTGAGCTGATCAGAAATTCCACTTTTTTCAACCATAGATCAGTGCACCTATATGGTGCGGCTGTTATGGTGCAGATATATGGTGCAGCTTTTTTTTTCAATTCTATTTATGGGCAATTGATCAATTATTTAATTTTAACATTAAACTCATAAAACTATAAATGGCTTGATGCTTTACTTGCTGTATTTCACAATTTCTGCTCTCCTATTACTGGTGATCTTCAGGCCATATAGCATGAAGTCAGATTCTTATGTTTAAGACGATGGAACAACAATTAATTTTCAAAGTTGCAGTTTCTTTAAATCCAAACAGCAAAATGAAAGAAAAAAAATAATCCTCTTACTCTGCACTAGCCACAAGTGAAAAGACGGCTTTGTTGGTAAATACCCGTATCAACTTTGTTGCCTCTTGTCTAATATGGAATCAAAGTTGTCGTCCATGTGACTGGGAAAGTTGAAAGCGTGAGGTTGCAACTTTGCATAAACGCCTTAGCCGGAATCGTGTCATCAGAGGAATGTGTGCACTTGATGGAAGACTGCTTACACTTATTCCCCCTCAGCAACTAAAGGCTTGTTAAAAACTGCTTTCCCCGTCTGTTGTTTGAAACGTGCACAAAGCTAATGAGTCGCATTCTTTGGGAAGTTGAAATTGTCTTTGTTTGATGTCAAAGAGGGAAAATATAGCTGGAAAGGTTATCAAAATCCTTTACAATATAACACTCTGGAATAACGGCTAAACTGTTTTGCTCACTAAAACACAGCGCTGTGATTTTGCTACAGCCTTAGATAAGATGTAGATAGCAGTCGTGATAATCACTTTGACAAACATAACATTGCTCAGACTGGTAACTCTATCTCTCATCACAGAGATGTTAC
Organism: Fundulus diaphanus; assembly: GCA_037039145.1. Lineage (NCBI taxonomy): Eukaryota > Metazoa > Chordata > Actinopteri > Cyprinodontiformes > Fundulidae > Fundulus > Fundulus diaphanus. Next base: position 18,997,400 of record CM073121.1, on the reverse strand, counting down.
ACTCTTTCCAGCATAAATCAAGATAAACATCTCAGGATAAGACATCTCTTTTGAGGAGTATACCCGTGTCTCTTAATTGAACGAAACCATTAAAAGGAGCTGAGGGCGAAATAGCAGCAGGGTCCATCACTTCAGCTGTGTTCGTACATGTGCACCTTCTTTGATCACGGCTCAGATTTATTCGATTTTGGCTGATAGTGGTGGTCCTTCTCTGTCTCATGCAGCAGACTGAAGCATTAGGAAGTGTTCTCAGACTTAGAGCAGCTGGCTTCTGTTTGTTTTGATGTCTGCTACAAAAAGATCAGACATTGGGTGGTTACAAATAATAAAGTATGCTGAGTTATTAAAAAGTTATGGTTCCAAGAAGGATTCAGCGTTGCTTCAATCAAAAAGGTGCGAGAGGAAGTGCTGCAGGAGTTTGAATCAAAAAACAGCTCAACTGTTTTCCTCCTTCACTTGTTGCTGTGCACTGCTGGTCAGCTTGCAGAAAGAAGGAAGCCCTACTTTTCCCAAATTCATCCGTTTGGAAAAATGTCATGAAAAACCCGGAGTCATGTGAGTGTTTGCCGACACGCCACAACCCACTAATCTTCAGGTAATGCTGTTTTCAGTAAGTTATGTAATAAACACTTCAAAGCTATTAAATGTTGCAGTTTTTTATTCTATATTGTCAAAATTAAAATAAGAATTAACATACTATTGATAATATTATAACTGAATCAATATGTTAGATTAATTTGCAGCTATAGAGGGAAATTGTTGCTTTTCTGTTTTAATTTAAACAAACTAGATGTGTTTTGCATTTCTTTGTTTCAGTGTTTCTGCAAATACTGTAACAATATCCTTTTTTGTGTGTTCTTCAAAACAGTGAGAACCTTATTGTGGATTGTTAAAATAAGGAAATTATTGGGTTATATAATCTCTTCTCTATCTGGCTCAATTTGTTGAACCAGATAGAAGTTCAACAAAAAATATAAAAAATTGTTACTGCACAAGAAAACAAAATACACTTTATTTTTTATGTTTATACTGTAAATGTATTTCATTCAAGAAATATTGAAGTTTGAAGATTAGGGGAAATAAAATACATAGATATAACATATCTGTCAATGCTGATATATTACACACAAAATCTTAAGATACATATAGAAAATCTGCACCAAACCTTTGCTCTTTAAGTAAGCTTTGTTGCCTTTTCCTCTTTGTTTGCCTACCAAGTTCATTACAGAGGCTGACTCTGTCCGGCCTGGCTGGTCAGTTGTCCATTTATTTCTCTATAAGGCCTGATGGGAGAGGAGACCACTCTTATCAATATTTCATATAATCATATGATGTTGTGTTTGGTCAATCTGCCTTTTATGGTCTCTTGCTATCTTAAGCTGAGGCCGTCATTACTTAGGGCCGCAGAGGAAATCAATGGGCAGGATAACATCAGTGGCCTGTGTGTTACTGTAAGTTCAGTAAGACTGTGTTAGCATTTCCTGTAATGTTGACATCATGATGTTTTTAAGACCCTCTGGGGGAGAATTTTAGATAAAGCAATATGTTTTCGAAGGCACCCATGAGACTGAGCGTCTTAATGTTTGACAAAAGAAAAGTTCTTCTAAGTCTGAACTTTTTCGGCTAATAAACTTTCAAAAAAGAATTTATACCTACCTTTTTATCGTACTGAGTGTGAGATTCATGTGCACATTAGTGAAAGACATTTAATATAATAGATAAATAATATTACCATTTTCACAGTACCTTTTGCGACTTTGGTTGCCATCTATGTGTCCTTACCTGGCGTTTCTGAACTGCTATAAAATTCCGATATTATTATCACCATCTCATAATGCAGGCTCCATGAATAATTTTAGCTCATTGAGTTGGGGCCTTATCTGTTGAAACATGCTCTGTTCTGGGCTTGTGCATTGCCTGGTGTATCCAGAAACCCCATTAGCCAGGTGGTATCGCATGAATTAAAAATAGACGGACATGGTTTCCCAGTTAGGACTGCATCGCTGACTCCCCTCTCTACCCCCCCACCCCCAACGATCCGCTCTGCACAGAACGCACAGTGTGTCCTGAAAGAAGGCCGCAACCCAACGAAGAAATGAAAAAGATGCAAACGGATCGGAACACAGACCCACACACCCTCTGAACCAACCTCCGCCCATCCCAGCCGTGGTATGACTGTCATCGGAAGATGTTTTCACAATGTTTTACCATCCAATTTTTTTCAAGAATGTGCCTCGGGGAAGTGTGAATTAGATGGCAAACAGGAGAAAATGTGGCAGAGACACCTCAGCTGAGGCGCGTTAGCGAGCTGTCACCAAAAAAACCCAAGACGCTGCCCAAGCCCACCGTCAAGAGACTGGTTTTATAAAAGGCTGAATTAACATCGAGGTCAGACTGCATTTCTTCTCTCTGACATTGAAATGAGCACTTCTTCTAATTAAATGTGTCCATTTAAAACAGGCAGAAAAGCAGAAGTCATAGCTGATTTATGCGATTGTATATCCACCTGAACAACATGTTAAGAAAAATAAAGAGGAAGAGGCTTATCTTCCAGAAGGATAACACCTCTAGCCATACAGTGAGAGTCATTATGAAATTGTTTGTATTACCAGATATGCATGTGTTAAAATAGCCCAATCAAAGTCCAAACCAAAATCCAATTGAGAACTTGTGGGAAGGGTTGAAAATTAATGTCCAATGTTCCTTACTTAATCAGCATTATTTATTTTCTCTTGAAATGCAAGGCTTATAGAGACATATACTCCAAAAGACTTGGACCTTTAAATGTGGCAAAAGAAAAGTTACAAAGAAAAACCTATAAAAAAAACTTTTCGACATAAAAATCATGAACTACATTGTGTTGGACCATCACAAACATTTTTTACAAACTACACCAATCTTTGTGAATGTAAAATGTTCAAGGGGTATGAAAACTTTTTCCAAGGCACCTTTCAGTGGTGGAAGTTGAAGGAGGAACACAAAAGTGAAAAAGTTACAGTCAAGTGGCAATGTGTAGCCAAAAGGTCATGCAAATGGAAATGAATTGTCTTTCTCTGAAAAAGCACGTGTGTTTAAGATGATCTAAGATAAAAAATGATTCAAAGAGACCAACTTTGATCAAAATGTAGAGGTCCAACATGAAAAGGAAAACAAAGAAACGGAGCTCCTGTGGCAGCACTGTGATGCAGGAGTTTCCCAACAGCACCTCAGCTCCATGCTCTTCACTGCCTGCTGTATATTTAATAGCCACTCCATCATTCTGCCTCCTTTCCTCCCTCTCTCTCCCTCTGCCTCTCCATCCCTCCATCATTCCCCCTGCTCATCCACGTCTTGCCCGAGCAGATGGGAGATTGTAAGACGAGGTGGCCCATTCAGGCACAGCAATCTGTCTCCGCGTGCTGCACTTCAATCCGGCGGAGAAAATAAAGGCCGGAGCATTTCCAGCCCGGCTCTTCATATTTTTCGGGGCTTCGGCTTGTGTTATAGGAAAATAAAAAGCAGCGGAACGGCTTGGGCTGAAAGCATGTCAACAGAGGCAGACAGAGGGAGATAGGGGAATAATTGTTGGGGAATTAATCAGTTGGGAATGCTTCTTCCCTGTGTGGGTGAGAGGAACTGTGATGCCGGCCAAGTACAGAATTAAATTTACACCATTACAAACATGTTTATCTTTATCCCCACGCTGTGTGGTGTATATGTTTGTGTGTGGGTGGGGGTCTGTGTGTCGCCAGTTCAAAGCATTGTCACATTTATATGTGTCACAAACTTATCCCCCCTCGGGATTTTATTCTGCAATTGTCTGTAAGTGGCATAAATAACCAATGAATGGGTCTTGCCAAAAAAAGAAAAAGTAGAGGTATCTCTGCGCTTCTTGTCAACACCCCCAAAATTACTGTATATTAATTGATTTTTTATTGTATCAGAGCCCAGTACCTCTTGACCAAAGGCCCGGTACTAGTCCCTGGCACCGTGGATGAGAACCTCTGCTTTAAACAAAACTAAAAGCTGCAGCGCAGTCCTATTAGTGAAGTAATGCTTTTTTTAAGTTCATATACAAAAAGTCTAAAGCAGTACATCTATTAAGCAGAATGCAAGCTAGCTAACTTAGCCTGGCTAATTAGTCAGCTAATATTAGCTTTCTGTGTTTCTCAGTGAAAAGCAAAACGACAAGTGATGTTATTCTGTAGAGATAAGAAGGTTTATTTAAATGCTTCTGCTCCTATTCTGGGTCAGTCTTCCACCAGTGTTTACATCTGTTCAAAATCATTTTCAAAACCACCTACTGTTTTCAGCTGACGCCACCTTAAATTTTGTTTGCCTACTTGCAACTGGAGTAACATTTGATTCTTGATTTTTCTAAATGTCTTAAACAAATTCATTTACTTGAGCACACAAAACAGCTGACTGTCAACAGAAACTTGCTGCATTCTCAATAACAACAATAAATACATCACACATTATTATATTGGTAATTCAACATTATGTTAGGAGTAGCTATATAATAATTATTGCTTTGTATTTCAAAAGAAATTGGATTATGACCCACGTTACGGTTTTTAATCTTTGCATTTATACCATGATACCATGTTATTCTCACTCAAGGTTGCCTATTTGAAGGTCTCTTTAAAGATCTAAAATTGATGCCAAAATAATCTTTTCCTCCTTTTCCAGTGAAATCGTGAATGAAGTCTCCATTTTATTTCCGTCCCCTCTCTGATGACAAAATTGTTTAGCTAAAGATATTCTATAAATAAACTTGACTTGCCCCGTGGGCAACATCGACAATATCATTTCCATATTCACCTAATTGTGTCAGTCACTCGTCCTCTGCTAAAGCAGTCTTTCCAGGTCAAAGAGATGCTTCTGCTGCAGTTTTTGAAGTTCAACACAAACCAGAAAAAGAACCAAGGGGGGAGAAAAGATGGGAGAACAGCCTGTGAGGTGGCAACTCAACTCTGACATCGCCAAAAACTTTGTGGTGTGAGGAGGAGCAGGAAAAAAAAACGACGGTAGACGATAAATTTTTCATCCATGCTACACACCCGAGGTGAAATATGCGAACTGCAGCTGCAGCATGACGTGTAAAATGTGTTTGGATCTGACCTGCAAACACTGCTGAGGAGCCTATGAAAGATGCATGGGGCCACTGGAGAGGTATAAAGAATTTAGAGATATAAAGGATATATGACAAATAAATCAGGATGCAAATCTAACCGGGTGCCACTGGGACTTCTCCAATGAAAACGGCCTGAATAATTGAAGAGGAAGAGGAAACATTTCATCAATGAGAGGAGCAGTGGAAACCGTTCCCCCCCTTCACCCCACCACCTCCCGGACGTTTTTAGGGGTTTTCCAAGTCTTTCAAGCAAAAGGGAAATCCACGGAAAGACAAGAAGCACGCAAAAACTGGCTTTCAAGAGAAAATTGATGATCAGATCATTGCAACAAAGTTTTTGATTTAAAAAAAAAACAAAAAAAAGAATTTTGCAACTCAGCCAGAACCAAAGGGTGACTTCGAAAGAAAGTGCAAGTCAAAGAAACACAGTCAAATCATATCTCAAATTCTCCAAAGTTTTCTTTTTCTATACCTTACTGCTTTAGTAGATGAACACCTCTGAGAACATTGCCTAAGAAAATGCTGTTTTTAATCTCTTACCCTCACTTGTTATGTCTCGGCTAAAATTACGCCTGACCGATTTACAGATATGACTTTAAAATCCAATATGAAAGCAATAAAATCAGAAAACTGCGTAGAAACACGAGGGCAGACATCCTGAAACCAGACGTTAGACATTAAGAGAAAACAAACAATATTCTAACGGGGAATCATCGTGGTGAACCTGGGCTGCCAAGCATAACTATCTTGGCAACTGCGTCACCAGGGATACTCACTCCCCATAGGTGGAGTTCATTGATCAGAGCTGGAACTCACCCTAGAGTCATTACACTCATTAAGCACTGTAGAACTTTTTTTTGGAGGAGGGAAATGATAGCTCCGGGAATTGTGGGAAGAACTCAGAGGTCGTATTCATTAAGAGGTTAGAGACCCTGTTCTGAGCCCAATCTGTATTTCACAGCCTGATTTCTACCTCTGTGACATCACAGTTCAGATAACCTTCATTACAGAAATGCAGCATAAAGTGCAGACTGGTTCTTATGCTGCTGATGTTGTAGAACGTTTCAATCACCTTTAAAGTGCAAATGAAGGCCACTTCATTATTTATGGAGATTCTTAAGATATTTTTCTGTGAGCAAATAAACTTTGTGAAATGATTAATTATTTTTGTTGTGTGAGGCTTGACACCTGTAAAGTTGCCTTTGTTTGTCCTAATTGGTGGATTGACGAAAAAATTGTAATTTTTTTAATATAATTTTTTTTCATATACTATATAATCCCATTTCACCACTTTCCCATTCGCATTCTTAGCTCTAACAGGGGATCTAAGGTAACAGATTGGGTTCCCAAACACATAATTTCTTTTAATGAGTGCCTGACAAAACATTGCTCCTGACACCTGCCATGGCTCTGCTACCTGCGACTGTTGGAGAGATGCAGCTACGCAGCCTATATTTCTTTGTGCACAGCTTGCAAAACTGCTGTACATCCCGAGTATCTTTTTGTCAGTCAAATCTGGGTTTTCAGTTTGAAATTTAAACTTTGTTTTCTGCAGTTGCAGGTACAACCATGTCTGTATCATGTGCTTTGCCCTGCCAGCTTCACTCATGAACACACGTAGCATAGTTAGAACATCCAAAAAAAAAACGGCTGGGTGTCTGAATAAATCAGAACTATTTCTGTAACGATTGACTGAGATCCTGCAGAAATACGTTACAGCCCAAATTCTCAACGAGTGATCTCAACAAATAAATTTGCTAATGTTAGCTTTCACCTTCAGCAAAGTGCTACTGGCACAAACACTGTCGGCAGGACCAATATGGGAGTTTATTAATGATTTCAGCTATATGGGCGAGTAAGATTTATCTTTTGAATTGACAAAGCTGTGACAGTTTTAGGAATGCATTGCAAACAAATGACTACGAGTTGCACTGTCAAATCTATTAATAAATGTAAATATAGTCTTAGTAAACATGGTACAGTATCCACTGACATGTTTGAAGAGTTCCAATATTGTTAGCATCGGCCAAGGAAGGATATTAGATGTATATGTGCAGGATGAAAAAGCGCTCCAAGTAACGGGTGTGACGTTATTCTCCCTTTGATGAAGAAAGCCTAAAAACAGTGCAGTCGGCTGGCTTAAATGCTCTAACGACGATGCAGAGGAACTTTACAGCAAGCATGAAAAACAAAACTCAAAATCATTTCCCCTGAAAATATGACCGTTGCCTGCAGAGTTCTGTTAATGCGGTTTAATCAGAGTAGCACTTTCCATATCCTTGGCTTGCATGCAGATAACATGGGGCACAAAAACACATTAATAGATACTGCAATGGGTATTATTCATGATATCACAGTTAATTATCACTAAAATAATAAAAAAAACATCTTTATAAATTTGAAATAACATCATCACAAAAAAATTGTTCTGTATCACTGGCAATTCCTTTTAACAGGCAAAAAAAATAAAAACAGTAAAAAAGGATTTTAATTGAATGTACTCTGATGTGTTACATTGGAACTATACTTTGCTCTGTTTTCTCTCTTGTCATGAAAGTTTGCATAGCGAAAAAAGCATTTATGTGGGTGTAAATGTGAGGAAACTAAGCACATGTTGTTTAAAGTCAAGTCCTTTCAGGTCTTGAAAGTATGGATCACATTTGACGTGCCCCAATTTGTACAGGATGAAGGACGGAAAATTAAGTGCTGTTCTGTGTCAGGATAGGAGTATGTTACCTAGGAGTATGTTACCTATGCTGTGTCAGCAGCATAGGTAACAAGTGCTCTATATGTGTCCCCATTGGGCTAACTTAATAGTAGCTGAGTTAATCAGAAGGCACGTCAGTAAGCCAACAGAGCTCAGCAATGTGGAATGAGTAAATCTTTATCAGCGCATACAGAGGGTCTGCATAGCATATTTTAACATTAAGTTATATTATTAGAGGTTCCTTTGAGTAGCACGTATGCACATTCTGCTGCAGTGGCACGTAAATGCTGTTTATATAGTGGAAATTATGCACAACATAAATTAAATACCAAGGGAAGGAGGAGGGGTATGGCTAACTCTAAAAAATGGATTTCAGTTGAAGAATGTGCTGACTTTAGACAGCAACACAGCAAAGTCTTGTCTGAATTTGGCTGTCTGGGTTAAAATAACACTCCATCTGAGTCAGTATTATGGCCTCAACAACTCTGTACTGGATAACAGATTATTTTAATTTTGTAAAAATCTGTGCCTACACAATCAGTAGGAATCAGTGGGATTCCAATTAAGAATTTAGCAATACCTATGGTACTCAAGCAGGTGTCAAAAAAATTATTAGCAAGATAAAAAATTAAAAATGAGAATGACTAAAACAGTGTTAGACTGAGGATTTCCCCCCAAAAAAGTACAAAATTTCTTCTTGCACTAATTAAATTTCTTCTCAGTCATTCAGGTCTTTGGCTTACATTTAAACTTTTATTAGTGTTGATTTTAATTTTCTTGCAGCCTTGTTTATGATGTAACCTGATAAAGGCATTCACCCTGTCTTGAAACAGCAGATGTCCTCTACAAACTGACAAACAAAAGAATATCCACGCCATCTTGTTCAGCGGAGGGTCTAGTTCTTAGTCTGTTCTTTTTATCTTAGATGAGTGTCAGTGAGTCCCTGGGTCAACAGTTGTGTTATAAGAGCGGGATGTTTTCTCCTTTAGAATCTAGGAAGAGCACTTTGAGACACATTTCTTGTTTGGTAAATTGTTCTCAATTCTTGCAAGAATATAATAAAGGCCGATTGAATGAAGACTACCAGCGCCTTCTTGGTAATTAGGAACAGTATTTTTTTTCTGTCAACAAATGGCACCAGAGCTAATAAAAGTAGAACACATTTTGAAAAGAAACAGAATGGTCTTCTATGTATTTTTTTCAATCACCACATAACACACACATACACAAGATGGATTACTAATGCACTGAGCAATCCGTCCAGTACAACAAAGGTTTTTTTTTTTTTTTTTTTTTAAGAACACATACCTTTCTGAACTGAGCTGTTGAAGAAAATTCTGAAGCATGCAACTTTTGTTTCTGACTTAAAAGTTTCACAGATATTATTAGAAACATGACAAAGAAGATCATAGGCTTGTATCCCTCAGAGGGGATATTATGTAAAGTAACAGTAAATATAAACACAGCAACTAAGTACAGTAAGGACAAATTTATAGCATAAAAATATTGTGCGGTTATTAGAAACAGCCTATTCAGATTAAAAAAAATGTGCAACTTTCATGGACCGCGGAACGGGTAGGGCCAGTAGGGCCGCGGCCCTACCTACTTTTGATGATCAAACATGTAAAATAATATATATAAATAAAATTAAATTATTCAATTGCTATTTTTTTCAAATGCACAGTAGTCTATGGCAGCAGCATCAATCTCCAATGAGAAAGCGATAAATCATCCCATCTAAAAATGTATTGGCTGATTTTGTCATGTGATGTAAACAAAAGTTTTCCCACCTCTGCGCTGCTTATGACCGCTACTTCGTTAGCTTCGTTTGCTTCGTTAGCTTCGTTTGCTTCGTTAACTGTGTCCACTGCAAGTGCTGAGAGGTGTTTCTCGTCCCTCCGTCGTATCAAGACCTATCTGAGATCAACAATGACCCAGAAAAGACTAAATAGCTTGATGTGCGCCCACACACACACACACACACACACACACACACACAGGGATCTTTTGACCACAGTGGATGCTTTGAGGATAGCCAGGGACTTCTCCAGCATATTGACAGACGGAGACACTTTTTCGGGAATATTTAGAGCAGGGGTGAGTTTGACTTTTCTTTTTAAAGTATTTTTATTCTGTAAATATTGTGTTAGCTGTAATATAATGATTGTAAGTGGAAATAAATCCAGGGCGTGTGTGCTGGAACGTCAGAAAAAAAGATAAATAAAAATTCGGTGCCGATTTTAATTATAATATGGCAGACACATTTATCATGCTCAGGGACCACAGCCTATGAGAAAGCAATAAATTCTGGTGTCTAAAAATGGATTGGCTTGTCTTGTGTCATGTGACGCAAATCAGTTGTGTGATCAAGGGGATGCTGGTGTTTTATGTGTATGCGGGCGCGTGCGTATGTGATGGGTAATGGTATTGTGAGTATTGCCTGATGGGCCCGACCAATTTGAAATGCGTTCCGCGGTCCATGCAACTTTGTAGGGTAATCTAAAAATGTACAATTATTGATGAGTCATTAAGGGCATGGTAAATTTAAAAAAGGTTGAAAAACAAAACAACTGGACTTCAGTTCTTGTAGTTCGCTCTTCATCTGAATGGCTTTCTCAATTTTGCTTGTATATTTGTCCATAAAAAACAAATGAGAGCAGCGAGCTGCACACTGAGATGATTCCCACAGTGCCAGGTGGGTTGGAGTTTAATGCAGGAGGTAGATGATGGCATAATCCACTACAATGTCAGGCTGGAAGGCAAACTGCAGTGATTCCATTGAAGACCTCACCAGGAGGCAAAGATGGTTTCAAGAATCAAGAATCTTTACTGTCACCATGTACTACTATGGTAAAAAAAACTTGAGACAGACACCAGCTCAGAATATACACAGATAACATAACACACAGAAACAAAATACATGTTCCCACACTTGCAGAGCTCCTTCCTGTAGTGGGTCTCATCGTTGTTGGAAATGAGTCCCACCACAGTGGTAGGATTTAGGTTATTAGCAAAACTCCTTTGAATACGGTTTATTTACTGTATGTAGCACCAATTCACAATTAAAGTCATCTTGAGGCACTGTACAAGTAGGGCAGATTTTACTTTATACTACCTACAGTCCTGTTAACTGATCAGAGCTAACAGTCTTGACTTGTGCAACCAGAAATTGCAATATACAGATATCCAAGACACATATTACACAACAAAACTAGCGTCAAGCATTACCTTTTAATTGAACCATTATACATACAATGTTTATACCAAAATCGAGTTACCTTCGTACAGACAAACATGCACTTCAGACATGCGGTAGTTGCTCATTAATCACTGTTGTGGTCAGTTCCTCATGAGGTCGGTCAGTCGCATATCCATCTTTTACAAGTTTTTGGACTCAATTTAGGTTTTGGGAAAGGAATAAACACCTTCTAAACATTCAGGATAACACATGTCTGAATTGTACTTTCCCCACTGACAATGTTTAACCATTTTTACCAATGTTTTTTAATGAAATCCCTCTGACTGCAATGAATTCATAAAGCCTGGTTCACATGGCAAGATTTTAAAATAGTCGGCCAATTTTCTAAGCCTGAGAGACACCACATGTAATGATAAAAAAAAAACATAGATAAAACAGGTTTTGGTCATACAGTGTGTGGTGTCCGGTCAGACGGTGAGCACAACACGCCACACACAAACAGATTTCAGTCAGGATCATTCAGATGTCAGACGGGAAATCTAACGAATCCTCTCAAGATCAAACGTCAGTTCAGAGAAAATAAACATGGATGACCAGGAAGAATAATGGCGATAGTTTGTGGAATAATTTTAACAGAGAAAAAACACACAGCAAAAAGAAAAGTCGTTGGCTAAAGGAGTGGAGACAGCATCAACAGAAGCTCTGCGTTTACCTCACTATGATATGGAGGAGAACTGCTTTCTGTTTTGTTTTCTCTAGGTTTCCCTCACCTTGCTTTCTGATTGGCTACACGTCACATTCAACAAGCTGTCTGCTCGTTTGTCCTCATGCTACTCCACACGCTAGGCTATCGGGGCAGGACAATCCAACATGTTGAATATCCCTGATTTGAGGTTGGAGCGGTCCCGACGTTCCACCAAGCGGAGCAGATCACTCTTAACACACCTCACACGGTAGGATAATCTTGAGATTATTTTAAGAGTCATCCCAATGATTGGGGCTTGTCAGAAAGTGAAGAACGGGGCAGAAATCTTACTAATTATCCTGCTGGGTGAACCAGGCCTAATGTAACATCCCAGAATGTTGTCAGAGGAAAGGGGAGAGATGCTTCTGCAGGTAAGAGACGTTTCACTTTCGGACCAATTTCAGTTGGTTACTGATGAGCCTCCAAGACTGATTAACAAGAGGCGCCATGCCAATTGCATGGAGCTGTTGAGCGAACGTGCGACGACAGTGGAGAGGAAAGACTCCTTTTTAACTGGAAACCTTCAACAAAACTGGGCCCAGAGTGATGCACCAGCTGCTATGAACGCCTGGGATTTTAGAGCACAGAAAGAAGACACAAACACAGAAGCACTGGTCCAAGAACAATTTTTATGGAAATCAAAAACAAAAAGCATACGATACTGATGGCAGCATAGTTCTGTTAATGGCTTCTGTCAAGAACCAGAGACGGATGGACCCAGTATTCAGTCAGACACGAAAAGTGCAAACAAAAAGGCTTTAATAAAGCTCAAAACGTTCAGTCAGGGAATATGCAGGCTCGGTGGTCAAATAACAGTTCCAAGTCGGTACACAGGCGGGCAGAAAAAAACAGGCAAGGACAACAGGATCAGGCTCAGGATGGCACAGAGGTCAAAAACGCAAATTGGGTCAGGTCACCAGGCAAACACACAGAACAGGGAATGCTGGCCTAGACTCACCAAAAGACAAAAGACAATGATCTGGCAGAGTGCAGGAGACAGAGGCAGATATAAGTAGAGGAGTGAGCAGGTGAACAGAGTGAAACTAATTACCAGAATGGGTGGAGCTGATCAAGGGGGGGACAAAATGGCTGGAAGTAAACTGAAGCTGATTGGATGGTAACTGGTGAAGGTGAGTGAGAGCAAGACAAAAGAATGCTGGCAGGTGAACTGAATAAAGGCTGGTGACAGAAGTGATCAGAGCAGGCCAGAAGAAAAGTACAAAATCAAACCACATTAAAATCCAAACTATTCCATTAACCAAAACTAGTACAGAACCTAAACCTAAGACAGAATTGATTACATAAAAGAATCACTAAACCAAAACAGAACTTAAACTAATCCAGAACCAAAATCACCATAAAGACCAAACAGAACATAAGCAAATAATAAAAACCCAAATCATGACACTTCTTCCAGAAGGGAAACACAGCTAAACACTGACGCATGAAAGTAGTTGTGCTTTTTATTGGGAAACTTACACAAAGTTTTTATTCTAAGCTCTGTGCATTAGCATCGTTTCTTGTTAAACATAATATCCAAATTATTGGGTGCGCTCAGCCACAGTCTTTGGGGTCGTTTTTATCCTTGTCAGATAATGCACTGATAACCTAATTTTAAATAATATTTTGATTTGAGAACTTTGGACGATTTCTCCCTGATCTAGCGCCAATTATTGCAGGAAAAGGAGTTGGAACTTATCAGAGACCTTCAGCTCCACTAAAAATTGCAGCAGGTGGACACAACCTTACCAGTCACCTCATTTCGCTGGACCTAATTGTATTTATTCACCCCTGGGTTTTTGTTTTGTTTTGTTCTTTGTTTTTTTCATGTTAACAACTAGAAAAGACTCACATTGATAGGCACACAATTATCACAATGAGCAAGCAAACCTCGAAGATACAATCAGATTTGAAACCAGGAGAAGTAACACTTGGAAGATTAAAACAAACTTATTAAAAAGGACAGTGTTGCTCTGAAAGGTAAAACCTCCATTTAGATTGGACACATTTATTTGATTTTGCCTTGCTTGAGTGGTCACAACAGCAGCTGGTTTAACACATAGTCCTGAATGATCTGTCATTCTGAGTTAAAAACAGGTATGCTTATGAAGTGACATGGTGCTGTTGTGACAAATGCGTGAGCTCAGTGTCACATCTCATAGTGCGGAGTGACTGACATATCAAAGACCATAGACTAACCACTTGACAGAACCTGTCCACACTCTTTACATTTTAAATGCAGCTGAATTGACAGACTGAATGTGTCCTTTGATGTGGAACAGCTTCCTCACTGGTAAGTCCTACTGATGTGAGTAACTGATCTGCACTTACAGTTGAAGGGAAACGTTGCATTTTTTACACATTGAGATCTGTTTATGACTCATGACCCTAACCTTTTGATAGTAGCTGGAAAGTTTCTGTATGTAATAGTAGTGCTTGATCGTTGATTTCTTTAGCAAACAAACTGTTTTTAGCCATTTAAAAAATATTCAACCAGGAAGTTTGATACACAAGAATGTAAAGTTTGAGAGGATCTACATAGACAAAAGCAATAAGGTATTAAAAAAACACTTGTGTATATTTAATGAAGGTGAAGAATTCATAACAAAAATATGATCCAAAAAAGGTTAAAATAAACAACTCGACTTCAGTTCTTGTAGTTGAATGCATCTCGCTCTTCCTCCAAGCTTTTAAAACTGCAGGGAGGTGACATTTTGTAGCTCTAAATTCAAATGATTGTCCTTGTCTGACATTGCAGTGCCATTAGTGCTGTTGTTAGCCTGAGTCAATGATAAGGCAGAAACACACCAAACCCTCTGGTCTGTCCGATGCAATGGAAAATCGTGTCATAGCGATTGGATCTGGTCGAAGGGAATGGGGCAGGGCAGACCAGTTTATATCTTGGTCGGAGCTATGCAGCTTTTTGGCAGGAAATCCATGAGTCAGACAGGAAGCGAGACACTTTGACAAAATAAAACAAGTCCATTTTGGGGAAAATACAAAGTAAAATCTCCAAACCGTAAGGTAAACGGAACGCAATTTCCGGCCAGGTTTTTTCTCCATATAGGTCAGTCCTGGAAAACACAAAGCTCAATAAATAATAAATAAAACTTTTTAATAAACTGCGTACTTACCCTTGGTTGGAGCTCGGAAGTACATCAAACAGATGAAACAGATATTCTTTGTGGGCGACTGTGGCTTGATGGGTTGAGTAGTTGTCTGGCATTCAGAAGGTTGTGGGTTTGTTTCCAGCTTCCCCATGTCAATGTGCCCATGGGCAAGGCACTTAACCCCAAGTTGCCTACCAAGCTGCGTCTCAGTGTATGAATGTGAGAGCGATTGGGTGAATGTGGCTGTAGTGTACAGCTCTTTGGGTGGTCAGTATGACTGGAAAACCGCTATATAAGTTCAGTCCTTGTTGAGCAGCAACTGTAGCTTTAAGTTTACTGTCCGGCTTCTTTATGCTTGTGGACCTTCCAAAATTTGCAGTACATACTCTCGCATGAATTCTCAATCTTGTGAGTCCGGTAGTCCATACAGGGAGCCTCTATAGAGTCACTAGGTGAGGAAAAGAATCTTTATGGATCTGAATGTCGGGTCAGAAGGTGATGGTTTGGTGTGCTTCAGCCTTTAGGTCACATGCAAGAAGCTCTGAATTATCCAAAAAGTGACTGGGCATCAGGCTTAATGCTGAAATGTATTAATCATCAGGTTTAAAGCTGAAAACTGAGGCCTCCTCCTCAAGTTTGACATAAATTGCTATGTGCATCCTTCTTTCAAACCATCTATCTTCTCTGTTCAAAATGCTAACATTTTGTTCCCAAAAGAGTGTCCCTTATCCTTGAGGCATAGGTGCACAGCTGAGTGTTGTTGTGAGGTGCTGGGTGTCCTGTGTTGAGCCACGTGTATGTGGAAAGGTTGGTTAGTTTCTCCACTACAGACGTCTGGATATTCCTCGATGCTATAAACTACCTACACCACGCCACTCAGTTTGGTTTTAGGATTTTGTCCTTAGGGTGAACCACCTTCTGTCTGCAACCTCTCAGGCAGTTTCAAACAGGCATGGTGCATGCAGTCCCAGAATGTAATATACTTGCATCAAGGCAACATATATAGCTTTATAAAATCTTGTAAAAAGGAGGGAATACTATTTTCACATATAATAGGGCCAAGTTTCTTTGGACACTTTTCCTCTCTTAATTTAAGGACTCTCCATTTCAAAAATGCTTCTTGTATTTACTCAGGTTATCTTTGACTGGTGTTTAAATTTGTTAATTGTCAGAAACATTCAAGTTTGAGAAAAAGAGCAAAACCACAGGGAGTCTGTGAGGAAGCAAATGCTTTTTCACCGCGTTGCATTCAAAAAAGCATTGATTGTCTCTAACTAAAACACTATTCCAAAAACCCTTACATATACACATAAACTGTTTTATCTCTTTTCATACTTCTTCCTATTCTACACTGTAAAAGAAGGTCAAGGGTGGCAGAGGTACCTTAAAAAGGAGAAGAGAGGAACTTCCTCTTCTTGGTGCAAGCATAAAGCAGCCGGTGGTGGCGCGGGAGGGGCTGGATAGCCGGTAGACAGGGTGAGGGCCAGTGCCAGTACGAGGCTCTTTGTGTGTTTTGTCAGCTGCGGCGGCACCCCTCAGGTCTGGTGGACACACGCCTGGTTCACTCGACAACAGCTTTGTTTTTGCTTGGAGGCCAGCCATGATGTTGGTGTGACAACTGTGCAGGGTGACGAAAAAGAGACTCTTGGTTTCCCAAAAATATTTTTTCTTTTAAATCTGGATGTGACATTTAGCATGTGTCATGTTGTGACTCTGCAATGTCTCAGTATTTTAGTTTGAAAGCCTTCTGTGTTTTTAGGGATGTTTGAGCCATGATAAATACCCTGAACTGTTTGTTCAAACTCTGATAGTGTTGACATTGTCAAGACCAAAGATCAGTATTAATGTAAGGCTTTCTGTGTATTCTAATGGCATGGTTATGAAAAATAATTACCTGGAGTTCCACTACAAAGGAATGTGTTTGCCTGCACTGCTCCCCAGCCTTTGGGCATCTTTCAACTCTAAACTATGCCAGGATTTCAGAGAAACAGAGCATTCGTTGACAGCAGGCAGTCCTCCAAAGACATGCTTCTCATGCCCTGCAGAGGCCCCCTGTACAGAAAGGTCCAACCCCCTCCATTTTCCTCTCCTGCAATCAAAGACAGCTTCATTATCTGCTGACTAATTTTGTGCCTACCCCCAAGAAGACTTCCAGGTAATCGTGGTGCAGATTCACCCTCCTCCAACGCACCTCTCCAGAACAGCCGCTCAGACTCCGAGACCACAAGGCTGCATGTCTCCTTAACAAAGAGTCCTCTCAGGAGTCTGCATTTCACTCCCCCCAACAGCAAAGAGAGAAGAAGGAGCGCTATGAAGGAGGAAGAGAAGGAGGAGGGTGGAGAGCAGCCAGCACTGAGACAGTCGGTGATACAACATTTGAATGCCCCGACTGGGGACACACCGTCGTGCCTCTCCAATTAAATTATCCAGTCCACAATGGCGAGGCCTTGAGAATTGACACCTCCATTGAGAGTGTGTCAGCAGCTTGGTAGGGACCGACAATTTCTATCTCTGCAGAAATAGATTTGCTCCCGAGGGGAGCAACAATAGCAGGTTAATCCTTCTAATGCTCATTTTTAGTAGGAAAATAGGGATGAGAGCTGGGGATTTGGAAGGTTTACTTAGAAGGACCGAGGGAATTCTCCTTTCAAAGCGATAATATATTTGAAGTGTCTTTGACCAGTGTGAGCTGAACTGTGATGAATCTGTTTTACCTAAGACCTAAGACAAATTCACTGTTTTATCAAGTCAGATTTTTTATATAAAATATATATTTAAGACATTTATTTCCAGGATTTTAGCAATTTAGCAACTGGAGAATCTGTGGAGGGAGATAAAGATTAGGGTAATGCCAGAGGAGGCCTTCCAATCTCCAAAGACTTGGAGCTCTTTGCTTAAAGGAGATGGTCAAAAACACCACTGTAACATACAAATAGCTGGTCAGTGGTTATACAAAGGGTTCAATTGCTGTAAAACTAACAAACGGTTTTCCATTATTTATTAGCAAATTAATTTAAGTTCCATTTATTTATATAATTCAATTCAATTCAATTTTATTTATATAGCGCCAATTCATGAAACATGTCATCTCGAGGCACTTTACAAAGTCAAATCAATCATATTATACAGATTGGTCATAAATTTCCTATATAAGGGAACCAGTTGATTGCTTCAAAGTCCCGACAAGCAGCATTCACTCCTGGAGAAGCGTAGAGCTACAGGGAGAGTTGTCTGCATTGTCCATGGCTTTGCAGCAATCCCTCATACTGAGCAAGCATGAAGCGACAGTGGAAAGAAAAACCACCCATTAGCGGGAAGGAAAAACCTCTAGCAGAACCGGGCTCAGTATGAACGGTCATCTGCCTCGACCGACTGGGGGTTACAGAAGACAGAGCAGAGACACAACAAGACAGACAAAAAGCACAGAAGCACACATTGATCTAGTAATCTGTTCTACATTAGATGGTAATAGTCGGTGATCTGTCCTCCCTGGATGATTTCACAGTCAACAGAACGTCAGACCAGGTGTACCTACTATGAACAAAAAAGAGAGAGAACAAAAGTTAAAAGCTGAAATGACAACAGTCATTTCACTGTAATGCAATGCAAATCTGGAGAACAGTAGAAATCAGTAGAGTGAGAAAAATAGGCCCTGATGTCCTCCAGTAGCCTAAGCCTATACCAGCATAATTATAGAGGTAGCTCAGGGTAACATGAGCCACTCTAACTATAAGCTTTGTCAAAAACGAAAGTTTTAAGATTAGTCTTAAAAGTAGACAGGGTGTCTGCCTCACGGACCAAAACTGGGAGTTGGTTCCACAGGAGAGGAGCCTGATAGCTAAAGGATCTGCCTCCCATTCTACTTTTAGAGACTCTAGGAACCACCAGCAGACCTGCAGTCTGAGAGCGAAGTGCTCTGTTAGGAACATACGGGGAAATCAGAGCTCTGATATATGATGGAGCTTGATTATTAAGGGCTTTATACGTTAGAAGAAGAATTTTAAATTATATTCTTGATTTAACAGGAAGCCAATGAAGGGAAGCTAAAATAGGAGAAATATGATCGCTCTTGTTGATTTTCATCAGAACTCTTGCTGCAGCATTTTGGATCAGCTGAAGACTTTGAACTGCATTTTGTGGACTTCCTGATAGTAAAGAATTACAATAGTCCAGCCTTGAAGTAACAAATGCATGGACTAGTTTTTCAGCATCACCCCTGGACAGAATGTTTCTAATTTTGGCGATATTCCTGAGGTGAAAAAAGGAAACTCTGGAAACCTGTTTAATATGGGATTTAAATGACATGTCTTTGTCTAAAATAACACCAAGGTTTTTTACTTTATTACCAGAGGCCAAGTTAATGTCATCCAGATTAAGTGATTGGTTAAGAAGTTTATTTTTTGAGGACTCTGGTCCAAAGATTACAACTTCTGTCTTGTCAGAATTTAAGTGCAGGCAATTTAAAGTCATCCAGCTTTTGATGTCATCAAGACATGACTGCAGTCGAAGTAATTGATTGGATTCATCAGGATTTATGGATAAATATAGCTGAGTGTCATCAGCATAACAGTGGAAATTAATCCCATGCTGTCTGATAATTTTGCCAATCGGAAGCATATATATAGTAAAGAGAATTGGTCCAAGGACTGAACCCTGTGGTACTCCACAGGTGACCCTAGAGCTTGAAGAAGATTTATTATTAACATGAACAAACTGGAATCTGTCCGACAGATAAGATTTAAACCAGCCTAATGCTATAATGTTTTGATTTACAACCAACGTCATCTTAAAGCACTTTACAAAACAAATAGATCCAGTTCAGTAATGGAAACACATCCTACAATACTCAATGTTGTAGCCAGTCATAGATAATCTTATTGGTTGAAGAAAATTATTTTAACTCTAAATTTGCTGGGAGTACGGATGATTTCCAGCCTAGCTGCATGTGCTTTAGGTTTGACACCTATATTTTTGTATTTTATAGTTTAAAAAGAAGTAGCTCGTGTGATTCCCTGTTGTGTTGATAGCTTGATAAACAAAGTCTGCTCATCATGCTTGCTCACAATAAAAGTACTGAAGACACCTCCAGAACTTTACATTTTTGGTGTGGCTACTTTTTAGGCTCTTAGCAGAAAAGGGAAAATGTTTCAGAGACTGTCTTACCTTGCTCCTCCGCTCTTCAGGGGAAACAGAAATCCAAAATCCACTCTGGTCTTATTTCTATCTACTGAGGCCTTCCTCTTCCTCTCATAAACTTGAACGTGGTTTGCTTCTTGCGACTCTCAGACATGTTCAATGTATACGGAGCTACAATGAACGGCTAACACCGAAGCTAAGCTAACCGTATACATAAACACTAGAAGTGCACATGTGCAGCCAGCAAGCAGAAACTACTGTAACAAGGAACATGCACACACACTGGTGTTATGTGAGCATGTCAGAATGATCGGCATATGGGACAACCAATAGGTAAGGCGATACCCCCAGAACTTGAGGGGCAGAAAAGAGTAAATCCCTGCCCTTTGGTGAGAAGAGCAGTGATTTGTTAGAGTTTTTACAGGCCTGCAGCTCCCACAGAGATTGATATTTTTTCTGAATAGATAATGTATTAACTACTTTCAAGATGGACAGATGATTTTACCCGTTAAAATAAAAAGTGTTTCTGAACAGGATTACCAACTATAGCTTTGAACATTGTGTGAATATTGTAACTAGCGAAGTGTTAGCTGCTGATGATGCAGCGGGCATATGCTTCTGATCTCTCTGTCTGTGCTATGCAGCTGACATCTTCTCTGCACAGCCACCCTGATAAGCAACCTCCTAACCCATCTTCTACACATATCAAGGATGATTAGCATGCCTGTGCTCAAGACCTTCAGATCACTTTGCTTTGACCTTCAGTGGGCCCTAGTGGTAACTTTATCAGACATGATGACATCAAGCACAAATTTGGGTCCCTGATGGGAGATAGCTATAAAATATCTGTGAAGATATGTGGTAGAAAGAAAGCTAACAAAGCTAAAAGGATAAAAGCAGAAATAAACAATCCTACTTAGAAGTCATAAATTATCAGATACGAGTCGTGGAGACAATGCCAACCACTAAGTCATATAAACTGGCTTTATTAAACATTAGATCTCTGCCAGGAAAATCATTTTTAATCAATAACTTCATTACTGACCATAATCTTGATGTTATAAGGCAGTGCTCAGAGTAATATTTTGATAGTGAAAGCATTCAGATCAGTAAATACATGGCCTGCTTCTAGCTGCCATAAAATGGCCAAAGACTCCCAATCTCTCTATTCAACCCAATACCATTTGATAAATTGTCTGAAATGTATTTTCATTAAGTAAGTATTACTCCAACGCTGGAGATAGGCACCATCAACCCCGCGACCCCATGAGGGATTAAGCGGGTCAGAAAATGGATGGATGGATGGAAGTATTACTCCTAATTTTTTAAAACGAAAACATGTTTTCCTGAAAGTTTGATTACACTAACCAAGCTGCCTTTCAATTAGCCACACAAGTGGGTATTTACAAATTAGAATATTAAATAAATTAAAATGCCTGTGCAAATTCTCAGTTATCTGGGTCATCGCAACAGCAAACAGGCTTAAATCGGAGGCAACTGGACTTTTATTCAGTTCTATCTAATTAAGATATTATCATGCATTTAAGTTCCTCTTTTTCACATTTGAATCATTCAGTTGTGGTCTATATAAAGTGGAACTGTAATGCTTTGGTCTGAATTCCTTGTTATTGTTGCCCCACAGCCCCTCTTAAGCCCCTGTTCTGAGGTGCGTCTGAGAGCAACTTGTTTTAGAGCTGTCTCTTTAAAGGAGAAGTCCGGTCAAAATCAGAATTAAAACTGCTGAAAGTACTTTAAATATAAAATTATTACATACTGTTCAATAAATGATAAGCTTTTTTAATTAAGAGTAATTTTCATTTGAAGGTCCTTTTATGGGGGCCGCCATCTTGGTGAAGAACAGTAGCTACTGCCACCTCCCAGTTTGTGACGTCAGATCGCGGTATCAGCTTTCGAGCAAGTCCCGATGCCCTATCTGTCCCCTTGTAAATAAATACCCGTTTTCATGCCGAAATATATTTTTTAACCTCTTAAACAAAGATAGACATGGTATTAAGCATTTAAATTTAAAATAATACTAATTTTACATTTAGTATTAGAGACATAAAAAGACAACAAATAAGCATTAAAGTATGGTTTATAGGTTGGGTTCTGCAATGTTAAAAGATGAGTATAAAACTCATCTTTAGAACCAATCTCTGCTCAAAATGGTGATCTGCACCATCTAATCTACTTTCAGCAGTTATCATCAGTTATTGCAGCCGTAAACTGCAGAAAATACGGGCAGAGCGGCTCCTTCTGAGTTTACTCTCTGCTGCTGTGAGGAGGAGCTGCAGCGCGTTATGAGGCGGAGGGATATTTCAGCGTCACTTAGTTTAGAGCCCAAACAATCGACTTCACTTTCAGAAACAAGCCCAAAAAAAACTGCAACCCCACAACTCATGAAATATACAAGTGACTTTAGAAAAAATAAGACCAAAGTTGCATAAAATAAGTGGGCTTCAAAACAGTGAGCATGCTTTCTAAGTGTGTTGTATCCCTCCGCCGCAACAGTGAGCATACTTATGCTCACTGTTGCGGCGGAGGGATACGACACATAAGTGTGTCGTATCCCTCCACCGCTCTGGTCAGTACAGAAATGTTCCGGCAAATTCTACATTATGAAAAAGAAAAACATACCGAAAATCCTCGCTCTCATGTCATCTTGAAGACATTCTTCTTCCAAATGTTGGCTGCATATGACGTTTCTCTCTGGCCAGAAGCACGATGGAAAATCCTCTCTCTTCAAGTAGGTAATCCAACAAAACAGCCCATGGTGGTCATGAATCGGAAAGGTGAAAAAATTAATGTTTTTTCCACTTTTACCCGATGTATTGTTACATCCAACTGCTATGCACGTGAGCATTGTTGCTTTAACAATAGCTCCCGCGAATTTCAATGGTGAAGTCCTCTGGAAATCCGAAAAAATTGTTGATGATCGCAGCTGTGTAAACGGCTCCTATTGACTTTGCTTGGAAAGTGCGGAGAAATGCTGTCGGCTCTCCGCTTGTCCACGCCACAGGATGTGATGTCAGGCGGCCCTTACTGCCCATATTTGGGCAGTAATGGCCGTCCCCAGACGCAGTGATCCAGACGACAATTTATGTTTTTATTTTCTTATTGATTAAAGCTAAATTCATTAAATAACCACAAATGTATTAGTTTTAGTTATAGCTAATGATTCACTGATTTTTCCTTGTTGACCGGACTTCTCCTTTAAATCTGACAAGTCCTTCGTACCCTACCCCCTCCAGGTCGCAAAGCATTCCACTCCACCCCGTTCAGCCATTTCTGTAGTCTGTTGGGGGACGGTGTAATAAATTAAGTGGGTTAATACACCCAACAACTGAATGTTTTCACTTATCCACTTGTAGTTTTGGCATCCTTGAGCTTGGACTCCAAAATTGTGGCAAAAACATTTGTGAAAATGATAAGCCGGAAGTTCACTACCTTGTTTAGCAGCCCTGCAGAAAATACTGTGATGCAATAGTTCCCAAAACGTAATAGAGAACAGAGAAAACTGAACAGGTTGAAAAAGATGGCCCGAACCAAAGATTAAGATTTCTACACAGCACCTGAAAAAACTGCATTCAAATTTGCTGCACTCCAGGAAACTCCTTGTACACAACAAAACGTATCTAAGGCCTAAAAAAGGAATTTTGCATGTCTTCTTTAATCCATCTTCCCTCTTCTCTCTTTTATCAGTCCTCACAGAAATCTCAAGATTTTTAACATGGCAACATAGAGGCAGAGTTGTTCTGTTTGACTCAGTCAATTCAACGTGCATATGATGGACAAAGGTACAAGGATAATATGTCTGTCTTCCCTTTCTGCACTAAGTGGATCTTGGTGAAAAGTGAAGCCTTCATGTCTGACCCTGAGAGGTCAGACTGATGCAGTTTGTTGTGTGTGTGTGTGTGTGTGTGTGTGTGTGTGTGTGTGTGTGTGTGTGTGTGTGTGTGTGTGTGTGTGTGTGTGTGTGTGTGTGTGTGTGTGTGTGTGTGTGTGTGTGAGATATTTCCAAAACTGCACCCCACCCAGCAGTTTTTACAGTCTGAGGTACCATGCAGAGACAGGTCTCTCTTTTTCTATTCTGTCATGTTGTCCAGACAGATGTTTAATAAACTGTTGGTGTAACTATTTTGAGCAAATTAAATCAGAAAAAAATGTATGCTAAATAATCTCAGAACTATTAAGTCCTGATCTTTATAGCTATACTCTCTGAATTCCTTAACCTTTACAGTCTAATGAAATTGATTCTTTATTATTTGTTTTCCTTTCTATTCACAGTTTATGGGACATTAAAGGTGACTTCCCAATTTTAGGGCAAAGGCTCAGTTTAGCCGACCAGTCCATGACAAAAGCTGACCCTGAACATTTCTTTGATCTTTAGCGTGAGTTAGTGCATTGAGTATAATAACAGCTGTTATGGTAACTGGTTGTGCTCTTGTTGAAGATGGACCAACCTTTTAAAATCAAGAAATAAAAGAGCAGAGCATGAGCTTCTCACCACTGATGGGGAACTGTCCTGTGGCGTTATGGTATATGTGAGTTAAAATATTTTGGCTGCTCCTTGCTGGTTTTGAAGGAGGCTCCACTTCTGCTTCTGGGTCTGAGTCAGGGTCAGAGATGTACAGCTGTGCACCTGCTGGCAGCCATTGTCATGTGTATTAAGTGCGAGTGCAAACTTTGAGTTGGGGGACGCGGCCAGCTATAGCTTCTTTTAATAAAATAAAAAGAAGCTAATTTTCAGAAACTCTGAAAATGTGCTATGATATCTGGCACCAAGTTGTTAGAGGAGATCCTTGACTTGTTGCTAAACAGGTAATGTCAAACATTACCTCAACCATTTTTGCTTTGTGAAAGGGTGCATAATCCTGTTGTAAGATGTCACAACCATAATAAAATTCTGTTTCCTTATGGTGAGTGGCAATGCTTTGGTTGGTGGTACTAGTCAAAGTAGTATCCACATGGATGGCAGACTTCCCAGAAGAACATTGCCTAAATATCTCACTGTCTCCATGGGGACTGCCTTCTTAACATAATGCATCCTGGTCACCAGTTAAGTAATAATCATACATCAGGCTGTGATTGATAAAACTAAGCCACCTTCTTCCATTTTTTCCTGGGTCAAGTTCAAAGGTTCATGTGCCCATTTTGACTATGGTGGACAGAGGCCAGCATGGACACTGACTATGACAGTGCAGCTTCATACCCGACACACTGCAGTTCACTGTGTATGTTGATATCTATCAGTCACAGCATGAACTTATTCAGCAGTTTGGGCCCCAGTAGTCTGTCTGTTGAATCAGACCACTTATGCTAGCCTTCCCTCTACAATTGCACCCATCAACCTTGGCTGCTCATGACGCCGTGGCTGGTTCGCCGCTGTTCCTTTACCTAACCACTTTTCTTGATACTGACCACTGCCGACCAGAAAACACCCCACAGGGCTGCAGTGTAGATGATATTGTAAATCTGTCATTGTCTTGTTTTTTGGTTTATAAATTTCATTATGTTTCATTGTCTTACCCTTATTTGGGATCAGGTCTTAGGGGCAGCAGACTTAGCAGAGATGCCCAGACTTCCCTCTCCCCAGACACTTCCTCCAGCTCTTCTGGGGAAACACAAGAAACCTGTAAGGTGGCTAATGTCTTTTCACTGCACACTATAAACTCTTGGAGTTTCTTGCCATTTTTACAAGCCTTTCTTGCCCTGAAATGCTGGTGTCATCACAGAGAAAATGATATAATTCCATGACTGGCACTAGGAGAAGTTTCTCAAACTTAATAAGCAAAAATAACCATACATAACTCGAAATAGAAATGCAACAACCAGCATTGGCACCTTTTATTAATCGTCTTTCTTTGAAGTTTGACAAGTAAATTCTAATTTAGGACAGTTTTTATTTTCCTTTAGGTTAGCAACACTAAAACAATCTCAAGGATTGATTGTAAAAGTATGCATTTAATAATATTCGGGAAAAGAGGATTTTTCAGGATTTGACCTGCAGATCATCAGTCATAACCAAAAGCAAAGGAAAACTAGATATTGTCAGTGTCTTACATCACTATTTTGGGTTTTGCTTGTACAAAGAAACCAAGCTACAAATTATTCCACTCAACAAAAGATAATTTGTAACAATTATGTTTACATAGTGCATCTGAAAATTCATTAATGAGATTTTTTTTTTATTTGTGTAAAGATAATATAAGGCATCTCAATATAGTTCCAAAAAGTGTTTATTCATGACTATTTTAACTGTAGAAACTCGCATCTCATATCTATTTTGTTATATATAAACAATTCTCTTAGGATTATACTTTATCATCTGAACCCTTCTGCGGGTCCTATTTGAGAGATACTAAATTAAGTTTTATTTTCAAAAAAGAAACACTTCTATGTCCTCCATTAGAAAAAAAGACTTATATGTAAAACCCAAAGGACTTCTTTGTCCAATCACAGATATCATATAGTCCAAGAGCCAGAGGAAAGAAATCAAGACAATAATTCCCCTCCTTTGTCTCAGTTTCTGGGTCAGGGCCTAATTGATTTCCTGATTAGTCGTCCATCAAACTGAATCACAACCTGCTTTCACACCTGCAAGGGGAGTGTGATTTCATACTTGAGAAATTCATAAATGTTGAGTGGTTTATCTTCTTTACAAGTCTACCCTGGTAATTCTGAGGTCTGTAATTTAATGAAATGTGCAGAACAATGAGGCAAGAAAAAGAAAGAAGGAAAATTATGGAAATAGGATTTTCTCTTTAAGTTAATTTTCCAATTTTTCCCACAAGGAATTTGACACCCATGATTATTCATCTCCTGACAACAACTCAATTACCACAATAATTTTGTTTTTCATTTGTTATCATCTTGGGAAATATACTGTAACGTAAGAACTTACACAGTGTAATACATGTTGTATACAAGATATACATAGTCAGAGAGCAACATTCATGCATTTCATTTGTGGAATGAGTCCCGATCCTCCTGTGATGCATAGGCTTCAGCACTGCAATTATCTCCTCAAGAGCACAATGTAGGCATAATTTCCCCAGACTGCATAATTATCTTTCAGTGAGATAAACTCATCACAAAAGTTTGAGAAATAAGAACTTCACTCAAACAGATTCAGCTCCTGAATCGAGAAGGATCTATTTTTAATTGTTTTGCAACCAGGTGTCTTGATCACATTTGAAGCCGGTGGGAGAGAAGCAGCTGCATGAGTAGGGAGAGTCACATCCACACAGTCAGATTTTATAGCATGCCAAGAGGAACAGGATCTGAGCCAGCTGTTGCAGTGATATCTGTGCATCTAGATCGATTTCAGGGAGCAGGCACTTTTTGTTATAGAAAGCCTCTGTTAGGCACTTTCCACTTGCTTTTTATTGAAAACATTAGCGATGTCTTAATCTAATCCTAGGTACTGTCTAAGGGTGCCAATCTTGGCATTTTTAACTGATCAATATCAGGAGGCTCTGACAAGATTCAACTTTATAATACCGCCATGTTGTGTGGCCACTATTTGCAAAGCCAACGTTTAAACACCACGTCCTGTCTTCTGAGATTTCTTAAGACCCCAATAATCAACAAGTCATTTCAAGATTAAGAAATCATGTTAACATTTTACTAGGATTACAGCAAACTGCTCATTATAAAGACTTCAACAACAGAAGTAGAACACAAGTTTCTTAAAAACTGAATAAATATTTTATCGAGTCAGATATAGCTTAATAACCTTGCCTGCAAGATGAATTCTCGTGGTAGTTGTGCGTTCACAAACACACAAAAACCCATTTTGTACCCCTCCGGCTTCAGTGGTTTCTGTCCCAACCAAAAACGGTTCGGGCCAATCATGTTGCAGTATTGAGGTTTAAGGCGGGACATACCGCTGCAACGAAAGCAAAACCAGGTGAGCCCACAGCCGAACCAACATAAACATGGCAGCGCAGGAGGACACGTGTAGCTGCTGCTATCACATCTGTTTAGTAAGAATCCACAATTCCTTTTTTGATAGTAGAATAGCAAGAAGTGCCTTGACTAGCTTACCTTCTTGTGGTTTCTCATGACGTCTGTTGCTTACGTTTTAATTTGATACTGTGATTGGCTAAAACCAACCTTTGGTAGGCATGCACTATGTGTCGCTTCACCCAATTAGCTCTGAGTAATCTGCTGAAATTCCCTCCTTTCCCCAAATGGATTCAAATGGAGCAGTACCAGATTGATAATGTGCAGAATGTAGAGTGCTACACTTTATCAATCTGGCTGGCCAGGTTAATAGCTTAACAATCTTTAGAAGATGTGATCAAAATTTTCCGAAGAGGCATATTGGAGCTATCCTGTTGAAACCTTAAGTGGTTCTTTTAAAATACACAGGTAATGCTGTATCCTGAGCTTCACTGAGTGAAGAGTTATACTGATGAAAGAAGAACACAAACGGCATTCATCTTTTAAATTTAATAAAGTACAATTAGGCTACAAATAATAATCTTAAATTACGCTGATCAGTATGAAGGACATAGTCATGGAAATAGAGACGTTTAACTTCAGTTAGTGGGTTACAACAGAAAATAACACTTTATTCTTCTCCTGTGGTATCGCAGCCTACATGATTGAACACATACCATTTGCCTAATATGAAGAAAATCATGTCTGTGTAAACTAAATTCATATAAACAGACTGCCGATCCCGGTCTGTCAGTCAGCCTTGTTCATTAACTACTCAGGTTTTGCAAAAGGGTACACAGCTGTTATAGCTGTAGTTTTGCAACATTTGGGCCTAGTTTTCATTCAGAAAACAGTGAAATCTGGGACATATCTGGATATATTTTAAATGGGGACCGACCAAAATGGGGACTGTCCCCATAAATCGTGAATGTGTGGTCATTCTAGAACAGTAGGCTCACAAGTTGACCATAACTTGTGGCACAAGGGATTTTTCCTCCCTGCCTCCATTGTTCCAATACCGGCTCTGTAACATATCCATCCATTCATCCTGCTTATTCAAGCAGGTTTGCAGGGGTGCTGCTGCTTGTCTCCGGCGATCGAAGCACAGTTATTCTGTATTAGATTATTTTGAGTCTGACCGTATGGCTCTTTCCAGGACTAAACTCTGTCAGAGGGTGATTGGGGAGGAGCAAATGCTGACAAAGTCAGCTTTTCCAGGTTTTATGATTGATATGTAATCTTTTAAATTAAACTGTTGTTATTTTATTTTGCAATGTGTTTTACATGTGGTTGTAGCACTTTGAGACACTAAAAAGAGCAATAAGCAATATTTCACCACAAAGTGGAGCTTGAGCACTGTCTGTAGACAAAAACAAGATGTGTCTCAAGCCACGCTTTTCCTTCCTCGCTCCAGCACTCGGCCCCAATTTCCCCTTCTCACCTATCGGCTAGTATGAGCCTGTTTGCAAAGGCTAAATACACATCAGAACAGCATCAGCTTTCAGAGGAACATGTCTAGTGAAGAAGTCAGTAACTCATAACTTATAATGCTGTTAGTAAGAAAACGGTTTGATCTGATGGACACGCTCTCCACCATTTTGTGCCTGGCGGTGACATTTTATGGGTAGGGAGGCTAAGCCCTGAGCGGCAGCTGTTTGCGTGCACGTACGTGCATGTGCGGCCGGCCCGGTTATGTAAACAAGAGATTGGAGAACAACACAGAGAGATGGTGTATGACGTTTTGCCATAGTCCATCTAAAAAGATACCTTTAGTTCATCACAATCTATTTTTTTTAGTTCTCTCTAACTAAAATTATGACATTTCACTTATTGCTCCTTTAAAGAGCACATTTTGGATTTAGTTAGTTTAATCTTGTTCTTTTAGATCTTTACTTTCCTGCCTGCCTGTCTTTAGTTCAGTTACTGATTTTATTTTTGCCTTAGTCTTTTTATTCATGGGGTTTTGCATTTTTGTTTGATTCTGTGTCCCTCCTTGTCTTCTGCCATTTCATGGCACTCCATGATCTTATCATCTTAATTTCAATCATCTGTTGTCTCCCTTATTCCTTCCACCTGCTCTCCTGCTCTCTTCTCCGTTCGTTCCCGCCATATTTAAACCACTGGCTCCTCTTCATCTTTGTCGGATCCTCCATTATACAAACCTTGTTCTGGTTCTTGTCGTCGCCTACCCTGCCTGTAAGTTTTGTCATTTGGTTTATAATAAATTATAATAACTTATCATTATCTTTATTTATCAAGCGGCTCCCAAGCTCTTATCTGTACTTTGGTCCATCTACAAACAAATTAAACATGACAATGCTGAGAGAGGAACTGTGGTGTTGTATGAGGAAATCTAGAGTAGCAGAGGAATATGTTAGAGTGGTGCAGGACATGTATGAGAGCTGTAAGACAGTGGTGAGTGTGCTGTAGGTGTGACAGAGGAGTTCATGGTGCAAGTGGACAGCCATGGTGTTAAACACAGGTTGAAAACATTAACCCCTACATTTTTCTCATTAAGTCTGACTGTAAAATATAAACTGATAACTGACATGACATACTAACTATCCCCATACTATAGGTCAATCGAGATGTGTTCAGACAACGTTTGGTTTTCCTTTAGTTTCACAGCCAAATCAAGTTAATCAAGTTCAAATGTGTGTAACAGGTTAGGTATTTTTTTGGCTTCATTTGCTGTTTGCTGGTTTACTTTTAATATGTCAAATCAGGAGCTGGAAAACCTCTGAAAATGTTGGCCTCTTTGCACCTCATAAGAAATCCATGTTTGACGTAAACACAATGCAGAGGGTCTGGATGCTCCGACACTTTGTTGGAGCCACATCAGATCTGTAATTCCAACAACTGTCAATGAAAACTAAAGCTTTCAATATGTCGAAGCAGAAAAACACTCTCAAAAAACTTGAAAGATTTTGTTCAGCTACTAATCACAGCTGCCATGCAGAGCAAAGAAAAGCCACGCATATCTACAATTATATGATTTGGTTTACCATGTTTTAGTGAAGTCAATCAACATAAACTGTTTGCCACAGTATCATTAACAGAGGTGTCTGGTTAAATGTTTGGTCTCCACTCAGGTCAATGCTTTTCCCTCAGTTTGGGAATAATTAAAGAAGTATTTTGGTGTGCTCTTTGTAACCTGATACCAGCGACTGATGCCAATTAATCCCCACAGGGCCCCTCAGTCCTCCCCCATCAGGCCAAGGCAAACCCAGCTGCAATTATATTACTTGAAATAATTCCACAAAAGTGGAGCCGTCATTAAATAATTCAGCCTTCTAGTCCTGTCTTGACTTTTCTCAACTCATGACATCATTCAAGCTAAATTTCCTTCCGCAGCTGTGTGATTCAAAACAGAAAAAAAATACTCTTACGGGTATCGATTTTTGTCAATAGCAGTTAAAAACATTTCCTGAGACAACAGTGAGCTCCAGAAAGTGTCTCAGAACTAATTGAAATCACTGCTTAGAGCCCTCTGCAACAAAGCCCTGGAGTGGTCTGATTTGCACGTCTGTGTAAACAAATAGTGTTTAATTTTACATGAGTATTTGCTTGGCGCCCAACACCCTAAGAGCACGGCCATATCATTAATAAGCCAGACTTGCTCATCAGACTGTAAATGGTTCGCTTCATGTATAAAATATCAGAGGAATGGAGTGGCCCTGCATCTGTAAAAAGGCTTGAATGGTCGTAGCTGGACTTTATGGAACACGTCAACGCCTGAAACTTGTTATGTTTATGACGACACTTGGACTCTAACTGGGGTAGTTGAATGGACTACTGAGTTCAGTCAGTGCAAACGTTCCTTTATGGCTAACTATGATCCAATGTGGAATGCATTGTAGATACTGTTGGATTTTTTGGTATATATCATTAGTAAATGCTATCCAAAATGACAGAATGATGTTTGTTTTTAAAAAGAGTCAGGTGTAGTGCAATTATACACTATTTAAAGTTATTTAATGTTTATTAAATAACCCTCTGTCTGTTAAGTATTGTCTGGTGATGATCAGCTCTTAAGTTGATATCAAGACAAGGGTTGAAAGGGATGAATTCAAGCACTAGCGATCTTTTAACAGCAAAACCTGCACACACATAGAATAAAGGAGTGACAACTTCTTTTAAAGTTCAAGAATTTAATAACAGAAATAATATGAACATCCAGAGAACATCACTATGTAATGCTGTTTATCTGAATTAACACAATATTTCGGTTAAAAAATCCTCTGTACTAGGCTAGTGAAACTTAACTAAACTACTAAGCAAAATGAAGATAAAACGAAGCTAAGCTAAGGAACTATTTACATGCAAAAACAAATAAAGGGCAAAACAAAAGTGGTTGATCATAATCAGAATACTTCAGTGAACCCTTGTCCACTACAGATCTGATTCCAAAAAGCATGGAATGGAGTGAAAAAAAGATTTGTTATGTGTTTCAATCCATTCACAATGTGAATCCTGAGTTAAACAAAACATTATTTGATGAAATAATATTTAGTTTAAATTAAAGAACCAAGGTTCAACTTAAAGGATGTGAATTGAGGTCAAATTAGCTTGACTAATTTAAACAACATTTGACATGTGTTTCAATCCATTCACAATGCAAAGCCAGAGTTAACCAGTACATTATTTTGAGTAAATAACATTCTGAGGACCGATTTGTCCTGTAAAATCATTTACTTCAGAATCGCTTGCCTTTGTTTATGCAATTCTACCTCCGGGCGCTAGGGGTCGCTGTAGCGATCGGTCGCTAAACTGGTTAAAGTCTAAAGTTATCAAAATTGCCTTTAGACCGACATTAATATTCAATATTAATGTGGGAATAAGGCTCATAGCTTTATCGAATGATGGAGCGTAAAAGACAAGCGTTATGCTTTAAAACAAGCTCCTTGTGAATGTCCGGAAACAGATGTTAACAGGAGCTAATAGCATTTTGGCTAGCGGACCTTCGGCGCTAACAAATAAAGCTTTGGTTTTATTTTAGTCATAATGAGTGGGTTGGATAACGTAAACATTAATGTCCCATCAATGTATGAAACCCTTGTGGAGATAACCTTTGTTATAACCATAAAAACACACTCGACAATGACATGGTACCGAATGCTAGCAATGAGCTACCTCCGTTAGCCCCTTTGTTCAAAGACACCGTGTGCAAACGGTTTACAAACATTTCCCAAATTAACCATTTAAACTTTCCATTTTGGGTCCCTCTGCTAAACCTGTCTTTTGCCTCGTATGAGTTTGTCCACTTTGGCCATTCCAGGAAGGAGCACTGAGAAGCAGGGAGAATCGTTGGTTTGTTGTTGGCAGGCTATCGCTTAGCTCTGCAGCTATGAGCTAACCAACAGCGTGGTCAGGCAGCTTGGCGAAGCGTGGTCTGGGCAGCTTGGAGGCCTCGTCCGATGTCCATTTAATAGTCTGATCGCTCAGCTTGTCTGGTGAGGGAAGGCATCCACCATCTCGCATCTGCTTTCCTGCAACAGCTGACAAAAATGAACAAAGCTGTTTCGGCATCCCTTGCAGTCAGAGTGCAACTTAGCTCTGTCCCAGCAGTTCCTCCGATGCCAGGGAGGTCCTCCATCGAAGCAGGCAGACAAGCTTAGCAGACCCTGGATCAGGCGTGGCTGGCCCAGCTACATTCCTTCAGATGTCCCAGCAGAGGGGACCATGTGGCCTCATGGTTCAGCCAGCCTCCCTCTCTTCCTTTTGTCTAAAGGAGGGAGGAGGTGACGGCTGGTAGCTTTATCCTGGAGAAGTGAGGTCTGAAGAGGGGTCTGAAGAGGGAGGCTTTGTCTGTGGGAGGAAAGTTTTATAGCAGCAGGGGACCCCTGCTGGGAGAAGGGCCGTCCCCGCTGACTCTCTCTCCTTTGTGGCTGTGTGGTCAGAATTCAATCTGACCTCAATCATTTTCATGATCATAGCGTTAATATGGCACAACAAAAAAATTAAATTAAACTCTGGTAGTGAAGCAGGTAGTAATATTCAGAACCCCCAATCAGGCTAGAACGACAAAGTGCAAAATAATTTTATTGTAAAATGTTTTGTTTGTCTGTCTCCTCAAACGTAAACTAAACATGGAATATTTTCAGGAAACAAAGTAGTCAGTTTTTTTTTTTTTTTTTTTTTTGTGGAAAGAGCTCCGTAAATCATTGTAAGTCCTAAACATAAAAAGGATTTACCTCCTGATTAAGTGAAAGACATGATGGGCTGTTTTTGGAGATGGTCTAATACTCGAGTCTTGGTAGCAGTTTTTATACATCAACAGCTCATAAAAAGCTGTTCATGATAGCTGTAGCATCATAAGAATAAACACATTAATGGCTCTCTAAACGAACGCCGGATTAAATGACTGGAAAATTTAGAAATCAAAATAAATGTAACTTACCTCACATATTCTGTTACTGCTAAACTGGCTTTAACATTACAAGGACACTTCTGGCTGAAAATACAAAATTCCTGTTCCTTTCATTCAGAAGTTTGGCACTCCTTTATTACACTTTGTGTTGTTGATTATGTTGTAATTTTACCTTAAATTTGAATTTAGAATTGAGAGCAAATGTTTTAAATGTGTATTTAGAAAATGGTTTCACAAAAATTTATAAATAAATTCTCCATATCATAGGGAGGAGAAGAAAACCCTCCACACCGTATTTAGAGCATACTAGTGGAGTGGACAGTAAGAAGACAGAGAAACCGGTCTTAACTCAGCCATTGCAAAGACAAAAGAAAACTTTGTTTGATTCATTCTTAAAATAAACATTAACAGCTGTTAATTTCTTTCAATTTTTTTCTTAGCACATAAATGCCTTTTTAACATTACTCTTGATCATATTTTAAAATATTGCCCTCTCTCTCCCCTTCAGCCTAATTACCTTGGCTCCATCCTAATACCCTTAATAGCTCCTAGCTTCTGTTCCGTAACCTTTAATGAGGTCAACAGTAAGAACTCTATTGGAGGGTGGAAAGGAGCTTCTGACTGCTGTGCCGATTTCAGACAGCCTTTAGCTCAGTCTTCTGAAAGTGAACTACAAAGTGCGTGCTCTCTTCTATCCGGACATTTTCGTTGATTTCCGTGAGGGGCTCATGTCACACAAAGGACTGTGGGATACCTTAAGGGTTCTTAACGCCGGTAAGGGCCTTTGCGAGGTTCCTAGGCAAAACTAGCCACAATAGGAAGCATACTGGCTCCTTTTCCTACCTCCTTCCTTACTGACAGCACTATTTGAATAGCACTTATCATGCCAACCACTGACACACTTCTGCTTAGGCTAAAGAGTCCTTCCTCAATAAGGGTATTTGGATGGAGCCCTTTACTCCTCTCCCCAGGGAGAGGAGTAAAGTATTTGCTCCTCCTGCTGTTCCTTCCATCTCATCCCCTATGGTCAGCCAGGTTAATTACACTCTTTGTCAGGTCCTGTCCTGTGCCCTGATCCGTTGTCTCACCTGCCTGTAAGTAAGTTTGCCATTTCTTCATTAATAAACCCACCTTCATCTCTTTGTGCAGCTCCCTAGCTCTTGTCTGTGATTCAGCCCATTTCCAACACTCAACACTATGACAGTTTATTACTATTAAAAGATTTAAAGATAATTATTCAATTTTCATGTAATAGTTTAGGCCAAACAGAACGGGTTTGTAGTCCTAGCCTACAGCAAAAGAGGGTTAGAGATGACCTAGATGTTGTGGATCTGATAAGAAATGTTTATTCTAATTGTTAGAGACTTGACTTGAAAAATGACTTGTGAACATGTCTGCTGCAGATCACTTTTGGTTTCTGGGAACCCATGACCCAGCAGGTACCACTTCATGCTGCTATTTAAGAAGCACAGGCTGCTGCAGGAGCTGCTGATCATATTTTACACTGCCATCATTCAGTTTGTCCTTTGTCCCTTTCTGTTTTGTTTGGGTCATCTACAAAATATGACAGGGTCAGACTAAAACAAGTAATCAGGTCTGCAGAGAGGATCATTGGGTCTGACCTTCCTTCCATTTTATACAGGTCTGGGGTCAGAAAAGGGGGCATTAATATCTCTGTAGACCCAACACCACCTGGGTATAATTTGTTTGGACTTTTACCTTTGTTTGGACTTTTACCTTCGGCTCTGTGCTACAGAATGTTATTTGCAAAAACAAGTCAGAGACAGATTCCTACCCCCCTGTTTCTCTGATGAACACAATGAACACCACACAGTTTGAGGAGTCTGCTACTCTTCCTTGAAACAAAACAAACATATTTGCACTATTTTAACTTGTCTTAAAAATATATAGCTTATACATACACATAAATGTGCATACAGTCAAATTCAAGAAATTTGAATAATATTGAAAAGTTCCTTTATTTCAGTAATTTAATTCAGTAAGTGAAACACAGTACATTGATTAATTGCACACAGACTGATGTTTTAAAGCCTGTGTTTCTGGTAATTATGATTATTTTCCACTTACAGGAAAGAAAACATTTGAATTAGAATAAAACAAATAAAAAACATTTCTAATACAAAAATATGGGCTTAATCAAAAATATATTCAATACTTGCTTATAGGTTGGTATTTTCAATAGCTACTTTCAATCTGACAATTAAGCCTCATGAGAATGGATATTCTAATTTATTGAATATAGCTGTATTTGTTATTTTTATTTCTTAAAAGTATATACTCATATTTTGTGTTTGTACATGTTGAGCCTGTGAAAACAAAGTCAGACTCCTTGTGCATACAAACCTGACCAATAGCTGATTTTTATTCCGTGTTTAGCAACTTTTAATGAATTGTTTTCCTTCAGACAGCTTATATGTAAAAGTCACTGGATATTTGTGATCATATGAAAATATTAAAAAAATGTTTGCAATAAAAAAAAAAATCTCCCTAATGTTTGATGTTTTAAGGCATTTGATTTGAATTTTTTTTTTTGAAAGGCTCAGAAGAGTAGAAATCTGCCCCTAAAGATTTTACCAAGTTTCCATCTGCATCAACAGTCTGTGCAAGGTGGCCAAATTTGTACCATTTTTTTTAACTGTGGTCAACGGCCACAAATGGCCTGCAGGCCACTCTTTGGATACCCCTGTTTTAATCTATCCAGAATCTACCTTG
The DNA here is from genome assembly GCA_037039145.1 of Fundulus diaphanus. Taxonomy (NCBI): domain Eukaryota; kingdom Metazoa; phylum Chordata; class Actinopteri; order Cyprinodontiformes; family Fundulidae; genus Fundulus; species Fundulus diaphanus. Next base: position 18,960,337 of record CM073121.1, on the reverse strand, counting down.
TTTTTTCTTGTCGTAGTTACTTGGATGCTATCTGTCACTTTTTTGGGTAAAAAGTTATTGTACTGACTAATTATTATTATTGCTGTTGTTGCTTTTATAATCTGCTCCTGGAGCCGAACCTTACGTGCACCTGACACCACAAGTTTGGCTCCATCTAAAATTTAATCTTAATGTTCTGTACAATATAAAAACTTTATATATATATATATATATATATATATATATATATATATATATATATATATATATATATTAAAGTTTTCTTTAGTTCAATTTGAATTTTACCTCAAAATGATATAGGGGTGTAAAATTGAAATACGAGCATTGAAGACTCTAAATCAGTGAAATAAAAACATTCATCAGGACCCATTAAATTATATATATATATATATATATATGTGTGTGTGTGTGTGTGTGTGTGTGTGTGTGTGTGTGTGTGTGTGTGTGTGTGTGTGTGTGCTTTAAGAATAATATTGAACAAAATTGTCAGTTCATCATGGGTCCAACCTTTCTGGAAAGGATGGCAGGTGTGGATAAAGGTGCTGAATAAAACATGAATTCCACCATGAGATGATGGGGACTTCTTTGGTTTCAGAGGATCCACCCTTGGAGGGCTTTGCATAGCATATAGACTTTGACCATAGGTGTCCAGTTATTAACTATTAACCATGGCACATAAGGCACAGAAGGTACAGATTAGACAAAAACAATGTATGTAGTGTATGCCTGTTTGGTTATTCCCTGAATCCTCTGCAATGCAGGCCTCTCAGCACCATATTTTGCCTGCCTTGCATGCTGAGGTTGTAAATAAAGACCAAGCCACTCATGAGTGCTGCCTCTGCATAGATGATGTCCTAATTAAGATATGCAGTGAAATTGTTGTAGGGTGTTTTCATTTCATGGTTCACTCCACATTCTCTATGTGCCTGCACACATTCACACACACAAACACACACATACACACACACATCAATCCTGTGGTTTTCATCATAAATAAATTGAATATCCTCTCACCAAACTACTTAATACATCTGCAGTGTCACGCTAGAGCGGATTGGGTGATTCCTGTTCTATACTACAGATCATTGCATCCTTCCAACACATTTATACAAAAGGAAAATAAACACTGTGGTCATATATGAGTTCACTAAGAAAGACTCAGTGGATGAAAATATTTTCTGTAAATCTTGAAGTAAACACAAACATAAGAGAAAAAGCTTGAATTGGCATGTGAGCAAAACTAGGTAATAAAAACAGGCTGTCATTCTGGAATTAGACATTTTATACGTTGATTTTAAGTGTGATTTGTGATACACTCAGCACCTCATCTTCAAAGATTCCAAATAAGGAATGTTAAAATGCACGGGAAAAATAAATTAAAGTAAAATTGTACAACTCAAGAAAAAAAAGAAATACCCAGTGGGATAGATCTGAAGGTTTTGGCCAGGACAGGTACAAAGAGAAAGAGGAGGCTCACCCAAACAACTTAAACTGGAAAGGTACCAGGGGTAAAGTGTTCCTGTGGCGAAATCTGCAAGAATATAGGATTACAGGCAGAGATCAACAGAAGGTTCAAAATAAGTAGCGCTGAGGAAAGGGGTTGAAAAAGGAGCTTACAAGCAATCTTAGGTCTCGTCTCATCAAACTTAGAAAGGTATAAAGGGTAAGGAAACTTAGCAAAGAGAAGGAGAAGGAAGACTCAGTTTATAAAGAACTCCTACAACTTTACTAGATCTCTTTTGGGAGAAACAAACTGAGTGTCAGGGGCAGTCCTGATTAGATAGAAGTCACTTGTGTTATCTATTCTTTTCACTTCCTGTTTTATTTTGTACTAATTTCCTGTCTCGTTTTAGGCAGCTTCACTTCCTGAGTTCCTCCCTGTAATCAGGATCTGCCACAGCCTAATGCCATTCACCTGGAGTTTGTGCTCCTCCTTTGTTTGTTGGCCTATTTAGTTCTCACTCATGCAGCTTCCCTTTGCCAGTTCGTCTTTGTTCTTAGAGCCAAGCGGTCCAGCCTTTTGCCCATAGACTTAAGCTTTCTAGTGTTTTTTGTCCCAGCCTGAACTTGGACCTTTCTCCTCCTCTGTTTTTGATTCCTCTGTTGCTACTAGTGATGGTGAGATGAAGCCTCATGAGGCATTGAACCACTTGAGCCAACTGGTTCGAGAAAGGGTTAATTTCTTGAAGCTTCATGTGCACACGAAACTACCTACTGGCCAGGTGTATAATCACAGCCAGCTGTATCTTAACACATGTGATGCATTGATTTTTTGTCTATTATGGCTCTTGGGAATGACTTCACAAAAGGTGTAGGACGAAATCATTTGTCTACATAAATTATGTATACACATATGTGTATAATAAAATATAGTTTGAATGTATTCTCTGTGTGTAATTATTCCCAAAATAGTAGTGTCATGTGATATGGCATGGTGTTTAATAATGTTTTTCTGTGAATCTAGAAAAATGGCATGGGCTTAATCAGGCAAAGGACAGTGAAAGTGCTTGTGGAACTAGGGAGGGGGTAGTGAATAGGCTAATGCTTGTGTAACTTGGATGATTTCATGCATTTTTATTAAGAAACAACAATTTCTCCACAGTTTTTGGTTTCAAACGATTTCTCTTTTTGACACTACTTCTCCAGCCTTTGAAACACGCTGACATGGCACAGATGATGCCGGGGTGCATAAATAAATAAGTGCAAGTTTGTACAGATTGGGGTACAGTGACCGATGATTAGCCCAGTACTCCAGGGGGTTCTCCAGCCTGTCCTGAATCCAACGTCATCCACAATAGTGAAAGGCTGAGTATCCTTCACTATCATGGAGACTAGAGCTTCATCCAGCTCTTGTTTTCTGGTGGCTGGTTAAAAGGGAATAAATACAGTGTCTGTTACCTGTCTTTATTTGCACAACAAGCAAACATACGCATGCAAAAATTGTGATAGTGTGTTTGTAATATAGTAATGCGCCAGTCATCCGCGCGGTTTTGCGCGGATGACTGGCGTCGGTGTCGGTGACACCGACACCAGTCATCTGTTTGTGTTTGGGGGGGGGGCGTCGGTGAAGTCGCTTCTTGCTTCAAAGTATCCATGTATTTTTGCCTGTTTTTTCCCTGCCATTCACTATATGCACGCGAGAAAGCAACAACAAAAAACCGCGTGTTAACGTCAAATAAACATGCAAGCATATCGAGTTAGTTTTTTTTTTTTTTTTGGAATGTTGGCGAGGCGGTAGCGTGAGTGCTGCGGGAAACACTGCTGTGGGGTTTCTAAAGCTGTCAAACCCCGCCCAAAATCTGAGCCACTTCCCGAAGCAGTCACGTGGTACAGCCGGGCAGCGAGGCTTCGGACGTCATCGTTTTTGGCTCCTCCCCTAAATGAAGCAAGCTTCGATACACGCATTACGGAAACGCCCCCTCCATTACTCGACACACGCCTCGAAGCCTCGGCACATCACGTAACATCACTAGTTCCTACTAGATTTTTTGGTGTTTGCATTACAACTACCCTTCTCATCCATGGTGGAAGAGTTCCAAGTAGCAAAATGCAGGGTTGTTATGACCTTTAGAGATTCAAGAGATGACAATATCAGGTATGCAGGGATAAAAACAAGATCAGAATAAAAGTGGAAGGCCTCAGACTTAATAGTGAAGGCAGAAAAAAAATCAAACTTAAGGATATCATTGGTGTAACCTGACACAAACCAGACGCATGTCTCGCTCCGCCTAGCTCCACTCACATACATCTGGGACATCGCCCATTGAAAGTGATTTCCCCAACCAAATTTATGGTCTGGCCAATCAGGACGCAGGGTGGGTGTTTCCTGGATGTGACGTAGCGGAGAAGCGACCGTGAGATTCCAACAACAATGGCGGCTCGCATCGAGGAAGCAAGCGTTAGCATTGATGCTGCTATTTCTTCTGTGCTGTCCAATCTACCTGATATTGTTTCATTAAAAGAACATCAGAGAACGGCTCTGAAGGCTTTTGTTGGTGGAAACCATGTTTTCGCCCTTCTCCCGACCGGATTTGGCAAGCGGTTAGCCGCTAACGAGCGGTTAGCCACTAACCGTTAGCGGTTAGCGCGAACCATATTAGGAGGCCTTTAGTCCTCAACGCGGTCTGCCCGGGATCGACTCAGACCCGCGGCGCTTTGCCGCCTGTCTCCCCCCCCCCTCTTCCTGTCAGCTCACTGTCAATAAAACACGTGCCACTAGAGCGGCAAGCACATAAGAAAAAAAGGGTTTTTTTTCCCTGCGTCGCTCTCATCAGCGTCACGGGTTAGCTTCGGTGTGAGTGGTTGAAATAGCACGTCGATAAAGATGACAGACAAGTGGCTTATCCAATCATATGCAAGAATTTTTGATAAGCCCCAGCCTTCAATAAAGGCAATTCCTATGGCGGTGTCCCAGATGTATGTGAGTGGAGCTAGGCGGAGCGAGACATGCGTCTGGCTTGTGTCAGGTTATCATTGGTGTTCCATGCACAGGAAAGCAGGGGCTGGAGATGACCCACCTCCATAGGTGGGGGAAAGCCAACCCAAAGGGAAAAAGAACAGGCAGAAGCATAGAATCTAGAGGAAAAACAGAGAAAGGCAATAGTTGTAGAGCTAGGATCTCAGGGGTCATGGAAAAAACGGGAACTTCCCAAGAGGAGGCTTACAAGGGCTGAATTATGGAGACTTAAGCCTTTCCAGATCTCCTTTCTGCTGTCTATGATACCCTTCCAATGCCTGTCAATCTGCATAGAATGAGAGACGATCCAACATGTAAGCTCTGTGGGAAAAATGGAACCATGGCACATATCTTGACAGGATGTCAGACTGCCCTGTCTCAGGGTAGGTATAGGTGGCACCATGACAAAGTACTGGCACTGATCGCTGACATCTTGGAGCAGGAAAGCAGAAATGCCCTTTCAACGTCAAACCTCCACAAAAACATTCATTAAGGAGGAGGCAAAGCTACCAGTACCTCCAAAAAACATGACAGCCCAACCATGGGAGCTTAGAGATGATTTAAAGAGAAGGCTTCAATTCCCAGATATCGTTCAGACCACTTTAAGACTAAATGCTGCATTGTTCTCTGCTGAGGTAAGGAAGATCATTCTGATCGAGTTAACAGTGCCATGGGAAGAGGAGTGTGAGGAGGCATTTATGAGAAAGTCAGATTGTTACAAAGACCTGGTGCAGGACTGGTGGGATATGGGTTGGCAGACATGGTTGTACACAGAAGAAATCGGATGTAGAGGTTTCCCAGCTCAGTCAGCTTGGGAGGTGTTGACAGCAGCTGAGTTGACAGGAAGTAAGAGAAAACAAGCAGTGAGAAGATTGAGCAAGGCAGTGCAGAGAGCCTCATGTTGGCTATGGAACAGGCAGAAGGAGTTGAGCTGACAACCAGGAGAGAGTGAGTAGTGGCTGGCCACAGCTGCGGACAACCATCAGGAGAGTGTCATGGTTACGGGTCAAAACACTCGATAATTGTTGGTAACCATCTGATGACACACGTTTTCCCTGATAAAAAATAATCACATTAATTAATTATAATGAATATGTTCTATAGTGTGTTTTATGTACCTCAAAGTGCTACAAACAAAAGTAAAAAAAGATAAAAATGATGAGCTAAATTTAAATAGAAATCACAAAACTTGGAAAAGTTAACTTTGTCAGCTCCTACCCTGCCCCCCTTCTGACAAAGTTTAGTCCAGGAACGAGCCGCACGGTCAGACTCACAGCAAGATTAATATTTTAACAGCTAGATTTACCTCCAAAAACTCCTCACAACAGCGACTTCACCCAAAATATCGCAAACCAAGGTAGCCGTATAATAATCTTGTTTCAGACAACATAACTGTACTTTGTACCCAGAGTTGTGGATGCACACTCCAGGCACCACCCTTAATGTGCCTCCATGATGATTGTTTTTGGGTGGCTATTTATAAATGCCACAATATTTAAGTTCCGCTAGGGTATTTTATTTTTGGTTGTATTACTTAAAGATATTGTTTGCTTCATGCTGCATTAATCTGTCCAAGGCAGACATCTTTTCCCCCATTTATATGATTCTACTATTGTGATTTCTGGCAGACTAAATTTGTTCACATGCACACAGACTCGCTTCATCGTCTGTCATTGTACCAATGTAGGTATTTACATTTGCATATCCTCCCATAAATGTGTGCAGTTTGGTCATAAGCTTATTATTTGTATAATCATGAAGGCACATACGCAATAAAAAAAATCTGGCTACTGTTTCGTTCATTTTACACACACAAATTGTTTTGCATCCGGTATGAAGGTCAGCTTTACAAATGCTAATTAGTTTGCACATGTTTTAATACATAGTTCCCACACATCTGAAATGGAAGTGATCCACGTCCCTAAACTGCCATGTTCGTAGTTACACGCAATGCCAAAAAGAAAGCATATCGATTCTCTTGACCAATGTGCAAAAGAACGATACAGCCAGAAAATTGTTCCTGTGGGGATCGACCCTCATGAGGTAGAGAATAGAAATATGTCAGGCAATGCAGACAAACTGCCTCCAATATCTTATTAGGACATAGTTGTTACTTAGTGAACTCAAAGAGTGCCACAATGGAGGAACTACATGGTGTTTTGACGGCTTTGTAATGGACGTCCAAACTCTTCACGTGAATAAAAAGGTTCCGGAGTGTCATTTATAAAACATTGCGGGGAATCCATACTAAAAGTGTACATACACTAAGAAACAGAAAATGGCGTATAGCAAAAAATATTCAGCTTTATAAAACCACGTACACGAGATGAAGCATGCAATTTTGTTTTAATGATCACAGCTGTACCTGAATGTTTGCGTACCAGGTTCCACCTCAGGTTCACCCCTCTACACGCCCAGATTCAACCATAAGGGGTCAATGCAAGGCACCTCATGAATGTTAATGTATAATAAAAATGGGTCAGCTTTTTTCATCATGGTGATGTGCCAACCACAGAGAAAAAACAAAGAAACTCCAGAAAACTGTCAAAGAGAGGCGTTCATTAAATGAGAAAATCAGAGGTAAAAGCACCTCTTTTGGGTAAGAACTCTTAAGCCAAAGAAGTGTGGCAGCAGTGCCATGATTAGTGCAGTCAGTAAGGAAGGGGGTAGTAACAGGAGCCTGCATGCTTCCTCTCGCAAATAATTTAGCATATCTCTTACCGGTGCTAAGGAGCTATAAGGAATCCCACAATCCTTTGCATGACATGATGTATAAGCATAGCCCACCTCACGGAAATGAATGAAAAGGTCCAGAGAGAAGAGAGCGCACACTTTGTAGTTAATTTTCAGAAGGCTGTAGGCCCAGATTTGACCAGAATCATTCATGTGTGTTTGGGTGACGTAACGACGTACAAGTTAAAATTTGCCCGAAAATGGATTTGGATGGAGCCTCTTAAGTCTTTAGGTTTTTGCTTGGTCATTGTTTTCCTGTTTTATGTTGAGAAATTCATAAATGATTGAAGAGAATTCTTTTTTTTTTTTTTTTTTTTTTCAGTGTCCTGTCTAGCAATGCGGCAATAAGAATTGATGTCTTAATGCCACATAGAGCTTGACAGATTTTGCTTTCACAAGTGGAGCAATCAGCATTTGCCGTAGTGCTCCGCTTGATTTATGCATGTAAATAGTTTTATTGTGATTCCTGCAGGGAGAATTTTAACTTATGTGGACACTACAATGGGAAAGTAGGAGAGTAAATGAAGAACATGAAGAGAAAAAAAAGAGAAAGAGGTAAAAGAAAGAAGAGATAAAAGGGAAAGAATGATAAAACGTCTTCCGTCCGCTTCATCACCTGGAAAGAGAGATGTAAAAAGAACAGCACAACCAACAGACATAGTGTAACAGATATAATAGAGTAACACCTTGATGCCATTGCTAAATCATATGTATTATTATTTAAGCTGACATGTGTAAAGTGATACCTGAGAAAAGTAAATAAATAAATGAATTAATTAATTACGGGCTTTTTTGTATATAAGTGGACACTTAGTACCTGGAACCCAGCACCTGTGGGTGTTTGTGAGAGTGCACTAGTGTCTGTGAAATGTATCCAGAAGGAAATTCCTCGATAGTGGTTGTGGAGAACCAAAGGCCCGCCTTCCCCGAGCACCGAGGCAGGCGTCAGGGGACCCATAACCCCGGACTCCCAAAGGGCCCCCCAAAGCAGGGCACCCAAGAGGGGCCAACATAGGAAATCTGCAACCCCCCCCCCCCCCCCCCCAAGGAAAGAGGAGAGACGACCCCGAGGAAATCCCCCAGCCACCGCAATGCCGAAGCCCCCAGGAGCCGCGGGGACAGGCCCGCGGGCTCCGCCGGCAGCCAGCCACGCTGAAGTGGTCCCGGCCATGGGCCCTGAGGGCCAAAGGCCCCAGGGGCACCCCGCCCCCGAGGCGGGGGCCCGGCCGAGCCCCGGGGGGCCAGGCCCCGCGAAGCAGCCACCGGGAATGGGCTGGCACCCACCCGGGAACCTGCCCCAAACCCGAAGGCCGCCAGTGCGCCAGCGGGCCAAGGCGCCAGTCAGTGAAGGGGGGCAGGACGTGGGGGGATGGGCTCCGCACCTAGCGGAGACTTGAGATGTTCTTGGGAGAGGGAGTGGTTTGGACCGGAACCTGAAGAAAAAAAAAAAACTTGTTCATTCCATCCCACCCTAGTGGATTGAAGAGAATTCTGATATTGATACCTGTTAATCTATAGTCCCTTTTATCACTTACTAAAACAACAAAAACAAGATGCAATGAGCAAGTACAAATAACATTCACAAATTGAGATTTAAACCTGTGGATTCAGCCATTTCTGTCGGTCACCTAATGTGAAAAATTATTTTATTTAAATTTTTTTACTAGCTATTACTATTCTGACAAACACTGAGAGGAATATTCTGACAGACATCCATTCATTTGGTTTGTATAATGCTTTATGCCTAAATGGCTTCAATTAACCTGTTTTCATGTGCCACAATATTTTTACAGAATTTCTTTGAATCAGAAATCCTGGAAAAAGAAATGCAACCTAATATAAATGCTTTGTACAAGACCAGAGTTCAGACAGTTCCATCCATAATTTAGAATAATATTTGATTAATTCATATAACCAAAAAAAAAAGATAACATACTGAATTTCCTCTAATGAAAAACAAAGGTTTATGACATCTTACTGGAGTGTGAGGTGTGTGTGTGTGTTACAGTAGGGAGTGCAGCACAGAGCCAGAGGGCTCAGTGTTTGATCCCTGCCTGTAAAATGGATTATCTGGTGGCAGGAGGGTGAAAGGATAGTAGTGTGTATGTGCTAAAATAAGAGAAAAGTATCAGTGTGTGTGTGTGTGTGTGTGTGTGTGTGTGTGTGTGTGTGTGTGTGTGTGTGTGTGTGTGTGTGTGTGTGTGTGTGTGTGTGTGTGTGTGTGTGTGTGTGTGTGTGTGTGTGTGTGTGTGTGTGATCTCAGTAGCAGACAGCCCCAGGGACAGGGCAGTCCCTGAGGAAACGTGTCTTAAGAAGCTCTCTATGGCTCCAACTAATGCTCACTTTGTCACCCAAACAGGGCGGGAAAGATAATCAATAGCCTTTGATAGCTACTATTAGGGTTTTAACAAGCTTTTCCTCACGCTGGGCTGCTCCAGCAAGGAGAAATGGGGAGAACCAAACAAGTCTTCATCTTCATGTCCTTTACAACCTTTCTATGTCTCTGCACAGCATGCTGTATTTTATCTGTTTGCATTAGGCCTTTTCCATAGCTGGCAACAGCAAACATTAATTTTCACAAAAACCTGATGTTCATATGAGCCTTAGTGTGCTCTGACTATAGTCACATCACAGTGTACGTGATGTAATGACACATAAGTATATAATGTTGTATAATTACATGATATAATGTATCATGTAATTATACACATTACATTTTACGCATGTATGGGTGTTGTTGTGATGCTGTGGGCCTTCTTTTCTTTCAAAACCTTGGGACTTTTTGTCCAACAAGAACATTTTAAAAAGCAAATCTTATGGACTCCAAAAAACTGAACGTCAGTAATCTTTGGGCCTTTGAGCTCAATAGTACAAACAGGCCAAATCAACACCAAAATGGTTCTGAAATGGTTTTAAAAAAAAAACATTTCTTCATGTGAGATTCTTTTTTTAATAGGAAATTAAATATGGCCAAATTAAAAGTTGGATTTTTTTTTTAAATACGTGTGATATTATGCTCCTTTATTAAAACATGAATATAGTTTTGGGCTTTTTACAACTCTTTAAAAAGTAGTGCCAATAAATTACTTCATGTTCTGTGAGGGTGCACTACAATTTTTATTTTACTCAGGTACATGCTCACAGCGTCACCACCAGCATAGAAGAACCTAAACTAAACTAAATCTAATTTGCTACATCTGTATTTCTCACATCATTAGAATAATTGTTCCCTCCTCAGCTGTTTCCCTGCTGTTATCTATCAATTTCCTCCCCTCAAACCCAAATGATGTGTTCATTTGAAGGACTCATACGAGCTTTTTATTTCCTACCTTTTTTTTTCTTCTTTTAATCTCTCGCCACTTCTGTCAAAATTAACCCCTCAGTTTAAATGCATGATACTAATAGCCATAATTAACCCAAAATGGAACTTAAATAATTACAGACCAAGAGGATTGCTCATTCATGAGAACGGCAAATTAATCATCTTTTTGAGTGGCTGATCAAGGTGTATTGTGTTTTATTCCCACTAACAATCTTCATTAGCTGACAAGATCTATTAAATGCAGCTTTGACGGTCACTAGTTTACAACACAAACAAGTCTTTTTAAAATACTATTAGAATTGAAAAAGTGGCTAAATAAAACAGTGTGAAACACCTTGAGTAAGGTCAAATATAAAACTGGGGTCAAAATGGCAAAGGGATACTGTAACTGTGAGCTTGTGAGGCCAAGGTTTTCTCCAAATAAGATGCAATAAAGGCCATTAAAGGGGTCTGGTTTGATTCATTTGCCCATCACAGTTAACAGCCTTCCACAGGGAAGGACAGTAAACAACAGGTTCGAAATGCACATGTTGCAGTGCTTGTATCAAAGTTCCCAAACTGTACTTCCTAAAACAGCTTTCTTTGAATGGCACTGATGCAGAAGTAGAACCTGCTGAAAGGACGGAAGGAAAACAGAGGCCGAGTCAATGAAACCTTATCCGTCTATCTGCGTTCTTGGTTTCCTCTTTATCTCATCCTGCAGTAGGAGGGAGGACAGGGCAGATTTGTTTCTGAGGGCTTTACAGTAATGCTCAGCGGCTGAAATTATTCCTGGAGCCCTGAGTTTAATTATTTCCTCTCGTATCAATACAGCCTACCGATGCAATTTCCGTGTTGATCTGATTAAAGAAATATTACATTCTGCCAGGGCACGGGCAAATTGACTTTGGTGGCAAGGTCTTGACAAGAACCAGACACGCAGCTTTATGCATCAGTAACGGCGTAACCATGTTATCCATGCACTGCTTCCTTTAGTAAAAAGAAAGACGCAGGCTGTTTCCAATGAAGACAAAAGAAGAGAGGAAGAAGATTCTGCATTGAGGAGATGGCGACGACCTGCATGTATACACCTCTGAGAATACCTGTCATCAGGACCATGAGAGCCACATCGCCAGTCCAAACACTGCAATGCAGGTATAAACAATCAGATTCTAAAGTGAATTTCCTTCCACCTTTATTTAGGCACAGTGCATCTGAGTTTTAGGTGCCACGGCCAAGATAAATAACAGTATTTGTTGCAAATTTGGCTGTCAGATATTGATCTTTTTCCATCTTATTTTCTTATTCTTTTCACATATTGTTCATCCCACCCAAGCAGACGAAACATCAGCGGGAACTTCGGTATGGAAGGTATGTTAGCAAAACACTAAAGGTTAAAAAAAAAAAACACGTAATCCTTTAAGCAGCTCATCAGTCCTGCAATCTAGAGAAATTGTAATAATGAATGAATCCAATTACAGAACCCCATTTAATGTGACCACACTGAACTAAAATATAAAACTTTGGTTAATAGTTCTAAACAAATGTCGATGCAGCTGAGGAATCTGGTCATTTGGAAGTGTTCATGCACAACACCAGCAACAGTAAAAACTGTAGCAGTCCTCAGAAGCAATTTTCAGCGCCATGCAAAAGGATGCAAGTTCAACAAGTTCATATTCTTGAACTTGAGTGAAATTTTACTTTGCTCTAGAAGCCGGTCTACCACGCCTATTCACAGTTTCTATTCACATCGCTAGAAATGCACCGTTTGCATCTCAGACCGTTAATTCTCTCCTGAACACGCCTTTAGGTATAACATGTAAATCACTCGCTCCATTTGCCTTGTTTGCGTTCGATACACCTACTTCCTGGAGAGTGTTCTTCCCTTGAGTGGATTCTGCAATCATCCACCACTGCTGTCTTCCGTGGACGTCCAGGCCTCCTTGAGTTCACCAGTGCTCTCTTTTTTCTCAGAATGTACCAAACTGTTGATTTGGCCACTCCTAACATTTCTGCTATCTCTCCGATGGATTTCTCCTTTTTCAGCCTCAGGATGATCTGTTTCACCTCCATTGAGAGATCCTTTGACCACATGTGTGTTCACAGCATCAGCTTCCACACCTGGAATCAACTCCAGACCTTTTAACTGCTTAATTGATGACAGGTTAACGAGGGAAGAGCCCATGCAGCGTTCTTATTTAATTTGCTGTCTTCTGAGTCAATTGTCCAATTACTTTTGGTCCCTTGAAAAAGAGGCAGCTACGTATTAAAGAACTGTAATTCTTAAACCCTTCCTCCAACTTGGATGTGAATACTCTCAAATTACAGCTGAGAGTCTGCACTTTAAGCCCATATTGATTATATAATTGTATCCTGAATATGTTTTCATAAACAGCTAAAATAACAAAACTTTGTGGATGGTTGGTGAATAACTTATCTTATAGAGGTAAAATTCTAAGATTTCTTTACTAAAATCACATCATTAAGAGCTACTTTTTAGTAGATGGCTTATAATTATTTATTCAACCAAATTTTTCTCTGAGCTTTGGACCTCTGCTGCTCCTTCAGAGTTACCATGGACCTCTTAGCTGCTCCGATTAATGCCCTCTTTGCCCAGCTTGTCACTTTAGGTAAGTGGTAGTCCTCGAAGGCTGGTGTCCTGCAACTTTTAGATGTGTCTTTCTACTTTTCTGGATCATGTTGTTCATTATTTAAGCTTGGGACATTGTTTCATAACCTAACCCTGCATTAAACCCCTCCATACCCTTCTCCTTGACCTGTCTTCTGTTCCTTGGTCTTCATGATACTATTTTCTTCCATAATGTTCTCACAGAACCTCACAGAACAGCTGCTTCTACAAAAAGATCAAGACAACTTTGGAGGCAGTTAGTTGCACTGGAGTTACTTAGGGGCATCAGTATAAAGAGGTCTGAATATAAATGTACTCCAGACTTTTTTATGTTTAGAAAAAAATAAAAAAACAATGTATAATTTCCTTCCACATCACAATTATAAATTACTTGGTGTCTTTTATTGAAATTTTATGTTATAAACCAAGACAAAGGTTTGTGGTTATGATGTGGGAAAAAAATGGGGAAAACTTCAGGGAGAATGACTACTCCTGCAATTTGACCTGCTGTTGTGCTTGGAGAGCAAAATTGGATTAAAGGAAAGTTAAATTCAGTAATCATGTAAAAGGAGAAGGACACTGAGAGACTTGAAGAGGAGAGCAAGGGTAAAAAAGTGCAACCATGTGTTGCGGGAAACACCTGTACTCCACACAGGTGTTTTCCACCCTCTACTGCAGGGCCCGTGATTAGGAGCCTCCACGCTTGCCTTACCATGTCAAAGACAAGCTTATCCCCCATCAGTGCAGAGGAGGCCCTGGATAAAATGATGGTTAATTAGGCAGCAAAAAGCTACAGGCTGGACGTTGATGCAAGCAGGGCCTTTTTAAAATGCTGCCGTTCTAGGCACAGATCTGTACATCCTGTATCTACGAGAACAAAGTACGAGGCGGGAGCAAACACAAACAATGAGGGACGAGCAGAGCTGGTCAGAAAAGACTTTAAATGAGGACATATGGTTTAGTTTGTTTAATTGTTGTTTGTTTAATTTAGTTTATTTAATTGTTTAATTGTATTTTTCTCTTGCTGAAACAAAATTTGATCTTTAACCTAGAAAATTGAGTCACAAAGAGTTATAATGAAAGGAATTGATACAATACCATGTCGAAAAGCCCCATACAGAAAGCAAATAGCTACAGCAGAAACAGGTAGAGGAAGAAGATGATAGAAAAGAACAGTATACTGTAAAGTAAATAATGAGTGCTTTTCGTGGCTGATCCGCCTGTACATAGGGAAGCAATCACAGAAAGAGGGAGAAAGTTTAATCATCCACAGCTGAAAAGGCGGGAGGCTAAAGCAGGCCGCATTACTCAGCACTAAACACTTTCACCTGGGCAGCTTTGCTACCCAACATTAAACACTTTCACCTGGTTGGAGGCAGGTTTGCGAGCTTTAATCCTGTTTCACTACAAGCTGAAAGAAAACCTGCTTTACATAACTTCCAAATTGATGATGAGGTGAGGGAGAGTTAATTATGGGCAGCACTGTAGCTTCTGATTTAATAATTTATTTCTCAGGATAGTTTTCCTTCTAAAAAGGTAAAGACCCTGGGGTTAGTTAATGTGACCTATTTACAAAGCCACTTTATACAGTTTAAACTAGATCTTTCCATTCACCACTTAAACTGTTTCCCACCAAATCCAAAATTTCTTCTGGTTTTCTCCTTTATTCTCCTAACACAGCTGATATAACTAAGTAAGGTTTGTTGGTCACCTTGCTTGCACACACTTTTTTGATGGCCACTCAAAAACATTGGCTTTTTGTCCTTAGGCTACTTTAGAACAAATTTGGTGGTATGCTTAGGGTCATTGTCCATTTGGATTAAGGGAACACCTTTAGGCTGGTTTAAATCTTATTTGTCTGACAGATTACAGTTTGTTCATGTTAATAATAAATCTTCTTCAAACTCTAAGGTTGGGATATTGAAAGGGTGCGCAGCTAAAAAAAAAGTTTGGGAACCGCTGCTTTAAAGGATTGATGCTGAAAAACTGGTTCATTCATTTGTTACTTCAAGGTGGGACTATTGTAATTGTAATCGGTATCCCCACCTGTCATGTGTGAAACTGGGGC
Source organism: Fundulus diaphanus (assembly GCA_037039145.1). Taxonomy (NCBI): domain Eukaryota; kingdom Metazoa; phylum Chordata; class Actinopteri; order Cyprinodontiformes; family Fundulidae; genus Fundulus; species Fundulus diaphanus. Next base: position 18,945,150 of record CM073121.1, on the reverse strand, counting down.
TTGAATTCCTAATGGTGAAAACACCTGATGTGGGAGTCGTGGCGTGGTGGTAAGAGAGCTGGGTGTTTGTGTCTTGGAGCGGTCCCCAAAGTTTGGTGGTTCAAAACTCAGTCTGTAACTCTTGGGCCCTAAGCAAGACCCTTGACCACAGTGGGCCACTCAGTAGCACACACACTAGACCACTTGGCAGCACACTGCTCCCTAAGGAAGCTTATTTAAATATGGGAAGTTTTTTAAGCCTTTAGCTGAACTAAAATGCTGCAGCAAGAGTTCTGATGAAAATTATCCTAGCATCCCTTCATTGGCTTCCTGTTAAACCCAGAATTTAAAATGTTTCTTCTCGCATGTAAACCTAATGGAGCACTTTGTTCTCGGTTTAGTGGTGGTTCCTAGAGTCTCTAAAAGTAGAAGAGGAGACAGTATTCTCAGAGGCCTCTCAGAGAGCTTATATCTTAGCCTAAAAATCCCTCCCTAGGAGTCTTAGCTTAAGAGTGATTCAGGTAGTTGCTTAGAGCGACTCTGAGGAAGGAGACGGCAGAAATTCTTGTCTTAGTGTGGAGATGTGGTTGACCCCATTGCTAGGTGTGACGCTTTCTTTTAAGAGCTGTGATTGGTTGATAGTGAAACAAAACAACACACACAAGTAAGCTCCCAGTGATCAAAGGAGAGAAATTAGTGTCTCATGGTGATTAAAAACTAGCAAAATTGATTGACTGTCACACAGTAACAAAATGTTTTGAATCACCTTATTGAGATCCTAATCTTGATTTGCTTATTTTTATGTTTACTCGCCAGTCAATTTACTACCTTTGTCTATTTGAAAATAATGTGTACTCAGCCGTCAGCATTTTACTGGGATGGCCTGCTTGCATAAAGCGGTCGTATTTGGCAAAATGAGCGACATGAAATGGAGAAAAAAAAAAACAGCAGCACATCTGTCTGGTCATCTCTGGGAGTTGAAGGCGTGTTGAAAGTTAAATCGGTCCCTGGATCACGGCGCAAATAGATGGACTTTGTATCATATTGCCGTAGATCAATCTGCCTTTTTTCTCTGTGCGTCTTGGTGCTTTTACGCACCAACGTGGAAAGTTAAGCGCTGCGCATGGCAATCAAAAGTGAGGAGTTGGCATAATTCAATTCAATTTTATTTATATAGCGCCAATTCATGAAACATGTCATTCAATCAGATTATACAGATTGGTCAAAAAATTTCCTATCTAAGGAAACCCAGCAGATTGCATCAAGTCTTGACAAGCAGCATTCACTCCTCCTGGAGAAGCGTAGAGCCACAGGGAGAGTCGTCTGCATTGTCCATGGCTTTGCAGCAATCCCTCATACCAAGCAAGCATGAAGCGACTGTGGAAAGAAAAACTCCCCATTAACAGGAAGGAAAAACCTCCAGCAGCACCGGGCTCAGTATGAATGATCATCTGCCTCGACCGACTGGGGGTTAGAGAAGACAGAGCAGAGACACAACAAGAGAGACAAACAAGCACAGAAGCACACATTGATCTAGTATTCTGTTCTACATTAGATGGTAATAGCGGGAGATCTGTCTTCCCTGGATGATGTCACAGCTAAAAGAACACCAGACCAGGTGTACCTACTATGAAGGAAGAAAAGAGAGAACAAAAATTTAAAAGCTGAAATGACAACAAACAATGCAAATTGGAGAACAGTAGAACTCAGTAGAGTGAGAAAAATAGGCCCTGATGTCCTCCAGTAGCCTAAGCCTATAGCAGCATAACCACAGAGGTAGCTCAGGGCAACATGAGCCACTCTAACTATAAGCTTTGTCAAAGCATAACACAAGCGAACCTCTAGATGACCATGTAGGCTATACTGACATTATCATGCTATACAGAAAATACTTTCTCACCTATTTTATATACTCTTTGTAAATGTCTGCACTTTTTATTCATGATTATCCAACATTGTTCTTATTTATCCTCAATAAAACGACATTTGGTAGAGCTCCCTTTAACCCGTCAGGCGCTGAAACAAATGAATTTTGTCATCCCCTATGGGGATGACAAAGTTTATCTATCTAAATATTATAATTGTATGATTGTTAAAGACGTTTATATTGTTCTTTCCTCCACTGTTTAGGAGGTGGTCGGCCAGACAGCTCTCTCTGTTTCCACCATCTTCCCTGCTTAAGACACTCTTAGCCTCACTAAAAGTCCTCCTCACTACTCCTAACATTTTGTCACTTTAGGAGCTCTCTTAAATCCTAAGATGCTTTGTGAATAACTTTTATCTTACCGAGGTAAAATTCTAAGAAAAATCTTAGAATTCCTAATATTACGTCACTAAGCGCTACTTTTAGTCTTAGGAATCTTTGTGAATGTGAGCACAGATCTTTTATTGTTCAGGCTCCTCTCCTGTGGAAGCAACTCCCTATTTTAGTCCGTGAGGTAGACACCATGTCTGCTTTAATGACAAGGCTTAAAACTTTCCTTTTTGACAAAGCTTATGGTTAGAGTGTCTTAGGTTACCCTGAGCTACCTCTATAGTTACGCTGCTATAGGCCTACCACACATGACTAGCATATGAATCCCTTTTGATGTTTTCATTGAGGGATTCAACCTCACCCTTGGTGGTGGAGATTACATAATCATATCTTGATTTTTATTGTTATTTTAACAACACTAAGGTTTAGACTTTTAAATACTTTCAAACCTTATACTGCAACCTAAATAGTGTAGCTTTTGTTATTGTTCACACTACGTATGTGCTCCCTTTCCTCGCCTCTTTTCTCTCAGGGTTAACCTTGAGGGAGCAGAGAGGAGCAGAGTGTACGGCCCGATCCAGCAGGGTAGAATTCAGTCCGGTCAGACGGTTCTTCTTGGCTCTCTATCCCCTTGGCTCTGTCCATTGGTCAGTGGCACCTCCACAAATTTTTGTCTTACTGTTAAGGGGTCAGCAACAGTAGCTGTGTTCCCACAGCTACTGAAAAAAATACAGTCTCTGTTTGGATAAATCTTTCCTCTGTTTTAGAAAAAAGTTGATTCATATTTCCATATATCCCCAAAATACTGTTGAAGTCTTGTTCCATAATGGTAAACCAAATATTGATATTACTTCATCTTGTCTTGTATCCTGGGGAGGATGTATCATTAGAACCAAATTTATACGGCTAATTATTAGACACAAAAGCTATTTTTAAACACAAAACAACAATGCAGGATGATGGCACATAAAACAGAGGTAAGATTCAGTATCGGGGGTGGGGAGCTATACAGACAATGCAGGGGAAATTTGCGATCAGAGCTCCACTTCTCCGGGCATCCCATTCAATACACAAAGGGGGTTGAAAGGCATGCCTACAATCCTACACACAGCCACATGCCTGGATGCATTCACATGTACTTAAACTCGTAATATGAGCATGCGTGCACCAAAACATTGACTGTACCTACATACTGTATGTTCCCTGCAGCCATAAACAATCCTCTGCAACCCAATTAAGAGAGCAATAATAGTTGAAGTGATGGAATTGAAAAATGAGGGTCAATGTGTGAGCGATAGTCAGGACCATATCTAATGCATTCACACAATTCCTGATTTTGCTAAATTTAATTTATTTATTGCCAAAACATGAAGCAGGAATTTCTGCTATAAAGGTTTTGACTTTTAAATCATAGGTCAGCCTTCTTTTTCTTTTTCTTACTTTAAATTGAACTTGGTTTTACTAAATCCCCCTGACTAAAATTGAACTTAACTGTTCATTGCTGGGACTGTGTGTCCCAGTAATGAACAAATGCATGTCTAAACCATTATTCACTGAGAGATAAAATGCATTTTTTGACTTGGACAACACTGGGCCGCCAAATAATTGGAGAATGTCAGAATGGAAGATCCAGAATCTTACATTTTTATCACATACGTGCTTGGTGAGAAAGCAGTTTGTGAGATCGGTGTCCAGAATTACTCAACACTGGCTGTGTTGAGTAGGTAGGCAGAGTCGCAGGTGAAATGAATGCAGGTAAATGGGTCGACAACAGGGGTTGATGGCGATAATACATCTAAACGTTAGATGTCACCCGCCAGTAAAAATCAGAAGAAGAAGAAGAAGACAACAGGTGTTGCCAATGAGCAGAGCAGAGTGGCCCACAGCCAGACCGACTAAAACACAAAGAACGCATTACAGTAGGTTAGTTTATGTAATGGGGTCCTTACAAGTCTTTCTTAAAATCAATAAGGTAGCTGCACCTCATCCAAAACGCTGTTGCCAAAGTCCTGACCAACGGCAGGAAAATGAATCATGTCATGGTGCTGACATGGCACTTTGAATCGTCTTGTTACTGAAAAGTGCTATATAAATAAACTTGCCTTGCCTTCTCTTATCTAATCCCTAAATGTTACAGTAATTGTTTTTCTATATATTGTATTTAATAGTATCTAGGAAGCTGTCAAAAAAAGTGTAACCACACTCTTCACATTGTGTATAAATGGTGCTATGCAAATAAACATACCTTGCCTAACATAGTTTAGTTACATCACACTTTTGATACTTATTTAATTTTCTCTCTACATTATATTCTCTTTCTTATTTCTAATTCAACAAAAATGTTTAATAGATATGGTAGGGAACTTTACTGAGCCTACCTCTGAGTGTTATTAAATGAATTTAAACATTAAGCGATGATCTTCTCTAACTAGGTAAAAACTGACATTCTGAGCATACATTAAGCCCATCTGACAGCAATATTATTCCATGTGAGGCTATACTATGCGCTGGCAGCACAAACAGGATTTTGCAGCCAGCATGCTAAGAAACAGGGAAATATTAAACAAAGAACAGAGCAGACGTTGAAAAATACCTGCTGGCCCAATACTGACGCTCCATATGCCCAGCTCAGCTCTGGCTGCTGGCTGACCGGCCGGTATGCCCACTCTCTCAGGCTTAAATACACACTCACAAATACATGCACACACATGCGCCGCACGCTTCACTGGGGACAAGCCAGCAAGAGTAATCCTGGCCTACTTTTCTGCCCAGAGCATCCTGAAGCTCTGACTAACCACAACAAGACTACTACTACTACTACAGAGGATGAAGAGGAGATTCAGAAGGCTGGGTGATGGATCATAAAAGAAAAAGTGATTGTAATAGAAAGAACGCTGAGGGACTGATGTTTAAAGGCTTTTTTGTTTTAAGTTTAGGGGGAAATGGACAAAAAAAAGAATTCAGACAATGAGAAGGAAGGCAAAAAGTGAGCCAGTGTATATAAATCCTTGAAGAAACTGCTTTAACACCTGGGTGTCGGCCAAACAAGATTTATTTTACAAATAAGAGTTTTAGTCTATTTTTACTTGGCTCTGATTGACAAGATGAAACACTCTTACATAGATGATGGTGGTAAGCAATTACCTCAGACTCTTCTCACCACACACTTGAAACCAGGTATTTACATATGTTGTATAAAAAGACACAGACCTGTTTTTGGGGGGTACTGACATGGGCTGAAAGTCCATTCAGCGAAGTGGAATTACTCCACAAGCAACATAAAAAGTCTAGAAAAGTCAGGATTATTATGTTATGCCCAGAGCAACAGAGAACCCGACATTTGAGCCAGACACAGTGTCGCGCTTTATAAAGTTTATTAATAAAGGCAGACAAGAAAAGACCTGGAGCAGACAGGAAAAACAGAAATGAGCAGAACCTGACGGAGCTAATGCAGGCAGCTCACAGCGTGAGCTGACAGGCAGAAAGGGCGGAGATGGAGACACGTCTGTAAGCCAGGCAGCTCACGTTACATCACTGTGTATGACCCAAGCCTGGCTTACAGGCTTGGGTCATACACAGAGAGGCAGATAATGTGCAGAGAAATATGCGGGCAAGGCAAGGTTCCTGTTTGTGAACCAATCCGGGTCTTGGTCAAGAAGACAGAAATTCAATGAGATGTCCAATAGGGACAAGGCGAGACAAGGAATTCTAGAAACCCGAACTTGATCATGAACAGGAAAGGCAGCAAGGAATGCTGGACATCTACTCACATTTGGCTTTCAATAAGCTGGACTCAACTGACTGGAGAACTGCAGTACAGTAAGGGTTGCCGATGACTGGACTTCTATAGGAAGAGGCTCACATGTGCATCTGATTGCAGGAGGAGTGTAAGGCCGGGTACACACTGACTACGTTCCTTGTACGCTCCGTCCTTCCTCTGCAAAATGTGCCATGCAGCAATCCAAACTGGATGTGTTAATGCTTCCAGAAAGCCACGCCTCCCTCTCCCCTTTATTTTGAAATAATACCGGAGCCACTTTACACTTCCTGGGTCTCACTTCCTGTCTGGCTCATCTGGTTTTTAGAAATTGACACGTTTTGACCTGTTTCATCACAAATATACCCGATCTGCATTTCTGACTAACATCGGGGGAGGGCTGTCTTTCATACCATGGTGCCATGGAGCCTGTGGGAAATACCCTATTGATTAAAATGGCTTTTATTTGCGACGGAATGGAGTACGCACAGATGATGGTGTCTAGCTGGGCTAGAACATGACAAGATTACAATTTGCAAAAACCTTTATATGTAGAAACATGCAGTCTAATTAAATTAAAAATAACGCGTTGAGACTTCATGACCATCATTACATGTAAAGAAAAAAGGGGGAAGCTGGCAAACCACAATATCCCAGCTGTGAAGTCCAGGGGTGGCAGCATAATGTTGTGTGGGAGGTTTACTGGAGGAGGGATGGGTGTGTTACAATAAAACAGATTCCTCATGAGAAAAGAACAATATATGAAAATATTGAAGCAGTATCGCAAGATATACGCCAGAAAGTTCAAACTTGGGCACAAATGCATGATGTTAGGTAAACTGCCAAATTAGTCACAAAGTGCCTTAAAGACAGCAATGTCAGCATTTTGGAGTGGCCATTACAATCCCTAAACTCAGTAGCATAAAAAATTATGGGCATACCTGAAATGTTGTGTAAGAGCATGGTGGCCTACAAACCTGACTTAGTTAAACCAGTTCTGTTTGGAAGATTGAGCCAAAATTCCAGCAAACTATTGTGTGTCATATCCACTGATCTGTGTGCAGGTTGTTTGGGCGTTTGTCATTTCTCCCAGGACGTGACTTGCATGTGCAGCCTTTACAGCCAAAGCTTGTTAGGCTCATCAGAAGGAGCTTTTAAGAGGACCCGGATCAGACACCAGATCCTCTGATGACATTAGTGAGTTTCCAGAAGATCCCTTTGATGCTCGTGTTTAGAAGATCTTCAAGGCATTATGTGCTGCTTTTTGAAATCTTTTAGCCTACTTCATGTTGCCAGGCAGGTTCGGCTTAAGTGATTTCTTGATCACTACAGGTCTGACTATAATCAGGCTTGGATATGGTTTGTGAACTAAAAGAATAATTTTCCCTTTCTAGTCCCACAGAGGGGAAATTTGTCTCTGCGTTTAAAGCATCCCTTAGGGAGCAGCATGTTGCCACAGTGAGTGGCGCACAAGGAGCAATCTGTGGTCAAGGGGTCTTGCTCAGGGACCCAGAGTGGACGACAGAGTTTTGAACCGCGACCTCTGCTTCCTCTCCAAGATGCAAATGCCTGGCTGAATAAACATTTAATTTGTGATTTCACAAGCGGCAATTGCATTTCCATGCAGGCCCAGGTTGGTTTGGATACTTTTTTCCCTCAATGTATGAAATCATAATTTCAAAATTGTATGTTGCATTTACTTAGGTTATTTTTTATCTAATATCAAAATGTGTTTGATGTTCTGAAACATGTAAGTGTAAAGGCAAAAACTGACGAAATGGGAAGCGGAGAAATAATTTTTCACTGCATTCTAATTCTCTCAATACTTAATGGATTAAAGAGATGTTTGATTTGGTTTGTGTGCAAGGAGCAAAGAAGAATAATGATCAATCCCAAGGCCTTTCGCCCTCAAAAAAAGTTCTAATATGCTTTACTGGAGTAGGGGGATGGGTATTTAAAGGGTCAGGTCAAATGTGCACTGCCTCCAACCAAACACACAGTTGTCCCATTGCTCTCATCGCTCTCACTGATGAAAGGTGTGTCTCTGCTCATGGGTCGTTGGTTGCGGGCTTCTCCATGGACGGCTCATTGGAGAGTGCCAGGATGCCTTCATCTTTCACAATGACAGGTCTCGGACACTGGGGCCTCCTGACAGACGATCCATATTTCAGCAGAGGGGGAGTGGAGCTAATGACCTTGACTCCAGGCCTTGGCAATGATCATGTCTAGATTTCAAGTGTCATAAACTAATATCAGAACCCACCAACAAAGGAGGGCTGTTATCATGTTGTGTGGGCAAGACCCAACAAGAAAGGGTAGTACATCACAAAGTAATTTGTGTTTTATCCACATTTGTAACACGAAAAGATTGCCTCACAAACATCTTGACTTTTCACGATAGAGGAAATTACATTTTAAGCTTTAATTCTCCATATCTCACAAAATCCAACTGTGTTTAACTCTAGTTATGAAGTAGAAACAGCACACTATCATATCTTTTCTACAATTGTAATGTTCGTTGGGAGTGTAGAACTGATACAGCCTTACTGACTATGTGTTTCCCATTGGTTCGTTGACCTACAGGACTGTGGAAAAGCTTTAAACCACCCTCTCTCTTTTTTTCTTTTTTTTCCCCCTTGCTTCCAAGCAGCCAAACCAACAGTTTGTGTCGATCCTGGTGAAACATCAAAGGCATCAAGGGACAGAATAATTTATGCGTTTTTAATCTAACGCAAAACATAAAATATTTGTATTTCTCCCGTTTCAACTGCTTCGGTGCCGGTGGTCCAATTGCCCATCGTTGTGTTGGGCTTTACCAGCTGATGGTCCCCCCCCCACCCCATCCTGATGATGGGGTTCACATCCCGGGTCTGGGGTCCGGATACCCCTTTGGGGTACCGGTACCTGGACCTGGGACTATAGGATGTGTGCGGTGAATGCGAATTTGTGTACTGCGTCCCGTTTTTTTTGTAGGTAAGAGTGTATGCATAGGGTGAGATCGAGTGACTGTGAATGTGTACGTAGTTTTCTGTTTGTCTGTTTGACAGGTTGGGTTTGGACTGCCCCCTCTCCCGGGACATGTCAGGCCTCCACTAAGTGTGGAGCCCATCTTTGGCTCCTCACAACCACTGTTGAGCATTTTTCTTATGGATAAACCTTATATACACAAGTGCACTCTCGCAATCACCTACAGGTGCTTGGAACCAGGTGCTTACAATTTCACTTTTATACAGAAAACCGCTATTATTAGTGTTAGCTGTCATGTTATACATCTTGTAATAAATAATATGGTGTATTTTTAGTGATATTAAGGCGTTGGTTGTTTGTACCTGTAATACTTTATTGGTTAGTTTTGCTGTTCTTTTTATATCTCTCTTTGCAGGTGTAGACGCAGACGCCGAGGATATTATCTTGTTCTCTCCTTTTCCTCTCCATTTTTTCACCTTTTCACCCTCATAGCATTTTGTCTCATCTTCTTCTCTTCTTTTTTCTCTTCTACCTTCCCGTTTTTTTTTTGTCCATTGAACATGAAATAATCCCAGGATAAAATCTAATTAAGCTTTATGCATTATAATCAAGCGGAGCACTATGGTGTAAGCAGCAATTCTCTACTTGTGAAAGAAAATCTGTTGGGATCTTTGGCATTGAGACAGCAATTCTTAATGGTTCACTGCCAGACAGGACAAAAAAAAAAAAAAAATTGAATTGAGTGCTGTGGACCGTATTTTCATGTCGTATTTCAATCTGAGTTTGAGGTTGAAATGGTAAAAATGGTTCATGTGTTGTTAAATATTTATTTCTATAAACACACATGCAGAAAAAATTTGATGCTTTGTCATACCGATATTTCATTATGTAGCACTTGTCGATGTAAACCATAAGCAGAGAGAAGTACTCCCTTTCTTTCCTCTGTTCAGAATTTGCAGAGCCACACTGACTGACATCATCACTTTGATGAGAACGGGGACAGGAGCCCTGATCAGAATCAAGTTATTGTCCCTGCTTGTCTTCACGGTTCCATTAAAGTCAAGGGTTTCCACACATAACAATTGATGGGTACAGATCAAGTGACTGCAATGCCAGCCTCTCATTGATTAACCTATTCACAAGTGTGAACACACCTATTCATACCTGAGCAGAAACACACATTGATCACCAACCCAAAACTGCTGTCTTTGACCCAAATAATGCATAATCCCCCTTTCTGAATGAGCAATTAAATAGCAGCAATAACAATGTACCCACATGTTAACTTGACAGCTGCATCAGTTCCAACTTGCAGAGATATATAAAGCTTAAACAGTTAACATTTACCACTTTTTTTTACTTATTTATTTATTTATTTGTTTGTGTTGCTGTTAAATTATGTGTGATTTAAAAGATATTTGTCTGTTCAATGCACAGAACACAAATATTGGAATGCAGTGCTGTAAATTAGCCAAAGTGTCGGTGATTCAGAGCTCTTGTCCTGATACAGTTAACTATTTTAGTCACAATATCAACAACATGGTTCATCTTTGCCACTGCCTTACACAACACTTGTTGATGTATGATACATGTCACCTGCAAGCTGGTCCCATTTCAGCCCCTACTTCTCCACACATGCATTTACCCACATTAGATCACTTCCAGTTGTTTTCCCTTTCACTGACTGCATGGCTGCCAGTTCTTCCATTATTTTAAAGTATGTATTTATCCCATGTAAGAAAATTCGTAGTTGGACAGTGTCACAAGCATCACAGGTCTCATCCAAGGCCAGGGAAAAATAATCAAAACTGACCACGCTGTTCCTCAGCTGAAGCTCCAGATTTCCCACAATGTCCTCAACTCTCATCATTACAGTACATCTGGAGAGGAGCACATCCTTAAAAGCTGTCTTTTTCTCTGAGCCTATGAGTGCTCCAGGGTCCACCAAACACCACGTGAACGCACAATCAGAAAACGGTTTTGTCACGGTTCAGTTTTGGCCTGGCTGTTTTTTCTGTTATTTTCCAGTTACCTCCTCCTCTCACTCAGCAATCAGTCACACCTGTTAGGCACTAATCAGTCAGAACTCACTCCACCTGCCAGTCTCTCTATATAAGCTCACCTCTGTTTGCTCCTCGTCGCCGGCTGGTCTTCAGTCTCTACCTACACCACGCCTGTCTAGTCCTATTCTCATCAGTCTCCACTCACTCCACGTCTGTCAGCCACGTTTGCTCCCTGCTTGTTGCTGGATCACCTGTTACCTCTGTGCTCCAATCCTGCATCGCCAAGAACTCTCTTGCTCTGCACCTCTGGTTCGTCAGCAGCCCTGCATTTCCAAGAATTCTCTCTCACTGCATCTCCGGTTCGAAGGTTGTCCTTGCACCTCCAAGTACTCATTCACAAGATCCAGCTCTGTGTTCTCCAGTCTCTTCCAGTCAGCCTGCTCCTGCCCCCATCATCTCCAGTCCGGTAACTAACTCTGGTCATCATCATCCATAACTCAGTACTTTCAATAAACTTCAAAGAAACAAGCTCTGTGTGTGCGTGCTCTGTCCGGGTTCACAAAGACAAATCATGACAGGTTTACTTTTCTTGGCAATTGTGTGAGGAATGACATAACTCGTCTTTACAGCTGCATCTCTGGATGTGCAGAGTGTAATAAAAAAATCCTGGATGGTTTTGCAGGCTGGCTATAGCAAGGCATCCGATTTCCTTGCACACTCCTCAGACAAGTTCTTGTTTCTCTCCTTGTCTTTGGTCACTAAGTGGTGATTAAATTTGTAGTCTATGGGCACAGCCACTTGTGCACCTAAAACCTTTGGCATCTATAAAAAATAAATAAATAAATTGTGTGTATGTGTGTATATATATATATATATATATATATATATATATATATATATATATATATATATATATATATATAGTTGTCCATGTCAGAATTCAGCTTCACCTTCTTTTTTTTTGCCATCCGCTACCATTAGCTATGTTTACATGGACAAAATTTCAGATTGGATTAAAATATATTTGGTTTCAATAATCGAATTGTACCATTTATATGGACACACAATCATAATGTACATGTATATGCACCTGGCTTTATTCAGAATATAACCACTCTGACATGCGCAGTTATCAAATTTCCCTAAAAACACACAGAGGAAGTAGTACTTCTGTCTTTGCTAAACAACAAAAAATAGTAAACAAAGAAGTATTATATGAGTTTGTTTATCTTCCGAGTGCCCAGGTTGGACTTGCATCGGGTTCTAATTATGGTTGAAATGTTACTGATTAAACATTATTTTTGAGCTCTTTTATTTTTTCGAACAGAAAGGTTGTATCGGGAGCCCCAACAGTTTTGCACATGCGCACTCAGGTCAGTTTGCCACATTGGATTAACTTGAATCTGTCAAGCGTTTATTTCCAGAGGTGGAAAGTAACGAAATACATTTACTCAAGTAACTGTATTGAGTAGGTTTTTTGTGTATTTTGTATTTTTCAAGTAGTTTTTAAAATCGGTAATTTAAATTTTACTTGATTACGTTTTGAGTGAAGTATTGTATTTCGTTACATTACAAATCCTATCCGTTACTGAGTAAAAAAAAAAAACTTTGGAAAACCGAAAGAAAGACAAAAAATCGCGCCCGGAACCACTACAGTGAGTGACGTGATCAGCATGTAGATCTAGGCTACCAGGCGCCAAGTCTTTCTGTACTCCTCACCAGTTGGTGGCGGTAATGCACACCGAAAAGCTGTTTGCCAACCGCCAATAAACTCTATAAGAAGAAGAAGTCTTTCTGTAGGAGATTGGGAACGAGATGGAGGTGGATCAGGAGAGCGACGACGGTTCAGAGAACGTTTCACTAGAAATGCTAGCTGAAACATCGAATTCTGCTGCCCAAAACGGCGAAAATCCTTGGCCACATTTGAAAGACTGCTTTTCATTTAAATTCAAGAGGGCCAACAGTATCATCATGCAATGCCAGATGTGTCTGCCAAAGGTGACTGAACTGGCAGCATTCAATAACTCCACATCTAATCTGCGGAAGCATGTTTTGGTAAGTATTTAGTGCATTGGTACTTCAAACAAAGTTTTCATGACTAATAGCCAATTAGCAAAACAACCTGTTTCGTGGCATTGCTAATTTTGTCTAGCACTAGCAACCCGTAGGGCAACGTCGTAGGCTATGTAGGACACTGGCTAAATTAATTAACATACTTCTAATTAGCTCATACGGGCTAAGGTGTGTATAAGGTAGTTGCTAGTCTGAGCTATGAACATTAGCCTCGGTTGAACAAATAGGCTGGGCCCCACCGAAATATTTTTTTTTAGAGAATTGTAGTATGAGGCGCTTTGCCTGCTGTGACATTGATAATTGTCAGGTTAGCATTCTAGGTCACTAGGCAAATCCTTCCACTCGGCAGCCATAATGCAACACATTTTGGGCGCCAGAGAATGTCTAAAAAAGGTTTTGGCAAGATGGCGCAAGCGGAAAAACAACTGCGTGAGATGTGTAAAACCTTTCTTTTTAGTAAAATCTGTGTATACAAAGAATGTTCTCAATGCTTGAGTTCATGTTTAAAGACCCTGGTGATACTTCGAGCAAAGTTTCATGTTGTGATGAGATTTCTTAGTGTTTTAAAAATAGCACTACCATTCAAAAGGCCGTTTGATTTGAAACGACTACGGTCAATCTTGAAAGTGGCGCTTCATCCTTGATGCTTTTATACAGACGTTTGACTTGGGTAGGCTACATTCACATAAAGACCCTAGGTTGCATTTTGGTGAAAGTTGCGTTTTAAACTGTTTTAACGGTTACTTTCATTTGTTCAGGAATCTCTGTTAGCAAGAAGTGTTCTTTATGAAATGTCATAGATAAAATGTAATGACTATAGAAATGGAAAACTTTTATCTATCAAATGTTTTCATTTCGGTCTGTTGTAATGAACACTACATTGATTGATGTACTGATGAAAGCCTTTTCTTTCTTCACAGAGGAAACATCCATCTAAGATGACGGCTTTTAGTCATGCAAAGAGGGACCATCAAACCCCAAATCCACAAGCACCAAAACCAAGCAAGCAAGCGAAAATATCAGATGCAATGTCAGTGGGAGGCAACCGCCGTGTGACACAGGGAAAGATCGACAAGCTCATTATTAAGTTAATTTGCGAGGGTCTTCATGCATTTTCTTTAGTTGAAATAAATTATTTCCACGTTGATCAGATTGTGAATTGCCATAAACCACCCCTCTCATTCGGGTTACAATTCCAAATGAGCATAATCTGATCATAATATTCTGATTGGTTTGTTTACATGACGCTTTTTTGTTCATGTAAACGTAGGTATTTTGAGGTTTAGCTGCCCGGCATTGGTTGTAGCTGTGCATGATGGCACGTATGTTGCTCTGTCAGTAAAATATTCATATCAAATAAAACAAAAAAAAAAAATCTTAGTTGGCCATGTAGTTAGCCTACATGTACACTGAAACAATAAGATAGCCTTTCTGTAGGTCTGCAGGTGTCTTTTTGTTTTGTGTGTTTCTTATGGGACTCACAACAACTTTGACAAACTGAAATAATCCATGCTCTCTCTAAACTTGTGGCTCTCTGTTGTGGTATTTTTCATCTCCTGATCTCTCTTTTTTTTTCTTGTGTATTTGCATCCAAGATATCTCTAACATGGATGAACAATTGAGAATATAAGACTATTGTGTTTAATCTTCAAAGCAGGTGGTTTTTAAACATCTGCATCTTATTTTTTGTAAAGAAAAAAAATTATTGTGTATTTGCATTCATAGTTGATTTAATAACAAGTGCTAGACAGTTCAGACCTTTTAATTGTAGCTCATTAAATTGCACATCTGCTTCACAACTTCATCACAATACAAATCCACAGGGCTTTTTCACAGTTTGGAAATGAGTCTGGGCTCCATTTAATCAAAAAACACTATTACTAGACTGGCCAAATCTAAATTTGCTAATTCTTTAGCTGTTTTTTTTAAACAGCTTTGAGATTTCCACATGATATTATTCACCTCAGAATGAAACTAGCATGAAATCACAAACATATGTTTAACCTAGACTGTTGTGGTCTATTACATGCTGATAACAGATTCCATAATACACTGGTCTGTGGTTTTTGAATGTTTGCTTCTTTTGTAAAAAATTAAAAAAGAGCTGCATGCATCATCAAACCACTAATATTCACTCTCAACTGCACTCTTGCTGATGCTAAGGGATGTTTGCTCCAGAAGTTGATAAGTATCTTTATTTTGTCAATGCTGAGCACCATGTTGTTCTGTTTGCACTGGTCCCCTAGCACTCTGACTTCCTCCCTGAACATGATTCATTCTTCCCATGAATGAGTCCCAATAGGTTGGTATCACTAATCACTACACAAATGTACTGATTAGGTTTCACTCCAGTGTGGAAGGACAGACAGATATTAACAATGTGAAAAGTAGTAGACCAAGCACAATACCTTCAGGGATCCCAGGACTCAGCCAGGATATGTTTTTTGTGGTTTTTCAAGGGTGTCTTCAGTAGGAACGTTCAACATCCAGAGAAAAGGGGCAGTCTTCAGACCAAGCAGCGAGAGTCTCAGCCTCTAAGTGATAAATGTCTGTTTCAATCTGTGTTTAAATATGATTTTAGACACGCAAAAAAAGTGCAGCCTCTCAGTGCTAGATGGCACGGAATTTGATTTGTTATAATTTAACTACAGAAATTATTTTAAAGGCAATAATAGCATTTTGACCTCACGGAAAACCGAGCCGTTAAACACTCTTATCTCTCCAAAGCCCACTGAGACTCACCTCATGGAATACAGCCACACATGTTCAGTCTCTAGAAATAATCATCAAATACTAATCACATAATCATGCAGGCAAAGGGTGTAATTATATAACTTTTTTTCTCTAATTCTACCATTGTAAAGCCTTTAGGGCTGTGACACAGTAACCTTTCATGTGCCGAACACCACAGCTGGAAATTAAAATAAGAAGGCCATTATAAAAAGATGAATGAATAAGGGTAGGGAGTCTTTTCATAGGGAGCATGAAACTGAACTCCTGCTTATGAATATGCATATTCATATGTGGTCTCAGTCGGCATGAAAGACAATAGGGGCTCCGAAGTTTGCTGGCCCCACTGGGTGTATTCAACCCAATCTGGTACAAAGACACAAATTTTCCGCTGAGGCCTAGTCGGCGATGGCATGGAGGAAAGCTCAAGCACCCCTGAGCGTCCCTGAATCAGACAGACAGGAAGTCGTCCTGCAGATACCCCTGTCCCCATGGCGATTCCCATGAATTCCCACAATTCCACTGCCTCGTTGGTTGGTTACGTATTCAGCAGAGTGCCGCTGTGCTCCCCTTGAACCCAGTCATAAAGGCAAAAGAGAGAGGCCAAGAGACGGAAAAAATGATATTCCATTCACCGTCACAACATGACCCAGATAACAGTAGATAGCCCTTTTTAGTCATGATAAAATTGTCTTTGTGTCTGAAGTTACAAGAGTGAAAAAAGAAACAAAGAGCCAAATTAAAAGGGGGTGCTTCAAAGGTTAATCCTTTACAAGGGAGATCAGAGCATCCCTTCTTTAAGGAACAGAAGAAAATCTATCTCTTTTCTCTTTCCCTCCTTCCACTTTTATGCCTTGCCATAAAGAGTGGGTTTTATGTACACTGGAATGGCTGAGGCTCACAGAACATGCATATGAATGAGAAAGAACCACATGGGACCAATATATCTTTACAAACAGATCTGCAAATATATAGACCGAGGAATGGGACATAAGAAAGGAGAGGAAAACGTATAAAAACAGATATAAAGGAGGATAAGAAGGTAAGCAAGACGAAGGAGCAGAAAAGAAGGGCTGAGGGGGATATGATTGAGGGAGGAAGCGACAGTCTGAAGCAAAATAATGGAAGAAAAGCAGTCTGGAGCTATAATCACAAAACCAAAGCTGGAGGAACAAGGTAGACATGCAGCCTGTATAATGGCTCCCATATGAGATTGCTATTGAGGGCCTGGCTTCGGCTCTCTACTGGGATTACAGTCCCAGCAATGAAGGGCTCCTCTTCAAGGCCCGTTCCTAAAACCTGCTAAAAATAAATCAAACCTTGAAATCTGACCTGGGCTAAGGACTTCAAAGATGTTTTTTTTATATCAGAAAAAAATACATTACAATACACTCTATGCAAACAAACTATGAAGGTTTTAATAACTAACAACCAAAACATATACAAAACCATCTAGCTTACTTGTTTTTAAAACAAGGTAGCAATACACTCACTCAAAAAGGTGACTTATATATACCATACCATCTTTATTTCTAAAGCACTTTAAAGTGAACTAGGGGTCATAAAAACATACAGGAAACAGATAGGTTGAACAAACTCAATGACTTGTGTATATTAAACTCTTTTGATATAAGTGATGTTGTCATAATTCTTAGAGTTGTTTTAGAGTCAATTAAAATGGGCTCCTAAGTTTTGAGCTTATTCATACAAGCCAGGATCTAGTGTTAATTTAAATGAGAGCTGTGAAACTCTAAACATGTAATTAGTTTACTTTTAGCTGGGAAATCTATCACTTGATCATCCACAGTTTTGCTGTTGCAATAGTTTAGGGTTTTTGTTTATCAAAGAGGTTTTCTGTGGTAAAATGTTAAAATAGTCAACTATGAATTCAAAAATTGCAACTCACTTTATTAAAACTGACTCTGTGAATCAGTCCCCTTTTGTATACTTGATGCTTTGGGGGTGTGGTGGCCTAGTGGTTAGAGCACCATGCTTGTGTTATGAGAAGGCTGCAAGAACCTGGTTCAAACCCAACCTGCCACTAGGGGACCCTGAGCAAGACCCTTACCCCTAGGTTGCTCCCCAGGCGGTGTAAAGCTGCCCACTGCTCCCTCAGGGATGAGTTAAATGCAGAAGACAGTTTTTGTTGGAATGTACAATTGCAATGACAAATAAAGATTTGCGGTATTTATTTATTTGATTGATTCATAAGCCAGTTTGAATTCTACTGATAACAAACAACTAAAAGGGCTTTTTTCCCATAATTGGGTAAATAGCCCGATGTCCAAAATAAATGAAAGCATATAGATGTTCCTAAAACCTGAAGATCTGTTAGTCTTGGGTGAAGCAAAGTCTGAATTCTTGGACACAAAATGTGAACAAATGAAAAGTTTCTCTGCCTTGACCACTCATAGAATCTACAAATTATTGAAAGGCTTTTTGTAAGCCTGAAAATGTAGATTAAATGGATGATTGAGGATGTTTCAAGTGAGGTTCTGTTAAAAGGTGAGAAGCAGTTAATATCTAACCTGCAGTAGACAAGTCTTTACTCAGTATAAATCCAGACTGGTTGGTTTCAGAGTCTGATGCTGACAGCTAGTGCGAGGAGGGCCAAGAACCAAACTGGACGTCGTTATGGTTGTATAGACGGGGTTTTTACACCAAACTTAATGGTTATTTACAAAAGAAAAGAAGGTAGGAGGCAACGCGGAACCAAAGGTATTCCTGTGTAAAACATCAAATAAGAACTGAAGACAGTCTTACCAAAAAGTAAGTTGGTGAAAGAAAGAAAAAAGTACTGTAGCAGTTTCAGTGAACACTGCTTCACAGTTTTGAAGCAGTGTTCACTACATTTTACATATTCCACTCAGTACTGTTCGCATCATTGTTGACACACCGCCTCTACATTCAAATAATCATTGCCTTCAGCATAAATAACCACCCAGTGCTCTAACTCTTTTGAGACTGGAGAGGCTTTAAGACCATAAAGGTACACTTTGGTCTTGGCCTCTGCAAACTGTCCATTGGCTTCAGCCTCCAGGATCGTCAAATTTAGATTTAGACTAAATGAAGACGCCAAGAGTGCTATCTTCTGGAGGTAATAACTGCAGCTAATAACCTTCTAACAGAACTTTAATTTAAAAATCTTGAGCCATTCCTTCAGGTGTAGGAGTTGTCAACTTCAGGCTGTTGGTTTGACGCTCAAGCCCACTATAGAAAATGTGCTCTTTGCTAAGTCGTTTGGCAGGCGAAACACTGGCTCATCCTGTCCTGTAGGCTCATTGACATTTTTATTCATTAGTCAGTTTTAGTTAACTTACCAAAGATTAAACCTGAAGAACTGTTGGTCAGGGCCATGTTTACATTTTCCATGTTTAAAACCTGCTTCCTTGGAAGAAAAATCGTAGAATCGCTCACTTTTGCACTTTGTTGAGCATACATGACGTTCAAAGATTCTGGTCCATTTGCTTATGTCTTGATATTCCAGATGTTTACTTCACTTTTGTGTATACTTTAATGTACACTGAACTATAAAAGGAACAGATGAAAAACAGTAGAAACAAACAGAAGTAAATATAATTCTTTTCAGTGCAACTCTGAGCAATCTTTGGGTGAGAAAATGTCATCTACAACATAGCTTTACTGGTTAAATATGATGAGTGTCCCCATCTCAAGTCAATAACATGAGGGTGTTGGGTTTAAGGCGATACGTTAACTTACCACCAGGAGCTTGGGTTGGACTGATGGAAAGATGGAGTGAGAAGGTGGTACAGAAAAAGAGAAAGGAAGCAGAGATGCTGGAGGGAAAGCAGAAGTCTGGAGTTAAATATTAATCTGTGGTGATTCATCTGCTGTGGAAGCCTCCAGGCTCCTTCTGCACACCGCCAGCTGTTGGCCCCTGTCTCTTGGCCCTGGACCTGGATGTGAAACGCTGGGCTGCTGCCCGGAGTGCCCAGGCATGAGATTCTGTGGCTGGGGGAATATGAGGGAAGGCCAGGACAGGTGGTGAGCCTGGCCTGGACGGCGCTGTGAGTTGTTCTGATACTGTACTATATTACCACAACTGTAGGGTCGCTCATGCATGAATGTAGCTTGACGTTGTTGCTTAACATGCTAGAAAGTATGTAACGGCTAAGCCAGCTTCAACGGCAAGACGACAGAATACCGGGTCACAAGAACACGATGAACAAAGATTTAAGGAAGGTTTTTTTTAAGTGAAGAATCAGCAAAAAGACTTTGCAAGTCACAATTTATGTCCTGATTAATCTGCGATCCGTGTAGTGTTCCAGTCCAGGTTGATCTCGTCCACACCAGGTTTTTTTCCATGTCAGATTAGGGTTCCACATGTGGCTCACGGGCTTTGTTTTTTTTAGTTTTTTTAAAGAAAACAGATCATACGTAAACCCCACAGAAGAACCGAGATGAACTGAAAAGCTCACACTTTGAGTGTATTGACCCTTTTTGGCAATATTCTGTTCTGTAGAATAAAACCTAACATTAGGCATTCGCACAGCACTGCCTCCCATGCAAATGCATGGAGTCACCTGCAAAAAATGCGATATAGTTGTTTGGTCGTAAGGGTACGTTTTATAAATACTGATTTACAATGAAATAGATTTAAAGTATTTCAGATTACAGATTACAGTACGGATTCCAGTCTTACTCTGGCCATCTTGCTTAAGGCTTTTTCCACAATTTTTTTCTCAGGGATACTAACAAGCATGGAGGGTGATCTACATAATGGGGACAGGATCATGGTGTGAAACAAAGAGATCAAAGTAGGGGACAAATTCTTAATACCTTTATTCACAGGAAAATACAGCAAAAAGCTTGGTGGATATTGTGGGTGTGAGACTATTACTATATTACTACTATTACTGAGATGAAGACACTCATGGAGAGGCCTGTAACTACAATTTATAACATGGAGCATAAAAAGAGATGCTTCTCGCCAGGTGTCCCCAGTGCTTGCCCAGCTTTGCCTCAAACTACAGTGTTTTGGTTTTACTTTAAACAATAGCAGCAGGAAGGCACCAAATGAAAGAGAGGCTTCCACAACCACTACAGAACCCAAAAGGCCATCACTGAATTGCTTGAGGAGACTTCACAGATTTCTTCATTTTTCTCCTCCGTTTGTATTTTCCCTACTTTCACTCTTCCCCCTACTGCAAAGAGTGAATCAGAGGGTAAAAATAGCTTTATGAACGGCCCGAGCACAAGTGAGTCTCCAAGTGTGCAAGTCAACATCCAAGACCACTTTGAAAAAGGAACATCTACATTTCTGCAATACTTTGAAATAGAGTTTGAATGTGATCGGGTACTCTTGATGTTGTTAAACCTCAGTGAACCATATTGAATTAACTTAAATAATTCTTTATGCATGTATAAAGGTGCTCTTGTCTAGATCATGGTCATTTATGATGGCCACCCACGCTTTACTATACCTTTCCACTGAGCACGGAGCAACAGAGAAGTAGTGTTACTACGGCATCCTTGGGAAACAGAGAAAAAATTTGGGAAGAGAAAAAGGAAAATACGCTGGGTCATGAATTATAGAGCAGATCACTTTTGTCTGGTTCCAGGGAGAGAGAGCAAGACCACATGACAGAGAAAGAGAGAGATTCACCCCCATATCTTTCCATGCCTTGTCTGGTACACGGGAAGCCAACGGGGAGAGCGATTTATGACCAATTGAGGCAGCAGCAAACATCTCTCCGAAAGCAACGAGTGGATCCATAGCAACGATCCTAGCGGGGCATATTAATCCCCTGCTTTATGTAGTGCTAAGTGTACAATAGTAATCAGGATTGGAGCAGGCCCCGCTGATCATTAAGGGAAAAGGATATATAAAGAATTCATAATGGGATTAGCCCACGGCGAGTGGAGAAAGACAGAGAGACAAGAGAGAAAGTGGGGGTGGATGTCTGGGGGATGAAGGCAGGGAGAGACGGCCAAAGGGAGGGAGGATGCAGGGATGGAGGGACGCAACGATCTTGGAATTAAATCACCCATCAAATTGCATGGAGGAATTTTAATTTACAGGTTAATGTCATATTGTGTGACTAATCACGGCCAACCGTTTTGATGCACAGGAGAGGACCAGGGAAATTATAGACCCCCGCAAGCAATTGAAAATGCTGTGTGTAGTCGTTGCAGATAGAAATACATAGTTTTGGGTCAACTTAGATGTATTTGGATGTTCAGGGTGAACTATTAATTCAACATTTAAGGAAGGAAGATGGGAATGAAAAAGTCTCGCTTATAGTAACCACTGGAAAAAAATGAGAACTTCAGAGGGAAGACTGAAAACATATCTCAGAGCGCACACTGCAAGATTAAAACCTCATCTTTTTCCTAAACATGCTTTAAAACTTTTAATACAACGGCAGCATATTCTTTTAATTAAAATTTGCCCAGGATTGATCACATCAAATTTGTCTTTTATGTTCACAGATCTTTAGAGATCTTAAACTATCTCAAAAATCAAAAGGAGAACTGCAAAGTTCGAACAAGTAATCTAATCCAAAGGGTGAAATTGTTTCACATGTAATATTTTCTTGTATTAAATCCTTTCTATTTTGCTCCATTTATCATCTCATGTTCCACAATGAATTTTAAATCTTGATTAGAAACATAGATGCACTAATCATATTTTTGTGGCCAAATGTTGGATCACTGACCTGCCATCACCAGCTTTAGCCAATTTTGATGACCGTACTTTTGCAATTTTTATTCATTTCCATTTTTTTTATATAGTGCCAATTCACAACACATGTCATCTCCAGGCACTTTACAAAGTCAAATTCAATCAAATCATTCAAACAGATTGGTCAAAAAGTTTCTTCTCTAAGGAAACTCAGCAGATTGCATCAAGTCTTGACAAGCAGCATTCACTCCTCATGAAAGAGCGTAGAGCCACAGTGGACAGTCGTCTGCATTGTCGATAGCTTTGCAGCAATCCCTCATACTGAGCATGCATGAAGCCACAGTGGAGAGGAAAACTCCCCTTTAACAGGGAGGAAAACCTCCAGCAGAACCAGAACCAGGCTCAGTGTGAACGCTCATCTGCCTCGAGCAACTGGGCTTAGAGAAGACAGAGCAGAGACACAACAAGCACAGAAGCACACATTTATCCAGGAATACTTTATATGTTATATGTTGATAGCAGATGATCTGCCCCCCCCCCCCCCAGATGATGTCACAGCTAAGCCAGACCAGGTGTACCTACTATGAAGGAAAAATGACAGAGAACAAAAAGTTAAAAGCTGAAATAACAACAAACAATGCAAAATTGAAGAACAGTAGAAATCAGTAGAGTGAGAAAAATAGGCCCTGATGTCCTCCAGTAGCCTAAGCCTATAACAGCATAACTATAGAGGTAGCTCAGGGTAACATGAGCCACTCTAACTATAAGCTTTGTCAAAAAGGAAAGTTTTAAGATTAGTCTTAAAAGTAGACAGGGTGTCTGGCTCATGGACCAAAACTGGGTGTTGGTTCCACAGGAGAGGAGCCTGATAGCTAAAGGATCTGCCTCCCATTCTACTTTTAGAGACTCTAGGAACCACCAGCAGACCTGCAGTCTGAGAGCGAAGTGCTCTGTTAGTAACATACGGGGTAATCAGAGCTCTGATATATGATGGAGCTTGATTATTAAGGGCTTTATACGTTAGAAGAAGAATTTTAAATTCTATTCTTGATTTAACAGGAAGCCAATGAAGGGAAGCTGAAATAGGAGAAATATGATCCCTCTTGTTGATTTTCATCAGAACTCTCGCTGCAGCATTTTGGATCAGCTGAAGGCTTTGAACTGCATTTTGTGGACTTCCTGATAGTAAAGAATTACAATAGTCCAGCCTTGAAGTAACAAATGTATGGACAAGTTTTTCACAAATTTTTCACATTACTGTTTATGAACTATAAATAACAGGAGTATAATGGTTATTTAAGCTTTTTTTCTCAAATGTCAGCACAGTCTTATTTTTTTTTAAATCCTAAGCAGCAACCTTAATCAAGTTAAGTGGTTTTATTGTTGTCAGTTGGGGACAGTACATGCCTAACTTTTATTGATAAACAAAAGAAAAAAACTCTAATCTAATCTTCCGTCAGTTCAATGGTGGCCACTTCCTATTTATTTTTTTTTACTAGAGCAAATCAAACACACAACTGTACATTTTTGTGTACTGTTACACCATACTCAGCATTTTCGATTTCAGAACAGGTGATATCAATCAGGTAACCAAACTTAGCATCCGATCAACTCTGAGTAAGCCCTCATCAATGGAACGCAGATAATGTGATTCACTATGGCAACGGCAGGAAATAAGAAACCTGGAAGTACGCACTTCCCGTCAATGGAATTAGAAATCTTTAACGACAGCATAATTTGTTAATTATAACTTGATGTTCTCGAGAACATCAAGACATAATTATCAAAAAGAAACAATGCTGTTGTTAATGAAAAAAGGCAATTAGTGGCAGAGAATTGCTTAACAAGTCAATGTGTTAGTGATATTTAATGGAGAAGTAAAGCTGTATTCTCACACTACACTCATTCAACACCAAAAAGTGGGAGGCGCATTGATTATGTGTCTAGGTGCAACGCGACAGACACAAAAAGGACACGGAAGCAACTTAAGATGAAATATAAAAATACAGTTTAATCAGGATAGGAGCAGTTAAAAGCTAATGTGATGTTTAACCTTTAACAACTAAAGCATTAATTGGCTATAATCAACATATGCAATTAATGATAGGATGGTGTGAGATATTGAAATAACTGATATGTTCATTCATCTTTTTGCCAGAATTTGGCTTCACCCATCCTTCTAAAAATTATTTTCTTGTTGGTGTATAATTTGTGCCAACCTCACTTTATATTAACTACATATCATATAGGCTATATTTATCATTTGAGTTGAAGTGAATTAAGAAATGTGCTGTAACGGTGTTGGGGATATATATGAATGGAAACTGAAATATATTAATGGAAAATTAGAGCTGGAAGTCTCAAAATTTTAAACAGAGCAAATTATTGCTTTCATTCTGTGTAGATATTTTCTTAATCTTGAGATTCTTTGACTGGGGAACACCATTAAACTCTAGTATAACTGAGTGCAACAGTAACATTCCTGACAGCGCGACATACAGTCGCCTCTGAAATCTGCGCCACCTACGTTATTAAAAAGCTGCTGTTGGCAAAAAGATGAAGAGCAGCACAAAGAAATTGTTCAGAACTGAGAGCGTCCCCTCGTTGTGTTAGAAGAGCGATGTGTGGCTGAGAATATTAAGATAAATCAATGACAGCGGCGAAAAATGGTAGCGTTTGAAAATATATTAATCCAGAAATGATCAGACATTTAATCGTGGTCTGATCAGCCTCTCCCAACAGAGATTTCTATAAAGTATTTGTGCTCCAGCATACAGGCTCCTCCAGAAGAGGACACGCCTTTCCCAACACTTCCTTGTGCAGATCTCAGCTAAAAAGAAGGGAAAACTAAGAGTTTGCCCAAACAACTCTGCTCGGTAGCAGGGTTGTTTCACAGAGTAATATGTTGTCATAATTTGACTCAGGGTAAAGGCTTCTGAGCTTTCTGAAACGGAAAAGCCAGGGTATGCAGGAATTTAGCCCAGAAATCACCTGGATATCCACTAACCCAGCTTTCTGAAACGGAGCCTGAAACGTTGTTTCAGGTGAGCCATTCAGTTAAGTGTAGCGCAAGCTGCACACATTATTGCTGTTGAAAGATGCATTTTGGTTTGAGCCACCTTTCTTTCTCCCCCACAGCTGCATGAGAAGTCTAATTGTTCCCAAATAGAGTTTAGTGATAGCTTGGAGTCCTCTCTGTTTTGACTTTCTTCTTTATAGTTGTGCTGTACAACGCTGCGCTGCTCTTAGTTCTGCATGTGTTCAGTCATAACAAGGCTATATTCATCTGTTACATGTGCATATCAAACCGACAGGGTGTACCAAATATTTTTAGTACGAATATGTGTACTTTTACACTGCTAATAAATACATATCTAGGGCCCAGAAGGCTGAATTCATGCTGGGCAGGTGGACAAATCCACCAGTTCTATACACATTAAGGAAAACCACTTTGCTCCTAAATAAAATTCTGCTTCTTGGGCTTTGACCCTAAACCTCATATCTTTACATTCTCAAAATAAGAATTTACATTTACTTCACCAGGCACAAGTCACATTTTGACTGCATCTAGTTAGCACTTTGTGAGACAGTTAAAAAATATTGCTACACTTTAGTATCACGAGTTGTTGTGAGATCTTGTCACATGGCCCCAAAACACCCATTTTCCTTTTCTTTGTTTCCTGAATTGGGTTTTATATCTAGTAGCACACACTTAAAATCAAACAACTATAGAATCTAGCAGATGCTTCCCAGATCGTGAATGTAGCGAGGACACATTGAACCAGAAGGACACCCTGGGGCAGACTGAACATGCCGAAGGGCCGGACATGTTCTGGGCAGTGTGTGGATACCTCAGGATCCCCCAGGAGCAGCAGACTGGGTAGACTAAAACTCTGGATGTTGTGTTAGTGTATTCCCATAGATGGAAATAATAAATCAGGTTGTATTTATTGAGCCTAGAAACAGCAATACCGGTAGATTTATTACAAACCCGTTGGTGGATTTTATAGTCGGATGTTGCAGTCGTTAACCAGGACTTTAAATGGAGTCAAAGAGGGTAAAGATTTTAATTCCATGTCAATTACTCTAAGAAATGTGAAATAAAAACATCTGATTAAGGCCAGGATTTATACAGGGTTTAAATACTTCACAAAGAAAATCCAGTTGCTCATTTGGTTAGTTCTCTTTAAAAATATCACAAACAAAAGCTCTTAAATTCCTTACCTTTATAATCATAACTAGAAAGTGAAAAAAAAATAAAAAGCATCATCCAAAAGTAACTTGATTCCTCTACCAGGCCACCAGCCCTCACACAGTCATTTACTCTGAAGCCTGTCCAGTGCTAATTCTGTCTTGGGCCTTGGCTCAGCTCACCTTGGGTACTTCCTTCATCACCACAGCAGACCGGGGGGAGGACTTTATTAGAGCCACAGCTCGTTAGCTTGAGTGGTCTTAATGAAGCAGCGTGGCCATCAGACAGAAATCATGCTGCTGAGGCCCTGCGTCATTAAACCAGCCTTTAATTACGTTGATATATGGCTGGGACGGCCCTCGATGCGGCGGAAATCCACCAAGTCTTACCGTATTTCAGCCTCCCACACTTATATCACACCGCATAAGCACATTTCCTCAATGTGGTTAAATCACACAGCTATACGGACAAGCAGAGATCAGAATGTATGGACTCAAGACTGGTGAGACAATGTTAGGATGAAGAATTCATCAACGTTATTGTTAATTTGGTGATATAAAAAAATCCAAATCATTGAGCTTACCTATTGAGCTTATCAGTGTGAAAACACCTTTGAAGCAGCATTGAGACTATCATCAAGACCGAAACTTCACGGAAAAAAAAACCCTGTAGCTTACATAACTGTTTTGCAATTTTTGCTTTGCTTTAAACAATCTTTGAACTTAATTAACAGCGTTAAAATCTTACAAGATTTTGCAGTGTCAAGTATATTTAGCATTTTACATAAGAATTTGTAAGGAAATGCTCAGAGTATTTAGGCTTGATTCCATTCGTGTGAACAGGTTTCATTATATTAGAAAATAACTGTGCTGTCTGATTTGTTCTGGATGATTACTTAAGGGAAGCAGCTATATGTATTTAGAAACATCACCATATGCCTTTTGGTGTCACGGTTTTATGTAACATTAATGCGACTTGGGGCTGAGAACCCCCACCGACATATTCTGTGAAACACGTTCCACTTATTGTTCTTTGGATTCGGTTATGACGGCAACATTAAGTCATGCCTCTCCAACTCCTTCATTATTCAAAATGAAGAGGAATCTGGTTATATAATATGAGCACAGAAGTTCTTATGAGATTTGGAAGGCCCAGCAGTAGACATCTCCACTTGCTGTTAATTGGTTTTGCTTTTGAAAGCCCATCATTTTCTTTCAGGCCCATTAACCGTAATGCTCCCGAGTCCAGGATTAGTTCACGCTCACTAGGACTGCTGTGCTGTCGTTAAATTCAATTTAACAGGGCGCCCACCGGTGCTAATTACAGCTAGCCCCTGTAAGAGTTTCTTGTTGGTTTGGTCAGTAGAAATCAGAGTTTTGCCTCAACTTAGATGCTTACTAGTTTGTCAGGATTGTTGGGCACTAACTTGAGATTTTCAAGCTCAAGAGATGTTTGTAAATAATAATAATAATAATGTTTAGTGCTTAAATATCTAAAGTACCAAAGCAGAATTTCATATAATTCTTCTTCCTAACTCAGTTTAGATTGTGATATCTTCAATATTCACTCTCTAGATTGTGTGCTTTAATGCTGGCACTGACATTTTAAGGTACTGCACCAGCACTCTGTGGTTTCTATTGTCAGATATTTTCCCAAGCAAAAAAAAAAAACACACAAACAAATTGAGGCAAAATTACATAATACAAATATTCTTGAAGTAGTCATACTGTTGATATTAGGGATAATGTGTAGGTCACGAACAGGATGACTGCCTCTCTATTAGAGACACTACCTATGACACAACAGCAGTGGGTAACAATTCTTCAAGTCAAAGGAACAGCAAATTTACAGATGCAGCCGCATCCCCTAGTGCCATGTTAAAAAATTACTAGGCCAAATGATCACAGTATAGTACGAGCTGCAGTCCTGATCTATGTTGTCGCTTATATAACATCAAGATGAAAAGGCCAAGCCGTTCAGCTAAGTTTATGCTTGCTTTCATGCAGTTCCGGGATATCTCAATTTAAAAGTGAAAAAGCAATTTGACTAAATACAATGAGTTCATACAGCAAACTCTGAACAAGAGTACAGTAAAGAACCACAATTTACAGAAAACTCTAAAAGGAAAGGGAAACGTTTTTTGTACATTTTGTGGAAGAGTTCTAAAAAGAGGCACCTCAATACAGAGGACATGTGTGAGGCCAAGAAATACTTTGTGGAATGTGAATGGAAAAGTTCCTTAATATGTGTCATCGTCCTCTACGTCTTCTTTGTTTCTAGCTTATAGCACATGTTCTATGCTGTGCCACACCGCCCCCACAATCAGTGGTGGTATTGCTCCATTTCATTGTTTTTTCACTACACTTCCTCAAGCTTCTTTATGACGGAATAAAATCCCCTCAAAAACAGCACATACCATGACCAGAAGGCCCCGTTTGAGGGTCCCTCTATGGACCACCGGACCTGCAAGACCGAGTATTCATGCAAGAGCAAATTTCTGATATTACGGCAGCTTAAACAAGCAGGGCAGTAAACGTAAGGCTGCAGTTGTTGCTCAATAAGCTCAAAGAATATCGAAGTTTCACTTTTTTATCTGTTTCCTGTACTTCTGAACTCCAACCACGGGCAAGTATACTGTTTATTAAAATGTTTTATTGATTATTTTTTGAGCTGTGTGTTTCTGGACAAACCTGGTCAGAAATTGTATATAGTTTACCTTGCAGTTCAGATATTTTATTTTGTATTTTCCCCAAAGCAGGTGTGTTTTACTTTTCCAACGCGTCTCTCTTCCAGTCTGACTTGCTGCGTAAATCTTATCAACATAGATCAAGGGTCTACATTGGTCAGAACTACGCAGAGAACCACACATTGTCTTCCCAGCCCAATTCACTTCAACCAATTGCTACGACTTCATACGACCATTTTTCCATTGGATCGGACTCTAATTTGGATTGTGTGTGTCTCAGCCTTAACTGGGCCTTTAGCCTTCCTTTTGCATATAAATTAGAATCAAGTATATTCACAGCCTCCTCTTTTTTTGAAAAATGTGTCACTTAAATTCTTTTGTTCTATTCCAGTACTGAGGTCTGAAGGTCTGACATTTAGGTTACAGAAAAGATTATTTTTCTCATTTAGCAGACAGTACAAAAAAGTGTGTTTTCTATTTATCTTTTCTTATAAAGACACTGAATATTTTCAGTTATTATTGATTTTGTTGGAAGCAATAATTAAAAAGTTTCATTTTCAGAAACTCCTGACCTCTAATATTAACTTTAAGTTAGCCAACCAGGTTTGCTTAAGACCATTTGCACAGGATGCAGGTAAAAGATTCATTATTCAACCTGAGCAGTGGGCAGGGAAAGGCCTCTCCAATTGCTTTTATCTAACTACCCCCTAAAAGCCTCCTAAGAAAAATACCTGCATTACAGAGCAATGCTGTGCAGTAAGTGTATTCACTATGGAAGCACTCCCAGTACCTGAATAAAAGATGAAATATTGAACATAGACTGTGGGGTTTTAAGTTTATTATTTAGGCCAGGATGGTCTAATTGCACTAATGCAATGGAGTAGATTTTTTTAAAGCAAGGTAAAGTCTGCTGGTTTCCAGGCCTCTATTTAATCCAAGATTGTGAAGGGACCACTTCACAGAGTACCCATATTTTCAGGTAGGGTGAATTGATGGTACTGTACTTTCAAGGTAGAGACATTAATGACTTTTTAATTTGTTAGGTTTTACAGACTCTTTAATTTTTCAGACCCAGGGCTCTTTTCCTGGGGCTATGAGCAGCGAGGCCCGGAAGATCTAATCTAAATGTAGAAGTTTCGAATGCAGAAAAGTATCGCGCAGGCTTTATTATTTATGAGTAAAGCTGTGCTGCCATCAAAACCAAATAGACCCTGAGGAGCATTCCAGAGAAATGTGAATGAGCAGGGGGAAAAAATGCATGATTATTTATTATATTAGTTATTTCTAGACACAACAATGTGGGACTTATGCAACGACGCTCGGCATTTTGTGAGCCAGTAATCCCTGCTTTATTTCCTCATAATTATGACCTAAAACATAAAATGGGATCAATTACGACAAGCAGGCACCAAAAAGACATTCTGTAAGAAATAGACATAGAGATATCCATCATCAAGCAAGAAATTTGTATGCGGCAATGCCAACTGCAAACGTTTGCTTGATATGTTGATTTTTACTTTGTGTAAATTAGGGACCTTATCCAGGCCTCTCATAGGTTTTTAAACGTAAACTAGATTTAAGATATAACACTCAATATTTTTCCTTGAATCGCAAACCAAAGGGATAAACAGAACAAAACATGTCTGAAGCAAAAAGCATTATACCAATACAGATTCAACATAGTACATCATTTTTGCTAGAAATAGACATTTGTACACACTGGCCTTCACAAATTTGAGCTAGGATGCAGGGAGCTGGCAAAGGTTCTGAGCAATCAGACTGGATCCAAAGGAATGCTTGTAGAGTTACACAGTGCGAAAGAGTTTAACAGATGTATCTAATTATCTCAAGCTCTCTACAAAGTCCAGTCAGCTCTGCTTCTGTTTGTTCTTTCTTGATGTGCATATCTTGTAGTGATGTTACGTGATGTGCCGAGGCTTCGAGGCGTGTGTCAAGTAATGGAGGGGGCGTTTCCGTAAAGCGCGTATCGAGGCTTGCTTTATTTAGGGGAGGAGCCGAAAACAATGACGTCCGAAGCCTCGCTGCCCGGCTGTACCACGTGACTGCTTCGGGAAGTGGCTCAGATTTCGGCGCGGGGTTTGACAGCTTTAGAAACCCCACAGCAGTGTTTCCCGCAGCACTATGTTGGCGAGGCGGCCGCCTCGCCAAACTCACGCTACCGCCTCGCCAACATTCCAAAAAAAAAAAAAAAAACTCGATATGCTTGCATGTTTATTTGACGTTAACACGCGTTTTTTTGTTGTTGCTTTCTCGCGTGCATATAGTGAATGGCAGGGAAGATACAGGCAAAAATACATGGATACTTTGAAGCGAGAAGCGACTTCACCGACGCCACCCCCCCCCCCTCCCTCCGCCAGTAACCGCGCGGTTGACTGGCGCATTACTATATTACAAACACACTATCACAATTTTTGCATGCTGATGTTTGCTTGTTGTGCAAATAAAGACAGGTAACAGACACTGTATTTATTCCCTTTTAACCAGCCACCAGAAAACAAGAGCTGGATGAAGCTCTGGTCTCCGTGATAGTGAAGGATACCCAGCCTTTCACTATTGTGGATGACGTTGGATTCAGGACAGGCTGGAGAACCCCCTGGAGTACTGGGCTAATCATCGGTCACTGTACACCAATCTGTATAAACTTGCACTTATTTATTTATGCACCCCGGCATCATCTGTGCCTTGTGAGCATGTCTTTTGAAAGGCTGGAGAAGTAGTGTCAAAAAAGAGAAATCGTTTGAAACCAAAAACTGTGGAGAAATTGTTGTTTCTTAATAAAAATGCATGAAATCATCCAAGTTACACAAGCATTAGCCTATTCATTACACTTGGGGGTGGGATGAGGGGGACGTTCTGGCACTGGGAACTTGAATGAGACAGGTATAAGTAGGGAGAGGGACAGGTGAGCCAGGTGAGTCTGATTAGTGTCAGCAGCAGGTGGAGCTAATTAAGGTGAGTGATGGCTGGGATGTGACTTAGTGGAGCATGGACTGAGAATGTTAAGTCCAAACACTCCAAAAACAAACAAACAAACCCACGTTATGACATTTGATTATTTTGTCATTCAGGCCTAAAAGTGCTCACAAGGCATATGGGTTCTTACATGGAGATAATGTATTTTTTTTTCTCATGAACATAAATTTGTTTTTCCAAACCAAATGTTTGGTGTTTGTCATTATCTACTCCTGGGGTCAGTTCTTCGTACGTCGCTAACTCAGTTAGCTGGATTTGATTGTTGACGATTTGGCATGATCTTGGATCGTTTGGTTCTTCGAAACTCATCCTGGACTTGCTGTCATAGCAACATGTGTGCAACCTTAAGCCTGCTCATGTAAACAGGATTAGATCGCAGCTTTATAAGTGGAGGAAATAGGGAAATCTGTCCAGCCAGTGCACTTGGACCACCTAGTGGCAGAGGACGGGACAGAATTGTGGAACACCATTTTTAATGTTTAATAAAAGACGAAACAAATAATGCTTAGTTCCTCTCGTTTTATTTAAACATTTCTTTATAAAGAAAAGCCAGCAAGTAATCTTTTGCCTGCAATAAGAGATAGTTATGTAAAGTCAGCAATACTACTGTGAAATGGTGTATTAGAACTTATTCTGAATGTCCTTTTGAAGCAACTCGATCTCTAGTGCAATTTTTCAAGTTGTTGAGTTCAATTTCTCCTCTTAATTTGTGTTTTTTCAGGTCAAAATACTACATTTTTTGTTGAAGATGCCGTTTATATAGGGAACGGATGGCACCCTGTGTCATTTTGAAAGGGTGAAACATGCCTCATGCGACAAAAGTAAAAAGAACCTGTTTTTTTTCAGCCTTTTTCTTGGTGGCTGTTATAAACAGACAAACACATCATTTAACAGTGGCTTTTAAAAAGAGGAAGAAGTTGCTTTTTAAAATATAGTATAATAATTAAAGGCTACCATTTTGTAGAATATTCTTGTACTTCACGTTTTTCCCCATGTTCTAGTGGGTCCCGTGGAGGCTCTGACATAAAATAACAAAGTAAATATGAAATTATTAAAATGCAAAAATACATACTGTAGAACGTGATAGAAACATCTAACATGGACAGCACTTACACATTTAATTTGTCTGCTGCTTTTTGCCAGCCCTCTTTCCTGGCTTTAGCAGACTTTGAGGTGTTCCCTGTCGTTTTAATTAATGACTCAAATTCAGCATAACCTTCCATTAAAAGCTCGTGTTCTGCTTGGGAGAAAAACTGTGGGCGTTCTTTGGCCATGCTGAACAGCCAATAGCAGCGTTGCTGATCATTGTTTCTACTATCGATACATTTCCCCTTTTAAACAAACGCATGAGCGCGCAGTTGTCTCAGATAACTCAATCCAGCGATACTAATCGTAAACAACAGGTGTGTTCGAAGAACCCAATTAGCCGGATCATGATTAGCCGGATGACATCATCTTGGATGTGTCATTTGATCTCGGATGTTTTAAGCAACGTACGACGAACGGACCCCTGATATTGTGTTTTCAGTCTTACAAAATGGCCAGTACACTACTGTTAGCAGCAGTGTACTGGCCACTACTGCCATATATATGGCTTTTGTTCTTGGAGGTTTCTGTTGGTCAGCCACGTCTGCAGGAGGTAAAGATTCATTCTCATTGGTGACTAGTCCAAACTCTGGCTTTTCATTTTAACCTGTATCAGCAACTCAAAGATATGTCAAAAACCTTCTTTTTCCATTTGATGCATGTGAACTGTATATAGTACATGAAGTTTTATTTTTTAAGATCTACTTTCTTGAATTATGCGTACATCAGTTTTATTTGACATGCATCATTAATCACAGATGTGTCTAGTTAGTATATGATATATTTAGCATGTTTCCTTTATCCCTACGACAAATATGTTACTATCAAGGATGAGTTTATGACATTTACTGTACAT
The DNA here is from genome assembly GCA_037039145.1 of Fundulus diaphanus. NCBI lineage: Eukaryota > Metazoa > Chordata > Actinopteri > Cyprinodontiformes > Fundulidae > Fundulus > Fundulus diaphanus. The sequence continues at coordinate 18,910,927 of CM073121.1, read as the reverse complement.
GAACAAGAACCAAGCTTAGCTTTTAGGTTTTGGTCCTAATGATGTGTTATTGGACATGAGGTTTTCCTATGTTTGACATAAATAAATGTTGAGCACTTTTATTTAAATTTCGTAAATTTAGTCCTGTGAAAAAAAATGGATTAACTTACATTAATTAGATCAAGAAACTTTAACAACTAAAAAATGTGTTTAACCAAAGTAGGGTACAAGCAACAGTCTTATAACTTATTTAAATGTTGTCATTTTAAACTATGTAAAAAGTACCAATTCAACTCAACTCGACCATTTTAGATCTGTTAACACAGTTTGGGTTGCCCCATGTTTGTAGACATCTTAACAAAAGGCTAAATGTTAAGCGTTTTCTATCACTTCCTCCAGCAGATTACACAGTGTGATCTTTGTTTCTGTAAACCACAATACTGTACAGTGAATGAAAACTCTCTGAGGCTCTGGCATCACCTCTCACCCCCCTCATGTGTTATTTCCCAGTATAATATGTGACTTTCTTCCCCTCTCCCCGTGGGATTCCCCCTTCATCCTGTCTCCAACTCCTGCGCTCTCCATGCTGAAACCATTTTGTCAAGGCCTGTGAAATCCCAGGACACCGCGGCCTTGTGAAATCCAACAGAATGGCTTCTATCCCCTAAAGATACTGTACAAATCATTGCTGGTTTTATCTCAGCTGGGAATGCCAATTTATCTAAATGAGCTTAGTCCCTCTAGCTGCCTGTCAGAGTTATTTCTCCTTCTCCATTTCTCCCTGATTCCCTCCCCTCCTCTTCTCCTCCTCTCTCTGTGCCATAATTTAGAGAGGTTTAGAAGCAGTCGGTGTCTCCGTCCTTTGTGGTCTTAAGAAGGAGGGGACGGCGAAGGACTGGGAGAGAGATGGGATTGTTACTCTGCACTGGGCACCAGTTTTGTTTGAGGCCTGCCTTACTGGCCCACAGACAAATGTGTTGATGAGAGTGTGTACTGGGTGAGTTGTTCTGTCCCTTTAGTGTGCAGTGGAATGTACTTAATCTGCCTGCCATCATAATGCAAATGAGGCTCCCCGATCCCAGCGGGAGACCCTCCGTGTGTGTGTGTGTGTGTGTGTGTGTTGTGTGTGTGTGTGTGTGTGTGTGTGTGTGTGTGTGTGTGTGCGTGCGTGTGCGTGTGTGTGTGTGTTGTGGAGCAGCCAAGATGCTGGATCGACTTCTGTCATGCCAACACAATGGCTCAGGAACAGGTCCAGTTACACACACCCACAAAGGTCCAATTGGGGTAGACTAAAACATGAAACCGCTTAAGTGTAAATGGTGAAATGATCCTTTTTAGGGCCTTCTTACCCAACTGTCCCAGAAAAGGCTCTGAGTTAATTAGAACTAAAGAGTTTCGGATTTTTTAAAGTGAAACTTCCATACTAACATTTATGTTAGACACTTGATGTTAGAAACTAGAGGCCTACAAAAAGGAGTAAAACAGAAAATAACTAAAGTAGGCTGAAAAGAATACTGAACACTACTAAGTAAAGCAAATTAAAGCATTTACATATATGGATCACATTGAAATTAAAGTTAATAAAAGGGACTAAGGAACTGAAAGAAAAGCTTTGTTTTTGCAGTGAGAAAGTACTTTTAGCTTTATATGTCAACTAAGTGTTTATGTTCTTTTACCTTTTCACTGTTTTTAACTGTTAATTAATTTACGTTAGTCTGTCACCATCGTATTGGTTGAATATATATATATATATATATATATATATATATATGAATACGCCTCGAGCACTCGCGGACCTCCACGGAGTGAAGTACACGGGGGCCTTTACATGAATGCCCGATCCGTACCGGTAGCACGATCCGTTCCATCAGCTCATTTGCGCATGCGTGAAAAGAATAACTTCCGGTAGAATTACTTTTTTATTCTTTTCTCTCTTCGGGGCGGGGATTTCTTTTTGTATATCTTTGTATTTGCGTAAATATTGCATATTCTAAAAATTAAACAACAGAAATACATAAAAAGAATTTTTTTTATAGAAAAAATGTTTCCCACTTGTGGTTAGGGAAATAAAAATATATAGACCTTTTATTAAAGCACATAAAAACACTGCTATTAACGCATATAGGAGTATAGAAACGTATTTGATTTCGAATATTCTTCAGGTTTTTTGTCATTTATTTGATTTGCATATGTATTTGTGTATGTTGTACTTAATATTTTTTTAATAATGTATGCCTTGGTTTTGTTATGTGTTCTTTGTTCTATTCCCTGTTCGGTTTTTGTAAAAAAAAAAAAGAAACAATGCGGCTACTATAATGACGAGGCCTTCACTTGTTTATGACGTGTACACCAGAGGGCGCTAAAATCTCAAACGATAACTTTAACTTTCTAATAACACAAATTTTTAGTACAAGATTATTTGTACAACAAAATTCACCTCATAATTAGGGATGGAAATTTTTTTTCCAGTCCTGTTTGAACAAATAATAAAACTACTAGAGTTCATTCAGACAATACAGATAAACGTTAGGCAATGATATATTCATGGACTTCTGAGCATATCCGATGATGACGTCAAGCAATACAATGGAGAAAATGTAAAACGCATCAATTTCTTCCAGAAAAGTCTTCAATATTTTCTATACGATATAGTTTAGCATTCTTTAATGATTTAAGTATAGAAATAAGTATTTTCAGTTCCGTAATTACATTATTTTCTTGGCGACCCGGAAGTTATTCTGTTCGCGCGTGCGCAAATGAGCTAATGGAACGGATCGTGCTACCGGTACAGATCGGGTAGTGATATGCACTTCTAGTTTAGACATTACAGTCAGGCAGTTTTGTAGACAGCTCAGGGGTCCGATCAGGTAGTGACACAGTGTACCGTAATGCTCCAAATATCCACTGAGCGGAGCGGCTTTGTTGCTTACCAAAGTCGTACTTACACATTTTAACAGATTTTTGAGCGCATTGTACCACATAAAATCAGTCTGTAAGCATAACGGTAATCATATATAAGGTGCACCAGATTATAAGGCGCACCATCAATTTTTGAGAAAAGGATCTAGTGCACCTTATAGTCCGAAAAATATGGTAATTAGATCATAGCACATTAAATATACTGCAGGTTTAAGACAATGATGCATATTTATGTCTAGTGTATTTTCTTTAATGTAAATTACACAACAAAAACACAGTAGAGAAATTAAGTGTAAATTTACACATCAAAGATCTTGATGAAGAATAACGATCAGCTATTTCTGCTTCCTGTATATTTGAATCAATCACTTTCCAATAAGCACACCAGTCGGGGTGATTAGCTGGCATCAGTAAACACTATGAAAGCTTACATGTGTTTTTCGGTGCAAAATTTTCCTGAAATCCAATCGGTGTTCTCAACATATGTACACTACATAATACCATATTTTTCCGACTATAAGTCGGAATATAAATATGGAATATAAATCGCATCAGTCAAAAACATTTGTTAAAAAGAGGGAAAAAAAGTATATAAATTGCACCGGACTATAAGTGGCGCCAGGCATTTATTTAGAATTTTTTTTCACATAATCCAAGACTAAAAACTGACATCTAATCTGATAAACCGATTTATTCAGTTACACAGCTGCATCCACAATCGGCTGAATAATATGGAACATACATGGGCGGATGAATGGGGTAAATTAACATAATAAGACACCAACTCCAACCGGAAAGTTTCTTGCCAGCGCAGTTCAACGTAACGGCCGTTGAAAGTTGTAAAAATTACGCTGAAATTACACTGTGATCATAACACTGCTACGTGCTAAGCTAACAGTGTGACACAGATGTTTCAGAGCAACATAAAGCGATGTTGTTAGCCCTGTAAGCTAGCGCTAGCGGTTATTAGCTTCTCGGACAGCCCAGTAACAGGGTTCTGTTGCGGTCGGGGCCCTTAGAGCTGCAATCCCACAACGCTCGGCTACGTGAATGCATACTGAAACAGCGAAACAACATACAAACGTGTTCAGTCTTTGTTGTCTATAACTTAATGTTTCAATAAATTTTTAAGTGGTACAGGAGCAGCATATATTTTTCACAAGCCTAGAGAGCCCTCCTGCGGCTATAGACGGCAATGTTCATGGTCAATATGAATTACCATTTAAAATTTATATATAAGTCGCACCTGACTAGTTGCAGGAACGACCAAAATATGAAAATAAACTGACTTATAGTCCAAAAAATATGGTAATACCTTTTTAAGAGGTTTAGTTAAAAGTACTTAAGAGAAAAAAAATCCAAGGAAGATACAAAGACATACTCAAAATAAGTCTGATCAGTTGCCTTTTACCTTGTGAAAGCATTTCATTTGGACTGTCAATTTTGTTTGATTAAATAAGGTTTTAAATTAAAACAGTAAAGCAAATAGAAAAGTTGTTGCTCTGTAGGTTACAACATCAAAAGGCAGTTTGGCTTATTTTACTGGCCAGTCTGGCTAGTAAGATGACAGCAATAGTTTCTTATCACAAACCTGTTGACGCACCCCAATACTTTGATTCTAGCAGCATTTGTCCAAATACTGAAGACTTTAAAATTTCTGAAGGATAAGATTTCTTTCGATCTTTTTCTTCAGTTCAATTCTCCTTATCTACTTCTCCCTTAGTTACAGTTCAAATCCTCACCAAGGCCAAGGTAGATCATATTGTCCGTAATGGTAAGTATGCAGAAAAGATAATCAGTACACAGAATATATTTTGAGGTTAAAGGGAAATAAGTACATACACACATACTTGGTTTATAAATAGATGCTGAGTCTATTTGTTGTTTGGTAGTTGGTTTTTTTCTTGTTTCCATGATTGAAACTGACCCCTGATCAGCTCTGACCGATAGATCGGTAAGTGAAATGCTGAAAAATTTAGAAATGTTGTCTTCATAAAAACTTCATTTGTTTTAAATGCATAAATCAATCTACAGGTTGGGGACACATGATTGGATGGAAACATGTGTCAGTATGTCAGAAACGTAAATATATTACAATTTCATGGTTATATGGTATTTAAAAAGATTAAAAGAAAAATGTGTGTGATTTTTGATTGAAAATGATTTAACTGCTTTGGTTTAAAAAAATCAAATGTCAATATTAATTAGTTAAGTTTTGTAAAAAAAAAATAATAATAAATAAATTATATATATATATATATATATATATATATATATATATATATATATATATATATATATATATATATATATATATATATATATATATGTGTGTGTTGCTGTATAGACTAAAACATAATTATAAAATAAAAATGTGCTCTCTTTAGTAGCAGTTTTGGAGTGGTTATTGCTCAAACTATTATAACTTCTTGCTATGATGCTCTTTATAGGGTGCCACTGGTACAAATATTCTGATATTAGCAGTGTGAGCTACTGAACCAGTATTGCAAACTTCAGTATCTTCACAACTGGCAATATTTCCAAAAAGCAGATTTTTTATTTTATTGTTTTTGTGCCAATGCCACTGCTGCAGTTGTAGGTGCAGCTGAGTTGCTGTATGTTTCAGACAACAGAAGATCATTTATTTCTCCAGCAGTTTTCCTGGCACTCTGAAGTGTACAAATGGTATCATGGAAAATTTGTGCAATTTTGAAATCCTAGCGACTTGAAACCTCCTCCAAGTAAAGCAGCCATCAAAACCTGTTGGGCTTGCAAGAATGGCATAAGATTTCCTAAAAAGATTTGTATTGATTGATATAAAAAGTTACCTTTTTAAATTTCACAGCATAGAATATTGAAATATTATTTGTCAAATTGCTGTTTAAAAAAAAAAACGAATGAAGGACAACGGGTGTTGGTCATTTATTCTTCTTCTTCTGTTTGTTTGTTTGTTTTTACCATTTTAAAGGGATCTATGGTCACTTTCTCCTCATGTCTTCACTGAGCATCCTGAATCCTCATTTCAACACATTAAGAGTCAGATTTACAACAATGTAGTCCAACCTATTAATGGAACGACAGTTAATTAGATTCAAAGATTAATTACCAGCTTATCTAATCTATCAAAGGGCTAAAGATAACTATCTAATTAAGAATACGAGAGAGGAACAGCAACAAACTTTGTCAAACAAAGAACTCTCAGATATCAGTGTTATCTTTAATCATCCTTCCTTTTCCCCCATTGATTACTCTCTCTCATTCCTGGCCTTTCTCTTTTATTTGCTCCGTCTGTTCTCCTTTTCTTCCCTTGGAACCCATCACTGCCTCCGCCCCTGATGTTTATTGATCACCAAAGTTCAGACAAGAGCATCACTTAATGTGCTAGCTGCTTGTCCTGCTTTGTCGGAAGGGGCCACGGCCCACAATATTGCAAATTGATCCGTCTGTGCACGCCACCCTTTGTTGGACGTTTGTGAAGTGAACTGCTGTAACATTAACCCGCCCTGTGATTCAGGCACCAACACCCCCCCCCCTTCCCATTATCATTTTTCTTTGACTCGCTCCGTGTCTTGTCCCTCTAAGGATGGCATCAGCATGGCTAAACAGCGGTTTGAGAGCTGATTAGCTGAGCAACACGCCTGAATGAGCGCACTGATGAGCTCCTCGAGGTTTAGCCATGTAGCCAATAAACGGACGCTTTTGATTATCTGACCTCTGAACCCCTCCGCATCTGCTACAGTCCTCCCTCTACACCCATCCCTCTTTTCTCCGCATCGTCCTCTTCACACCTTTTTCCATCCATTGTCCCTCTCAGGTGAGCACTTGCAAATGGGGTTGCGCTTGTTTGAACACAAACAACTGCATCCTCAAGGGCAGCTCATCCTTGAAATGATTCAGTGTACAATTTTATCACCTCTGGGAAAAGGTAGAGGAAGGTTTTTTTTTTTTATTATTTGCTTTAATGTCAGTGATTGTCTTCCAAATAGCAAAAAAGCCTTGGGTGAAATGTGTTAACTTCAACCGGTTTATCACTTCGGCATTAATAAAAAAGGTTTTCAAAAAGTTAGCGAAGTTAAAGCTCTGGGAGAGAAAAGTTTTACAGAATTCGCAATAATCTGTCCCTTTAGGCATAAGAAGTGGGCTCCAAGGTGTAAGAGAGGCATCTAATAACAATTTTTCCCTCTCTCATTGCTCCTGCCATGGACAACTTGGCAGGAATTTGGAACAAAGGCGAAACTGCAGCATTCCTTGACGCGCCTGCGGTCTTACTTCAGCATCCTCCAGAGCCAATCAGCAGAGACTCCTCATGTCTGCATCCCTGACAGTGTAATTGCCTGGCAGAGTATCGTCCCCAGCTTTAGTGTCTTTAATTAAGATCTGAATGCCCAGGACCATCGGCACCCCTCAACACATGACCGTGCAGACTCAACTACCTCTCCAAGCTACTGTTGTTGTCATGGAGAGAATATGTCAGGGGAAAGAGGCTGAAAATGTTTGTGGTGATGGCAACAGGGGATGGGATGGGGGGGTGGGAAGGGCTTCAGCAAAGACCGGGGGCCCGCCTGAGAAGAGCACGATAAGGGGGCTGGGGAACTGCAGTACAATCATCTTGATTTCTTGTGTTGAACGATTACATGCCATGCTAATTGCTAGCAGAGGGATCTTTAATAAATATTTCATTCGCCGCAGCATCATTACTGCCTAATGTCGTTATTAATCTCCGCCAGTAATTTCCACTCAAGAGAACCGTGTTTGGGAGGGGAGGGCAGGGTTCCCCCCACAAGGAAAGACAGAAACAGAGGCTTAGATCCAGAGAGACTTGGAGGAATTGTAAAGGAGAAATATACATGCAATGCACAGAATAAGAAATGAGGAATAGAATTAAAGGGCCGGAGCGGGCAAACAGCACCGGAAGCATCAAGCCCGAGCTACCGCGGCTGAAAATATTGTTACAGATGCGTATCATTTCCTGAGAGGCCTTTCGATCTGTAAGATTATAGCTTCTAATTTGATTTGTACATGAGAAGGGCTTGGGCAACTTCCTTTATGGATAAAGATTTATTCTTAGTAGAGAGATCTGTCTTGCCTTAGAGTTAAGTTACAAGTGTTTAACAATGAAAAGAAAGGTTGCATCTGTTGAGAAGGCCTATACACATGTTCTCAATATCCCTGAGGACTTTGGCAAACCTTCGGCTTTGCTTGGACTGCAATAAATAGTCTTCTTGTGATATTTACAGCGTATTTTCAGTTTTGATCAAATTCAACGAACTCTAAATTATTTATATTTCACTTTCAAAGGACAAAACATTCCTTGGATTTTTTTTAATTGTCTTGACGAGTCTTTCAAAGATTTGAGAAAAAAGAAACTTTTATCATACGATCTGTTTAATTACAAGAATTGTGATATTGTACTTCTGCATATGTTTTTGTAGTCATTTCTTAGCTTTCTGTCTGAAGTTTATGAAAAAGTTTTCCATATACCCAGCAGATTTAGATATCTGTTCAGAAAACAAAAAAAGTGGAAATAGCATAAACTTTAGCAAAATCCTGTGTCTTGGATGAAGAAAAGCATCCCCGCCACATGATACGGCCACCACCATGTTTCTCCATGGTGATGATATGCTCAGGGTGATATTCCACCACAGTTTTACATGTTAGTTAAAATGTTCAGTTCTGATTTCATTTATTTGGCCATAAATGGGACTTCTTATGACTCTTTTTCACCAATGGCTTGCTTTCTGCTAGTCTTCCATAAGGGACTGCTCTGTAGAGTGCAGCTCCAGTAGTTGTCCTGTTGACAGAGACTGCCATCTGAGCTGTGAATCTCTGGATCTCCTCCACAATTTCCATGGATTTCCTGGGTGCCGTTCAGATTAATGGTGTCCATGGGTCATCTTAGGTGGACGGTGATTTCTTAGAAAGTTTGCAATTGTGCCACAGCCCTTCTTTGGATGGTAAATTGAACAGTACTCTGATGTAAGATTACTGTACAAAATTTCAGTATGAAACATCTCAAGAAATTCATCCTAGACCTGATCGGTGGATTCCTTGGTCTCCATGATGCTGTTTGTTCACTAATGTTCTCTAAATGTTCTCCGAGGCCTTCAGAGAACAGCTGCCTTTATACTGAGATAAATTCACACACACAAAGACTCAGTTTACAGATTAGGTGACTTCAGAGGGCAGGTTTATTTGGAGATATCAGCAAAAGAGGTATTTATTGTTCTTAGAAGTTTATTTGTAAAGGATTTTGGGAACCAGGTAAAACTTTCTTTCCACTTTAGAAAATACACACAAGTTTTTGTTGTTTCACATAAAATCCCAATAAAAACATTGACGTTTGTGGCTGTAACATGGTGAAAGTTTAGTGGCGAGAGAACTTTAGCAAGATTCTTTACTTTTAGCTCAAAGTAAATTACAGCAACGCAAAAAGTCAAAAGAGTCCTTAAAGACATCATAGTGCTGACAACATACAACCCCACAGTGTTTTCAGAGAAGTAGTCCACACCATGTTGTGCAACCCATCTCTTTCTTCATGCAGTTTAAGACATTAAGAAGGCGTGAAAATGGCAGCAAGCTAAGCCTTGGGCGAATAGCAAATGGCATTAGCCGCCAAGCAGACATTGCATTTTGCTCATTCCAATATCCATCTGCGCCTGTGGCCATGCTAGCTAACTGCTATCAGACGGGCTTATTCACACACATTCTCCACAGTTCCAGTGCCTTTTTTTAAGAGCAAAAAATTCAATCTTTAGTAAGACGTGAATTTGAGATGGGGCGTAAGCACAAACTGAAAAAGCAAATCCCAGTCCATGTTGCTTTTATCTAACATCGTATTTTTATGGCCCCATTCCAATTTTAGATGAGAATACATTATGAATGATTACCAGGAAAAAAAAAGATTATATGCTTTGCGTGATGTTTCAATAACACATCCATCACATGCGGCCATAGTTGGTGACAGCAGGGTTGGAAAGAGATGGAGGGATGGCTAGAAAGAGGAGAGAAGAGGAGGTGATTTATTGGCTTACAATGAAGAAGAAAAAGGGTTTCAGTTAATTCATCTATCAACCCAGTGTTCACTCTTTACTCCTATCCTCTTTTTTTATCCATTTTGCACACACACACACACACACACACACACACCAGAGTCACACAAGCAATGGCTTTGCCCCGAAAGAAAATAGAGTTGTGTGTACCATCCAATTATCTGTCAGGGGTGAATAATGGCCCCAATAATATATTCACATTGCCGTTGCCGATCAATTTTTAATCAAGCTAAGAAATATGGAGGAAGTGAAGCTAAAATGACCCACCAGGAACTCTCCCATAATGCCTTTGCAGAAGAGTCCCTAATTTTGCACCAATCAAATTACCTATTCCCAGGGCCCTACATAGCTCCCCAGGCTCTTTCCGATGCCATGATGGTGCCTTTCAGTGAAGCTAGAACAGGTCTGCTCTTTAATAAGGGTGGGGGTCAGACAGCTAGCGACCTTATTAAAGAATGTTTACCCATAATAAACAGATTACTGCCTGAATAACATGTTTATAGTTAGAGAAAACGAGGCAGAAGCAGCACATCATCTCTCGTTAAGTTTTTCCCTTTGAAAAATCTCGTAAATGGATCTGAGAGTGATGTCACATAAATGCATAGATCTATATGGTCTGTGAGGAGCATTTTGTACTACAGTTATTATTTAATGCATTAGTAATATAAAAACCAGTGTATGTTGGAATTTATGATTGTAATTTTAGTATGCCTTTTTGACCACTTGGGGGCAGCATAATGACTATAAAACTATGACAGACACAAAATATAAAGGAAATGTAGTCAGTGCTAATTTATTTGCCTTAAAATCACTAAGGATTGGAGAATAATAATCTTGTGTTATAAACCTTTGTCATATATTACCAGAGTGTTATAAGATCATTTTTTTTCCATTTTTCCTTTCTTCAATGTAAATAATCATTTTATAAACACGTTTTGTATTTACGCAAGTTATCTTTGATATTGAAATTATTTTTTTATGATCTGAAACAGTGTGACAAAAGTGGTGTATCCGACACAGCTCATTTAATCTCTATGGTTGTAGATAGTCTACTTCGATTTGCGCTTTTAGTCAAAGCAAGCTGGTTTTATTCATGCCACCAAAATGTCCTAGTCCTTAAAGTATACTGCTCTGTATGTTTTAGATGCTTCTTTGGTTTAAAATACATTTTAATTCAAAAATATGAAATCAATTATCCAGAATCGTGTTTGTCAGCTCAAAACTTGAATTAGGTTTGATTAAGTAGTGAAACATCTAACAGTTGCAACATGAAGTATGAGAAAGTGACCAAGGTCATGAAACACTGATCTACAGCTAAAATCAGTCTGACATCAGTTGTAGCTGGAATAACTAGTTTTCAAATAAACCATTTCAGGTTCATTGTTTGTAGCTGGCTAATTAGCTAGTTAATTATGATTCATCTTGCTAAATTCTATTTGTCAGCAATCTTGAAGATTTTAGATGATGCTAATAAGGAAACTGTTTATTTACCATTTCTGCAATTATCACACACCGTATTTCCTTGCCAAAATCAAATGTACTAGTTTTGCTAAAATAAATGAGTGAATATCTTACTTTGCATTATATGGAAAGCATTCAATGTAAGTCACCACAATAAACTCAATAGTTACATTGAGTTGCATCATATGAAGCCATAGCCATACACATACTTCATGATGCTCAGTACTGACAGATTTTTATTCCCGTTAACAGGGATTTACTCTCTTGCTTATGATTAATCATTTGTTAAAACGTTTGCATGCACAATTTGAATGTGGATGTTCACTAACAAACCCAAAGATACACACACTTTAATTCAGCTTTCTTCCCTTTTTGAATAAATTCAGCCCCATAAAGTCAACCCCGGCACATCTGAGATGGGTCACGTACCTCTTTGCAGCGCTGGAGCAATCTGCAATGAAAGCTTTCCCATTTGTAATAAACCGCGGCCTCTCAGAAGAGCAATCCTTGGGAGAATCCAGCTCACTCTCTCTTCACTATTACAGCATCTGTAAAACAAATGAGCGGGGAGGTAATTGGAGACAAACAAAAATTACATTTCCAATAAAGGTTTCTGTCTCGTTGGGCTCCCAGAAGCCCCCAGCCCTACTCAACTATTTAACTGCCTTAATATACCCTCTCATCTGCTTTCCCTTTGAGAAGCCGACTGAGAGGAGTTATCTTAGCACAAACAGAGCTCATCTAATGTGAACAGGTTAATGTTTTAGTGGTTGAAGGATCTTAGGCAATTAAAAGTGGAAAGGTGATCTGACTATTGAATTTGAAGGAATACTAAAGCTTTTTACAGGTTTTTTTAATGAAATACACTGCACTGCAGCCATAACTTCAGAATAATCTTCGCTTCAGCATGCGTTTTGTTTTTTTCACAAGTTGGGAAGAAAATGGATTGTCCGATGGAGACTACTATTTATTAATTATGCTAATTGCTATTAAACAAGACTAAAGACAGTTTGAAATGTCAACTCCTCAATCATTATGCCTTTTTTAATTAATAAATCTTTGTTCTGCTCTGTTTGCCATAGTCCTCAAAATAAGTGAACTGCTAAAGGGATTGGTGTTTGCCTTAGCTGGAGGAGTTAAAAGTATGAAGTAATGATGGTGGTTGCTTCTCAAAAGGAACTAGAGCCAGCTGAGGTGGTTAGGGCATCTGATCAGGAGGCCTCCAGTGTTCCCCTGTCCGACAGTTTTACTGCCACTGAGACGAGACCTCAGTGCAGAGTCAGAACTGGATGGATGGATGGATGGATGGATGGATGGATGGATGGATGGATGGATGGATGGATGGATGGATGGATGGATGGATGGATGGATGGATGGATGGATGGATGGATGGATACCACCGCAATTGACTACTTTTGAAGTGGAGGACCCTCTCAGAACTGTGCTCCAAGCTTTCAGTATGTCATGTATCGGGTGGCATCTCTTTTTGTCACAAAAAAACTACAGCATCGTCTGCATTACTGTATACTGCACAGTTTGAATCATTTCCTATAACAGTTGAGTACTGCTCAGATGTTACCCCGCTATAGAAATGATGCAGTCCTCACCAAGAGTCACTCTTTATTAACTTTAAACCCTTCTATCCAAGTGGCTGTTCTCCTCGTTTATTCTGGTTGGAGCCTATTTCCCACCCTCTTGTACAGCTGAGGCGGAAAGATTGCTTGCTGACCTGATAACAGGCATGGAGTAAAAACATAATCTTTCTGGGTGATTTTAACAGTGCAAATCTCTCCAATGAGCTACCCAGATACAGATACCCAACCAAAGGCAGAAAACACACTGGACCACTGTTGCACCGTTTTAAAGGGTGCATCAGGGACAGACTAGGCTTAGAAAACAACCCTGGAGTTTGACTCACCCGGGCCACAATAATCTGTAAATGGTAAGTCATCAACGCCTGGCACGGGTGTCACAATAATTGTATCATGTCTCATGACAATATACCACCAAAATTACAGCAGCTGTGGTAATGTTGACAAGATATGCTAAGAGCGTTCTAATCTTAAAAATTCTCAAAGAAATTAAGACCGCATCACACTATAGTCCCTCTCGCTGGATCAATACAAAAAAGGTAGCTGAAACACATGACGCATTCCTGGAGTTATGACGGATCATAAAATGGTAAGTTAATGGTACTCTTTAAGTATGTTTGCCACTTTTTGTAATGTGCAACCAGAGAACCCGATATTCAAGCCAGTCACGGTGTTGCAGTTTAAAGGTTTATTGTAAAGAAAAATAATCAAAGGAGTGTTGGCATCTAGAGTCCAGGATGTGCAGACAAAAGGCTGCTAGCAGGGATGACGGGCTGAACCGGTGAGGCAGGAATCCTAAACCAAAACAGTCTAGGCTTGTGTCAGGAGGCCAATAAGGTATCCAGCAAGGCAAGGCAAACAGGGAATCCAAACAAGAATACTGGTCAGAGCAAGCAAAGCAAACATGAATGGTGGATAGCAACTAATTCATGGTAAGGAGAAAATCTGGCAGAGAACGGTTGTGGAAGCCAGGTATTTGAAGGTGTGCTAACAGGTTGAACTAGTGGACGTAATCGGATAAAGGCAGAGTTCATGGTGAGGCTCATTCCTAAGAATGGAGAGGAGCAGAGCAGAGAAGAGAAACAGCCAGCCTAAAAAAGTTACTTAAACAAGCAGGAAGCATGACACTTTCTGTCATTGCCATCTTTGGGTTTAACTGCTTGCTGAGCTGTCAGGTATTTTCTCTTCTTCTGAGGGTGGTAAGGAAAAAACGTCTTTGCCACAACCTGCGACTCTTGAGCCTCAAGTGGCTTTGATTTTGGAGACATGGAATGTGGGATGTCTATTTATGTTTCTAGGGAGTCGTAGTCTGACAGCAGTTGGATTAATGATTTTGGAGATGGGAAATGGACCAACAAACCTGGGAGCTAATGACAAGCAGGTTCTTGGTAAACAACTACACCTTTCATCTCACCTTGTATCCTGGGGCGATGCTGTGGTGACGATTAGCAGCCTTGGCATATTTTTTTCATCTTGAAGAACATCTTGCAGGCTTTTCTCCAAAAGCATTGACAATGTAGGGGCGGATGGAACACTGGGGGTCGGTAGCCATAGACCACGTGGAACAGAGAAAGACCAGTGGTGCTGGAAGCGACAGAGTTGATGGCCTGTCCCACCCACTACAAATTAACTTTATGAAATTACTATTGAATTTTAATACATTACTTGAGTTCAAACCACACAAAACTCATTTTATAAAAAAGACAGTTATCAGAGGCACACAGAGTAAATGAGACGAATAAGGCACTGAAGCAGTGTGTAAATCAAATTCAGGAAATTATTTTAGTCAAAAGTTTCAGAGAAAAAAAAAGACTAGAGTAAAAACATTATATTTGGTACAATTTCATTTTACTTCAATAGGTACTCGGTAGTAACAACCGTATTCAGTTGGTACCTATGAAAGTATTTAATTAGGTACCCATATCAACTCATGACTGTATGAAGGGAGTTATTTTATTCAATCCTTTACCTAAACCTCGGTGGAATGCCAGGAATTGTCAATGTTGGATTTAAGCTTGTTAACGAGAGTGCTTTACTGTGTAAAATATGACCAAAGACACCTATACGTGCTCTCTATCTATCGTCAGTGGTAGGGAGCCAACCTAATACAGATCTAATACCAAAGACTCCAACATGTATGCAAATAAGTTTGTTTGGCTTTTTCTCAGTGGAATGAAAATGTCATCATCAAATCTATTGACATCTGTCATCTTTGTGACCGTAACCACACTACACACTGCACACTTGTCCTGAAACTGCATGAAATGATCAAGTGACCTATTGTCAACAGTGGTGTTAGTTTGTATGTGAGCTTCATAGTTACATTTATCCACTTATTATAAGCGACCTAGGACTTATTTTTCTCTAAAGTTGCTTGCAACTTTCATGAGTCACGGGATGTTGTTTTTTGGACTTGTTGTTTAGCGTTTTGGACTTATTTGGGCTTGGCTTCTTTCCAACAGAGCCCATTTTTCTGGTTATCACACCGCACAACAACAGCTGGACTAAAATATCAACCCCCTCACCCTCCCTGACAACTATTTTATGAGCAGGAAAGGTCCCAATGTGTATGAATACTAAACATGTGAATTTGTAATGATTAGAAGCTGCCTCTGTGTAACAGTGTGGTGTTTTGATTGTTGGGCTTCTTTTGGGCTTGTTTTCATAGAGTAAGTCCCTGTTTCTCTTGTAAGACTGGTGATCTTGTTTGTGTGTGTCTGAGGAGGGGTGTGTATGTGTGAAGATGAGATGGGATGTGAGTGATTACAGCAGGGTGATTGACTTTACCGCTTTAGAAAGGAAGCCATTTTAAGCCTGTTTTTTGCAATAAGCCCTGTTATATTTTTGAAACATAGGCCTGTAATAATATCTAATTCTACACAAATTCAGCAGGTTTCTTCCTCGCATTTGATCTGTCTCTCCTACCTTTCTATTAAATCTGCTTTCTTTCTGCTCATTTTAGGGCCTCTACATTTCAACCAATGTTTAAGCTGTTCTACGCTGTGTTTCTCGATTGAAGCAAGTTCCCGGGGCGTCGTCATCTACCAAAATTATTGATATTGCAGATGTTGCCATTCTAAGTTTTGTACTCTTGTCTGAATATCCAGGCAACTTAAACTGTCTCCAGGCAAATGTGACATTACTCACGCATTGTGAAGCAAACCTTTTGGTTAGCTTTGCCCACCACTGCTGAATAGTAAGGTATTACTTTACACCTCTGTTGGCCAATGTTGTAAAACTACAACATTAGAGATATTTCAAACTGTCTTCCACAGTGAAATTTTGCTTAAATTAGTTAATCTTGTAATATTCTGCATTTTTTTTAACAAATGATACATCCATTTAAAGCTAAACATGTATTGTTTAACCAAGCAAACTTATTTCTACATTCTTACAACCAGAAAGACACAACACAGAGTTTATAACACACAGAGAGCCACAAAGTAAGATTTCCTGTGAGAGTAGCAGCAGTAAGCTCCTCCCTGAAGCACCAAGATCCAATCAGCCTGTTTATCTGATGGTAAACCTAGAATTATACCAAACTAAAGGTCTCCCCTCAGCTTCCTTTTATCTAACCCAGAGAAAAGTGAACTACGTGGCACGTCACTGGGGAAAACCGATAACAGCCTAAGGGCCCAAAAGGCAGCGAGTCCACTGCTCCATTCATTCCATTATGAGGCTGTGAGCCGAGGGGGCTGAGTTGGCTATTAACTGCAGGTTGTGGATCAGACACATGGATACTTGGATCTCTAATACCACTGAGTTGAAAGAGATGGGTTGTAATGTGAGCTTAGACTCAGGGCTAGGGGGTCATATGACCTCAGAAATGACCAAACATTTGTTGTTAACGAGAGGTCACAGCAGTTTACATTTGTTTGATAAAGTTTATCTAAATTATAATGTCCAGTTCCGGTTATGTATAAAGACAAGTGAATAAAAAGACTTAAAATTCTAGTTCATTGCCTTGCTGAAATTGACAGTGAGTACAAATGACAAACCTTTCTTATCAGCAGATTAATTTTTAATAGGCATATGGGTACTTATGTGTACCAAGTCCGACATATTTTTACAACACAAACTAAGATAGAGGTTACTCACCTATTAAAACAACATGCCAGTTTGTTTGCTTAGCTGTTTTATTCTAAATTGTCAATAAATCACAATAAGATGTAGTACACATCTTAGTCCTATTTAACATAGGGCAGAGGTGAATTGTTTAGAGTTCTGAGTATTTGCACTCTTAGTTTTCCTTTTTCTATTCTAGATTTGTGTTTTAAATCACATTCATTCTTCTTTGTGTTTATTTGAATTCTTTACAGCTGCAGCAAAATGTCTAAACCATACATGAGAACATGCCGTGGATTTCTGTCAAATACATAAGCAGTTTGTGAAAAAGTCCAGAGCAAAAGGACAGATGTTACCATCCAAGGTATGCAGCAGTCAGTTCTGTTGGATTTGTTTGTATTACAAAATTGAATGCGCCACCACTTTTCTTCAATATTTCCAGTAACTTTAAAATACGTCCTTACAGTTCTTGACCTGAACAATAGAGGTCACTATTTTAGTTAACGGTGAATAAGTTAGTAAAAGTCAACACAAGAAGCGTTTCCATCAACATTTTAGGTAGCCCCTCTTCCCCATTAAACAGAGTCAGCGGATTCAGATGCAAAGTTAGAATAGCTATCCCTGTAGTTATGCTGCTAAAGACTTAGGCTGCCGGAGGACATACTGACCACTTTTCCTCGTTCTGATACTTTCTCCCCCTGCTCCCCATCTTTGTATTGTTTCAGTTACTACTCAAAACTCTGCCAGCCTGCCTGCCTGCCTGCCTGCCTGCCTGCCTGCCTGCCTATAAACTGTGTTAGACAGTCTTGAACCTCAGATTGCAGTGTGTGTTATTGAATCCAGTCTGTCTCACGTGTGGATTGTATTGGCATGAATTCGATGTAATGTGTAACTATGTATAATTGAAAATTATAATTTATTTTATGAAGTACATTGAAAGTGTCTTGTATAGCAGTGTTTTACATGCTCAAAAAAAGGAATTAATGACAAACAAAAATGGTTTATCAGTACTATAAAAATACTACAACTTGCAAACCATTAGCCTTTAACAAAGCTAAAGTTGAAATCTATTTTGCGGATATCCTTTCCGGAAGGCTTCTTTCACAGTCTAAAGAGTTACATTTAATCATTTATAGTTCAAATTATACTTTCCAATAAAACCTGAAGTGTAGTGCTCTATACTGAACAGAGATTTGTTAATTGAAAGTTTGAGATTTATGAACCTTTTACGGCTGAAGACACGTGGTGGACTGGTCTCCCAGTGAGCCCGCTCAACCCGAAGCTTCTGTATGTACGCCTTTGTCATAATTCAGATATAATTTGGACTTTCGTTCATGGTTCAGGTTGACATCTTTTGTTAATCTGTGAAAAACTACTTGGTTGGATAACCAATTGTTTTTTTGTAAACGATTACAATCATCTCTAATGCATTCTACACTAAGTCAAGCGTGGTAAGCAAACTTACCAACTTTGTAACAAAAGGTCTTTTAAACCTCTCAAATTTTGCTGCTTTTTCTCATAAAGAATGAATTGTATAGTTGATTTTTGGCTTTGAGATCAGCTAAGCATCTTTCATCTACTCATCATGAAGGAATAACAAAGTAGAGCTCACCAAGCCATGAAACTCCTCATCAGTTAACTGGGCAATCGCTTAGCAGCATAATGTTGTGATTCCATAAAATTATTGTGTCAAGTGTCTTAAATTAAAGCAAATCATATTCAGTTCATTCACATCTTCACATCACATACTTTGTTCCATAGATTACAGAGATGCTGTCAACAATTACCAAAACACCAATGGAGCTTGGCGTTTATCTCCTGCACACATCTGCCAGTATTTACCTCAGTGATTATCTCACTTCTATTATATTGTATAAATGTATTTATTAGATCGGCATGGTGTAGAAAAACAGAGTGAGAAGGTGTATGAGGGTTTCTGCAAATGTGATAGCACTGGAGAGAACAACAGAGCAGTTTGAGGGCATTCCTGTGAGTGACGCTGGTCCTTTGTGGCATCCTGAGCACTTTAATGCTTAGCTAGTTTGATGCACCTGCTCTGAGGAGACAAACATGGAAAAGACCCCGAGATATTTAACTGGCTAATTCCTGCGTTCTTCCTCTTTGCTCCTCTCTCGCTTCACTTTGCCTCAGTCTTTCTGCTGCGCCGGAAGAACCCGGGAATCTGGGATTTGCAAACAAACATTCTTTTCCTTCATCATCAAAAGCTAAATGAAAGATTTGTAAGTGTGTGTGTTCCAGAGAGAAGTAGAGGCAAATCCGCAAGTGCTTCCTACTAACAAACAAAAGTGTGTTTAAAACTTTGCTCAAAGCTTTCGATATTTCCAATTAGGCATCTCCTGGGTCTGACAAGTCCCAGCTTTGTTCACTCCACCAATCAGGAAATTAGAGCTCGCTTCTGAAACTGCTGTCTTCCAACAGAACCAAGAAGAAAAAAACAAAGCACAAATGCTGTTTGGCACAGAAACACACACCGCTGTAAATCACAATTTAGCTATGCATTTAGAAATTATATCAGCAATGCAGCAAATTATGATTTGTCACCAACTTCTTAGCCTCTCTCCGTCTTGAGGAGCCAACCACCATCCTTTATATAAAGAACAGTGACCCACATTATTTAGTGCATGCAGTGATATGATGCACGCTAATTTCAAAGTGGGACATATCGGCCACATGTCTGCGTTTCCATGAGTGCGTACCCCCACAGGCCCTCTTCCCTCCCTTCTTCATCTCCCCTGATGTGTTTTTCATGTCAACACTTTGCGGTGCCTGAGGAACATTGTGCGGTTTCCCGCCATACACAGACCTACTGAGCCCATTTAGAATGTTTTTATGCGAAAACATCATTTTTATTTTCAATTAAAATTTTATACCTTTGTGGGGGGGGTTCTTCCATTGCTTTTTTAAGGGTTGCTATTTTTCCTCATATGGTAACTCTTTGTGGTGTTTTGTTCTTTGTTCTCTTAGTTATAAAGAAATTGACTGTTATCTAGCAGAAAGCATATTATTTTGAAAAGATGCCTAAAAAGGAAAACAATATGCAAAGATTAAACATTCTATCAAACTGTGACAACAAATAGTAATCCTGTCAGGCAGATAACACAACAGAAAAATATGCCGTCAGCAGCTTCCAGGGGTCAACCACACGCTGTATGCCCGTGGTGAATCCACACAACCCATTTTTCAATCCCTCACCAATCAGGTTGTGTCTGCCTAACAGTCATATGGCAACCAAATCACTTGAAGAATTATCAATCCAGCCACAAATTAATAATATACCACCAGGCCTCAGCCTTAATTGTGGATTTGGTGGGCTAGAGCTGACAACCATTGCTTAAAATATGGAGGCATTCTGATAAATTGTAATGAGACACCTTTTTTGTCCCGCAGGTAATTGTTTTAGAAACTCCATATTACAGGTCGACCGATACATCAGCCTGCCGATGTTTTTGGCCGATATTTACATTTTTTTTTCCTGTATCTGTATCGGCTGACACGTGCAGGTGTTTGTCCAATCCATTCGCCCATTGAGCAATCAAGCCTTGAGATCACGTGAAGCACATACATTGCCACTACCTCCCTGGCAGAGAGCGGCTGGTGATGTTGTAAGACTGGGTGCCAACAACAAGGGTACGTTTTCAACTTTTAATGTAGTTAATGTCTGATTTAGCTGTATCTGTCCTTTAAAAGTCTGTCTCTGTCTCACTGTGAGAGGGAGGGAACAGCGGTGTGTGTTTGTTTCTGTGTGTAAAACCCATGTCTACCTCCAGCTGTTGAGCTGCCACTGCTGTGCCTGTGTTCGTTCCCATGATGAATCACGTATCCACATGTCCAGTATATCATGTATCACTACGCGTACAGCATCTAACTTTACATAAAAGGAGTTTTTTTTCTCCTCCTTCTCTCCGTTGAACTTAAGAAGCTCTTTTCTTAGACTTAGACTTAGACTTAGACATCTTTATTTGTCATTTTGTATGTACAGAGTGCATACAGAACGAAATTTCGTTGCATACAGCTTGTAAATTACAGTATACATTGCAGCAGTGATTAAAAAGTAAACAATTGAAAACAATTGAAATGTAAACAATGCAGGAAAATTGCAGCAGTGATTAAAAAGTAAACAATTGAAATGTAAACAATGCAGGAGAATTTTTA
Organism: Fundulus diaphanus; assembly: GCA_037039145.1. NCBI lineage: Eukaryota > Metazoa > Chordata > Actinopteri > Cyprinodontiformes > Fundulidae > Fundulus > Fundulus diaphanus. Next base: position 18,889,689 of record CM073121.1, on the reverse strand, counting down.
AAACCATTTTTATGTGCAGAAATGATGGTGCAAAAGGCATTTGTGCAAAAATGCATTTAGAAACTACAAGTTCGGCAGCATTTGTAATGCTAGATAGAGATGCAGTGATGCAAATGTGCAAATGTGGTGTAGGGTCCAGTTTAGAGTTCAGCATATCAACAGTCTGATGGCAACAGGGAAGAAGCTTTTGCAGAACCTGGTGGACCTGCAGCGGATGCTGCGAAACCTCTTCCCAGAAGGTAGCAGGGAGAATAGTCTATGGTGGGGGTGTGAGGGGTCTTTTATGATGTTTCGGGCTCGGGACACGCAGCGCTGGGATGAAATGTCCTTAATGGAGGGAAGAGGAGCCCGATGATCCCTTCTGCTGTCCTCACCACTCTCCTCACGTTCTTCCAGTCGGAGGCATTACAGTCTCCACACCACACAGAGAGACAGCTGGTCAGAATGCTCTCTATGGTGCTTCTGTAGAAGGTCGTGAGGATGGGCGGGGGCAGGTGGGCTCTCCTCATCCGCCGCAGGAAGTCGTTTCTGTGCCCTCTTCACCAGTGTCGTGGTGTTCACAGACCAGGTGAGGTTGTCCGTGATGTGCACCCCCAGGAACTTGGTGCTGCTGACCACCTCCACAGCTGAGCTGTTGATGAGCAGTGGAGCGTGGTGAGGCTGGTTCTTCCTGAAGTCGACGATCTCCTTCGTCTTCTCCACGTTCAGGATCAGGCTGTTGTCTCTGCACCAGCCCACCAGCTGCTCCACCTCCTCTCTGTAGTCCTGGTCGTTGTCGTCTCTGATCCGGCCCACCACCGTTGTGTCGTCAGCAAACTTCACGATGTGATTGGTGGTGAACCTGAGGATGCAGTCGTGTGTCATTAGGGTGAACAGCAGGGGGCTCAGGACGCACCCCTGAGGGGGAGCCCGTGCTGAGGGTGATGACTTGCTGTGACATGTTCACTAAGTGCAAGCAAAGCGCTGCCGCAGGTCACGACGCATGTTGGGTACCTTTCAAGCTGCGGCCTGAAGCCGATTCTTAATATTAGCAGGTTTAAACGCAAGTTTTGAGACTTGTGTAACATTTGCTATTATCATGTGACTTTTTTCATGCAAATGGAGGAAGAAAAAAAATATCGGCCTCAAGAATCGGCCCCCCAAAAAATCAGCCCCACATATCAGGGATCGGTTAGACTCATGTGAGAATGATCAGTATTGGCATCAGCCTTAAAAAAAAACCTGTGTCGGTCGATCTCTACGCCACATCATGAGCACCACAGCTTTCCCACAGCAAATATACTATAGAAGTGGAACACTGCTAAAGCAATTTGCTTGACAGCTGTTCAAATACAGCAGCAATGACCCAGTGACAATATTACTTAATCTAAACGGTCTTTCAGTACCGATGAATATTTGCTCACCTCTGCATGCTAGATGCTTGAAACTGAAAGTGACACTGACTGCATGGCTAACTTTATCTCACAACTTGAGAGTCATGCATAGATGATTAAAATTCTATTCTCAGATAACTTTATAAATGACAGGGGGGGGGGGGTAACCTGGCTCTCGCCAGATGGATTTCATTCTGCAGAGCTCCACACAACCACCTGGGATCCCTCCATTGGAGATGTATTTCATAAGGAGGGGCCTTATCAAAAATCCTTGCATATGATTGGATAAATCAGTTGTCCGTTGTCTTTACTGACGGACTTCAACCACTCACATCGAAACCAACCCATGATGCTGACAAGAGTGACGCAGGGAAAACCAAAACAGATCATTCGGCACCATGGATATAGCGAGATGTCGATAAATGGCCGATGTCAGTGTTCTTTTAAAGAATTACTCGTATTTTTCGGACCATAAGGCACACCGTGTTATATGGCGCATTAAATATTCTTCCCATATCACTCCGCCCCTCCGTGGACACACATACTACCTGAGCGGGACAGCTATCCAGACATCTACAAAAACTATGGAACCTGCTGTTTTAAGCATAATGTCATTTAAATCCATTTTTTTATGTTTTGTTTAAATTCTATATTTAACAGAATAGACTCAAGCCTTAATAGCGCACTTTCTGTTCTTGCCTTTCTCTCCTATCATGAGCAATAATTTAAACAAAAGGAAGCAAATAGAGCTGAATCTGATAGTTTTGTGTCAACTGTTTCCTACCGTACTGGTAAACTAGCGGTGCTAATTATACCGATGTGCGATTTTAAGTGTTATATATTTCAGTTCCATTTGCTGCATCAGTAGCTTAAAATTCAAAGCAGCTTTAGACATGGTAACAGCTGCCAAACAGGACTTTATGCACTTCTTATACTATAGACTACAGAGACCCAATTTGATTACAATGATGAAACAGCAAAAAATATAAAGAAATAATTTGAGAATAAAAGACACCATACAGGTCAAACAAGCAACTGAAATCAAAAGTGGGGTAGACATCTGAATTAATGTCTACTTCTTTTCATTTCAAGATCTAAAAATCTATATACAGCTGATTAGAAGAACAGACAGCTTTGAAGACATTATACCACCAACCAAAAAGTCATGCCATATCACATCTGACACCCCAAATGTTGAGAAATTGATCCTGGAGCATTGCCATTGATTTATTTGGGTTTGAACGCACACCCAGGTTGGTAATAGAGAGAAGGGGCTTAGGAGTGAGATGTGCACCTGGCTCAGTTCTTTTGTTAAGGGAATCGATGGTCTCCCACTATGGGGCATGTTAGTCAGGACACAAACGGAGCACAGCATGAGCTTACATTTGTTATGGGTTCGTATACTGCATCTTTCCCAAGTATTTGTTTTTTACTAAAGTGAACAGGATATTAATTTCCTGGTTAATCTTTACTTCAAAAAATCTATGTTTCTGATGGAGTGTAGAAGATGTTTGAGATGGCTGAGAGACAAGTGGGACGTTTTACACATTTTGTGGCTTCAGTTTCTTGTCCTGTCAATTTGCATTGTTGTTAGATTAGTGTGCTAATGAGTAATCGTTTATTGTCCATTGTCCAGAAATCCAAGGTGGCAGATTGGGAATGTCCAGGATTTATCAAGCACCAAGACAGTCTCTCCTTGAGGATTGTGCAACAGAGGTATGTTGCCACCAGTGCAAATCTTGCTCAAAATTTTTAGAGTTCTGTTCCTGGAAAACAGATTATGTTTGTGATGTTCATGGAAATCCATTGTCTTCTGATTATCAGAATCGGGTCACAGAGTCAACAGGTCCAGGAGAGAAACCCAGACATCTCTCTCCCAAGCAACTTCCTCCCGCTTATTCTGGAAGACCCAAGAGGTTCCCAGGCCAGACAGGATATACAGTCCCTCCGGCGAGCTCTGGGTCTTCCCTGGGGTCACCTCCTAATGGGACACACCCAGAAATATCCCAAAGGGAGGTGCGCAAGGAGCATCCTGATCAGATCCCCAAACCCCCCCTGCAGTCCTTGCAGAGTCCAACGCGCACTGGGAACAGGCCAGCCTTTGTGCCGAGAATGCAGACACAGCTCTCACTTTGGGCATAGAAAAACTGCACAGCTCTCAAAGGCTGTCCAGTTACCCCATACGCTCACTGCAACACCCACAAAATACCTCAGGGAACATGCTTTTAAGCCATGAACCCTTCAGCAGTTCTGCAAGTGTAAAGATCTGGTCCACTGCCAACAGGCAGAGAGATGAGACGTTCTACGGGGAGTGGTTGTGTGAGGCAGGTATAAGTAGGAATACCAGGTGCAACAGCTTTATGATAATTAGGCTGTGGCAGGTGAAGCTGATTATGGTGAACTGAGCGGTGGCTGAGGAGAGTGAAGCGTGGAATGGGGTAGGATCAGTCAGCCCCAAAAACACAAACAGAAGCCCAAATCATGACACTGTGCCTTACACTGCAACAAGCAAAGAGATAAGAGTGTTCTCCCCGATGCTGCTAAGCAGCGGGGCCAGGTGGTTTTATACATTGCCCCCCCCCCCCCCGCTGTGGGAACAGTCACTTGGGAGCGGTGACTGCAACAGTCCCTTACATTCATTACGGCCTTAGATCAGCCTTAGAGTCTCATCTTGCATTATTTTTCTGTTGGCTGATTTCACAACAGGTTAATGGCGGGCATACACTGTACGATATTTTCAGTCGTTGTACTTATATACAGCTCAAACTGTACGACGAAACCGCAGGGTTTAAAGGTTCACAGCTAACCATATCTGATCTCACTGTATGGCCCGACGCTCTGAGGCGATCTGACTGCCCACACTGTACATTCAAAAACCACACGTCAGACTCATCCCCTAAGAGAGATGGCGCTTGTCGAACTCGTCTATCCGGAAGCCAAACATAAACAGTAAAAGAAGAAAAAGGCAGAAGTGTGAATGCTCAGTGTTAAATATGAGGCTCACTGGAACAAACGCGCTGCCTTGGCAGTTCTACGAGTTGCTCCTCCGTAGTTTTGACTCCATGTCACACGTACCGCCGTCATGCTTCTCTCCACTCCTTTGTTTTCGTCTGAGAAGAAGAAGAAGAATTCCCTTGTTTGCCATGCGCAGTGCACAAGGTTGGGGGAAATCGCTTATAGAAGCTTGTAGCTCTGCTTCAACAGCAGGATGCGCTTACGATCTCCTCACGAGGGCTGACTGAATTTCAAACATGTTTGATTGTCATCCAACCGTACGATTCCTGATCAGGAGGTGGTCGTGAGAGGCTAATCGCTCCTCTTTGCCCCCTGTATACCGCACAACGCAGGACGCACGAGGAAGCTGAAACTGGGCCCAATCCAAAAGGTTCTCGCACGGCTGAAGAATCGGCCCAAAAAGGGCAAAAACATTGTACAGTGTATGCACAAGGAACAACAAGTAACTCAGACCAAAGCATTGTAGTTTCACTTTATCCATCCATCCATCCATTTTCTGACCCGCTTAATCCCTAATGGGGTCGCGGGTTTCACTTTATATAGATTACAAATGAATGATTTCAATGTGAAAAGGAAGAATTTAAAAGCATTATATGCCCCCTTTAAAGAAACACCACAATCTGTTCAAAAACCATGATCTGATTGTTCAGCACCTCTATATTTCTCTCTGTTCATACCGATTTTCTCCATGGCTTAAAGATACCAATACATTTTGATTGAGTCCAGTTCATACAAATGGCCACATAGTGTAACTTTATTCATCCATTCATTGTCTATGCACTTGTCCTTGCAGAATGGCTGGTGCCTTAATGTAAAAATTGAAGGAGGGAACTGAAACAGCTACTTTGCTTTCAGGTCTACAGTTGAGAACCTACAAGTGCCATTAATCCTTTGGTTTTCTAAGCAATTGTTTAATGCAGTGGGTATTTTATACAGTGGGGGGGGGGGGGGGGGTTGTGATGTGATCACAAAGCAACATTTTCAGAATTGTTTGAGCTGCAATGGTTGATCTCAAACCATGCTTTAAGAAACTTTGCTAAAATTTAGGAGAAATAAATGAAGCATTCAAACACAAATGTTCGAACATTTATATTGCAGCACTTTGTTGATTTAATGTAAAGGAATGGAAATGTTTGCTAGAGAAGTTCCCATGTACACATGTTACACTTGATTAAAAACATACAGAAAATGAGCTATTTGCTCAAGAAAGGGAGGTTTTCTTCTGTTATGCTTTACATAAACTCTGAATCAAAAAAGAATGAATGGTAAAGAAATCAAGACCAGCTGAGCTGAGAGTATGAAAGCTGAAGGCATTGAGAGAGCCAAAGAAAGCCATAAAGACCAACCCTGAAGGGCCTAGGACAAGTGTTGCCGTGTCCCCCCTCCCCCTGAAACCACCAAGGCCACTGGGTAATGAATAAATAAACAGCCCCTCCAACCATCTTGCCTCTTCCTCTTCCTGCTTTCCTCATTTGGCAGCCCTCACACACACATGCATATGCATACGCTCAGAAACTGGCACATGTTCATAAACAATCCACACAAATGCAGGATTGCCTTACTCCCTGTATACGTACGCACAAACATGCTGGTTTTGTGCAGCAGGATCATAGTAATTGTGTGAATGCCTGCAGATGTTTGTTCCATAGCCCCAGAAGTCTGCATGCAAAATGACATTACCAAGTTTTTTTTTTCTACTTCATACAGTGCATGTTTCATGTCCATATTTACCCTTATACCCTGTGGAAATATTTAGCTGGCATGCCCGAAACCAGCTCATTCAAAGTCTTTACTCTGAATAAATTTGAACAACTAAGGTGAGGCCACATGGAAATGAACAGGGTAAATTTTCATAAACAGTTCAGAAAAAATGTGTGTCCACACTAGACGACGCAGCACCTTTGAAAACTGTTGTAGGTATGCCGGGCCCAGCGGTGGCGCTGTGACACTGCCCCAGAAGCATGCATAAAACAGTGGCCATTCATAGAAACTCATGTTAAGTAAACACAGTCAGTGTTGCCAACATATCGACTTTTCAGACCCTCAGCGCCTTTTTTTTTTTTCAAGAAAGCGACTAGCAACAAATCTAGCGACACGTGACAGCACCAATCAATCTGCAGTTACTGTCTTGAGGCAGCAGCGAGTACTGCCACGATTGAGTGCTGTCTGTCTCTCTCACACACATAAACACTGCAGTTGCTTCCTCGTCCTGAAAGCCCGACTTGCAGTCAGAGCAAAGAGCCACTCCGCTCCGTTTTCATATAGAAAATGGATAGCGCCTGCACAAAGCTGCCGGTGAATCCGCCTTGGATTACAAAGCGGTATATTTAATTCAATTAAATTTTAGTTATATAGCGACAACTCATGAAACATGTCATCTCAAGGCACTTTCCAAAGTCAAATTCAATCAGATTATACAGACTGGTAAAAAAAAAAGTCCTACCTAAGGGAACCCAGTTGATTGGCAAGCAGCATTCACTCCTACTGAAGAAGCGTATATATGAATAGATGTAAATATTATTTTTTAATCTAGTCCTTTTTTTCTCTCTGAACTGTTGCACTAAAAAAAATTCCCTGAATTTGATTCACGCGTCTCGGGTTACGGAGAGAAGTGAAGTGATGACGTCATTGTTTCAGAAAAAACAATTAGCACGTTTGCAGAAAAATACAAAACCAGCCCTTTGCAAAATTTTCCACTCTGGGAACCGGTTTTAAAAAAGATCGTTTTGGTCTTGCCAAAACACCGGATCTGTGTGGACACAATGCCTAAACTACCTAAATTTGACTATAGAGAGCTTGGGGAATCACGAGGCAAAACTCTATAGGTCTCATGAATATGACGCCTCAGCTCCACATTGTCTAACAGTCTGAGAAAATGGTTTCCATTATTTAACTTAATAAATGAGAAGTCAAAGACAGTTCAGAAGTCTTTTAACATACTTGCTGGGACAATGGTAAAATATCAATACCACAGGTTTAAATCTAATTATTTCCTTATTTTCAAAAAGTTGAACGTGTCAGTATTTGTTGCTTCTAAGAAAACCAAAATGAAGTCCATTAAATGACAAAATTAAAACTAGGAGGTTGAGGAAAGCTGTTAAATGAGCTAAAGGTGGAACAAATTTCTATGATAAATCGGGAAACCATAAAACATACAGTCTTTGAAATATCAAGAATCAAGAATCTTTATTGTCATGTATATTTAGATGTATTTTATTGGGATTTTATTAGTTCGGGGTCCTTTGGGGGTAAATCCCTCCAGCTTTGTACATTTAGTGATTGAGATCTGAGCAGTGAGGTTCTAATAACAAATAAAATATAAAGTCAAATGTCATAGGCAACTTTATTATGTCTGTAATATTCAATGTTAGTTTAGCAGAAGCAATGTAATTGTGTGTTTTTAAACGATTAGATCATGCTTTTTTTGTTTTAAACGCTTGTGTTGAAACCATGACACCTGGTATTCTTGTCATTTAGACAATATCATTAATAGCTCAGGTCATGTTTTAAAACAATAAATTATTAACACGTAAATGAAAACTTTGCATTATGACCAAAATTCATTCTTTAATTCAATTCAATTCAATTTTATTTATATAGCGCCAATTCATGAAACATGTCATCTCAAGGCACTTTACAAAGTTAAGTTCAATCATATTATACAGATTGGGTCAGATTATACAGATTGGTCAAAAATGTTCCTATATAAGAAAACCAGTTGATTGCATCAAAGTCCCGACAAGCAGCATTCACTCCTGGAGAAGCGTAGAGCCACAGGGAGAGTCGTCTGCATTGTACATGGCTTTGCAGCAATCCCTCATACTGAGCAAGCATGAAGCGACAGTGGAAAGAAAAAACACCCGTTAGCGGGCAGGAAAAACCTCTAGCAGAACCGGGCTCAGAACGGTCATCTTTAAAGGCCTTATTCACACAAAACTGATTTTTCACTTGTGTTCTTTTCGTCTGAATGAAACAGATCTTTACAAACGCTTTTTGATGTAAAAGTTTTAAAATAAAAGTTCATGGGTGCAAAAAGTGGCACCAAAAGAAAAACTTACAAGAAACATTTGAAGAGTGAATAAGCTGCACCTGAATAACTGTTTGACAGTCAAAAAATAAAAAAATAGTAGTGTCATAGTTTTAAATGCAGTCAAGATTTATAACTTATCCTTCACTACGGTCATGTTGTCTCAGCATGTCAGGGATTTCCAACACCACGTTTCTGATTAATGGGTCCAGTCTCATAAATTAGTCAACTTTTCTTTTGTCTTTGAATCTTAACTTTTTTGATCCCTCTGGCAATCAGCCTCCCCATTTTGAGTAAAAACCCCACAGGCCCAGGTTCATCACAGTTTTTCGCATAGCAGACACTAATTGTCGTTTCTGCCTTTGTCAGGCCCTCTTCAGCCACATAAAAAAACTTGAATACATTCAACCTAGTTGTGTATCACAACTATATTACCAAATCTTTAAGAAATGCCCTTGTTTGAGTTTGATGTAGAGGTTTTGTATGCATTTCAGAGAGTTCCCTCCCTTATTTCTGCATGTAAATAAGATTTCAACTTTATTTTACCTTGCATGAGTTGTGGACAAAAGAAAATCCAAATCTAAGTAACGAATGGTTATATGTGAAAAGCAATGCATTATTAGCAGAAATACACAACTTTAATAGCCAAAGTCTGTTACTCTACTGGTCGCATGTAGCCACTTTAACTGAACAAGCTTTCATATAGTATAGTTTGTATTATTTACAGATTGTTTTATTTGCAGAATTGACTAAATCTGATAGTGGGATCTGCAGCGTCAACAAACCCTGACATAGCTCAGTTTCTGTTGCACCCATCTGTTGTCACTTGAAGGCCCGGTTTTCCCTCAGCTTAAACCAAAACACCACATCATTAAATGCAGATTTATCTTACTGGCCCAGTCGGTGCTGTGGCATGATCAATGTTATGCTAAATCAGCTCCAAGCAACAGACAATTCTGTGAGAAAGCAGTGAAGCAGAATGTGGACCAGACCACTGCAACAAACTGGATCCGTGGAAGCCACCTAAAACCAGCAGCAGAACAAAATACAAGTTTAACAAATCCTTTTTCTCCGTTTTCTTTTAAATCACACACACTCATTTCTGAATGAATTCCCTCAGGTGTGGGAACTGGACACACATTCACTGACAAACTATTTTTTTTTTGGGGGGGGGGGGAGGGTTTGCTCCTAACAAGCCAATGTTTTTTTCTTTTCCACCATCACTCAGAAAGACCAAACTGTTATCCAAGCAGCAAATTACGCTTAACCGGAGATGATTATAGCTAATCCCTACAAGCAATAAGCGCAGCGGCTGGGAGCTGTAAACAAAGTCCAACCCACAAAATAAAAATAAGGTAGGGGAGGATATACATGTCTAAAATAGTCTGATGTAATTCAGCTGACTCTACATCCAGCACTGACTGACTCCTGTTTCCCTGCCTCTGCCCTGAGAACACACCTCACCGCCGCCAGGCTAGAGCTGCAGTTTTAGAGATGCTCCGCCTCTGTTGTCCATCCACCACAATCTGATTTTTTTATTCTTCATTCATTTTCCTTCCTCTAGCAAATCAACTTTGAGGATGCGGTGTTTACTTGTGTGTCTGATACATGCCACTTACAAACAGGTGCAATGATGAAGAAATAACCAGTGGCGTTCACCTCATCTGGAAGTGGTCATAATGTTGTGCCTGATTGGCATTATTGGGGGGGTGTTAGTTAAAGAGACAAGTTGTGTTGATAAGAAATGACCTTGCAGAAAACCTTTTTTAAAGCAGAACACAGCTCAAGAGTGGCAGTGAACACCTCTTTGATCCTGATGATTAGCACGCGTTCAGCTTCAGCTCCTGAACCCAAAATGCTCCACTGCTCATTCTCTAGGTTCGACGGGTTTGAATACCTTTGCTGGGGCCTGTAGGCATCGCCGCCTTCTTCATTTCCGCCATGCTACTCATCAACTTTGTTGACTTCAAGAACTTGCAGGGCCTCTTTAATAAAACTGAAAAATAGATTTCCTCTCCAGCCAATGTTTTCACTTGTTGTTAATGTTCAGTTTTGCTTACTGTTGGACTAGACAGCATCATCAATTCAATTAGTTTAAAAGGATTGGCTTAAAAGGTATTGAATGACAATGTTAATATAACACAGCAAAAGAATTGTACAACCCTTTTTCATGGTGTTTGCCTGTTTCATTCCCTTCGCGGCGTAGCCGAGTAAGTCCGCATCTTTGAGCAAGTTGCAATGACTTGCTGTGGCGACCCCTGAATAAGGGGGCAGCCGAAAGGACTCACTCAATCGCTTTGCCTATTTAATCAGAAACTGAAGGGCTTCCCTCTGTTCTGATTTGTGTCGGAGAGACATCCTGAATGGGCTTCTCACCCTAAATCTCCCACAGCAGTTAATTCCCTTTCTCTGCACACAAGTACATATTTACTTTCCCTGTAACAACATGTCCTCTAGATCAAGCAGAGGATTACATGGTAACCTTGACCTGTTGGCCTTCCATACATTTCTATGCAGCATCCACTGAGAGCTTATTCCACTATGTCGTTAGCCTGCACCCACATTACGTCTGTCGCAGTAGAAAACACTGCATCCTTACGCATAGTGTTGCAATTTCAGTGCTTGCAAAAGCATCCATATACCCTTAACGTTATTTACATCATATCATGTAAGGGCTTTAGCATATTTTATTGGGATAGGCCAGCATAAAGTTGTCATGTAGTGAGGTTGTTGCAGATCCAAAGTGCAGCAGGGACGAGGCAGAGTCATGGTGACGCGAGGAGATTTGATAATGAACAAGGAAACTTACAATAAATGGGGAAAACGCAGGAACCATGGAGAAAGTAACAGGATGACCAAGAGGACACCAGAGAACGGCGGAGGATCCAGAAACAGACAAACAGAAACCAGCAACTTAAATACAACTGGGAACTTGCTGCTGCCCGGGGACGACAGATGAAAATGAGCTTGTAGCTAAATCTGGTGTGTGCAACACATTTGGTGTGCAATGTCCCTAACAACTAAATAAATAACCACTTGGATGAAAATCAGGTGAGTAATAATCAACAGAATACCAAACAGTTGGTGGGAAAGGCTAAAGCCCTCTTCACGCTGACCACATTCCTTGTATGCTCCGTCATCTATTGCAAAATGTGTTGTCCAGCAATCCAAACTGGATCCATTCTTGTATCCAGACAGCCCCCCCCCCCTTTATTTTGAATATACCAGATCCGCTTTACACTTCCTGTGTCTGACTTCCTGTCTGGCTCATCTGGCTTTTAGAAATTGACGCGTTTCTCTACGGCATAGTACACTATGGACGACGGGGGAGGGTTCTCCGTCATGCCGCAGAGCCTCGGAGCTTGTAGGAAAAACCTCTTTGACTAGAATGGCTTGTATTAGTGACGGAACGGTGTACGCATGGATGATGGAGTCTGTGTAAATGTGGGGTAAGACAGGGAACTGAGAAGGCACAAAACAGTGAATCTAAATAAGCACAAAACACAAAAAGAAGATCATGGCAAGACAAGGCAAATTTATTTGTATAGCACAATTCAGTACAGAGACAATGCAAAGTGCTTTACATGACAAAATGTTGTTGTAAATCATGACATGTACATCATGACATGTACAGAGGGAAAAAAAGTGAGAAATTCATGAGAAATGAAGAGCCCAAGAACAGGACCACTTTTATCATCTGTTCTAACCTTAACAACGAATTATAACCCGGAGCAACTTCCACCACAGGTAAACGGATTCAGACTCAGATTCAGATTCAGAGTGGAAGGTGAGGGGCTCGAGGAGGCGGGGCTGAAGATGGGACTGTGAAGCTGTGTGCTAGAAGGGACGGAGCAGACTGTAATTCTTGAGGAAGCTTAGGTCGTCTGCCGTTTACAGCAAAACGCTGCATATCTTCTATAAATCTGCTGTTGAGAGCAATCTCCTCTGCCGTTGTCTGTTGGGGTGGCAGCATCAGTCAGTGCCTTAAAAAAGTCAAGCTGATAAAGAGCGCTGGCTCTGTTCTCAGGACTGCTACTGAACCTCTGGATCTGATTGTACATCGTGAACGACCCTTAGCATCGGCTTCATGAGGCCGAATCCCAACAACAGAGTGTCCTCAGTCAGCAGCTTCTTCAGATCTGCTGTAACACTGACCACTACAGCAGAGCCTGCCAACACCATCAAGGACCCTACAAAGAAACTTGATTAGTTTGATTTACAACAACATTTTACATCCCTTTGGGTATAATGAAGGTATTTTTTTTCACTGAATTGAATTCAAATGGAATCACACTGAAACACACGACAGTCCTGGCAGAAAACCCAGAGCAGAGGTGTCCAAAGCCTGTTCTCAAGGGCCAGTTGTTCTGCATGTTTTAGGCCTGGTTCAACACAGCTAAACCTAATGAGTGCTTAATTAGCAGGCCTCTGCAGACCTTGATGACAGAATGAGAAGGTAAATCATTCATTTGAATCAGACGTGTTGGAACAGGGACAGGCCTGAAACAGGCAGGAGACTGGCCCTCGAGGACTGGAGCTGGACACGCCTGTCTTAGAGGACGGACGAGACTCGAGACTGAAGCAGAGGTTCGTCTTCCAGCAGGACAACAGCCTCAAAGGCACATCCAGCGCTGCCATGCAATGAATCACATCAGAGCACATTTCCGTGTTAAAATAGCCTGGTCAAAGCATGGCTCTAAATCAAACCGAGAATCTGTGGCAACACTTCACAGGCGCTCTCTGCCCCATCTAACTGTGCCCGAACTATTCAGCGAAGAAGAACGGGTCAGAATGTCTGTCTGTGGATGAGCAACGGTAGAGGTACCCTGAAGTACTTTCAGCTGTGAATGCAGTAAAGGTGATTGAACAAGGTATTGACTTAGGGGGATGAATAAAAAAAAAGCTGAACATCCATTATAGAGCTTATGTTTAATTGTTTTTATTAACTATAAAACAAATGGAAGTTTGCAGGAGAGGGTTGAAAGAAATCTGAAATCTCTTGGGATGGGAATACTTTTACACAGCACTGCATCGAAGCTGCATGGAAGTTGTTGTTTTCATCAGGTAGCTGCTCTTTAGGGAAACATTTCCTGTTCTAAAAGGAAATATCCAAATCCAAGTTTTGGAAGTCTGTTTAGTCACTTTGAAACCCAGTTTCCAAAGAATCAGAGGGCTTCTGGATATTGTTTTATGTGTGTGGGTTCAGGCATACTGGCGACATTTTATTGCAGCTATTAGTTCCGATTTTACTGAGAAAGAAATCAGACAAACAGTTCCCAAGTCGTGGAGCAAAAAGATCACGAGAAATGAACGGCTTGATAACGACCCCTCCCCCTTTTTACAATCTATTTTAATCCCAGCAGTAAATTCTCACCCGGAGCAACTTTAACTGAACTCAGCAATTAAACAGTTTCAGATTGTTACAGCCATGCTCCAGACACAGCTATTCGCAGATCGAAAAGTTCAAGCGGTCCACATCCACACTCTGAGCTTGTTGCAAAGCACAAAACAATTACGAAGACAAATACATGTGGATACTTAGATAGTTGGATGTGCCTTTACTAACTTGGCCATCAACGCTTGCATTGGAAGCTCTTCCAGCCTAAATGCGCATGTATCAAACATGCAGGGCCACACCTCAACAGAGCAGACATCCTGGACTGCTGAATTAAATGTGTGATGCGGTTTAACCTTGAGGAAGGCTTCTGTATGCATACGTGTCTTCTCTTTGTTCCTATACTTTGTACGGATGCAAATGAGTGTCTGGCTGTTTCCACGGACGCAGACAGAGAGAACGAGCGCGTGAGGGTGTACGTCTGTGATATCATGGTGTGCTCGCTCTGCTCTCCATGCTGCTCTGCTCCCACAGTGCCCCTGGGACCCATCTGCCTCCCCGTTATTAATTCATCAGGCTTAACCATGCAGCACTTTATGACTCTGTTTGGGCCGACGAACTATCACACACCCGTATCTCTCTCTCTCTCCAGCTCTTCCGCAGTGTATTGAAAAACAATATCTGTCATTTCAGCCGCAACTTGAAATGTCTTTTCTGTTGTCTTCGCCTCTACGTAGAGGCCGCAATTATGACACCGTTTCAGGGTAAAAGTAGCTGCGCTGCTGCTGCGAAGTGAATATTTTGCACAAATATTGCTCTGGGTGGGAGGATGATTCAGTTTTTTTTTAAAACTAAGAAGAGACAAAATATATTTAAAGAATCAAGAACTTCTACAAAGGCCATAAACCTTTGGGAAGCCATCAACTTGACTGACTTTATTTCGCACTCCATCTGTGCTGCTAATTCCCCACCGCCGGAAAATATTCTGCTGATTGTGGCTGTGTTTCAAGCAAACCCTTTTATAGAATGAAAACCTAAACTTCCCCCATGAAAGATAATCTAAGAATCAATCAATGCCCTTTATATGAATTCATCCTGATTGCCGTGCCTAAACCCATTGCCATCAAAGACGGAGAGAAAAGATCTGAGATTGCCGCACATCAAAAGAGTTTATCTAGATAGCATTATGTGACCGTAAATAGCTGCAGCAAAGACACAAGATACGCTAAGAGATCCAGGAAAGAAGAGCAGGCGAATGAAGGCACAATTTTTTAAAGACACTTCAAAAAGTCATATGTTCCTGCTCTATTTTGATCTATTAACGAAACCTAAAGATCCAGTTTTTAGTTCATTCAGAAGAGATGAAAAGCACGTATTCTATAGATTGTGAGGTTAGATAAAAGTGATGGTTTCCCTCTTACTCGTCCTTCAAGGGGCAACATGAACCTTTAGGACATCCAGGGGCGATGTTTCTTGGCTCAACACTGGCTGACTACTGATGTTCTACTGCCCCCCAATGGACATTTTGCGAAAAGCAGGGCTGATTTGAACAAAATACCTAAATCTATCAATTTCTAGGTGTAGGCATGCTTATATTTTACATGCCTTAAATTGCTGTTTTTACAAATCTGCAGAGAATATTCAACATTTAACAATACCCTTCAGCATATCAAATCAGTTCAGGTTCTTAAAAAAAAGGAATAAGAACTTTATTTAAAACGTCCAGTTTGGATTTATGAATTTTTTTTAGCATGATTTGCTATAACTAAAAAAAAAACTAGTGGTGGATTACAAATGGCTAAAAGTGTCACAAATTAAATATGAAAATTAATTAAATACAATTCAATTTAATTTTATTTATATTGCGCCAATTCATGATACATGTCATCTCAAGACACTTTCCAAAGTCAAATTTAATCAGATTATACAGATTGGCTCAGATAATTAAATGTATAATAAGTGTTTTTTTATATAATAAAATAGAATGCCTTTATTGTTACTATACACATGCAATGAGATTCAAAGCTCCAAATTTAGTGCAAACATAAAAATATAGCAATATGATATAGCAATAGATTTAAAAAACAATTAATAATTATCTGATGGCTCTGAGTCACAGCAGATTGTGATTTTTTTGTTTTCAGTCGGCCTTATACATCAGAGTCAGTTGGTGGGACGAACGTGGCTCTAATCAAGATGATTGGTCTGAATGTGACCTGTGTGGCAGGCTAACTAATTAAATATAAGGGTCTGTTGGTAAGTCACAGTGACAGTTGAAACTGAGTTTTGTGCAATCTCCCACATGGATATTTCATGCTCACCATGTGTCAATTGGTATCAGCCAGAGGGACATTACCTAATCTGCCTTACAGCATAGTGTAAGCAGATGTGAGTTTCTGACCCCCCAATATATATATATATATTCCAGTAGAATGTTGCTTAGACTGATTTTAGTTTCATCACAGGCCTCAGATCAAATCTTATGCATTATAATGGTCAGCTGTCCCTACCTGTTATCAGAAATAAAGGTAAAAAAGGTGTAACACAAAGTCTTCATAAAATATAACAATGAAATATGTTTTCAGAGATGCAAATCTACCTCCTCTCTCTCCAGCTGTGGTTTTTAGACTTGTGCTTTCTATGTTTTGTCAAACCCGTGTTATTGTTATGTGTCCAGAAGGAAATAGACTTCTAGGAGAGAAACTGAGTCTCACGTCCCAGCTAGTTACCTTTAAGACTTTGATTAGATGCTCCAATTTTATAACGTAAAATAAATAGAATCAAAAAGAAAATGGGGGTTTCTTCCATCATTCACTGTTGTGTTATGGATAATCACTGATCACCAAATGTCCTCGACATTTGATGTCAGAAATGGGATTGTTCACCAGGAACAACATCAGACAGGGAGCCAACTCCCCCTTAAAAAGGGGATCCTGTGTTTGCAGCCATCAGCTCTATTGTCACAAATCATTTTGGACAATCATCTACCTAGTGAGTGAGTTTGTTAATAAATTGTAAAATATCTCACCGTTTTTCCTCAAGAGACCATTGAGGTTGGGAACTTCAGAAGCTAGAGACTTCAAAACAACTGGAAATGTCTGGGACTTTAAGGAGTCAGATAAACCATTATTAGAGCTTTAAGAAGTAACAACTTTTTAGTTGTTTTGCTAAACCCAAACGCCATCTCTAGTTTACTGTCCTGGTTAAAGTCCCTGAGGATCTTAAAGGGAAAACTTCATCGCCTATCATGATCCAAATAAAAGGGAAACATGAAGAAAAGGGTTTGTAATGTCTTGCTGACAGCTTTGGTCCCTTTGATGTGGGATTTTTAAATGTTCTCTTTGTTCTCTAACTTGTTCCCCCACCCCCCTTCTTTTACATCATGACTCGCAAATCTAACCTGTTTTCAGTTTCTTTGGAAGAAGGTTGCATCTTCTCTTGCCTTTGCCCAGGTTAACGTGATTAAGATCTATTCATGGAAAACCTTAGCAACCAAGAGAAGTCAACTGATATGCAAAGCTTTTAGTGCATGGGTACAAAAGGGTTAGCTCAGTATGAAATGGGGTACAAACTGGCCAGGGGACAAATTCAGTCACCTGTTACTTTCTTAGCCCATTGCATGGCAGGCATCATGAGGTAAATAAATAATGAAATAAGTTTATATGTTCATATACACAATTAATCTTTTAGCTGTAGAATGTCATATTTAAATATGTTTGTTTTTTAAACGTAAATGTAATTAGGTATACTATAACATATGTAAGTACAATTTTACCAACTCATTTATTTATTTATTGAATTGCATTGAGGCCCTTTTGGCCTTCCAAAATACATTCAATACATATGAAAAAAACTCCCTGTTTTATACGTAGTGTACATACGTTGACAGTTTGGCTGCATTCTCTAGTTCTAACATTTAAGCCTCCATGGGGACACAATGACTGACAATGTTTGAAAATGGCCCAAAAATGTGATTACATGTACTGTGTGACAGTTAGACAGTTGTCACTTCAAAAACAAAGACAAATAGGAATGATCCACGGAGATACCTGAAAGACAGTGACAGAAAATGTTGGGACAGGCTCTCTGTGGAGAAGAGGAGTGACATCAGCTTTCAAGAAATTGAAACCGCGATAAGACATGCTTTGTGTGGCTATAAGAGTAGAGGCGTGTATAAAAACTAGGAGGTGAGACAGAGTCAGGTTATTACCTTTGCGTGCTGAAATAAGCAATTAACAAAGTTGGACATTTTCCTGATGACATGTTGTGTGCAACAGAACAGTAATGTCAGGAGTGTAACACGTGGTTGAACAGAAAACTTCAGACTAAGAGCAACTATCATGAAATATATTTTTAAAAAATCAGATTTTTTATTTTTATTTATTTTAGCTGAGTAAGACAGAGCCTCATGTTCCTGTATCAAACTGCGTTTCAAATAGCAACTATATGATAGATAACAGACGGACAGACGGATGTTGTTTGTACTAATAATGTAAATGCCAGGAATTTAGACATTTCTGTCTGGCAAAATATCTAAATCTGAACATAATGGTATTTAATCAATTCAAATTCCTTGTTTAAATGTAATCTGATTCATTATCTGTTTACATTTAAGCAGGCATTTCATACGCTATGCAACTCCAAAGTGGAGCAAAGAGAAAACTTACCGAAAACTCTGCTTCTTTAAGGAAATCTAAAAATATACTGACATCCAGAGAAAAGAAACTCTAACATCTTTTTAGTTTCTTGGTTAACTGTTGCCGTCACTCCACTTCCTGCCCCTAAAACCCAATCTTCCCCGGCGCCTCTTCCCCCAGGGAGCTTTTTCTTGGCAAACAGACCTGTTTATTTTAGTAAAAGCCTCTCACTTTGGCTGGTTTGTCTAATTAAAATGTTGCAAAAGCATCAGGGAGCAGGCATTTTATTTAACGGCTAATTGTGCTGACACCGAGGGACCGCGATATTTTATGCATACACTTTTTGCAAGATCGCAAGGAAATAACTCAGTTGTGTTTATGCACACACACACACGCACACACACACATACACACGCACACACGCACTTAGACATACACAGGAGATCAGTTTCTTGTTCACCGGTGAGATGAATTTTAAACAGTCAGGAGTATCAAGTTAATCAGTGGGAATTCTGTGGGGGAATATCAAGTTGCCTTTTAACACGGCAGGATGCATGTATGATTAATGCACGGCTCCCTATTGGACTCAACAGAATAATTGTCTTGTTTACCAACAGGTGTTTTTAATCTAGACACAGGAATTAACAATCCTTGTTTGGAGAGGCATGCAGGGGTTGCCACATTCGGGATGTAACAGCGTGTCGTTTTTCTTAGTGGCAGCTTGCATCATCCCAACTGAGTGAGAGCGTACAAGTTGAACAAGATGTTTTCAGTGTTGTTTAAAAGTTCTCAGATTACACACTGATTGTTAAACAGATTATTAATTTTGTCTTGCAAAGGTCAGCAAAAGGATAAAAATTGGTTGTGTTGAGTTTGGGTTTGGAAAGAAAGGCCTACTTACTAAATAGTCCTTCCTCCATTGTCAAACTACTGTTGAAACCCGTCGAAATGCATTAATTCACTATGCAAACATCACATAACCTTCTTTCTAACTGTCCTATATTAAATCAGACAAACTTTTTCCTGTTTTAGGTCACTTAAGACTACCAAATTCATTTCTATTTACTAAATGCCAAAGTAATGAAAGGGAAGTCATATAACAGATAACAGTTATATATAACAGTGTGCATATATATATATATATATATATATATATATATATATATATATATATATATATATATATATATATATATATATACACTACCATATCTGAGACTGGCCAATAAAAGAAAAAGATTAAGATGGGCAAAAGAACACAGACATTGGACAGAGGAAGACTGGAAAAAAGTGTTGTGGATGGATGAATCCAAGTTTGAGGTGTTTGGATCACAAAGAAGAACGCTTGTGAGAGGCAGAACAAATGAAAAGATGCTGGAAGAATGCCTGACGCCATCTGTTAAGCATGGTGGAGGTAATGTGATGGTCTGGGGTTGCTTTGGTGCTGGTAAGGTGGGAGATTTGTACAGGGTAAAAGGGATTCTGAATAAGGAAGGCTATCACTCCATTTTGCAACGCCATGCCATACCCAGTGGACAGCGCTTGATTGGAGCCAATTTCATCCTACAACAGGACAATGACCCTAAACACACCTCCAAATTGTGCAAGAACTATTTAGAGCAGAAGCAGGCAGCTGGTATTCTATCGGTAATGGAGTGGCCAGCGCAGTCACCAGATCTGAACCCCATTGAGCTGTTGTGGGAGCAGCTTGACCGTATGGTACGCAAGAAGTGCCCATCCAACCAATCCAACTTGTGGGAGCTGCTTCTGGAAGCGTGGGGTGCAATTTCTCCAGATTACCTCAACAAATTAACAGCTAGAATGCCAAAGGTCTGCAATGCTGTAATTGCTGCAAATGGAGGATTCTTTGACGAAAGCAAAGTTTGATGTAAAAAAAATCTTATTTCAAATACAAATCATTATTTCTAACCTTGTCAATGTCTTGACTCTATTTTCTATTCACTTCACAACGTATGGTGGTGAATAAGTGTGACTTTTCATGGAAAACACAAAATTGTTTGGGTGACCCCAAACTTTTGAATGGTAGTGTATATATATATATATATATATATATATATATATATATATATATATATATATATATATACACACACTTCATTCAGATTGAGAATACACAATAATTATTATGCCTCTGAACAATTTGGAGCTAAGATGATGATGATATCATTACTTTGCAAGTTTTTAATTATTGGTTGAGTTGCAACATTTGAATCGACCCGAGGCCCATGTGGATTTCTCTTAAGGCAACCCATGAAAACACATTGCTTCACGGTGTGACATCATCAAAGATAAAAAACTGCCAAGATATTAGGAAGATCCATAAATCTGATTCATCCTTAGGTCCAATTTCACAAATGCCTGAAGATGTCATGTTCATCTGTTCAAACAACGTCCAAGTACAAACACAATAGAGATGTCTAGCTATCGTATCATCAGCCAGCTGACAGCTTTGCCAGACCCCAGGACAACACTGTCTTTTTGCCTTTTTACATTTGAGGACTGTATTTTATGACATGCCAAAAGTGCTCAATTTTCCAGTGTTATTTATATATGGTGCGCTATGATTTGGTTGGGAAAAATTAGATGTGATTCAACAAATCCAGCCATAAATAATCAGACGAGAGTGGACTGAAGCTAAAATGTTTACATGGACAATTTACCTGGTCCTCTGCCTCTCCTTCTGTTTTCTCTCACCGCGTCTGTCATCTGTTCTGCTATCACTCTTCTATCGGATAGAAAAACAGCTCAGTTCACCTCCAACTGTCTCACGAAAAGGTTGAATTATTATTATTATGCAAAAAAAAACTGGGTAACATTGCATGTAGCGATCTTTTTGCAGATGAGTCTTCCTATTGTAAATATATGAAATCATCTCTGTCAGACACATGCTCCCCCCCCCCCACCTCCCTGAGTTGAAATCATAAACACTGAGAGCATTGATCAATACGGTTTAGTGTTTGTTACTGCTTTGAACGTTAGCCCATAGCGGCAATGATGCCGCTAACGCCTCTCTACCACTCAGAAGCTGCAGCCATTTTGTCCTCCACTGCCTCGATAGTGCCAGCTTTGGGCATTGCTGACTCAGCGCGTTGACCCAGCAGCTCTAACTGAGGCTCAGCTGGTCTCCAAAGCTTCCCTCAACCTCCGGTGACGAGAGGAGTGAAAAATCCTCCACCCCAAAAGACCGATCTGTGGCAAAACCACCAGATGTCAGCCTTGTCATTCCATGTTTCAGCATCTCACTTTCCCTCATCCTGACTGCAGCCCTGAGTCCCCACCTTAACCCCCACCGCTCATTCCCACGCTTAGCCCTGTCTCTTGGAACCGCCCACTTTGGTGCCATTCAAAATGTGTCTGGGGGCAGAGTTATGCATTTAGATCGGGGTGAGTTACATCGGACAACTAAGTCAGTGTTCAGGAGTGGCCATCACAAAGCCCTGGTCTCAGTCCAACAGAAAATTTATGGAAGACCTGAAAACGTGAGTGTTGGTTAAAAAAAACTGCTCAGTTACACCAGGTCTGTCAGGAGGAATGGGCCACAATTTCAGCAAACTATTGTGAGGAGCTTGTGAAAAAAATATCTTATAGTTTAAAAGGAAATTCTACCAAATACTAGGGAAATATAAGTAAACTCCTGAATTTGAAGAAAGTTATTTTTAAAAGTCCTTCAAAATATTCTCTCTCTTATCATTCTGACATTTAGCTGATGCAAATCCTTTTCATAATCCTTACTGATCTAAAACATGAAAGTTTTCATGTGCTATGATGTGAGACAGTCAGAGAAGGAGCTTATGCATTTTTTATACTGTTCATGTAAATGTCGGCTTTCAGCTCTGTCTTCCGAAGAACAGGAAGAATGGAATAAATGTTTAGAAGTCTTTGAACATCCCCATTGAATGGGTAATACAGTGAAGTGTTCATTTGTCAATACCCCAGATGATTTCCTCTGGCAGATGTAACACTTGTGGGAAATGAACGTATGACATTTCATTCTTTTTACGCCGCGCTTTCTGGACATCTGTCAGTCTGGGATCTACACAGATGAGTCACCTTACTAGAAAGTCGTCAGTGAAAGCCAATATCTCTTCTTCTTCTCTAATGAGGTGCTAAATCACTAGGTCCGGTGTTCTTGGTTTTCGAATGTTTTCCAGAAGGACAGCGTGAAGCATTGTGGTATTTCTGAGGAAAGGTGTTGCATGCATTACCTTTTCACAGCTCAGCAGGAGGCTGACAGGTTGCAGAAGCACAGGTATTTTACATCCAATCCCTACAGCTGCTCTGTAGCACCGTCGTGCAAACCTTGGGGTGACAACTAAAATGGAGGGGTACAAATATGGATATATGTTGGGTCAAGATTTTCCTTTTTACTTTTCTTTGTCATAATAGCTGAAAAACACAGTTTCCTCTTTCGTTACTGTCTTTAGCTGAAATATTTTTTTATTTCTTATCTTCAATATATTTTGATGAATTCATGAATTTATCCAAAACAGTAAGGTTGCTCTTTATTGCACCCTCCACAATTATTGGCACCCCTAGTAACGATTTGTACGAAAGCCTTAAAGTAAATGGTTGTTATGGATACTTGAGGAGCCCAAGAGGATTTTTCTTGCTGCAGGTGTCTAACAGTGATGTTGGAGAAAACAAATTGAAAAGGAATTTGGATCCCTGTCTTGATTTAGGTTCCTTTTACCCTTCGAAGTTATTGCTCAGACTGATGCCACGAGCAAATTTACACGAGTAGCTTCTGTGGAAACCAGATTTTCTTTTATATTACATATTAAAATGCACATAACCTTTTTTCTCACTAACATTAAATCAGATCAAACTTTTCCTGTTTTCAGTCAGATAGGATTGTTAAAATAATGCAAAGAGAACGTTTTAACTGTTTTTTAACTGAGTCAGGTTTGAATAATACCGTCCTCACACACACCGTTTTAGCTTTATTTATACATTTTCTATGGGACTGAGATCATGGCTTTGTAATGGCTGCTCAAAACCACTGACTTTTGGTCCTTAAGCCATTTTGTTATCACTTTGCCAGTACAGTACCCTTTTAGCCTCCGATCCAACAGAAAATCAGACCGTATGAAGTCGTAGCAATTACATCTGGTTGAAGTGAATGGGGCTGGGCAGACCCCTGGTCTATCTTGGTCGGAGCTACGCAGCACTTTGATGAAACAGTCATGAGTCAGACCGCAAGAGAGACATGTTGGCAGCGTAAAATACGTCTGCTTTGGGGAAAATACAAAATAAAATCTATGCACTGCAACGTAAACTGTACACAATTTCCGGCCAGGTCCATCCCCATATAGATCGTCCTGAAACACATAGCTCAGCATTGTTGTACCTGGATCTCCAAGATGGGCGAAAAATCCCTGATTATTGAAGTGGAGAACAGAAGTGTTTTAAATGGTGTAACAAACCCTTTTAATAAAGACAACAATCAGAAGGAAAGAGAGTGGATGGAGAGAGCTGAGGTTCTGGGTAGAAGTGGTGAGTATTGAATTAGGCGAGTGAGATGTGTAAATTAAACCAATGTCTCTCAGCCGTCCGGCTTGTTTATGCTGGCAGAACTGCTGGTACATACTCTGGCATTAGTACTCTATCTCACGAGTCCGGTGGTCCGTAGAAGGACCCTCCAAACAGCCAATAGGTCAGGAAAAAGGTCTGTATGGATTTGACCTTCAGACCCGATGGATCGGATGGTTTAATGTGTCTTGGCCTTTATGGTTATTGTCCATTTTAAGGTATCAACTTCCCGGATGATGTCTTGAGATGTCGTATGTTTATACATGAATGTCCTGCCATTTTATATATATTTATACTTTCACATAATTGTTTGTTGATGAGCGCAGCACCTCGGAGCATCTGAAGCTGGTACTCAAGGATTAACCAGATTTGTGGAGGTCCACAGTTGTATTCCTCGTTTCTTCACGATGTCACACAAGGAAGCAGTGTCTTTGATGTGCTACCTTAAAATCTATCCACAGGTGTCGCAGTTTACTTAAATGTTGTGAACTAACTAATCTATCAGAAGCTTGCCAACACCTTACATTATCATCAGGGCTTTCTCCAAATTGTTTAAAGGCATAGTAATCTTAGTCAATGTAAATAGCTGAATTTAAAGAATTTACCATAACAATCTCTAAAATATTACTCTGCTGTTTCATAAATTTAAAAAAATGGGAATTCTTAGTGACTTTAAACAGAAAATATTTGGTTTGATTCAATCTCGCTGAAAAAGACAGTTGTGCGTTTTTTTATACAGTCTATGTTTTTGTTTGGTTTCAGCAGTGTTGTTTTTCTGGGTTTTTTTGGTAGCCACTTCCTAATTTATCAAGATCTACAGACATCTGCCTCACTTAAAAAAAACATTTACTCTTGTTTTTCACATTTTCAGGTGTGGATTAGATAAATGGACCTGTGAGTAATGTAATATTTAAACTCCAAAAACCCAAAAGAATCAAGAATCCTTATTGTGACCATGCGTTAAAATATATTTTTTAATTGATTATATGGATGTGAAGTTCATATGTGCCTTTCATTTATACTGACTGCTTTCATTGTTTTTAAAGCTTAATATAACAACAATCGTTTTTACCAGAATCAGAGAGAGAGTCAGTTTGAGTCCCGTTGTCTGCACCATGAACCAAAACTAAAGAAACCTGCTTGAAACAAATTCAAATGAGGCACATTATATTGATAAGAATGCAAATAATAAGATACATGACCACCTTAAAAATGCTGCAAAGGCTTGTCCATCATAGTTATGGTAACTTCACATACTGAAGCTGTATGCTGCCAGACAAAATGATATTGCAGAAGATGAATAATGAATGAAGACTAGATCAGGACTGTGCAGTACAGCTTCAAACCATCACTTCCATGGTTGGTCTTTGACCCCAAGCACATCAAAAGGGAACTTTAACACGGAAGCACTCACAGTCATTGTCTTTGATGGCCAGTTCTTCCTACAGACATTTCAGCTCATCTTTTGTGACAGCTTAATTTCTTGTCTGTTTAACAGATTTTCTCTTCCATTCATTTCAGTTTTAAACATGTTCAGCCTAAAATGAGGGGGGGGGGGGACCAATAAATGAAAAATAAATGGAACTTCATATACTGAAAGGTCCTCTAACTGTATTGGAATGATGACACTATCAGATCAAATGGAAGACACAATTGGCAGCACTGTTAGTCTGAGGGTCCTATTTTAACAAGGTGTGGCACATGTCTGCACTGTGTTGACAGAACATCCCAAATCAACACCAGCGGTTCACCCAAAGTATTATTGTGGGAGAAGCAGTAAGGTAGGAATATGGCAGGACTGATCTCAGTTTAATGCCACCATGTATGCTGTAGACATGTTGGTCATTCATTAAGATGTAGAACTGAGGCCAGTTGTTGAGCATGGACCCATTTATCATCAGTCCATGCCTCCCAGTTACAGCAATGCAATAATCAAGGTTCTATTGTTAATGTTAGTCTATGCATGTGAAGCTGTCACTGATGATATTGTCAGGTTTTATAAGGATGGAAATGGAAAAAGGTTTTTTGACAAATTTACTAGGTGTATTATGTACAACCTAAGAGACTGAGGAGCCACTGAGGATTCCAAAAAACAAGTCTTTGTAGCTATGGAGGATGGCAAGATAGAGTGTTACAGGGAGAGACTTTAGATCCAAGCGGAGACTGAACAAAGTAATGGCCTCTGGTGCCTTTCTTGGACATTCCACCTCCTTGTGAAACAAACCATTCACATACCCACCACTGGTCTTCATGTATACCAAAATCACAACCAAGTTAGACCAGTTCATCTGGCAGTTTATTTTATCTTTTTTGTCTGTGTGTTTCCATCTCAGCAAAATACTAGAGTTTTGAGTTAAAGGGGGCATACCATGCTTTTCAGTTCTTCCTTTTTACATTGAAATCAATTAGTTGTGGTCTATATAAAGGGTAACTGAAATAATTTGATCTGAATTCATCGTGATTGTTGTCCAACAGACCCTCTTTTGCCCCTGTTCTCAGGTGCGTCTGAGGGCAACTCGTTTTGGTGCTGCTTCTTTAAATCTAAAGGAGGCACTTCAAACCCCGCCCCCCTCCAGGTCGCAGAGCGTTCCACTCAGCCCCATTTGGACATTTTTGTGGTATGCTGGGGGACAGTGTAATGAACAACCGAACATCACTTATCCAATTGTAACTTAGGCTTCCTTCAGCTTGGACAACAAAAGCGTTCTGAGAAATAACGATGGTAGATTCACGAGACTGGTAAGCTGGAAGTCCATGATCTTGTTTAGCAGCGCCTCAGCAAATACTGTGACCTTAATGTTAAAAAAATCTAATAGAAAACACAGAAAACCTAATGGCTTGAAAAACATGACCCAAAATGAATATACAGATATACAGGTAAAAGCCAGTAAATTAGAATATTTTGAAAAACTTGATTTATTTCAGTAATTGCATTCAAAAGGTGTAACTTGTACATTATATTTATTCATTGCACACAGACTGATGCATTCAAATGTTTATTTCATTTAATTTTGATGATTTGAAGTGGCAACAAATGAAAATCCAAAATTCCGTGTGTCACAAAATTAGAATATTACTTAAGGCTAATACAAAAAAGGGATTTTTTAGAAATTTTGGCCAACTGAAAAGTATGAAAATGAAAAATATGAGCATGTACAATACTCAGTACTTGGTTGGAGCTCCTTTTGCCTCAATTACTGCATTAATGCGGCGTGGCATGGAGTCGATGAGTTTCTGGCACTGCTCAGGTGTTATGAGAGCCCAGGTTGCTCTAAAAGTGGCCTTCAACTCTTCTGCGTTGTTGGGTCTGGCATTCTGCATCTTCCTTTTCACAATACCCCACAGATTTTCTATGGGGCTAAGGTCAGGGGAGTTGGCTGGCCAATTTAGAACAGAAATACCATGGTCCGTAAACAAGGCACGGGTAGATTTTGCGCTGTGTGCAGGCGCCAAGTCCTGTTGGAACCTGAAATCTCCATCTCCATAGAGCAGGTCAGCAGCAGGAAGCATGAAGTGCTCTAAAACTTGCTGGTAGACGGCTGTGTTGACCCTGGATCTCAGGAAACAGAGTGGACCGACACCAGCAGATGACATGGCACCCCAAACCATCACTGATGGTAGAAACTTTACACTAGACTTCAGGCAACGTGGATCCTGTGCCTCTCCTGTCTTCCTCCAGACTCTGGGACCTCGATTTCCAAAGGAAATGCAAAATTTGCTTTCGTCAGAAAACATGACAACTTTGGACCACTCAGCAGCAGTCCAGCTCTTTTTTTCCTTAGCCCAGGTGAGATGCTTTTCGCGCTGTTTCTTGGTCAACAGTGGCTTGACACGAGGTATGCGGCAGTTGAAACCCATGTCTTTCAAGCGTCTCTTGGTGGTGGATCTTGAAGCACTGACTCCAGCAGCTGTCCACTCCTTGTGAATCTCCCCCACATTTTTGAATGGGTTTTTTTTCACAATCTTGACTAGGGCGCGGTGATCCCTATCGCTTGTACACTTTTTCTGACCACAGTTTTTCCTTCCCTTTGCCTCTCTATTAATGTGTTTGGACACAGAGCTCTGAGAACAGCCAGCCTCTTCAGCAATAACCTTTTGTGTCTTTCCCTCCTTGTGCAATGTGTCGATGGTCGCCTTTTGGACAGCTGTCAAATCTGAAGTCTTCCCCATGTTTGTGTAGGCTTCAGAACTGGACTGAGAGACCATTTAAAGCCCTTTGCAGGTGTTTTGAGTTAATCAGCTGATTAGTTTGTGGCACCAGGTGTCTTCAAAATTTAACCCTTACAGAATATTCTAATTTTGTGACACACGGAATTTTGGATTTTCATTTGTTGCCACTTCAAATCATCAAAATTAAATGAAATAAACATTTGAATGCATCAGTCTGTGTGCAATGAATAAATATAATGTACAAGTTACAGCTTTTGAATGCAATTACTGAAATAAATCAAGTTTTTCAAAATATTCTAGTTTACTGGCTTTTACCTGTATACACAGCTCCTGGACAGACTACATTCAACTTTTCTGCACTCCTAGAAACTCCAAGTACACAACAAAATGTATTTAGGGTTAAAAAAGTGGCTTCTGCATGATATGTCCCCTTTAATGAAAGCCTCAATGCAGATTATTAAAAACTCATATATCTAAAAATCCCGAAGAGGGAGGCTTGAGCCTCACTTTTTCACCAATATCTTACCTAGAGAAATCTAACTAACCATAAATTCATGACCATCAGTATTTACTTCCAAGGACTCACCCTTAAAAACACCCTTGAGCCCTTCACACCACTGACCTGTAATTAAAATCTGCCTATCATGCATTCTGCCATAAATCAGATTAAAGGTACATTTCTAGCTGTTCTTCTAGCCTCTTTTCCTCTCCAGTGAGATGACACGATGGTGTCCTGTTTAGAGAAGGGTTAGGCAGGATTAAAGGGTGTTTCTGACCCTCTTATCTAGTGTTTGAGCGCTTGATCACAGAGGCGTGCCCTAATCCGAACATCAATAGAATTCCATCAACACGCTCTCTTCCTCAACCAACAAAGGGGCTTGTTTGGGTGGCCTCTACACATACCGCAACCTTTTAACACATATAATACACACATGCAGAGAAGAACACAGATCACTGGTAAAGGAGCAGAGTTTCTGTTGTTACTCGCTTTGCTGGTTGATGTCTAATCTTGTAAACTTCTGCTTATTCCTTGACAACAGACTCGGAATCAAGATCTGTGAAGCGTTTGCGTGCGCCTTCTTTGTCTGCAGATGAAGATCTGTGCGTTGAACTGGGCTTGTTTGGAAATCCAAGAGGGCGATTAAATCAGGTTGGTTGATCAGCAATGGGTTTGTTTACAGCTGCCTTTAGACAGACTTGATAAGCTGTTTATGTGAAATCCGTCAGGAATAATTCCAAATGTTTGGTCCTTCTGGTGTGTGTAAGATGATATCTTGCACATGACGGGGCTCTGCAGATAAGCAATCAGCAAATGCAAAACATATTCCAAAATGATTCGACGCAATAGGGCTCTTAGGATGAAACAGGCATCTACAACCTACATCATTGGACTCCGTTTAAAAAAAGTGCAGATGTGAAGCAACATCTATTAGCGATGCATTCTTATGTATGAATGGGTCGAAGCAGCAATACATTGTGTGAATTCAACAAAAGAGGGCTTTTCTCCTCTCCTTGTGAGCCTGAAGGCGATCTGAAAGGACTGTACATCATACTCTTCAGTCACTTCTAATTGCAAGTGACTGCTCCGTGTACCAGCAGTGGCTGCATTGTGCGCGCATGTTTGTGTGTGCTGGAGGTTCACTGCTGTTTCTATAGAAATACAAAGTAGCGCAGCGGGCCGCAGTGAATTCTTTAGGAAATTGCCGACGCGCACACAGGCGCTGGAGCCGCGGCCCGGAGACAGACGGAGTCTGGCTCCCAAAACCATTTCTACGGCTTCAGGGGCCACGGAGGCCAAGCTGCGCATGAGGCTGGATGTGTATTTTTGTTTGCAAACATCTGGACAAGAGCAAGCGTGACCAAATTTGGACCATTGCAAGATGTTAATTTGCCAATGCGTTATATTACTTGGCACAGCCATTTGTGAGTTTTAGTTTGTCTTTCGATCAAAGGGTTTATTTTTTATCATTTGACTGTTGTCTGCTATTTTATTATTCTTTCAACAATACTTAAATTCAAAACATTTAATATTTGCTAATGCTGTTTTTTTGTATTTGCCATACGCTAATGTTTAGATTTTTGATTGCACCGAGGAACACAGGATCACGTGTATTTATATGCATGTATGTTTTGAGAGCACTACAAAGGTCCAAAGCTGAGAGCTATAAATCAGCGATGTGAACAGAACGTTGTAGTCGCCACTCTGGAGAAACTCACAGACTAAACAGAGATGACCCCAAGTCTGACCTTACATGCACACACACACATAAACACACATTTTGCTGCATTTTTCAAACTTGGTTACAATGGTTTTAATTAAATAAGGCTTGTATTGCTATTAATGGAGCACCAAAAGAAAGATTTAATATTTGTGACCTTAGTTGGTCTGTAGATATTTTTTTCCATAGCGTTTGGCACAGATCGAGTTTTGATGCTTAATTTTACTTTTGTTACCTCAGGCAAGTTTTTATGCAATGATTGCATCCTGTATAAAATGCTTTTAAACAATATTCTAACAATGGTTTAAGTACTGGGCAGAAATTTAGGAACACTACCGAAACTAAAAATTAGTCGTTGACCAGAAACAGTTGGCCAGAGTGACGAGTTTCTGAATGCTGAAAATGTGATTCTTGTCCAGTCATTGACAAGTCAGAGCTAAACAGCAAACTGATGTGAGGAAAGGACTCTTTTCTTTTTTTTTAATTGAGTGAAGAAGACTTAAAATCGGCTATAGAGCTGTAAAAAGTCGGTTCCTTTTTTTAGATTTCTTACAGTTTTACTTTTTGTTACATTTAAATGCTTCCGATAATGAAAGAAACTTTCGTACCAAACAAAGAAATGGAGTAAATACAAAAAGCAGTTGATTAGAGGAAAATTACTATCCAAAATCAGTTTTGATCCATGCAGAAAAAACTAAAAGTTTTCACCCCTCTTGATAAACCAATAATTCACTTTTCTTTACCACACTTTTTGGAAAGCAATCTCAAAAATTCAAAACTCGATTAGATATAAAGTCCCGCCTCATCGCCTCAGTTAAGGTCAGTGATCATCATAAATCAACAACAAGCAAGAGACCATTGGAAAGTTCGAAGGCACAAGTTAATATTGACTCAAAAGAAAACAAACGCCCATCTCAAATTTGCCAAAAAACATTTTGATGATCCCCAAGAATTTGGGGGGAATGTTCCGTGAACAGATGAAACAAAAGTAGAACTGTTTGGCAGGTTTGTGTCCCATTACATCTGGTGTAAAGCTAATAAATCATGTCAGAAAGACAACATAAAAAAATAACTTGCAGTAAATCACGCTGGTGGGGTTGGGGTTAGTTTAAAACAATAAAATTATGAAAGGGATAAAACCCTCAGAGCAATGGAAGGCTAATGGCTCATCAGACAAACACTTTGTTAGCTGATTTTAGCAATTTAAAATAAGCCAAACTGAGAAGATCGTGTCTGTGAACAACAACACTATACTAAAAGTCTCACAAACAGGTGTGAGGCCTAACAAAGAACAGGAACGTAGTATCCTTGGTTTACAGTTTACTCGACTGTTGCTTGATCTTTGCAGACGAATACAGCCGGCAGCACCGAAACAACATCATATTTCACCCTGGCATACAGATGTTACTCAACTATCAAAACAGCCAAGAACGCAATAAAGAACTCTTGTGAAAGCGTAGAAGTTCATCGTCTGCTAATATAACTTTCTGTTACACAGATCTAAACATTTAGAGTTTGAGTTATGTTAAAATCCTAAAACCCGTTAGCTTGCTGTAATCCTTCACTCTGTCTAGCACACATAAGCGACACTGTTAGCAATAATAAAGAATCACCCTTCAAAAACTCCAAACTCTCCCTTTAGACTTAGACTTAGACTTAGACTTAGACTTAGACTTTCTTTATTGTCATTTTGTATACACAGAGTGGATACAGAACGAAATTTCGCTTTCACACAGCTCAGAAAGATTGCAGTAACTCTACAGGATACCTTGCGGTGAATTACAGTACAGGATAAAGTGCAGTGCACTTTAAGGAGCCAAAGAAAAGATAAAAGAAAGTAACTCCTCAGTTAAGAAAAAGTGAACTTCAGCACAATATTCACTACTTTAGCTACATTCTTTTCCAGTTTATCTTAGTGCCAACTGTTAATATGTCCAAAATGACCCAAAATGCTTGTTGTACATTCACAATGACAGACGGGGAAGTGAAGGGGATTTTGAGGACCTGTCTCCCTCTGCTGGATGAGACATACATGCACCTACAGATACATGTATTGTGGTTATGTGAGGGGGCTATTCAGCGGCCACCTCTGCATGACTGCAGTTTTCCATCAGATCCTCACATAAAGGCTGACCCTTAGCCTAAATATGTACATTGAAGTGACCCCATTTATCACTTATTGATTGCTGCTGGGAGGGAGTGGTTGAAGAGGTTTTTGTATGTTTGAGGGGTCATTAGTGTGCAGGGCAGTACCGGTGTTGGTTTTAAAGGTGAAGTGAGGCCTTTGGGTGACTTTAATCCCCGGGTATAAATGTAACAGACTGTGAGACGCTGTCCGGATTGACTCTGATTGGCTGGAGGCAGAAACCCGTTGATGCAAGAAGGTCAGGGAGTCAGAGCTGATGAATGTTTTGTGATACTCAAGAGGGGTGAGTGCAGTGTGGCATGGTTTGAATTAGTGACAAATTAACCCCCTTAAAATTTGTTTTTGCTGTTCTAGACATGGTTATAAACATTCAGAAACAAACAAAAGTTTTAATCAAAAAGTTTATTTTTCAAATCACGGGTAGCCACCATGTTAGGTTTCTTCCCCCTTGCATCCTTGATGCTGCCAAAGGGTTAAAAGTTTAAATTTGGGGACATTTTGTGATGACACTGATCTCTGTAAGACATTTGATACTTTTTTTATCATGACAATTGTATACCCTAACTTGATTTTTCTTGTGAAGAAGTCCTCAATTAATGTGACAACAACAAACCTAAAGATTGTCAAAGTGTGAATAATATTAGAGGTCAGGTTGCGCAAACATAAAAACTGGAAAAATCACTACACCAGAAAATGTTCGGGTGCGCAACAAGAGTCAAATAATGTGCCCTGAGCTTGTATGAACTTGTCATTTAGTAATATGATTAAAGACAGAAATCGGCTTTTCTTCTTGTTTTTCTTATGAGCATGATGGGGAAATTGCAATTTCGTATTTTGATTAGATAATATCTTTTCCCTACATTTTTTTTCTTTTGTCAAGAAAAATTCCAGTTTATTTTTCCCACATATCTCTAAGTCCATTTTCATTTTTATGTTTTACAATGTAAACACATTTTCACCATAGAAGTATCAGATAATTATTAAAATGTATAAAATGCCAGCAACTAAAGAGAATGTGACTCTTTGTTCTGTGCTTAGAAATCTGTCTGTAACTTATGTACATATATTTTTTGTCCATATGAGAGAGTTTTTGAGAATTAAAACAATCTCCAAACATTACTTTGAATTTTACACTGTATTCTAACTGGAACATTTTCTGGATTATTATCATGTGTATCACATTTACAGCGACCCTCTGAAGCTTTAACACATTTTGCTTGTACAACTAGAAACTTGCGCAGAGCTGCAGAGTCCGGTGGGTGATATAGTTTTTTAAAATCTCTGCAAATTAAGGTTTGAAAGGTGTGTTGTGCGTTTGTATTCTTCTTCTTTCATGGCTGGGTATAAAATGTAGAGAAAGAGCATCTGGTCCCTGTGTAGCGGAGTCAATAGAAGCATAATTAAAGGCCTCACTTCTTCAAGCCACTCTTTTAAACTGCAAGCTTTATCGACAGAGCATTTCAAGATCAATTTCCTGAATAACTTTTTTTGTAATGAATTATTTAGTCGTAAAACAACGACAGGGAGCTGTTTTCTGCATCACTTTCAGGACAGCAGGGTTTTCATTTCAACACTGGATGAAACAAAGCTGTGAATATGTTGTTTCTATTGCTTCTACTGGTTTGGAAAGATACAATAATGTGAACAAAGAACAGCTTTTTCATACTTTAACTGATTTAATTTAAAGTTTAAACTCATTGGCATCAATGTCAGCTCTGTTTGTTTCAAATTTATTTTTTTCAGTGAGTGTGATGCATGTTTTGTGTGGACCTGGAGAAGTACGGAGCAAACATGCTACCTCCACTGGTCGTCTTGTTCAAAAATGAGATGTAGAAACCTACTTTGCTAGGGTGATGTGATGCATACAGGCGTTGTGAGATTTCACGTTAACTTGCACCTCACCATGGTTTTTGCTTGCTTATTTGTTTGGAAATATGCCAAATCTTTCTGCTGCTGAGTTTTGAGGGAACACTAAAGGATGGTGTGAATATGTCAAAATGAAGCGTTATTTTCCAACTCTGTAACACTTAAGGAGCACCCTCCACTTCCAGCGCCCATTCTGGTTTTAGCTCAGAGATTACAAATCCATGTTACGCAACTCAAAATGCTGTAAGAACACTTGCAGGTGTAAACAACCTCTCCTGTTATCATCGGTATGAACATTAATTTGAAGGGGACAGAGGAGGACAAAGGGATGAATTGATCTCCAATAACAGGAAAAAAAAACAATGTTTCTGTGCTCTAAACTGCTCCTGGCTATGGCCTATGTTTTCCAGCACACTGCAAACAGTCACTTCATTCAGTCTTCTTATTCAGCAAATAAACAACTGAGGAGAATCATCATTCTCAGCCTATTCACGTTTTCATAAAGAACAAAGTTCAGGAGCATGCTGTAAATACCCCACTATGACAGCTCGTCTTGGAGACCCTATGCTGTTTGCTGCTGTAGCATTCATTTCTGTTTTTACAAGAAAATACTTTACCAACGTTTAAAGAATCTGCTTAATTGTTCATTTCCTCTAACCTGGCAAGCCATATTAATAATGTGTAGCTCTCTACGTTCTGCACAACATGAATCTGGGCCTGCTCCCATCGAATTTATTTAAAATTTTGCCTTAAAAAGAATCCTACCAAAGGTTGGATTTAGCCAATCACAGCATCAAATGAAAATGTAAGCCACAGGCGCCATGAGAATCCACAATAAGTTACAGTAACGTTTTACAATAAAGTACCAAAAAGGCACTTCCTTCTGTTTTTCTTTCAAAGAAGAAATAGAGGCCTCTGACAACACAGATGTGACAGCAGCAGCTACGCGTGCATCCTCCTGCACTGCCATGTTGTCAACAGCTGGTGTGTCCTGCTACTTAACCATAATACTACTTAACTCATACCTCATTACACAACGGAAAGGCACATGTATGATGCTAGTCAAATCCGAATAGCAAAAAAATGCAAGTTATGCTATGTATACACTGTGCGATTTTAGTAATCTTATAAGATTACTCCATAGCACAGTGTGCAACATGGATTTAGTAATCTTTGGTACGACGTCAAGTTTGATTTGTGCACATTGTACGATCATTTTTTACTACTAAAGCACTTATGACGTACAACAATAAGCACCTTTATCAGTATATGCCATCCATCTACAGCACCTGTTGTGTTTAATATAAACAAACAAAATCAGTTATTGAGCCACATGCTCTACTCTTCTGTCCTAAATCCATCCAAAACAAAACCACAGTCAAGTAAGTTTAATAAAATAGTCCAGTAATAAATTAAAGAGTTCTCTTTGGATTATTAAGTTTAATCAAATGTCAGTGTCCGTTAATAAATAATGATTTTTTTAATTAGGTCTGGCAAATTGTTCCAATTCAGCACATCAAAGTCCGCTGCAGGCAAAAACATTTTTTTTATTAAATAAAATTAAAAACAAAAAAATCCTACAGGAATAAAAACAATAAAAGAATAATAAAGCTCTCGATGGGTTGTGAGAGCTTTTAATATTCAATCCTTTTATTATTCCAGCTGTGTGCAATCGGACCTACACACAGCTGATGATGCACCTGTTCACAGCCCTGGTTGATGCTCCATGTGACAACGTTTTTACTTTGATTAAACTGCAGTCAGTAAAGAAGGAGGCAGGAAAAGGAGCTTGTATGCTTCGTCCTGCGACAAATTTTTTTTTTTCAATTTCTTTGAGCAAAAATACAAGTAAGATTTACATTAAGATGTTAAGACATTTTAGTAGTGCTCAAAAAGAGTAA
The DNA here is from genome assembly GCA_037039145.1 of Fundulus diaphanus. Classification (NCBI taxonomy): domain Eukaryota; kingdom Metazoa; phylum Chordata; class Actinopteri; order Cyprinodontiformes; family Fundulidae; genus Fundulus; species Fundulus diaphanus. The sequence goes on along the minus strand of CM073121.1, from coordinate 18,853,450 downwards.
GTAGAAGTTCAAGAACTTATAAGAACCTACCCCCAATTACAATATTCATGTCATGTAACATATGCAGTCTTTTGATAAAAGGAGGCATTACAAATCAAAGCACAGTTACATGAATACAGCGTCTTATTTTGAAAGCAGTTGTACAGAAGAAGATATCTAGTAGTACTTATTGAAAATTTAACAAATTATCACATTTAAATGTTTGGGTTACATGCATATTTTTTAAAGATGACATATTTATGTCAGGACTTAGCCAGTAGGGCCGTGCAGCTTGCTGCCGGCTCTGCTGCTTCAGACTCTTTCCACAGGTGTTCTGGGTTGACTGGTGGGCGGAGCCCACACACCTGCGGGCGGTTGAGCGGCATCGGGAGGCACTACTTAAACACCACGCAGACAGCGAGAGGATGCCAGAGTGTTACCGTCGTGGTACCTCCTCGTGTCAGCTCTCTTCCTCTCGTGACCCTGTAAAGTCTCTCGTGGCAGGAGCTCCAAGCATCGTCATCTTCCGTCTGGTGTTGGTCTCTCCTGCAAACCTCCTGGTACCTCCTGAGTCGGTTCCCCTCCCCTGGAACCCTGCCATCTCCGGAAAGTCACCTGGTTCCTCTCGCTGTCCTGGACATCTGGATTCCCCAGTGCTGCTCGGACCCGACCCCACCTTCGACGACCCACTGGTCTCCCGGACACCTGTGGCCACCATCGCACGGCTAGCGCTGAGTCCCCACTGCTTCCTCCCCGGTCGGCCTCCTGTCCATCAAGTGGTAAGCTTGCGTCCAGCAGCAGATCCAGCTCAGTCAGACCAGTTCCTCTCCACGTTTCCCCAGTTAACCTCTGTCTCGTTCTTCCCCAGTGATCGACCCGGTTTCCTGCTCCCTGACCGTTACCTGACGCTGCCTCCGCTGAGGCAGAATCCTCCCGTTATCTGGTTCTTAAATAAAACCTTTAAACTTCACCTGTTTCTCCCGAGTGTGCTTCTGCATGTGGGCAAAATGCATAAAGCCAACCATGACAATTTATACCTGCTTTTAAATTGTCTTAGTGTGGTACTCCTTTTTATTTCTATATCTAACCCATTCCACAACACAACTCCTGCTTGGCTGAGCCCCAGTGGTGTGAACGCCACATCTTCTCAACACAAATTCTCCTCTCAAATTATAATTATCTTCTCTACTGTTGAACATTTTTTGTATATTGACAGGAAGTAGATCACGGCTTGCTTTGTACACTACAGCAAGAGTTTTAAATTTGATTAAGTCTTCGATTTTCATTATGTGAGATTTTAAGAAAAGCGCATTAGTATGACCTCGTAATCCAACATTCTGAATGATTCGTAAGGCTTTTTTCTGAAGTTTGATAAGTGAATCTAGATTACTTTTGTACGTATTACCCCAAACCTCTATGCAATAACTAATGTATGGAAGAACTAATGAATTGTAGAGGATATGTCGTGCTCTATAATCAAGCAGGTGTCTTACTCTATAAAGTATTGATATACTTCTTGCCATTTTTGATTGAACATTTGCTATTTGGGGTTTCCAGATTACATCATGACTTAAAATCACGCCCAGAAATGCATGTTCATTAACTCTCATATTAATATTGTTTATTTGAACATTTACTTGAACGTCTTTCGGTCGTTTGCCAAAAATGATCATTTTAGTTTTAGAAAAGTTCATTGATAATTTATTATCGTCAAACCATTGTTTTAACTTGTTTAATTCTGTTGAGATTTCAGTCATTAGGAGCTGTTGATCTTTCCCTGAGCAGACTATGGTAGTGTCGTCTGCAAATAATGTAAACTTAAATTTTGCTGAGATATGACAAAGGTCGTTTATATATAATAAAAACAGTTTGGGGCCCAAAATAGATCCTTGGGTGTATCGTCTTCTAGATGAGAATTCACCTAGCTGTACATAGTGTTCCCTATTAGAGAAGTAGGATTTGACCCAGTTAAGTGGAACTCCTCGAATGCCATTTTTCTCAAGTTTTTGTATTAATATTTGATGATCCATTGTATCGAATGCTTTTTTCAGATCTATGAAAACTCCTACAGGGATTAACTTATCTATATTATCAATTATCTGCTCAACAACATCCATTAAGGCTAAGGCAGTACATCGTTTGTTTCGAAAACCATATTGATTTTCATTACGTAATTTATGCTTCTCTATAAACCTATCGAGACGATCTGAGAAAACCTTTTCTAGAATCTTTGAAAACTGAGGTAAAATGGATATGGGTCTATAATTTGATATTTCCTGCCTATCACCACCTTTGAATATGGGCACAACTTTTGCAATCTTCATTTGAGCTGGGAATGTTCCCGTTTCCAGAGATAGATTACATATATGAGTTATGGGTACAACTATTTCATGAATGATTCTTTTGATTAGAATCATGTCAGTGTCATTGTGATCTTTTGATTGTTTGCTCTTGCATTGATTTATAATGTCCATTATTTAGCCTAGAAACCTCGCAATGTCCCTTACTGGTGCTAAGGAGCTATAAGTAATCCCACAATCCATTGTGTGACATGACGTATAAGTACAGCACGAAATTAATGAAAATGGCCAGAGAGAAGAGAGCGCACACTTTGTAGCTGTAGGCCCCAATTTGACCCACCTCATCCATTTGCGTTTCCGTCACGTAATGACATCAGAGTTAAAGGCAGTCTGAAACTGGCACAGGAATCCGAAGCTCCTTTCCTCCCCACGATAGAGTTCTTACTGTTGACCCCATGAAAGGTCAAGGAACAGGAGCTAGGAGCTGTAATTAAGGGTATTCGGATGGAACCTTCCTGCTTATCTTGACCGCAGGAAGTAATTATGATGCTGTGTTGCCCCTGAGCTGTGTTCCCCTTGCTACGCTGCCCCCTGTGTGTGACCTTTGGTGAGTGTTTTTTGGCAATTTTTAAATCTGTTTTAAAACCAGTGCACTATTCAACAAGTGTCAAAACGTTATTCTGGGCCCAGAAATATTTATGTTTCCAAATTCCATACTTTTCCTGACTCAGATTTCTTTATTTTTCTATTGTTTTTATGACGTAGGCATGTGAGTGAAAAGACACATAGCCACTTGGGTTTTTTCACGTTATTTTCCATAAAATCATGCTACAAGTTAAAAAGCTGACTTCCAATTCAGCAGTGTGCTAAAGGGGTATCGCTTTATTTTGTTAGTATGTAGAGAACTTTAGATCTCTTTGAAAAACATCAATCCTAGAATAAATAAAGATTGTTTCAATCAGTTTGTGATGGTGATACATTGAAGGGCAACACACACTGCACCGCCAGCATCAGATGTACATAAAAAACTGCACCCCTGTTATTTTCTATGAAACATAACCAATGATGGTGTCTGATTGGGCCGACGCTCAGAGGAAGTGATCCTTTTTTAACCTGCTCTACTCAGGATTTATTCTGCTCTCTCCTGGGTAAAACACTCAAGAGAGAGCTGTTTTGGTCACTCTTCCTCTATGGTTATATTGTTGCCCTATTTCTGGTGGGAAAATTGTTCAAAATACAAGACAAAAGAAACAGTTTTTAGGTTCAAATGGTAACCAAAGAGGTTTTAGCTAAATCAAATGATCACATTTATCATACTATGTATTAAATACTGAGGGATCTTTCACAACTTAAGGTTGCTGTTGAGCAACACTGATATAAAGCAAATGTAACAAGCATTAAGACTTGGCTCATAATAACAAATGTGACCCAAGTATGAAATTAGAAAATCTTAAATGTGTGCCTCCCAGGGTGGAAAAACAAAAAACTGAAGCTAGTTTCCATCTGCCCAATCAGCGATGATGAATGGCGGGGTGAGGAAGTGCAATAGGACTCAATTACTGCTTATATACATCAGGGATCTTTAAATAAATGAGTCCTCAACCAAGTCTATGAGGGGAAATCTGTGCTGCATGAAGCCCATACAGAAAACAAAGACAACATTGGGATGGGATAAGGACACCAACACAACATTAACTTGGATAAAACACATGTTGTAAAGAAGAACTAGTAGAATAACTTATAATATTTGTGAATTTAAAAAAAGAAAATGTATGGTGTTGCATGACAAAATGTGTGATATTATATAGGATTACACAGTATGATAGTTTTAGTATCACCACCTCCTTATTACAGGTGGTACATCTCAGAAAATTACAATATGTAATTCAAAACAAATAGTAAAACTGCTATAGATTCATTATGCCAAAGGTGATGTATTGCAAGCATTTATTTACAATAATTTGCAAGACTGTGGCTTACAGGTCATTAAAACCCACAAGACATCTTTCTGTTCATGTATCTGAGCATATTAATGGAAATTTTAATGGAAGGAAAAAGGTGGTAGGAAAAGCTTTGTTAACATGCAAATGTCCGTTTTATTCTGAATGCAGCAAAACTGAATTTTCACATTGTGACCACATAGAGGCAGTGATGTGCCAACATGACTTTAATCCAGACTACAATAACTGAATTTATGAACAAATGTCAGCCTATTGCAATAAACGTCATAGTTCATCCACTTTCATTAACATGTCCTTCTATTACATTTATTGCAATGTGTGAAAACTTACATTTTTTTGTTTGTTTTTTATTTGTGTGTGTGTGTGTGTGTGTGTGTGTGTGTGTGTGTGTGTGTGTGTGTGTGTGTGTGTGTGTGTGTGTGTGTGTGTGTGTGTGTGTGTGTGTGTGTGTGTGTGTGTGTGTGTGTGTGTTCCTGTATTACCACCCTTCTCGAGACCATTCGAAAGCAAATCACCTTCCATATTAGGACAGGTGGAAAAGTTAGGACCAAAATCATGGTCCCAATAAGGAGGAACCCAGAAACAGATAGAGGATGGCTTATTAGTAGCCCTAGTGGTAAAATCTAGGAAAATCTTCCTGGACCTAATGAGGAGGTATTTTAGATGAATGAGGGTTTTGCTCATGTGCCGCCACTGGCCAACTCGTGTAATTGCAAGTGTGTTTGGCAACTAAAATTTTTTGCTCACTTTCCCACCTATGGCCAACATGTGTAATTACAAGTGCATATTGCATCTTAAAGTTTTTGCCCACTGTATGAAATCTGGCCAACTTGTGTAATTGCTCAGTATCATGCTTTACATTATTTTGCTTCTTATACCACATTTGTTTAAATGGTGTAATTGTAAGTGCACCACAATTATTTTTACCTCTTTCAAAAATTAAGTAATTTATAAACTTAAACATTATATGGCATCTTTATTAACTTTATATACTCATGTGCTAACTAAAATCTTATTTATGCTCATAAACATTGTGGATTTTGTTTTCTGTTATAACATAAACCTCATAAGACCTTAAGACTCTCCACCCTCTTTCAGAGAAGGGGATCTATAGATTAGTTAATCTGACTGGCCCGCATCTGTGAATGCTGGATAGCATTTCCAATAGCTATCCTATGTTGCTGCTAGAAAAAAAATTGGGGAGCATTAATTGGGGCTGGGCCATATTATATTGTTTATGAATATAACTTACCGGTAAAACAAATTGCACGGGAAAAAATGATGTCATGATATGATAATTTCTGTCATAAATATGCCATTCCACCACGCAGAGGATTACGCTCTTGTGAGTCACACAGTGATACTCAAGTTGTACAGGTGAAGGCAAACGTCGCTTTACAGCTTAAGAATCAATTTCCAAGTGGTGTGGAATTATTTTTTGATTAAAAATGAGCACATACGTAACGAAAAGTGGTCCAAAAGGTGGAAATCTGTCTAAACTATTTCACCATCTCAAGTATCATCACCCAAATATTTACCAGGGGTTCAGGAGGGACTTGCAGCAGTTAACACTACTCAACCAGTGAAACGTAAGATAGCTCAGCATGGCATCGTGTAGTCCCTCACCAGCTGTTCCCCGTAGGATAAATCAACCACGTGCTGGAAACGTACATGCCAGTCCAAACCTGATAAGTTATGATAACCAGATAGATGGCTACACTCTGCTCATGATTAGCAATCCTTTCAGACAGAATTTTATTTATTTTTAGCATTTGCCACAAGTGTAGCAAATTATACTTTGACAGCATATTTTTGATTTATGCTATATTTATTCTTAAACAATCCCAAGCTTTCACTTTATTAAGCTGATGGCTGGAAACTAGCAGTTAGCTAGAAGCCACTAGCTGATGGCTGGAAACTAGCAGTTAGCTGTCAGCCAATAGATGAAGCAGGTGGCTGGAAGCTAGCAGTTAGCTGTCAGCCAATAGATGAAGCTGGTGGCGGGAAGCTAGCAGTTAGCTAGAAGCCACTACCTGATGGTTGGAAACTAGCAGTTAGCTGTCAGCTAATAGATGAAGCCGGGGCTGGAAGCTAGCAGTTAGCTAGAAGTCACTACCTGATGGCTGGAAACTAGCAGTTAGCTGTCAGCCAATAGATGAAGTCGGTGGTTGGAAGCTAGCAGTTAGCTAGAAGCCACTACCTGATGGCTGGAAACTAGCAGTTAGCTAGAAGCCACTACCTGATGGCTGGAAACTAGCAGTTAGCTGTTAGCCAATAGATGAAGCGGGTGGCTGGAAGCTAGCAGTTAGCTAGAAGCCACTACCTGATGGCTGGAAACTAGCAGTTAGCTAGAAGCCAATAGATGAAGCCGGTGGCTGGAAGCTAGCAGTTAGCTAGAAGCCACTACCTAATGGCTGGAAACTAGCAGTTAGCTGTCAGCCAATAGATGAAGCCGGTGGCTGGAAGCTAGCAGTTAGCTAGAAGCCACTACCTGATGGCTGGAAACTAGCAGTTAGCTAGAAGCCAATAGATGAAGCCGGTGGCTGGAAGCTAGCAGTTAGCTAGAAGCCACTACCTAATGGCTGGAAACTAGCAGTTAGCTGTCAGCCAATAGATGAAGCCGGTGGCTGGAAGCTAGCAGTTAGCTAGAAGCCAATAGGTGAAGCTGATGGCTGGAAGCTAGCAGTTAGCTAGAAGCCACTACCTGATGGCTGGAAACTAGCAGTTAGCTAGAAGCCAATAGATGAAGCCGGTGGCTGGAAGCTAGCAGTTAGCTAGAAGCCACTACCTGATGGCTGGAAACTAGCAGTTAGCTAGAAGCCAATAGATGAAGCCGGTGGCTGGAAGCTAGCAGTTAGCTAGAAGCCAATAGGTGAAGCTGATGGCTGGAAACTAGCAGTTAGCTAGAAGTCACTACCTGATGGCTGGAAACTAGCAGTTAGCAGTCAGCCAATAGATGAAGCCGGTGGTTGGAAGCTAGCAGTTAGCTATAAGCCACTACCTGATGGCTGGAAACTAGCAGTTAGCTAGAAGCCACTACCTGATGGCTGGAAACTAGCAGTTAGCTGTCAGCAAATAGATGAAGCGGGTGGCTGGAAGCTAGCAGTTAGCTAGAAGCAACTACCTAATGGCTGGAAACTAGCAGTTAGCTGTCAGCCAATAGATGAAGCCGGTGGCTGGAAGCTAGCAGTTAGCTAGAAGCCACTACCTGATGGCTGGAAACTAGCAGTTAGCTAGAAGCCAATAGATGAAGCCGGTGGCTGGAAGCTAGCAGTTAGCTAGAAGCCACTACCTAATGGCTGGAAACTAGCAGTTAGCTGTCAGCCAATAGATGAAGCCGGTGGCTGGAAGCTAGCAGTTAGCTAGAAGCCAATAGATGAAGTCGGTGGCTGGAAGCTAGCAGTTAGCTAGAAGCCACTAACTGATGGCTGGAAACTAGCAGTTAGCTAGAAGCCAATAGATGAAGCCGGTGGCTGGAAGCTAGCAGTTAGCTAGAAGCCAATAGGTGAAGCTGATGGCTGGAAACTAGCAGTTAGCTAGAAGCCACTACATGATGGCTGGAAACTAGCAGTTAGCAGTCAGCCAATAGATGAAGCCGGTGGTTGGAAGCTAGCAGTTAGCTAGAAGCCACTACCTGATGGCTGGAAACTAGCAGTTAGCTAGAAGCCACTACCTGATGGCTGGAAACTAGCAGTTAGCTGTCAGCAAATAGATGAAGCGGGTGGCTGGAAGCTAGCAGTTAGCTAGAAGCAACTACCTGATGGCTGGAAACTAGCAGTTAGCTAGAAGCCAATAGATGAAGCCGGTGGCTGGAAGCTAGCAGTTAGCTAGAAGCCACTACCTGATGGCTGGAAACTAGCAGTTAGCTGTCAGCCAATAGATGAAGCCGGTGGCTGGAAGCTAGCAGTTAGCTAGAAGCCAATAGGTGAAGCTGATGGCTGGAAGCTAGCAGTTAGCTAGAAGCCACTACCTGATGGCTGGAAACTAGCAGTTAGCTAGAAGCCAATAGACCAGTTCATTGTTATTGTTTTGATTCGGGTTTTTCGCGCATGCGCGTCGGACTGGTTGGCAAAAGACGAACACAATGGCGGACGCAAACAGAGAAACTGACGAGTTCTCCACGTATTTTTCTTCTTTAGATAACGTATCACAAGATCGTTTTAAGACTAAGTTGATGGTTTATGGTATCAGACTGCCAGATCCACACAGCAAAAGCATGAAGGGACGGAGCGAGTCTGTGAAATGCTGCCAAGTGTTCAGTACCGCGACATATACAGCTACCTTATAAACACGCAGGCCAGTACACACGAGAGAGTATGGAAGCATGAAACCACTGGACGGCTACAATTATATTATATCTGGACATAGGCTCCAGCAACGCCCGCGACGCCATGAGGGATTAAGCGGGTCAGAACATGGATGGATGGATGGATGGATGGATGTTCAGACATGTTTGTGTAACATACGAACGCGGAGTCGGACAGGAAGACCCGCCCGGTAGGTTAAAAAAAAAACATAGTTCACTACGGATTATTTTGGTGTTTTTGTCTTGTTAAAATTGGTGGGGGTGTCGGCGACATTGCAGCGTAAACACAGAACTACTAGCGCCCGTGAACGGGGGCGTAATGCAGCTGCTGCTGCTGCTGCTGCTGCTGCTGCAGCGCATCGACTCCGCTTCTCCCGGCCCCGTCTAGCGATCGCCACCCCCCCTCCGCCGCTATTCAAGTAGAACAATGACTAGAGCAGAATTAAGTTGTATTTACCGGAGATGAAGTGTAGACTGCATATTCTGTTGTGGTATGATGGATCCCCCAGTCCATTGGGAGTGTCTGCCTGCGCTCTTTTCATTGAAAATATCCATTTCTTTCTTCTTTCTTCATCCTTCGGTAAACGACAGAAACGTACATCCAACGATTTGGAATGCCTCTGTGTGAGACCGGGAGCACAACAAGTGGTAGACATTGTTTAGATTCCAAAAGTAAACTAACTAAAAATACGCTCTAAATCACCCGTTTTGTCATGTAGTAGACGAGAACAGTACTGTTTTTGCCAACCACCGTGACCCGGATGTAGCGCTGACGTCACGCGTGAACTGGTCTATAGATGAAGCCGGTGGCTGGAAGCTAGCAGTTAGCTAGACGCCACTACCTGATGGCTGGAAACTAGCAGTTAGCTAGAAGCCAATAGATGAAGCCAGTGGCTGGAAGCTAGCAGTTAGCTAGAAGCCAATAGGTGAAGCTGATGGCTGGAAACTAGCAGTTAGCTAGAAGCCACTACCTGATGGCTGGAAACTAGCAGTTAGCTGTCAGCCAATAGATGAAGCCGGTGGTTGGAAGCTAGCAGTTAGCTAGAAGCCACTACCTGATGGCTGGAAACTAGCAGTTAGCTGTCAGCCAATAGATGAAGCCGGTGGCTGGAAGCTAGCAGTTAGCTAGAAGCCACTACCTGATGGCTGGAAACTAGCAGTTAGCTAGAAGCCAATAGATGAAACTGATGGCTGGAAACTAGTAGTTAGCTAGAAGCCAACAGGTGAAGCTGATGGCTGGAAGCTAGCAGTTAGCTAGAAGCCACTACCTGATGGCTGGAAACTAGCAGTTAGCTAGAAGCCAATAGATGAAGCCGGTGGTTGGAAGCTAGCAGTTAGCTAGAAGCCAATAGGTGAAGCTGATGGCTGGAAACTAGCAGTTAGCTAGAAGGGAAAAAAAGCAGTGGAAAAAGAGCCTAAGTCCACCTACCCATCCCCCACCCTGAAGAACTGCTAAGGTTACATGTGCTGTATGTAGAGCAGGGGTCAACCTTGCTCAGGCCTCCAGCTCTAGCATTAGTGTTTTACAATATTTGAGATCCTGCCAATTAGACAAATACATTCCAAATTGGCCCTAAATGAAAAAGAACTTTCTGCCTGAGACTCAGAGGATGTGAAGTTGGAAGTTCCTAGCATGTTTGGATAGCTTTCTAGCTTTAGTAATAGGAGACAAAAATTCTTGAATTGCTGTGAAAAATTTGTAAAATATGTAGAATTTGACTATACCTATTCTCCATATGGCTCCATATGGCTCTATCAGGTCCAATCTCAACCAAACCCCCTAAGCATATACCTCCCGCAGTTTCCCCATAAGATGTAAATAAATTAAAAGGTCCTAATTAGGACCAAGGATGGTTCTTATTGAGACCATAAGATATCACACACATCCAATGTTCTATCAACATCAGGAAAATGGTGTGTGTATGTGTATGATATACAAATAGTCCCTATAACAACTATCACCCAGGTCCTGATAACAGATTTTTTTTTTACTTTCCATCACCATACCTTTGTTACCTTTTAAACATATGTTTCTGAAGTCTACGAGTAATGGTTTGGTCCAGGAAGATAGGAAAAAACAGAATTATCTCAAATTTGTGACACAGTTTTGACTGAAGTAGATTAAAGTATAGTCTGTTTGTTCCAGTGAGGTCAAAAAACAGCTGCTGCAAGACAAAGATTAACCCTAACCCTAACCCTGCAAGACAAAGGAGGGGGCTACATGTTCTCAAGTGGGCTTGTTTCGATCGTCTTGATCCACCCTTTCATTTGATACCGAGTTTGTCAGCCTATATTGCTCCTATGCCAAATGGTGGCACAAAACACTGTTTTACTAGTAGGCCTCATTTTCACCTATACCGGCACTCAGTAAGGTCAAAAAACAGCTACTGCAAGACACAGGAGGGGGCTACGTTTTCTCAAGTGGGCTTGTTTCGATCGTCTCGATCCACCCTTTCGTTTGGTACCAAGTTTGTCAGCCTACATTGCTCCTATGCCAAACGGTGGCACAAAACACAGTTTTCTATTAGGCCTCATTTTCTCCCATACCAGCACTCAGTAAGGTCAAAAAACAGCTACTGCAAGACACAGGAGGGGGCTACATGTTCTCAAGTGGGCTTGTTTCGATCGTCTCGATCCACCCTTTCATTTGATACCATGTTTGTCAGCCTATATTGCTCCTATGCCAAATGGTGGCACAAAACACTGTTTTACTAGTAGGCCTCATTTTCACCCATACCGGCACTCAGGAAGGTCTAAAAACAGCTACTGCAAGACACAGGAGGGGGCTACATGTTCTCAAGTGGGCTTGTTTCGATCGTCTCGATCCACCCTTTCGTTTGGTACCAACTTTGTCAGCCTATATTGCCCCTATGCCAAATGGTGGCACAAAACACACTGTTTTACTAGTAAGCCTCATTTTCTCCCATACCAGCACTCAGTAAGGTCAGAAAACACCTACTACAAGACACAGGAGGGGGCTACGTGTTCTCAAGTGGGCTTGTTTCGATCGTCTCGATCCACCCTTTCGTTTGGTACCAGGTTTGTCAGCCTACATTACTCCTATGCCAAACGGCGGCACAAAACACAGTTTTCTATTAGGCCTAATTTTCTCCCATACCAGCACTCAGTAAGGTCAAAAAACAGCTACTGCAAGACACAGGAGGGGGCTACATGTTCTCAAGTGGGCTTGTTTCGATCGTCTTGATCCACCCTTTCATTTGATACCAAGTTTGTCAGCCTATATTGCTCCTATACCAAATGGTGGCACAAAACACTGTTTTACTAGTAGGCCTCATTTTCACCCATACCGGCACTCAGTAAGGTAAAAAAACAGCTACTGCAAGACACAGGAGGGGGCTACATTTTCTCAAGTGGGCTTGTTTCGATCGTCTCGATCCACCCTTTCGTTTGGTACCAAGTTTGTCAGCCTACATTGCTCCTATGCCAAACGGTGGCACAAAACACAGTTTTCTATTAGGCCTCATTTTCTCCCATACCAGCACTCAGTAAGGTCAAAAAACAGCTACTGCAAGACACAGGAGGGGGCTACATTTTCTCAAGTGGGCTTGTTTCGATCGTCTCAATCCACCCTTTTGTTTGGTACCAAGTTTGTCAGCCTACATTGCTCCTATGCCAAAGGGTGGCACAAAACACAGTTTTCTAGTCTTATTGGACCGAATAAGTGCAGTAATAATATAAAGAAAATTTTTATTTATTTTTTCAATATTTGAAGTGATGATAATTTTCTTTAATTTTTTTCCGATTTTTGTATGTCATTTTAATGTTCCTAGAGTGTCTAGAAAGCATGGTCCTAAGAAGGTAAGATTTTTTGGAGGAGCTAAATAGGCCACAAATGTGAGAATGTGTGTGTGTGTGTGTGTGTGTGTGTGTGTACGTGTGTACGCGCGCGTGTGTGTGTGTGTGTGTGTGTGTGTGTGTGTGTGTGTGTGTGTGTGTGTGTAAAATAATAATGTAATATAAAGCAATTGCAAACTTAAAAGGCAAAAATTTTTTTTTTTCCTTTTGAATTTCTGCCTTTATGGTATATTTTCAAAAAGGTCCCTATAAACAATAATTCATCAAGACAACCCAAAGAGGATTAATGTTGTGGTTATTTATATTTATGTTGCTGAGAGTATTAATAAAATGATTGTATTCTCACAATGTTCAACAGAACGTATTAAATGAGTCAATATCCAAATTAATGTGGCTTGGCCTTACATGAGGCCTTGTTGCATACAGTGCAAAGAAAAGAACGCTTGCACCTAGGAGGATGGGCATCCATGTCCTTAAAAACAGCAGTGCACCAACAGCAGATTGCTCAAGTGCGAGCAACCAGATTTGACAATGACTCCTGGATAGGTGTTGAAACGTTTTCAGAAATAACTGATGGAACGTCTGGTTGCCTCCAATTCAAGCCTGTTTGCTGTTGCAATGATCCGGATAACTGAGAATTTGCACAGGCATGATTTTTAAATGTGCCAGGAAGCAAGCCGTGAAGTAGGTATTACAAAACTTAAACCTTCCAAAGCTAAAGATGCATACAGAATGGACACAACAATGCTTAAAAATGTCAGTTTACCACTAGTCAGTCCTGTTACAAAAACTATTATTCAATCTATAAGTAAAAGAGAATTCCCAATCACTTGGAAAACAGCCATTGTGTCACCCATTTTTAAATCAGCAAACCCACAATCCGTCTCTGAATACAAGCCCTATTAGTATTTAACCTCTAATGTCTAAAGTCCTGGAGAAATGGATGTGAACAAATCAAAGACCATTGTAATATGTTTTTTTTCACTTTCACCCACTTCAGTTTGGCTTCCAACTCAACCATTCAACTGAGTCAGCAGATTGCTGTGTCATTCATAAAATCAAGCTATCACGTGACAGCAACAACTCTGTTGACCGTAGAAAGACATTTGATACAGTGAATCACCAGGTCCTACTGGCTAAATTATCCTACTTTAATCTCTCAGACAATGTACTAAAACTGTTCACAAAATCTCAGCATTTCCAAAAGCCAGACTGGCCTTTAGAAATGCAGTAAAGCCAGTCTGGCTTTATTGTCAACTGGCCTGCCGCAGGGCTCCATACTAGCCGCTGTCCTGTTTCACATTGGTACGTCTGGACGTTATAATCCAAATGTATGCTGATGAGCAGTTCTATCTTTACACGGATCCTAAAAAATGTGATGATCAAAGTGACAGATTGGTTAAATTAATGTTCTTTACAACTCAATGTGTCTAAAACTGTGGGTAAATTTTTCACCAAATCACATAAAGTAACCAAAGATAATGATACAGTTGAAACAAGAAGTTTACATACATCATATAAAAAGACACAAGCTTTTTTTCTCACTGTCAGACATGACATCTGAATAATATTTTCCTATTTCATGTCTGTTAGAAATACAAAAATGATTCCCCTTTGCTAAATGTCAGAATAACAAGAAAATGATAATCTTTGACAATAACATATTACTTTCTTCATATTCAGAAGTTTACATACACTAAGATCACTATGCCTTTAAAGAATTTGGGAAGGCCCAGATGATGATGTCATGACTTTGGAAGCTTCTGATAGGTTTACTGACAACATTTAAGTTGATTTGAGACAAACCCTTGGATGTTTCAAAGGCACACCTAAGACACTGTTCCTCTTTGTGTAACATATGGAAAAGTGAAAAGAAATCAGCCAAGATACCTTGCGTGCCATTTCTAAATGCCAGAAGGTGCCACGTTCAACTGGTCAAACAATTAGGTGCAAGTATAAACACCATGGGACTGTCCAGCCATCATACTGCTCCAGAAGGAGACGTGCTTTGGTCCGAAATGTAGATACTAACCCAAGAACAAAAACAAAAGACCCTGTGAAGATGCTGGGTGAAGCTGGTAAGAGTGTGTCATTATCCGCAGAAAAATTAGTTCTGTACTGAGATGAGCTGAAAGGCTACTCTGCCAGAAAGAAGTCATTACTCCAAAAGCATCACATAAAAGCCAGATTACAGTTTGCAAATGCACACAAGGCCAAGAAAATACATTTTTGGAGATATGTCCTGTGGTCTGACGAAGCTACAATTGAACTGTTTGGCCATAGTGGCCATCTGTACATTTGGGGGAAGAAGGGGAAGCTTTACCTTGCCAGCAAGCTGAATTATTGCAGTATTTTTGCAGTCGCAAACACATGGGAATCCATCTTGTACCGCTCCCATCTTAATCGTTCGGGCCGAACCAAAAACGGGTCGGCCAATCATGTTGCAGTATTATAAGGAGGAGGGACATGCAGCTCTAAAGAAAGCAAGAGCTGCCGACCCAACAGCTTAAAACAAATCAACATGGCAGCGCAGGAGGACGAATGCGTAGCTACTGCTATCACATCCGTTTTGTCAGAATCCCCGATTTCTTCTTTGAAAGAAGAATGACAAGAAGTGCCCTGACTAGCTTACCTTGTTATGTTTTCTCATGGCGCCTGCTGCTTACGTTTTAATTTAATACCGTGACCGTCTAAAATCAATCTTTGGTAGGCAGGCACTAGGTGTCGCTTTGCCCAGTCAGCTTGGATAATTCTGCTGAAATTTCCTCCTTTCCCCAAACGGATTTGATGGGAGCAGTCCCAGGTTCATAATGTGCAGAACAGAGAGTGCCACACATTATCAGTCTGGCTTGCTAGCTTATGGGAAGCTTTCAAGCCTGAGAACACCATCCCAACTGTGAAATACAGGGGAGGCAACATCATATGGGTTTTTTTTTGCTGCAGGAGGGACTGGTGCACTTCACAAAATAGACGGGATCATGAAAAAAGAACATTATGTGGAAATTCTGAAGCAACATCTGGAAGAAAGTTGAAGCTTGGGAACAAATGGGTCTTCCAAATGGACAATGATGCGAAGCATAGAGCTAAACTGGTTACAAAGTCAATGTTTTGGAGTGGCCATCACAAAGGCTGTATCTCAATCCTCCTGAAAATGTATGGGCAGAGCTGAAAAGGAGTGAGCGAGCAAGGCAGCCTACAAACTTGGCTCAGTTCCACCAGTTCTATCAGGAGGAATGGGCTGAAGTTCCTGCCAACTTTTGTGAGAAGCTTGTGGAAGGATAACCAAAACGTTTGACCCAAGTCCTACAGTTTAAAGGCAAGGGTACCAAGACCTTTAAAGGCAAGGGGCAAGGGTACCAAATATATATATATATATATATATATATATATATATATATATATATATATATATATATATATATATATATATATTCTGACCTTCAAGAACATAATTAATGTCTAAAAAAGGATTGCTCTCATTATTCTGGCATTTAGGAGATATAAATAATAGTGGTAATCCTAATGGACCTAAGACAGAAAATGTTTGTTCAGATTTGATTTCTGACAGTGAGAAAACGGCCTATGTTTCATTTTGTATTTTGTATAGTGTACTATACAAAGTGTACTAATCGTCCAAAAATACAAATACCTGAGCATTTCTCTAGTATTTTCATTTTAGGTCACATGTAAAGCAAACCTGCAAAAAAAGTCTAATTTATTTAGCTCATTTCCGATTTATTTCCGTTTTATTGGAAACCTAATGTCTGTTCAATCTGCGAAAATCTTCATGCACTCAATGATTTTCTCTCATTTAACTTATTAAATAAGTTAAATGAGAGAAATAAGTTAAATGAGCTTGTTAAAATAAATAATAATTTATTTTAACAAGCTGGTCCCACACTGACTCCAACACTCTGAATGTCTGTATAAAGACTGTAATGGTTTCATAGTGGTCCACCAAAAATCAAAGCAGTTTCATCATTGTTCCATTTCAGTCTTCTAGTTGATATAATCCAATCAAGTTCACAAACGACTATCAGATAAAGACAATCCCACATGGGATGGCCCCACCACGTCAGTCTCACAACAACCAGTGAATGGAACCATCAGAGCCATCAACACATACACATACGAAGCTTGTGTACAAACAAGAGGTCTCACTTTAACGGAAACTGTAGGTGTGTGTCTCTGGAAGAGTTTTGGTTGAAAAAGGTCTGTTCTTTATTCCATGAAGTGACTAGATAGATAGGATAGAAGATATTTCACTGAAGAGCAGCAATACTTCTAAATAATATTGTTCAAGTGAAAGTAAGAAACTTGAGAAAATATACTTCTGAGGTCTGAGTCCAAGAAAGTATTAGGGTAAAAAATGTTTTTTGAAATCGAGACAAGACTAAAGCCTTGGAAATGTTATCTAAGTATTTGACTGTCTTTAGCGGTATGCAAAATAAACTTTATTAGTTATTCACAAGGTAAATACTGACAAATTAACTATGATGTAGACCTAATACACACCAACAGCCCAAATAATGAGTTGACCAAGCACGTTAATCTTGGCAAAGAAGGGCAGTCCAGTTTTTCAAGAGCTCCAAACTACAAACTAATGTGGACAAACCAGAAACATATGACGGTGGCCAATTATCCAGTGACCAGTTCATTACTGAAGTTATAACTTTTGGATCTGGGAATGGTATCAAACCCAAATAATTTGTGTTTCATTTCCAAGTTAGAGAAGCAGTGGGATTTGTCAGTTGTTTTCGGTAAGGAAGTCAGCTAACCATTATTAGCTGATTACAAGATAATAATTTATTTCTTAGCATTTTATTCTTTCAAACATTGTAGCAACTTGTTCACTTAAGGGAGTTTTATAGTGTTGTGTGTATCTGATTAATTTAACAAGATACACATTATCTGTAGTGTAACTAAATATTTGCTTTTTATTTATCAGGCCTACTTTAAAGGGGCCTAGTCACAAACTTACCATTACAAATTACTGCACACAAAGGTTTTCCCATTAAATTATCGCACCCTGTTGGCTTATTATATTTTGTTTCTGTGTTTTTCACTTTGTTTTTGCTCAATTTGTTAGTAGACAAAGAGCATTTGTGTATATTTACCATAAGACGATCACTTGACTGAGAGTACGATACTGCATTTGCGCACAAGGAGAAGCAATGGAGCCGAGCGAATCAGCAACGTCCAGCGAAGGTGTGAAAAGAAAGAGGTAAAGTAACCCTAATGCTGTATATCAGGTTTGTCTTCGACCACGCAGAGCTGTCACTTTACTGCGAAGCATTGCAGGAAGGTTAACTGGCTCTTTACACTGCTTGCATCCTATTTTAGCTGTAGTTCAGAAAGGTCAGATCAGAGACCTTAAATGTAGCTTTAAGGATTCTGTTAATGTATGAATAAGCTTGTTCCAGTGAAACTAAATAAGTCTGGTCAAGGATTTACTTAGCTTAATGTAATGTTTTTCTTTTGGTAATACATGAATAGAAATAATTAAGCTTTGAAATGTTAGTCATGAAGCTTGTTCCAGTGAAAAATTGAAACAAAAGAAGTTATTCTGGTTGTGGCTTTAGAAAAAAATGACTTTTGATCAGAAACCCCCAAGGATTTACCCAGTCTATTTCTTATCATGAATAGCAACAATTAAGTATTGTGATTTTATGTTTTCTATATGTTTGTCAACGTATGAAACAAGTCTAGTCAAAGATTCACTCAGCTTATTCCTTTGTTACTGTAATGTTTTTCTTTTCCCGTGTAATATTTCCCTCTGTAATGTTTTTCTGTTCATGTACAGCACTTTGAATCGTCTTGATACTGAAAAGTTCTGTATAAATAAATTTGCCTTACCAACAATGTTTATGTCTGCTGATCAAAGAGGACAGGTAAACACTATGAGGACGAACGTTTGATGTATGTTTTATTTGAGGATGAATATTTTGTGTTTTGCAACGCTAGGCAGTCCTTTTGGATTTTTAGGTTGTAATTGGTGACAAACAACTTACCTGATCTGAATTAATACTTACAGAGACTTGTTATTTTTTTCCAGCCTAAAACATAGGAACTTCCATTTCTGATTAAAAATTGAATGCCTTTCTAAACCATACCCTTACATCAATCATGCAGTGCCAATAGATCAGAATCAACTTTATTTGCGAGATATGTGAACACATACGAGGAATTTGACTCTGGATTGTACAATGCTCAAGATGTGTTTACATATACAATAACGCAGTAACATAAAAGTGCAATAATAAAATTTATGGGACCAATGTTTCCTTTTTCTACGACGCAGCAAACTAAAACAAAAGTCCTGTTACTACTGTTTTCATTATCTATCAATCAGCTTGGTATATATTAAAGTCCTACCTGGTAGAAAAGCTCGAAATCTACTGTTAGAATAAGCACGAAAAAAAAAAACAAGGTACGTCATGCTGATGTGAAACTAAGTAGTGACCAGCAGAGGGCGGTGCACCATCACAATTTTATTCTGATGATTTTTTTTAGAATATTATTATTATTATTTTGTCAAACAAACTTCAGAGGAAAACAGCGATGTTGGCAGCTTGTTCGGGGGTTTGAATGGCAGAGCTGTTAGGCAAGAAAAGTGACAAATCTCATCTAAATTGTTCACTCTTTAGTAGATCAATAGATTTTAAAGAGCTCAGTCCGGAGATTGGTTTACACAAAGGCAATTCAGGATTAACCGAGTTGGTCATTGACATGTTGGTAAAACGTTAACAAGATTAGCCTATAAATCTTGTGTTTGATCAGACATGTACACACTCTTTGATTGTTTTTTTTTTATCGTAAATTAATAAGAGTTTGCATCTCTGCTACTTTTATAGCAAACTGGGAATTTTGCAAATTGCTGTGGAGGTCCAAACGTAAAATAAAAAAATAATTCCTTCAATAATGTTTTAAATGTCATTAAATAATAAAACAAATACTGACAACTATCTAAGTAATGGATCAAAGATCTGCATTGCATCTGCATATTAAATTTGTTATTATTTAAAATGTGTTTTAATTTGCCATGTGTTACTTTAATGGCTGCCTGCTGTGTCACATCATTTATGTATTGTATCAGTAAGTGTGTGGGGTTACGAGCTATTCTCCAACTGTAGTACAAGGGCTGCCTTTAGACGTTCTCAGAAGAAGTGATAGTAATAACTATTTGCAAGGTAAATGTGAGCAAAATAACTGTGATGAAATGGTTGACAGTTGACCAGGAACAAGTTCGGGTGACTAACGATATTATGTTGTGTTTATCTCTGAGCTCAGAACTTGGATCTGGGAGGGATAGCCATCAACCGTGTTTCAGTCCCAAGTTCAAAAGGCAGTGGGATTTGATGATTTAAGGCTCCCAAATCATCCGAAGTGCAAATCTCTTACCAGAATTATCCTTAACTATCATATCAATGGCAGGTGTTTAAGATTATGGTATCAGGTTGCTGAAAAACGGCAAAAAAAATCTTGGATTTCTGATTTCCAGAAACCTTTGTGCTAATTTTTTCCCAGTTTAAACTTGAAAGTTTGAACTTCTGAACACATTACGACACTCTATCCTTCAGTCACGCAGTAACTAATGGATTACAATGGGGTTTTTTTTCTGAAAAAGTCTAAGGCTCCATCCAAATACCTTTAATTACAGCTCCTAGCTCCTGTTCCTTGACCTTTCATGAGGTCAACAGTATGAACACTATGGTGAGTAGGAAAGGAGCTTCGGACTGCGGTGCCAATTTTGTACAGCCTTTAACTCATGGATGATTCTAGTCAAATCCGGGCCTACAGCCCTCCGAAAATGAACTACCAAGTGTGCGCGTTCTTCTCTCCGGTCGTTTTCATTCATTTCCATGAGGTGGACTGTGCTTATACGTCATGTCACACAAAGGATTGTGGGATCGCTTATAGCTCCTAAGCACCGCTAAGGGGCATCGTGAGGTTCCTATGCTAAATTAGCTGCGAGAAGAAACATTACTGACTGCTGTATTCGGACACCACTGATGCACTTCTGCTTTGGCTAAAGATTTCATACCCAATAGAAGTATTTGGATGGAGCCTACAACCTTTTGTAGTACTCTTAAAATGCCTGTGGCGGTACTTTGAAAACTTGGTGCCTACTGGGGTGGCACCTTCTATGAAAAGTTTGAGAGCCAGTGCTCTAGTCAACAGCCCCTTTCAGGTGATACTTCCTTTGCCTCATGAGAAACCGAAAGTTCCTGACATGAAATAGGGGGTTTGATTTCAACCCACTAACATTACTCTCTGGATCCACCTCGGGGAGAAGTCCAAACACTTAACCACTAAGAGCTTTATTAAACCCAAAACAACCAAAACCGAGTGAAAAGCCGATGCAACAGCCCAGATGGAGCAGGTGCTTGCATAGTTTGTAAGTGCAAAGAGTGCAGAGCCTCTAGTTGATCTTCCAGAATGTGTCTGATCTAAGAAATATCCTGATCGGCAGAATCTGATGAGGACAATATGTTGAGAATTATGCACAACAGCCTACCTTGTATTTAACACCATGAATCCTTTTGGGTACGCTGCTACATGTCTCATGCAGATTACTCAGAAAAATGTAACATGCTGTAAGTCACACCTCTTTGGTTCTGCGATCTTAGTGGCATGATCTGAAAGCCCCTGAAACCCCACGATCTTGGCAGATTGACTTTCTTGCAGAATCTAAAAGGACAAAGTGATCAATAATGGTGCAGGGCAACTGTCAGGGTGTATTTGACAAGCTGATGAAAATGTACATTATTTCATAAACAAACGTTAAAATAATTAAACAAATAGTCACGCTGCACAATATATATAATCATATCACAATTGGTCCTCATGTAAAAGCGTGCAATGTCACAACGATATAAGACTCCCCGAACACAATACTTGGATGTGCTGACTTAAACCTCTGCTTTGATACGTTTAACCATTGGGAGGACATCCGCTGTTGTTTACGCCCACATCTGATACGTATCTGAGCGGTCAAGATCACAAAACCTCGGGCGGTGGGTACATTGTGATCATGGAAGGGACAGACAGCAGTAAAGGAAACTGGCTTAATCAAAAACCAAGAACGCACTCACAACTTTGAACAATAATATCGTTTTCCTAATATAATGCGGACCAGATCGTGAAATAATTCGATATGATACATATGACTTCAGGGCGAGTTTGATTGATTTTACATTCAATCGTTTAACTATAGTTAACTATTGCCACTAAATAATTTTGAATACATTTACTTGTTCCTTTTTTTTAAAATCATTTAACATCTTATTTTAATTATGATATAGCTACGGTACATAAATGTTATTTCGTCCTATATTTGTTCAGCACATTATGTACATGATTTGAAAAATCAATTGGATCCCTGAAGTGTGTGTGTGTGTGTGTGTGTGTGTGTGTGTGTGTGTGTGTGTGTGTGTGTGTGTGTGTGTGTGTGTGTGTGTGTGTGTGTGTGGCTCGGAGGGAGGGGGTCGCGTTTATCAAAGGGCCACTATAGGCTAAAGCTTGCAGCCGTCTTGGGCCCTCCACTAAAATGTAGCACGACGTCACCGCTTCCGCCCAGCTGCCCTCCCCTCCCCTCCCCTCTCCTCTCCACACTCCACCCCCAGCCTCCCTCTCTCTCCTCCCCCGGCGTCGTTGGAGCAGCTCGGCCGCCTGCAATCCAACATGGAGTAGTGAGAGATGGGGCTCTAGCGGGGCCACCCCTCGGCAACAGCAACGAAGACGCGCTTTTTTTACGCACAACTGGAAGCGGAGTCGTCGGTGAAAACATGCGCCTTAGGACTTAAAAAAAGCGGAGCGTGTGTGAGGGGAGTGTGTGTGTTTGTGTGTGTGTGTGTTTGGGGAAGGTGGGGGGTTGGAGAGAATCAAGAGCTGAATTCGGCAGCCAAAAATTACCAGTGCAGCCTGCGTTTATCCACTGGTTGGGTATTAGAAATTCCAGGCGGAGGAGAGGAGGTCCTGTGTTTTTTTTTTTTTTTGGCGATCCAGAAGAAAACAGCGTGGCTTCAGGAGAGGAGCAGAGAGAATTTCAGGAAAAAAAAGGGCTGTCGAGGGCAAAGCCTTGAGAGCCGACACTCGCACAAAGGCGCAGGGGGGATTTATGCGGAATTGGACACAGCATCGGAGGTGAAAGAATGACGAGTGAAAAGTATGCAACCGCCGTGGTACATTACCTGAGGTGAAACGAGGGGAAAAATGATAGAGGAAACACACCCAAACGAGTAAGTAATGCAGCTTTAAGATTTCTCCCCCCCCCCTTTCTCCGAGCTTCTAAGTTAGAGGTGCTTGGAGCAACTTGGTGGAATGTGAAAACTCTCCTTGCTATCTGTACTTCCCTTTAATCGTGTTTGTGTTTTACGGCTCAATGCATCGACAGTGTGCGTGTGATCTTTCTTTCCTCGTTGTGTTCTTATGTTTTTTTTTACGGTGCCCCTCCATATTGTGTTCAAGAATATAGCCTAAAGAAGGCGAGAGAAGGAGAGAGAGAGTGTGGGAGGAGGAGGGGAATAAGCGTGGGTGGATCGGAAACATTTTCTGAAAGGATCTCAAGCGAGAGAGCAGCGGCGAGGCCCTGTTGCAGCGTAACTTGGGAACTCAGGCGCGCTGCGCCCGGAACGCGTAGAGATCCAGCCGCGCCGGCGAGCTTGGCGCTCCGTTGGCCGCGCTAAATGCGGCGGCGGCGCTTTTATTTCTGTACGCCTGTGCTGCTCGGCCACATCTCTGTGTTTGCTTCCAAACCGAAGGGGAGGAGGGGAGTGTCACAGGATATGAGATATCCGATATGCCTCATCCGCCATCTCTTTCTCAATCGCCCTCATTTGCATAGCCTACCGCGCTCCATTCATAAAAACACACACAGTAGGCTACGGGGATCGGGGCCGACGGCTGGCTTTCACAGGGGAAAACCTGCATCTGGTTCGGTTCGGGGCGAGTCGTCGCGGCTCGCCGCTGTCCGCCTTCTGCGAAATGTAGCTCGGCGTGCGTAGGCCCAAACGGAGCTGTTTACGCGGAACCAGTGGGTCTGGGTGAAGCCGAATGCCCCCCTTCCCCTTCCGTGTTGTTTTGAATAGTAGGCGACTCCTAAACTCTATTAGACTGGTGTTTTTTTTTTTCCCTTCCAGTCGTCTGAGCCGGGCTGCTGGGTGGCAGTGGCCGCCTGTGCTGAAGTGCCGGCGGGGGTTGGAAGGGCTAAGGGCAACCGGATGGGGGGGTTGGTGGGGGAGGGAGGGAGGGTGTTTGCGCTGCGGTGGCGTGACGGCGGCTCATTCATAAAAGCCCTCTAACCTCCAGCGCGTCCCCATTCATGCCTGCTGGACGCGGTGTAGTCAGTGAGTACAGCCCCGCGTCCGAGCCTCTGCCCCCCCACCCCGGTCCCTGAT
This sequence comes from Fundulus diaphanus, assembly GCA_037039145.1. NCBI lineage: Eukaryota > Metazoa > Chordata > Actinopteri > Cyprinodontiformes > Fundulidae > Fundulus > Fundulus diaphanus. The sequence goes on along the minus strand of CM073121.1, from coordinate 18,829,689 downwards.
CCCCCAGGGAGACCAGTCCCTACCCTGGCACAGGCCTGCGCTCGCTGACCAGCTGTGCTCTATTAAAAACGAAAGAAGGAAAGAAAGGGAAAAGAATATATATGAGTTTTAAATATGGTCCAATAAAATGACTTGGCTTCTAATCAAGCATGTCAGATTTTACTTGAAGTGCCCGACCTCTCTAAGTATAAGGCTCTTATAACCTCAAAGATCTAACATGTAAGTGTGTGTGGAGTTAGAAAATGGCTGACAAACGCGTCCTCTGTTCACACAAGGAAACATTCATAGGCCGATGATCATGTAAACAAGAGTAAAGTCATAAAAGGTTAGTTTAATCCTTTCAGAGACAAACGGTGTCAGTCGGTGCCTCCTTTCCTACTCTATGCAGCCTGTTCGGAGAGGAGGCCTGGGTGAGATTCTCACCCTAGTGCTGCACAATATATCACAAATCTATAATTAGTGCAATATCACTGTACGCAGTGTGCGTGTTGTGAAGTAAAGCGTGGTCTGAAATAAATGTTAGCCAGTCTCAATAGTCCAGGTAGAAAAGTACAAAAAAAAAGGAGAAGAAATTGGATAGGTCCTCTGGACGGGTTCTTCTTTGAAACGTTCCGTCTCTTCTCAGAGAGACTTCTTCAGTCTGTAGAGTTGTAGCTCAACTGAGCCTTGTAAGCAGTTAGGGAATAATGGAAGTACCATCCATTCAGGCCCTCTGTGCCTGTAATGTGCTTGGTGACACTATTTGTTTAATACAATGTAAAACGTTTTAGAGGGGTTAGAGGTGGGCAGGTGACTGAGACACTAAGGCCCCGCCCACACAAAGACAAGATTAGGTATATCTGCAAAGGTATTTTGTCATTTCCGCTGAGCATCCTCGCGGATCCGCCGTTTTAGAATACCGTAACCAATCATTTTTTAAAACGGGTCCCAGAGTGTAGAAATTTCAAACGGCGGTTTTGGGTTTCTGTGTGTACCGCCTCTTTTCTCACGCAACATCAACGCACCATCTCTCTGTAACTAGACGGGCGTCACCCTCGGCAGATGACGACAAACACGAAGCCTTTTGGTGTTGCATTCAAGCAAAGATAAACATTGCTTTGCTATGGATGTTAGTAGCGTCCTCCGATTCTTCTTTTAAAGCCTTTTTACACCATATTCCATGCCAACCCACATAAAGGTGACATTGAGCATCTGTTGCCACGTTGCCACTTGCAGTGTTTTTTTGCGTCTTTCTGTGGCACAGTGCCACCAATGGGCCCGGCATACCTACTACAGCACATTTTATAGAATGTTTCAATAAAACATTGTTGTAGAGATGGAAACAATGATTATCTGGAGAGACTACTTTTTGCTTTGAACCCAAAGTAGAAATAGTTTTTGAATTATCACAAATCATCTCAAAATTGCAACATTTAATTTTTTGGGCTGTACTTGTGTACAAACTTGCACAAACTATGTAAAAACATGTTTAAAAAAAAAGGATTATACCACTAACTTTGGGTTTCGGCATATTTGTTTTAGCGGTGGACTTTTATTTTCCCATTTGGCAAAAAACTTGACAAAGCTATAAAAATATACAGTGAGCGAGTAGAATTGGTTGCAGTGCATAAATGAAAACCTGCCATTCCATATTGGCTCGATTAAGGTCGACCTTCAACTATAGATTTGTCTTTACAGGTGCAGCATGAAATCAGCTGCCCCTAGGGGACAATAAAGATGGTTGAATTAGAACTTCCAGTCAAATTATAAATAAGTACCTTTAGTAAAATTGTTGCCTCTCATTTCAGTTTGCCCTGCCTGGGGTTAAAGTTCTTGGGAATCACAACTGAATGGTCATTTGATGGATTCCTTTCAAACTTATAAAAGAGACCTGTAGCTGAATTTTACTAAATTCATCTTGACAGTGCTAAATAAAATATAAATATTTCCCTATATTAATTAAAACATTTGTTAAGGTTATTATTATTGTCCTTTGTGCCGTTGCATGTAGCCTCGCTGTCTCTATCTTTTTACTGGACGGAAGTAGTTGTTGGGAAGATTATCCACTATTTTGTGTAATGCGGTTTTCTTATCAGAAGAAAGGCCAGTTATGGGATTAAGGCAGGCTTAGGACATACAGGCACACCTGTTTATACTCGTAGTGTCACGTATTCTTTCATGGTGCCAGTACACGGTTGCACTTCTCACTCCCTCCTTGTGCAACTTCAGCGGCTCGTTTTCTGCCTTCTGTTGCGTCGCTGTCTAGCTGTAGATGCAACTGTCTTATCTCCTGCTCGGACTGTGAATTTGCCATTTTTTTAAATTTACGTTATCTTTGTCATATCCCCAGCTTTGAAGACCCTTTTCTCTCCTCAGGACAGTTATTACCCTTTTATAAGAGTGCACTCCCCTCCCCTTACACAGAGTAACGCTATGAGCAAAGGATGTATTGATCGGGTGTGAGCTGCTGCCCAGTCAGCATGTGCACAGTCAGTATTGGACAGGAGATGCTTAGTGACATTCAGCTAAGGTCGACATGGAGTTGAAACCGAATCCGTCCCTGAAATAAATAGCAGTCATGAACTGGTGAACACAGCAGTGAGTTGTACACCCAGTATTTTCCTTCTTCGAGACTGCCCTGTCCCTCGTTTTTTTATTTTTTTTATTTTGTCTAAGTTAGCTGAATCTGATATTAACACTTTAATAAGTCTGACCGAAGCGAGAATACTCACTAACCTAAACCCAACCTAGGAAGACAATCTGGTTATTCGCCATCTTTGGAAACAGATCTGTTCTTGCAAGCCATTGTTGAAAGAGAGCCATAAGGGTTAGGGTATACAGCAAACATTTCGAATACCGTTCTCTAAACAGACGAAGCCAAAATTTCATCTGTTTAGCCTACATTTGTAGGTTGTGCTGAAGATTTTGCCTTTGACAAAGTGTCGTCTTTTAGAGAGAAATGATCTCCTCCATTGTGACATTGACAGTGGGGGGAAAGAACATCACATCATAGACTATGCAGGATACATTTAAATTTGGTGTTGTGACCTTTCATGCACTGTGATATACCTGGTAATGGTGAACAGAAATAACAACCTCGTTATTGGCCAAGTCCTGATTATAAAACGGGGTCTGGGATTTCCTGCTGCCATAACGCTGTTAACTGGGTTCACAGATACAACACTGCAACAGAAATCTACCCCAAAATCCGTGTTACCCTGTGCTAACCAAGTTTGTCAACCGTACTGAGGTCTGAAAAAGTTGAAGTTCCTCTAGTACTAGGAAGAGCCTTAAAAACCACCAACCCATTAACGAACTGGAAGCCAGTCAAGTGAGGCCAACGCAGCTGTTAGCTGCACATTTTAATGTGTATTTGGTTTACCAGCTGCAGACGGTGGAAGAGGAATTGCACCAAATGGGTCTTTTCTTGAATCGCATGCGTTCAGACTGCTAAAAACATACGGCATGTCCGCAGATAGCCTTCCTTTGCAGACCTTTGGTATGTTTTTTTTTAATTTTCTTTGCCCCGCTGTACTCCCCCTTCACAGACACACGCATGCACGCACACATCACATGGAACAGATGCTTTCCACAGTGTTTCCTGTGTTTCACAGAGAGGCTCATCACTGCTCGCTCTCCGGAGCCTTTAGGGCATATAACGGTCCAAGCTGTTTATATCAGGAGACCAAACAATGGACCTGGATTGTTTGCGCCCCCCCCCCCCCCCCCCCTTTTTTTTTAAATCTCCAGTCATCAGCTGACTTGATGACCAAGATTATAATAGCTGAAGTATTCATTCACTTCGCTGTCTTCGACCCCCCCCCCCCCCCCCCCCCCAGTGAAAAATGGGAGTTTGCAGATAACTCCCATTTTTCTCTGCTCCCCAGTGAATGAACTCCATGAACTTTCAGTTCATTGGGAAGTATTTAGCTAGTGTTAAACCATAGTTAGCTTGAGGCCCAACCTAAGGGCATGTTGGTGAATTTATTTCATAAAGGGTGTTACAAGCAGAGCAAACATTGACAGCATTTATTTTACAGTAACAATAAGTTTATTTGACAGCTTTAAAGCTTTGTTTTATCATTAGTGTATTGGTTATTATCACCCGCAAACAGTTCTGTTATTTGTGTGGGTTATTGAATTTTTTAAGGGCAATAAATCATGACATTAACCTTAACCATGTCTTTTGTTTTTGGCACTTTGGATACAACTGCAGGTCTACGAATTAAAGCCTCCATTTAATTTTCCATGTTTTGGTGTTTTGTCCCTTCTAGTTTTCTTTTTATACTTGTGGACAAATGTGGTCATGTACTTAACTGTAGCATATCTGTTTATAATAAATCACTTTTTAAAAATGGAAGTATCCTTTTATTTGGATTTTATTCATATTTTAGATGTTATTTATAAATCTAGTACAAAATTTGTTTTAATTTATTTGTAAAAGGGACAGTGCTTTGCACAGGGGCACAATTGGTAGCATTGTTACCTTGCAGCAAGAAAGTCCTGGGTTCAAATCCCGGGTTCAACGTGAGGTCTTTCTGCATGGAGTTTGCATCTTCTCCCTGTGCATGCATGGGAATAGAAATATACACATAAAAACAAACAATCTGGGACGTTTTTAAATGGTTAACATCTTTACAATGGTTCAAGCAATCATGTATGCAATTGAAAATGAACACAGATAAGTTAAGTCAGATTGGGAGAGCTGCTTTGACTGTTCAATAACCATATTTTTAAGTGTCTAGTAAATAATTTAGGTGTTGACCGATCGTGAATAACAGCCGGTATTATAGTCCATGTTTGTGAAGCATGATAGTAGAATACTGCCTGTCCGATTTACAGCAATGAATATCTTAAGTAAATCTTAAGAACTAAGGGTGTTTAAGAATTTCTAGGCTGTTGGCAAAATCTTAACGCGTGATTTTATTACAGCTTACAACAAGTAATGTGAAGGCCTTTCATAGGTAGCTGTAAAAATCGCTAAACGCCTAGTATGGGGAAGCCCTGAGTGAACAGGCTTCCTAGTGTTCATCATGCAAATAGTTTTCAGTTGGTTTGATGCCCCAGAGCTGGACCACAGTTTGTCCAATTAAAAGATAAACCATTGACATCTGACAGTTTATGTAAACGAAGTCCACCTGATCAAACACACCTCGGGCTGACATTGCGTTGGATGTCTGTCAAAGATGCAAAGAGGATTAGAGAGCCCCCTTCGGCACTTTCACTCAGCCCAAAGCGTTAAGTCGAACCAAGAATAAGCGGATGTGAGGCTTTATTGAAGGTTTGTAAGAGGTTTAGGACCAATCAGCTTAGTTTCAGTAGAGTTAGTATTAACTGAAGAGGCCGCCAAGTCACTTTTGGAGTATAGTTAGCGGAGCAATGCTGGACATCCGCATTTCCGCACAGAGGTGTTGGAGACAAGATTTAGATTTCTTTGTCTGTTTTTAACTTTTTGGCCTTCCCGTTTTATTAATTGTGAACTACTTTTTTTTCCCTTAAAGCAAAATTTATAATCAACACCAAAATTAATCAAAGCCAGACATGGCTTTGTGGGTGTGTTGATCTCTTTGAACAGTATAGTTGTAGAAAACCAGGCTTATTCAATTGGATTTTCTCTTTAGAATTTTTTTTGTAATGTGAGCAGGTGAAAACCTTCCCAAATAAAATGTAAACACTAGTGACTGAACTAGAAACAGGCTCAAAATTTATGAAAACGTTCACATGACGTTTGTCTGTCCTAAACACATTTGAACAATTTTACAAATAAAAGGTTCAGTAACGCTTTTCTGTTGATCCTTCCTGTCTTGTCAATTTGTACCCATATACAGGCTGTTTTCAGCTATATTTTTATTTCCAAAAAAAAAAATATTTTTTCCACAGATAATCTGTTTTCTAATCTATGGGTATGGCAATGATTTGACCTGCCAATACCAGTCATTAATTATTCATATTAGGAGCAGAAGCAATTTAATGATCCGTTTGTGGAGGAATTAGGAATGACGTCACGCCCGAGTCCGCAGCTTTCTAGTTACAGTGCGGGATGTTTGACGGCAGGACTGTTGTTTGTGTAAAAAGTAAAGAGAATAAAGGGAGGTACCAGGTTTCGGCTGCATCTACATCTTGGCTTCTTTGAAGTCATTTATTTGGTTTGACACTGGACATTACCCTCCATTTAAGAGCTTGGTCCTTTGGCATGGCTACATAAGGTTTTATGTGCTGAAAAGAAAACACAAGACAGCCATTAACAGTTACTAATGCTAACTTCGCTAATTGCTAATAAAAGATATTTCAAAATGTTAGCTCTAATAATTTTTGTTTGATTTGAATGAGTAAAACTATGCCTTACAGTGTTTTGCTGTATCTTGGTGTGTTCCCTTTGTACTCTGAAGTTGGATTTTTCTCCAGGGACAACCCAGAGGTTAGCATCCAATATGGCTGCCATGCATGTAGAATGTAGTAAAGGGTCCAATATAAACTATTTATTTCCACGTCTGACAGTGTACCTCTTTAAACCAGTCGCACACATTGCCGTAAAGTACCTTTTTGTAAGCATTTTTTGTGTGCTTAAACGTATAAAACGGAGAGAAATTATTGATACTGGATTTTATTGCTCATAGTAGTTAAGCGCCACAACAGTTAACAAACTCCACTGTTTACCTACCTGTCGTAAAAATCCATGACGGATAACCATAACCTGAAACGTGTGTTACAATTAAAGGAAACCGGAAATTTTCTCACACAAAACTCTTCTTCTTCATGTGAATCACTCTAAAACTAGCAGATGTTGAAAGTAGCTAACAGTCTTTTTTAACGATAAAGCCTTCACATCGAAGAGTGTGGCTGCTGGTGTAATCTGGTTGCGCAGTGCTTAAGTATGGTATAGTAAAGTATGGTGCTTAAGGATGGCTGTTCCAAAAACATCCGGACAATTTTTCTGTGCATCTCAAATTATTTCCACTCATCTTAAAAGGGAGCGCCTCTGCTTGGGGAAAAGTTGAAAATGTGGCTCTGTGTACTAACATAAAATAGAATAGGAGTTGTTATTTGTTTATTTTTGGAAGAGAAATGGGTGTCTCCTTCCTTCCATTTGAATGAAAAGTGTTTTCAGGAATGGCTTACTCTCCTTTCCCTGGCCATTTCAGAGAGAATACAGACGCGTAATGATCTGTAACCAATTGATCAGAGCGCCCTCACTGCCTTTGCGCTGTGACTGGTCAGTCGGGCATAGCGTGTTATCCGTTAACGGCGCTCTCATATCAACTGACGCACTCGTTTTAAGCGGCGGCTCGAGCCTTGTGCTGCCCTGACATGTGAACGTTCCACATAACTGCAGCGGATTGACAGAACGCCGATCACACTTCCCCTCAGGACGCTCCGGTGTCAATAGTTGTGAATGAATTCTCTTCACCCCCATGTTCCAACCCTGCACTTCCTGGCTCTCTGAATGAGAGGGAATAAAATAAAAGATTGGGTGGAGTAGACCCAAATCCTGTCTTTTAACTAATGTGTTTCTCTGTATCATCAAACAAACATCAAATTGATGCGAGTTGGAAAATCAGCAAATTCGACCATTCAGAAGCATTCAGTCAGCTTTTTTTCCCCGCACACCATATGTGGCATTACCCTTGTCCTTGCACCAGGGGTATCAGGCAGTGCCGTGAGACACTGTAAGCATTTGGGACATCGGAGCAACAAACCAATATTTAAATGATCCTGATTGTGAAGTGCCCTTCAGTGACTTCCTGATTGCAGCAAACAGAGCGTATACTGTGTGCAGAGAGGGGTGTGTGTGTGTCTGTGTGTGTCTGTGTGGCGTGGCTGTTCATGCTGAGGCGTGGCGAGTGGTTCTTTATCACAGGAAGTATAGTCACTCTTATCACACATGGCTGGACTGCCCTCACCGGCCCATTTATCTGGCACACATGAGCTGGATTCCACACATGTCCAAGCCAGCTTCCGAGCCCCGTTTACTGTTTTATTACAGCCCTGTTGCACAAAGGTTTTCTCAGGGTCCATCTTACTCTAGAGCACATTCAATAGCCTGTTTGTTGTGTATAAATATAAACTGGGCATGGTGAAAAAGCTATGATGACCATGATGGCATGTTGCACAGTGTGAGGTGGACAAAAGTGACTCAAAACCAAATGAAGCAGATAAATTGTATTCAAAGGTCATGTCTTTAAGCAAAATGTGTGTGTGGGGGGGGGGGGGGGCAATCTTCATCTACTAGATATGAAGGTATTCCTATTGAATCAATTACAACCACCTTGTTAGTTCTAAAATATCAACTTATGTAAGCTTTGGTGTTTCTCAGAAGCTAAAGAAATTGGAACAAAACCATTCCTATTAAAGGCTGCCATCAAACAGCTATTAATTAGAGAGCTGCCAATTCAAATTTTGTAGCCAATTTCCAGCTTATTGTTCTTGAATCGCTTCAACCTCCTCCTAAAATAAATTTTAGACTATTCAGATTTTTCTTTAGAAACTAAAAAGCATTCAATATATTTATCAGCAGTTGGTGAGCTTGGTTAGCGTCACAAAAACAGCAGTTTCCATGTTTATATTATATAAAATCACCTCTGATTTACCAAAAGGCTGCCAACATTTCCAAATCCAACATGTTCCCATAAAAGACGATGTTTGAAAGGTGAAAAAGATAAAGCAGAGCATTGTTTGATTTCATATTTTAACCTTCCTGTTATCTCCTAAAGGTCTTGCTCTCTATCGGCCTGATCTTTAACCTAAAAGTTGAGTATAGCCCAATCACAACAATTTCACAGTTCATGTCTTTTAAACAGCCTATTTAATTTGATTGGTTCCATTGTCCATGCATAGGGACAACACTGGTAAATCTCTTCACCTTTCAAATTTTCAGGCATGTTCAAATTTTCTGAACATGGCAGGTACTAGCTAAAAAATGAGTGAACAGGAAGTCATGTTCCAAACTCCAATTTCAAATGATGTGAAAGGAAGATGACTTCTTGATCGATACCCTTTTAACACAATACAAGAATTTCTTGTTTTTTTTCCAGAAAAATATAAATAAATGGGGGATGACTTTGGACTGTAGAACACCCCTAAGTAGTTGAAGTTTAAGCAAAATGAAGTGAATCTACATTTGCAGCACATGACTGTGCAGGACCTGGGGGTTCCGAGTTATGCCATGATGATGTCTAACAGATGTGTATATATATAACAGTAACTTATATTTAAATACATACAAGTTACTCTAAGCTAAGACAAAAGAACAAACATTTGAAAACTTTGGGTGACTCATTGGGGAGATTTCTGGCTCCAGTTAGCGAAAGTTTAGGTATGTGTCCCAGGCTATTGAGCTTATGAGTAATTGTTTGATATGCAGTATAAGTGGTATTGCAACGGATAAAATGGCCGGCAATTGGACTTACATACGATGTAGTTGTCTGACACACCCTGCACCTTTGTCCCGATGGCTTACAATAAATTATAAAAGGCCATGATTCACGGATTTGCTGCTGTTATCTGTAAGGCTGTGAGCTCCCCTGTTACTATTCTTTGGAACTGAATCACTCACTCACATTTGTTCGTAATAGTATCCTTCAAACACCTGAACGATGCTTTCTAAAACAACCTGTAGCCTATAATTCACAGCCGCTTTGCTGCTGATCAAAAGTGATCAGCTATGATGTGTGGGATTCTCACACTTTTGTGCTGGGTTTTTCTGTACAAATGCATCATTATATTGCATTAGTCCTCTTCTGTCAAAGCGAGTGGCAGTCCCTTTTTTCAGCATCATCACCTCGTGTAACATTCACATGGACAGAATTAGATTCACAGTTCCTAAATGTTAGTGCGAGTGCATCTGTGCCAAGATGTTTAGTCTCTTCCAAGTGCATTAAAGTAGCGTTTCGCTGCTGGTTGTGGCCGGCTGTGTGTTCCAACCACAGATTACAGGGCCTGTCGGCAGACGGGGCTCTAGACATGGGTCACAAGACAGACCAAAATGTGACAAGTTCATCTCAGAGAGCCGATAGCCTGGATCGTGTATCTGAAAGCACATGTTCCTATTTATTGCAGAATTTAGTGTTTATTTCTGTATGTGGGTGGCTTGGATGTGTTGTTCTATATGTGGATGTGCCATGTGTGTGTTTGAGTCATGTAAAGGCAACAGTATGGATTTCCAAATATACTTCTTTTTTTTTCAAACAGTTTCACAGCTACCATGAAGCCAGAAGTGATGAATGACAGGATTTGCTGTTAATTGCGTTTCGACTAACTTCAAGTAACTCGTAGAACAGACCAGTTGTCAGTTTTAAGGTATACCAAGGTTTAAAAAGGGTTACTGCATTCACATCACAATTTTGCCAGTTTAAAGAAGAGGTGCCAGCGTTAGCTTTAACGGGTAACACCAAGCTGCCTCTCTTCTAGCCGTTTCTTCACACTGCCAGTCAGCTGGCTGAGGGAAGGATCTATAGTTTTTCCCTTGCTTACAAGAAAGCCTAATTAATTGTTTGGAAATAGTCATAGCTAAACAGGTACAGCAACTAAAGGGGTGCCACACATCACTCGTAGAAAAGTAATACCGTTTTAGCACAACAATGGGCAGAGTGCTCTTTAGCAGCTGACTGCGGGCTAGCAGGTAGCTATACTTACTAACATGCTAGTGTACAGAAGCATTTATTATGCTTGCGTTGCTCCAAAAAGAGCTGAATGGTTAAAGGGTACAATATTCTTTGCAGGTATCAGAAGCAACGTGACAAAGACATTTTAGACATAGGGTTTTAATCCATATGTTGAACACCAGTGAGTATAATTGTTGCTTTTCTATTTTAGATAAAACTAAAATGGATCGTTTTCATACAAGTTCTCAGCTAATAAGAACATTTTCTTTTTTTTTCCTCTTGTCCCTGCTCTGCCTCTGCAAAAAAACTGAATTTCTGTTGTGTGGGTTTTCAATAATCATGCTGCTTTTCTAGCAGTTAATTGAGGAACAGTTTCTCAACTGTTTCATCATTTTCTTTCTATAAAACTAGAAGTGATCTCATCAATGCCATATAGTTGGTATACAGTGACGTAGACTGTGTGGGAGTGCTTTAATTTTGGTCAGTGAGCTCTGGTTCAGTGGTAATTACTAGGGAAGACTGGGTTTTGGGTGTTTGGACCCATTTAGCTGCATTTGGGCCAACTAATCTTGGCAGCATATGGGCCCTCAGATTTGGCATCCACATGTGGAAAAAGGAGCTCTAAGTTTGGGGTGTCATTTATACTATAGCTGGATTGAGATATTTATTTTAGTGGTTTTATTTTGGGTTTATGGTGATAATCTATTGTAAGTGCCTGGAAAAGGGCTATTTATTCCTTTGACAGAAACAGGACCCAATTCTCTTTTTTTAGGCTCTTGTTTTATTTTTTTGTTTTTTTCCATAGACGCTTTATTAGCACCAAAGTAGCCTTATTCCAGAGCAATCCAAAAACATATATGCAGGTATTTAACCACAGTAGCTTAGTCAAGCTAACAAGTAGAGATAATGCAGTCAAAAAATTTTTAATGGCGTAAAACACTAGTGGCTTATTTTTATCACCAGTTTTTGCTGTTTTCGTTGCACTGTGATGGCTAGCTTGCTCCTTACTGTAAGCTAGCTTGTTGGCTTCCAGTTAGTTTAGTTTGTTAATGGAAATGCAAGTGGGTCATTGGGGTTTCTATTTTAAAATTCTGTTATTTCCTTTGTTGCTTTTCAAGTTTTCCAGTGGCACAGAGGAACCTGAATGGCTTTTTTAGCCTACGCCCATCGTGCTTTGACATGACAAGTGCAACTTTACCTGCCCACGCTGCCCTCTGCCAACAACATTAAACTTTTCTAAGTTCCATAACACCTTTCGAAAATGCTTTCCCCCCCTTTTTGGTTACTGTGTCTGTGTCCAAAGATTACAAAAAAAAAAAAAAAACTTGTACTATCTAAATGGAAAAAAATTGCAATTTTATGCATGCATGTCTTTCACAAAAGCACATACGTGGGTGATTCTGTGGTTGCTTTTCTGTACGGGCTGTTTGTCTTCTATCACCCAGTCAGCCAGTCTGTCATTCAGTCACTTTTATGAATGTGTGTGGGCGGGAGCTGTGAACCAGTTCTGCCACCTGTGTGTGAGCGTGCATTAGTTCCTTTGGACTATCTGCTAGTTAACTATATAACACCTCTCTCATTCACTCCCACTCTGCCACTCATCCTCCATATCTCTTTAATACCCCCCCCCCCACACACACACACACACACACACACACACACGCACACACGCACGGAGACAGTATTGATTGAATATACAGATTCACATCCTGTTATTGTCAGGTTGTTCACGAGGATCAGGACCGTGTATTGTGTCCCCATGAGGGTGGTGGCTGTCATGCTAAGGCTGGAGAATGGCTTGTGGATTTGCCGCTTCACATCCGGTCTCTTGTTTGTTTTTTTGTCAAGTATTGTTTTGCGCTGCTAAAGACTAAACTGTGGCTGCATCATCGTGTCGGCTTGTATGATGTGTGTCCGATTCAGGCTCCAGTCGGCTGTTGTCTTGTCTAAACAAACAAACTGTATGTAGCTGGGATGAGAATGTTTTACCTGTTTAATGCAACTAATTGCGAGGAAGTATATATCTGATTACATATTGGTTTTATTGCCTTTCGACTTTGAGTGTCTTAGTACAGAAACCCTCGTTAAAGCTTTGAAAACACAAGTTAGGCTAGTTGGATAATCAGCTTGGTAAACGTAGTTCTCTTTTTCAACAAGTGCACCTGGGCTGCAAATGTTACATTCAAAAGCAAAGTTAGAATGCTTGTATGAGATTGTCACGGTATAATAACCTTGAGTTAAAGTACAACAGTTTGATGGTATCGGGGTATTTATACTACAAATGTAAACAAAAATCTGAACTATTATGTAATCCATTTAAACAGAAAGGCAAGAAATATTTAATGCTGTTAATAAGACATTTACTCTTACAGTTATAGTAATGGTATGTATAACTTTTATTTTCTTGCCATAATATAGAACTGTTGTAACTGCCTCTTTTGGATTTGAAGTTTTATTTTAAACATTATTAATGTAGCACCTAATCATGTTGCACATTTCTACTTATTTCTGTGTTTTTATTTGGTTCTTTTTTTTTTAATTATTATTAATGTTTTCAAATTTTACACAAACACCCAATAGCTCAGACCAAACTTGAGGACATTACAGGAACAAACAGCAGACCAGCATTGGGTACAATTATCCAGTCAGTGAAACAAAAAACCTTGAAGTAACCGAGAAGCCAACAGAGGCCCCAACTGCTGTAAAACAGAGATAACAATTTAGATCTCTGATTCTTCTGATTCCTTGTCAGATTTTATTTTTATTTTGTATTCACTCTACAGCCCTCAAGAATCCCAGCATCCTGTTGTCTAAAGAGCTGACTGAGAGCACATGAGCACATTTAAATATTTTGTTTTTAAAGGGTGAGAACTATTAAGTATTCAATTCCTTTGAGTTTAGACAGAGAAGCCTAATTTGTTTAACAGGAATGTTGGAGGACTTTTGTGGTGGAAAAACAAAAAGCAGTTCTGGAGTGTTATAACTACTTTCACATCGTTTTACAGCAGTTAGTCAGGTTTATGAAACAGAAAAGGAAATGCCTACTATCCCATAATAATGTGATGGAGATCAGCAGCATATATCGGAACAGATTATTTGAATCTGCTCTGTAGATAAAACTTAATTAAAAGTGCAACTGGCTCGAGGCTAAGCTTTACTGAATATCATATTCTTTATACCTCTTACTTTTATTTTAACAAGCCTCTCAAATTTGATCACCGGGATGTGCATTTTCCTGCATTTGTGACTACTTTGGACAAAAGATTTGAAAATAAACCTTATTCCACAGGATATATGAAATGCACCGCTCCCACAACAGGAAGTGTTTTTTTATATATATATATATATATATATATATATATAAACTGCAAAGCAGTTTAGTGGCATAAGATTATCCTACAGCTAAATGCAAATGCAAAATTATTGCATTCTCTCAGGTAAATACCACCAAGTTATGGTTGTAGATAGCAGCTCTTTAGTTGAGGCTTTCTTGAATAAAACTATTGGAATCATAATTTTTAGGCGCACACAGCAGGATCATACTTTTTTGCACTCTGGGGAAAAAATGTTGCGGAATATTATATTGCAAAAAGAGAAGTCATCATTGCGGTTTGTAGTTTTATTTGGTAAGTTCACTCTTTTGATTAGTTGGCTTGTCTCAGTTCTTTGCAATGTCTACATATTACACCTTATGAGTTGAGATCTCAAACCGTCTTGAAAGGTTGTAAATCATGTTGCAGCATCCACTTAATGAGTGCAAAAACAAGAGGTGTCCATTAACGACATGGATTATGATAAATTAAGTTCAAGTACCAAACTACCCCTCGGAAACAATGGTGGTCATGTTGCGTTGGTGTCATTTTGAAATGCTCTAATTTAAAACGTAATCTCTGACCATCAGGTGTAGAACACTGAGCCCTGTTTCCATTAGTTTCACCGTGTGTGTGTGTGTTTGTGCTTTTTATGCTGACTGATCCTGGTGCAACACCTCCCACTTCAGCACAGTGAGGACCGAGCAAAGTCGTGACTTGCGACGCCCTCAAACAGTCTGCCGGGGTGTGAATCAAACTTCTGTAGCAATAAGTCCACTTTGACTTTGCAGCAATGTCTGCTCTGACAAATAGAAGCATGATTGAAATGTTTCGTTTTGTCCAAAGGAGGTGTCTTTTGTTTTGGAAATGCGTTGGGATTTAAAAAAAAAAAGTTAAAACGTTCCTTTAACTTCCAGTGAAGTTTATTGGAACATTTCTTGTATGGATTACAAGGTTCCCGCATGGTTCCATTTCCTTTTTTGGGTTTAACTATAGCAGGAAGTGGGTACTCTCTGCATTTGACTTATCTTACCACATACAAGCAAACTAGAATGTACTGTAACAAATCAAGCATCTGATAACGCTGTATAAGTCTGTTTTTAAAATCTACGTGAAGAGTCAAATAATAACTCAGTTGATATCAATGTTTTTTTCTGTTCTTAAAGCATTTTTGAACTCGTATAATTAGCATTTTAAAATTAAGAACAGCAGCAATTTAAATTCATATCATTCATCCTCGCCCCCTGTTGTGTGTGTGTGTGTGCACACATTGAGATCCCCATTCCAATAATCTGTTACCTTCTTTCATCTTTCTGTCCAGTGACAGCTACATCGTGCGTGTTAAAGCGGTGGTGATGACGCGGGACGACTCGAGCGGCGGCTGGCTGGCTCAGGATGGGGGAGCCCTTAGCCGGGTGGGTGTTTGTCGCCTCCTTCCCACCGAGGTGACCCATCTTTCTGGCTCCAGCAGTTCCCAGTTTGTCATCCGGGGAGAACGGCTGCGTGACAAACAGGTAAAACCCCGCAAACCCTAGGTTAGCTGAATAAAACGTTATGAGTGTTCGTGTTTTGCTACGGAAGTGACACTGAGTCGTGATGACGGCTCCACAGGTGATCCTGGACTGTCCAGTGAGGAAGGATATAGTGTACACCATCGCGATGCCGACATTTCACCATTGGAAGGTAGAGGACAGGAGGTGTGGCCTGTCCTTCCAGTGTCCAGCTGATGCAAGAGCTTTCGACAGGGGGCTGCGGAAAGCAATCGACGACTTGGCTGAAGGTATGCTGTGCAGCAATCTAGACTTCTCCATTCATCACGGTTTCCAGTGGAAGAACATTTGCAGAAACTAGGGATACGGCAAGAATTTGCCTCATAAGTGGAATCAGACAATATGCTACATGATTGACCCTGGCCGGTTTCTGGCTTGCTGGAGACTCAAACTCCGGTCTTTCTCCAATCATTTTATGCCTCACACCAAAGCTCTACCAGGTCTCGGTAAAAATGGCCCTCTTCAGTTTGGATATTGTTATTGAAAAAGACTCTAAAGGCCGAAACACACAAAAAAAAAAAACATCCGATCCGACGAGAAATCACGTCATAGCAGTTAGATTGGTTGAAGTGAATGGGGCCGGGCAGACCGGCATGCTGTTTTCTGCAGCTGTACTGCGTAGCTCTGACCAAGGTACGCCCCTGCTCCATGAGTCAGACACAGGAAATGATCGTGGACCTCTGGGGTGTTGTTTCCAAACCAACAGAACCCATTCATTGGACTGTCCGTGTCCGTCAAGCTACTAACAGCTAGCGCTAGCTTATGTTGTCTGGGAGGTTTCCTATGAAACTGTCGTTGATACAGGAGCTTTACTGACCTTTTTATGTTGCTTTCAAACATCGAGGCATCATCTATTTTGACAACCCCCCTAATGTGGGCTGGGCGGGGCGGGGTGGGGGGGGGTTAAATCCTTCATTTCTATCAATATAGCTACAACCAATTATTCTGTTACTGCAATTACACACTGTAACTTTTGTGGAGTCGCTATGAGCACCATGGGAAGGTGTAACTGCCACAACTTAAAAAGACATTTTACTGACATCCTTAGACGTTCTCTCATTTTTGAGGTGTGAGGAGAGAAGAGGCGGCTGCAGTCGGGATTAACAGCCGGTGTTCTAGCTATAAACCTGTAGTTATTTACACTGTAAAGTCAGAGGAAAGTTTTAACGCTCAGATATTTGAGGAAAGATGCCTGAGAGATGTGTCCAAAGGGGCGTAACACAGCAGCAGCGCCCCGTTTCGTAAACTCTCGGAAAGATCCTCACGGCGTTGTGGTTGCTTTAATTTGTCCCTCCCAACATAGCATCCTAAGATATTATATTGAATAAAGGATTTATTCCCTCTTATTCCCCCCACAGACGACT
Organism: Fundulus diaphanus; assembly: GCA_037039145.1. NCBI lineage: Eukaryota > Metazoa > Chordata > Actinopteri > Cyprinodontiformes > Fundulidae > Fundulus > Fundulus diaphanus. The sequence continues at coordinate 18,812,884 of CM073121.1, read as the reverse complement.
GTAAACGGATGTCATAGTTAAGTTAGATAATTAGCCGTAGGCTGTTTTTAAACTGATGAGACTGGATTTTTAATGCTGTGGAAAAAAAGCTACCAATTTTAAATGCTTATCGGCTCTTTCTCCACAAAGCCCCACTCAAAGGTTCTCGGTCAAGAAACAAGCATACCATTTCACTTTTTAAAAATGAGGTCAGTGGACGCACATGCGGTTTAAGAAGAAATATAAAAAGGAATATGGATTTTCTACAGACATGTAATACATTCAGACTCTTGCTTAAAGGGAGAGCATCACTTTAGCAGATAACGGGAATGTTGGACCAAGAACTGCGACGCTGCTCTGTCTTATCCTTTTGAGCTTTTCGCCAGTGTCAGGGAACATGCTTGATTTTGTAATGTTGTCAGCCTTTTGGAAATTTCTGTTACCGTAAGAGCCTTCATTTTGTTGAGAAATACACACATGGCTGGTTATTAATGATAATAGTTAGTATAAGATGCTAAAATGTCAACTCTGTGATCATTCTGTCTTCTTAATAATTAGTCGCTGTTTTTAAATAATTAAGTTAATTGTTTATCATTTTACAGGTGTTCTCCCACACAGTATGATATCACCTGTCCTCCTGATATAAATAATCTTATGTTTTAGTTGTTGATGAGAATTATGAATCTGCTATAATCACTATCTGCCGATTAGAGCTTTACAAAATCCAGAAATTGTTGACAAAGCTGTGATCAGTGCATCTCTGACTAAACCAGAGTTTGTTTCTTCCACAGTGATGAGTTTTAGAAAAAGAGAGTGAGAGATGAGGAAAAACGCCTTGCTAATTCACGACTAGGGCTGGTTAGTAGGTGGTGCCCAAAACACGACAGGTAAAACCAGTCGGCCCTGGTGTGGACATGAATGAGTTTTGAGTGTGTTGATAAACAGGTATCCGAAAATAGTGTTTCTGAAGTTTGAACAAGTGACAGGATGAGGAAGTTTACATCCAGAGGTAGTAAAACCTGAAAGTTTATTAATGCCGCAAGTGCAGCCATAAAAGCGGTGACACCCAGAAAGAGAGCTAAACTAGAGTCGCTTTTTCAGATCTGTTTAATGTGATGCTTTCCTCTCCGCAGGTTCCACAACCTCCTCCACAGCACTCCAGAATGAGGGAGAACTGGGGGATGACGACGTTTTCACTGTAAGCCTTTCTCAACACAGTCCTATCTGCATGTTAGACCTATAAAGTCCTAAAAACGGATCAACGCCTTGAAACCCCCCCCCCCCCAACCATTACGTTTTTATATTTATTTCTAGTTTAAACCTGTGAAAAGGGAATGTCCCTCATGCATGTTGGCTCAATCATGCTGCTGATCTTAAGCAAGACATTTGTGGTTGCCTTAAAGTCGATGCATCTCTGTGTGAGCGGCCTTTGGAGGAAGTCGCACAGCCAAGCTTAACCATGTGTCACTCCTTTCATTGTGCAACGAAGGCGCACAGCGTGGCACGGTCTCTGTTTCAGCCTTGCCCTAAAAAAAAACGCAAACAAATAGGTCTGCAGCTGCTGTAATGATCATTTGGACAGATCTGACTGCCGGACACTGCCTTCAGGTCTCACGGGTTGGAAACAGTTTCACTTTGCAGAGGTTTATAATACAGGGAAGTAGATTTGATCTCAAGAAGTGTATCTTTTATCACAGTCATCACAAGCTAAACAGAAAAAGTAGGCTCTTAGTGGTGGTGCCGTTAGGCCAGGTAACCCTGGTGCGGATTTTCTTTGTTGATGCTGCAACAAAGGATGAAAAAGTTGCTCGCTTCGACATCGTTCCTCTGTCACAGTCAGTCTGAGGATGTTCCCAACTACTGTAGGAAGTTTTGGCTTACACTCAAACCAGGGCGCCTCACGCCGATTGAACATGCATCCAGTTTTTTGTACAGCACGCCCCTTCCAGCGTGGCGGTGAAGTTTGATTTCATTAGGGCCGCCTTTGGTTCTTCCACCGAGGATGCCAATTTTAACAGAGAAATGTGGTGCTGGTTCCACTGCTTTTATAATCTTTTTTTTTTTTTTTAACAATCGATACTGTAACTAAGCTTATAACATCTAAGGCTTGACCTGGTTACTAGTATCAATGTATAACAAGGTTTTAATAAGTGTTGGTTTCAAAGCGTTAAAAAGTCTTTCTTCATACTTTTATCATTTGAAGTCATTTTAATAAGATGATGGAGAAAGAACTGGGTTTGTTTGTTTTATTTCGTTGTTCTTCCAGGTGCATGAAGCATTGAGTTATATAGTGCTGCCCCTCCCCCAGCCATTGCTTCGCACTGCTGGTCAGCTGGCCAAAATGTTACTCTTCTTTTCCCTGGCATACAAGTAAGACGAATTCGGCTGCTTGGAAATACCCTGCATTGTCAAAAGTATTCGCTCACCCATCCATATAATCGGAATCCCTTCCATGGGCCAAAGGTGTCTAAAATCCAGAACCTGTGTGTGCAGACTGCTCAGATCCTGTCTGCGTAAATACCAAGATAGCATGGTACTTTCAGTCAAGGTTATTTTACTCTCATACCGGGCTGTGCCTAAAATATCACAATGCACCAAACCAGACATTTTAGTGTCCGATTAGCTAACTTTGACAATTGAATGTAAAATCCAAATCCATTCTGAGAATTACTCCAAGAGGTCTTGATACGTGTGTCAGGGCCTCTCTACCTTGAGTTAGCATAAAGACCCCCCCCCCCCCCCCTTACCTTATCCTTTAGTGCTGTAATCTGACACCAGAGCCAGCAGGCGGGGTCATAAGGTCACTTCCTGTATCCCACCAGCTCCCCCCCACCCCCACATGCGCACACACACATACACACACCATCCTTGCTCCGTCCCATTTGGAAGGGAGAGCAGCCACCGAGCTAGCACCGAGCAGCTGTTTCCCAGCTTAGTGCAGGGCTGGTGATTTACGAGAGGAAGTTCCTCGTGGTTCATCTTTGACTTGAGCTGTCTGTTAGGGCCATGACTAATGGGGGCTCTGCTGGGAGTGTATAGCCACCACAGAGGCTCGCACAAACACATGATCAGGAGTGGAGAGTTGAGTGGAAGCGGGTTTTTTTGGGTTGGGTAGAGGGGGGGGGGTGCTGCTGCTTTCAGTGGAACAAATCCGTAGCAGTCTTTTTTTGTTGGCAGATGAGCTGCATTATTATTTAAAGTAAAGACTTGTCAATTTGAGATCAATCCTCTTTAATATTGCATATTGCACCAGATAAGAAAAAAGTATTTAAGAGACGCTTAATATTTCCATTTCAGTAGTATTTTACATAGGTACAACGTTAGGCTTAGGGATCCAGCTAAAGACGCATTTAAAGTAATTTTGCATGCCTTCTTTTAAAGGTGTGTACAGCACAAGATTACACCGAATAGTTCCCCTAACTGTATTCACAATCCAGAACACACAAAGAATGTATATGTAGTTTCCATTTTTCTACTGAGCATAAAAGCTGCCGTTGATGCCGACTGCCGAACCCAAACTTGCCTTTGATCACTTTCACAAGAATCGCTGCTTTTGGCTGTAATTTGTCTAAACCCCAGGGTAATAGTGGGTCTATGTAGTCTCCCTGTAGTTGTGATTGAAGCTCATGCCACAACTCACATGATCTTGAAGAAACTGGGTAAACTTGGTCTTTCCTGCAACCAGATGAACACGTAGATCTAGGAAAGGGGGGGGGTCTGATAGTTAGGTTTACAAATTCTGGATATTTGTAGGGATCCTTGTATTTGCAGTCAGCCGCCTGTCGTGCCATACCCCTACATAAAAGTTAAGTGCAGCCGATTTCCATCAGAAGCCAACTAGTTTCGATGTCTCAAATAGCATGGTTCAGCTCATCATCTGAAAAAGTGTGGTGCACCTTCAAACCTATCAAGACATGGCTGTCCAGCTAAGGTGACCGTCTAGTCAAGGAGAGTATTTATCAGAGAAAAAGAGAACAGAGCCACCAGAAGTCCTGTTGCAGTTTGCCTTTAGGGGATACGTCAAACCTGTGGAAGAAGATGCTCTGGTCACATTAGACCAATATTCACGTTTTGGGCCTACAGGTGCTGCTTGGAGTGGGAACCCCTCTCTGAACACCCCTAACGCAACAGAAAAAAGGACCCTAAACATAGAGCCAGAGCTATGGTTAAGATCAAAACATGCATTTGGTAGAGCGACCCAGTCAAAGTCCTGGGTTTTATTGGGTCTATTTTTATCTTCGCTTAATGACTCAGTTGCTGTTTTACAAAGACGATTTGTAAGAGCTTGTAGAGACGTGCATCTGTAGCTGCTTGGAAAGCTGATTGTGCAACGCCTTGCCTTTGTAGAACCTGAATACATGCACACTTTCCTGGTTTTTATTTGTCAGCAACTACCATTTCCTAACCATATCACAATTCTGCACTACTTTGTGTTGGTCTATCAAATAAAATCGCAACAAAATCCTTTGAGGTTTGTGGCTGTAACATAAACAAATGTGAAAAGGTTTGACACTTTTGTGGTGGACCCTATTTTGTGTATGCCGTCAACTCCTACTATACATTTTCACAGCGAGTGCAGAATTGTAAAAAGTCCACCAATGACAGACTGACAGCAATGCAAATGTACTTATTGTTTGGACACGGCTTGTGTTCATCTCAGCTTCTGGCGACTGTGATGGAGCTTGAAAGGTCCAAAGTCGTGGACAAGGGGGGGGAGTGCTTCATCAGATTTACTGCCATTTAGGGGATGGGAGGAGGATAGCTCGAAGGGGGGAGAGAGCAATGATGGACATGCTTCCCTAAATTATTCCTCATTCAACAAACCTAAACTTAACTCAACCCACCCCCTTCTGATCGCCTCCTGTCTCCGTCTCTATTTTGGCTCATTCACAACAGGGGGAGTGAAAACTATTGAAGCAATTCTGGGCTCGACCCAGACGTGCTAGATTGGCCTGTTGAAGGATGAATCCTCCCAAGCTTTTAACTGGGAGGCGTTTTGTGTCAGAAAATAACTTGAAATGTCCTCTGTCCAGCCTTGGACTGGAATATACAGCAAGAGGATGTCCAGTAACCAACTCTCCCCCTTTCTCTGTCCTCTTGTGGAGTTCGGGCTTGCAGCAGAACGTCTGGTCTGTGTTTTGAATTAGTTGCAGCCATGGAGGCCAGAGTCGGACTGGTTTTGTACCTTATCGACTCCTCCTTCCCCCAGTAATGGCTTCTCCAGGGGGGCGGGACCAAGAGCAGAGGCAGTATGTTATGTTATTTTTGGCGAGCTGCTCTCAGGGCTTTGTAAGAAAGCTGGGAGAAATTCTCGGCATGGCAGTATCCATGTGGGGAGCAGGATATAACGGGGATGGCTTCAGCAGACAGACGAGGCCAACAGACGAGACACACACACACTCCAGATCTGGGTCATATAGCATAAATAACTGAACATGTTGAAGTGGTAGGGATGCAATGGAAGTGTTTGGAAAAGTTTGCAGAGAACGTGTCCTACTAGTGTATGTTACCTACAGTTGATGAAGACTGAAAATTATTCTTATTGTTCCAATAGTTTTTATTGCAATTCTCAGCATCTTGAACAGGAGTTTGCCAGTTTAACATTTTAGAAAAAGTCACCAGCATGCAAACAATGATCACAAACCAAAATAGGAAGATTTGTCCTGGCTGTCCCATTTTGGATACCCAATCAATATCCACCTTCCACCAGCTAGACCAAAGGTTATTACCACTGGTGGCTTAATCAATAGCTGGGGGTCCTCGGATGGTTTCAACATTACCTGGATCTGTTGAACAGAACTGGCATTAGACTGATGTATGTCTACTGCAAGTGAATGGAGCAAGTCTGACCTGCAAGAACAGACCATTGATGCAGATGGACACTTTTCTTTGTTTCGAGGATAGATTTTCACAGAGGAATAAAATCTCATTAAAATAACCTTAGATGCAAGAAGTATTGTAAATGTGACCCCAAACACCTCCCACCCCCCTCTCCACTGATTAGACACAGACCCATGTCCCGTTCTTCTTGTTGAGCAAAAAAATAGTCTAACAAAACCGGGGAAAGTATATGCATGTTATACTTTTTGGTAAATATAAATAAATAAAAATTTCCCCAAAAACATTTTGGCCCCCACTGCGGAGAGTTTTTTTGTTTAGAGAGCAGTTTAAGGTGAGATCATTTAAAGATTGAATAGCGCAAGCTCCAGGATTTTTGCACACGTCTGCCCCCTCTGGCGACAAGTTGAAATGACACCAATGCTGTGCATGCGCATGGGAGAAAAGGAAAAGCATCTGCCGCTCCGACTGCACAGGTCCTTAGTTTAGAGGGGTGGTGTCTTCTGCGGTAAGAAAGCTGTAAATATTGAATTTAACCCATCATCTCTCACTAATGCATCGATTACAGCGGAAACTCAACAAAGTAGCTAGGTGAACGAGAACGTGCAGCGCGTAACATCCACGCACCCAATTCACTCTCATAAACTGACCGATGGAGGCTATAGACACAACTGCCGTAAATAGAGGAAAACTCATTTTACACGTCGGGCAAACATAAGGGCCTGTATGGGATAGAAATAATAATTAACTTCAAAACTTGTGCCATGCACCTTTAAGTTTTTTTTTTTTTTTTTTTTTTTTTTTGAGAAAATATTTTGAAATAAAATTATTCTTAAAGAAGAAATTCTTTAAGAAAACTTAAAGATAACTTCAATCCATTTACGTACTTGTCCTTGAACGCTCTCATTGTTTTTCCCTTTCTTAACTGCCTGTGACTTATTGGTGTCAATGTCCGGTTACACTGTTTCACCCCGTCTACTGGACTCAAATAAGCACGATGACATGATGAGACAGGAGGAACACCAACCTGCCTCTAAGACGGTGCCCTCCGAGGACGACCCCCCCCCCCCCTTCCCCCCATTTGCTCTGTCTGAAAATGTGTCTGTCTGAGCACGACATGGCCACAGCCCGGCTGCCTCGTGTCTGGCCAAGGTTTGGGTTGGATTTGAGCCCCGACAGCCTTTAGCGGAAAGGGAACAGGATACTATTTGTGCACACACACTTATAGGCATACGCAGAGCGGTGCGGAGTGCCGGAGAGGTGGAATGTGGAGAGAGTGCTATTGGGGGGGAGTGGAGGACAGGTTGTTGTGAGGGTAGAAGAGTTAAGATCGGGGGGAGTGCATAGGAGAGGCCAAAAAGGTGACTCTGGTTACCGTGTGCAATTGTCTGGAGTCCTGATCAAGTTGCACCACATACTTTATCTGAAGCATGTTAGTCGCTGTTTCTTCTTCACTAAAGGGTTTAAGTATACTTCCTGCAGTGACATTACAAGTCCTATTCTGATCTCAGCTGTTGCAGCGAACATGAATTATGACAAGTTTGCTAGTCACGACAACCGTTTTAGTTGAGTTGCTGCCACTTGATGGCTGAACGTTGACTCAGCATGCAGCAATGCAAACTTGGATGGAGTGGCTTTAAAAAAAAACGTCCACATGCTTCCTGTTTTTTTCCAATCAGTGCTGCTGCAAGGCTTCCTGTTTTTGTTTGTCCAATCACGGTGTCCTCCCAACACGGGCTGTTTGTCTGCCACGGCCAATGAAAGAGTGGCTTTTGAGCGCACATCCTGTGTTTGTTTGTACACACAGAACGCCACGGACAGCTCGTCCAACTCCTCTCAAAAATTGGACGGCTCCCTGCCGCCGCTCGAGTCCTCGCCCCTTCCTCAGAGACACAAGTGCACGCCTGGACATCGCCATGACCTGCATGACTCCTACCGCCTCACAGACCACTACTACTTGGACCAGGTAAATGGGTGTTTAGTATTCCTAGGTGAATTAGTATGCCTTTATTTGATTTGGCAATTTATCGATCGTAGTGATTGCATTTCTATCACTATATTGACCATGTGATGCACATCGACATGTTGTGACACGCTCTCTGCTGGGACTTTAACTGGAACTGTTTGCTTTGGTCAGAGGAGACTGAGACTGAGCATCTGATGAAGCAAGAAACTTTATATAGACCAGTTCACGCGTGACGTCACGCGCTACGTCCGGGTCACGGTGGTTGGCAAAAACAGCACTGTTCTCGTCTACTACATGACAAAACGGGTGATTTAGAGCGTATTTTTAGTTAGTTTACTTTTGGAATCTAAACAATGCCTACCACTTGTTGTGCTCCCGGTTGCACACAGAGGCATTCCAAATCGTTGGATGTACGTTTCTGTCGTTTCCCGAAGGACAAAGAAAGAAGAAAGAAATGGATAATTTCAATGAAAAGAGCGCAGGCAGACACTCCCAATGGACTGGGGGATCCATCATACTACGACAGAATATGCTGTCTACACTTCATCTCCGGTAAATACAACTTAATTCTGCTCTAGTCATTGTTCAACTTGAATAGCGGCGGAGGGGGGATGGCGATCGCTACACGGGGCCGGGAGAAGCGGAGTCGATGCGCTGCAGCAGCAGCAGCAGCAGCTGCATTACGCCCCCGTTCACGGGCGCTAGTACTTCTGTGTTTACGCTGCAATGTCGCCGACACCCCCACCCATTTTAACAAGACAAAAACACCAAAATAATCCCTAGTGAACTATGTTTTTTTTAACCTACCGGGCGGGTCTTCCTGTCCGACTCCACGTTCGTATGTTACACAAACATGTCTGAACATCCATTCATCCATGTTCTGACCCGCTTAATCCCTCATGGCGTCGCGGGCGTTGCTGGAGCCTATGTCCAGATATAATATAATTGTAGCCGTCCAGTGGTTTCATGCTTTCATGCTCTCTCGTGTGTACTGGCCTGCGTGTTTATAAGGTAGCTGTATATGTCGCGGTACTGAACGCTTGGCAGCATTTCACAGACTCGCTCCGACACTTCAGGCTTTTGCTGTGTGGATCTGGCAATCTGATACCATCAACCATCAACTTAGTCTTAAAACGATCTTGTGATACGTTATCTAAAGAAGAAAAATACGTGGAGAACTCGTCAGTTTCTCTGTTTGCGTCCGCCATTGTGCTCGTCTTTTGCCAACCAGTCCGGCGTGCATGCGCGAAAAACCCGAATCAAAACAATAACAATGAACTGGTCTATTGTGTGTGACTCCTGGGTCTGTGCAGGATCTCTCTCCAGATTATTTACTGCGCTTCAAAGGCAATGCCGTGTTAACAGTGTGTGTTAACTGTGTGCGCTCGCTAACACGGCAGGACTGACTTGGTTTGTTGTTGCTTGGCAATGTGAAGAGCGCCATAAGCTTCAATGTTGGATTTGACTTGCCTACAAGTGCTTGCCATGAGCAGTGAGTAACTGTTGCAGTGCATTATGGAAGATGTAGTGTTATTGGTGTGGGCCCCAAACTGGCAGGCCATTAGTAATGCTTTAGAGATGTTAAAAGGTTAGATGTTTCTTAAACTTTTAAGTGTAATATTATACAAAAGCAATTAGAAATGAAGGTATTTTAAAGCTCTTTGCTTGTAAATGTGGTTTGCACTGTTTGTTGTCGCTTACCGTCCAAGTAAAGGTTTGTTTTGTCTCTTCCCTTCAGCCATTGCCTCGGATTCCTCGACACGTCACCTTTGAGGATGAGGAAATTGTCCGAATCAACCCCCGGGAACGCAGCTGGGAGCGTAGCACAGAACGTTACCTTGGACGCCAGGCGGACCGCTCCTGGCCCACAGGCTACGAGGACTACCGTCAAGCGACGGTGCGGGACAGATTCATCCACTCTGATGACTCGGAGTCCTATGTACACTTTGACAAGACAGAGGCGCAAAAGCACGACTATACCTACCCGCTGGCACCCGCTCTGTCGCCCTCAGACTCTGACCCGGCCCTAGGATCCTTGACCTCTAAGGGTCAGGCCGGCTCGTACCACCCGCCTTTCTCCTCAGTCGTCTCCAACCAGCCTCGCCCTTTTTTCACGAGCTCCTCGCCGTCCTCCAAAGGCAGGAAGGGGCGGAAGGACAACGGGTTAGAGCGTGCTCAGTGCGAGCACTGCGGCGAGGCCTTTTACCTTTCTGAAAACCGGAGAGGACGGTGCCAGGATGCTCCAGACCCCTTGCAAGCGTGCATCCGACGGGTCAGCTGCATGTGGCTGGCAGACACCATGCTCTATCACTGCATGTCTGACCCAGAGGGCGAGTACTCGGACCCCTGCTCCTGCGACGGGGGCGAGGGCAGCGGCGGGGGCCGCCTGGGCACACGCTGGTTGGCGTTGCTCGGCCTGTCCGTGGTGGCGCCCTGCCTCTGCCTCTACCCGCCCCTCCACGCTTGCCACCGAGCGGGGCTCGCCTGCGGCTGCTGCGGAGGCCGACATAAGGCCCAGAGCTGAGATGCCGTACTTGGAATCATCTCAGAGGAGACTACAAAAAAAAAAACCTTAACCCAATGCAAGCACAGGGAAAAGGAGGGATGGGGAAAACGCTCAGAGGAGGGAGAAGTAGTCACAGCTGCTCGCTCTCTTGCCTTGGTTTTTCTGGGTTTCTCTACAAATTCCAGACACTGAAATAAGCCAAATAAGAAAAAAAACAGTTGGTGCATTTTGTGAACAGCCTGGGAAGATAAGCTCCCCCTTATGGCAGACAGTTCTCTCAGCTCTCCATGTGGCCATTTCATGCTCTGTTTCTGAAGAGGGAGCAGTCTTTTTCAGGGGGCCTTTTTTATAGCCAACCTATACGTCATGTATCACATATGCAGGTACTTTATATTGTTGTATTTGTACAGTAACTCGGCCTCAAAGAACTTGAACTCTTTGTTGTATTTTTTTTTTCTTCCTTTCCTTTAATGTCTCTGTGGCCATATTGTTGATTTTCTATTTAAACACCAGGCCCTCTCAGTTCAACAGAAATCAGACACTACACCTCTTTGGGAGTGTGTGTGTGTGTGCGTGTGTGTTTGGGAGTGTGTGTGTGTGTGCGTGTGTGTTTGTGTGTGTGTGTGTGTGTGCGTGTGTTCGTTGAGGCCTTTTGTTGTCTGTACTGCAGCTTGTAGTAAAGCTAATGTATATATTCTACATAGTTCTCACCAGACATCTTTGCTCACTCAAAACAAATGTGGTACTCATCCTAAAGGGATAGTTTGGAGATTTAAAGTGAGGTCCCGTGTAGTTCTCAGTAAGGGGTCCGTCACTTGTCAGCAGACGGATGTCGTATCGCAGTCAGTTTGTAGAAACGTCGATAAATCCTCGGATGGACTCCCCAGGTTTCAGCTGATTGTGGCACTTTAAACCAAACGTGCTTGTCTGTAGGGAAAACCGCGCCACAGGGGTCGATATCGATCGTCTGCTGCAGTGGGCCGTTGCGCGGTTCGCCGCTGTCTTTCTCAGCCGAACGACGTCAACGTTGCTAGAGAGTTATGTTAGCAGAAGCTGATTGTCAGGATGATTTCCAAACGACTTCAGAGTCCTGGAAAAGCCCAGGAATGCAGCATCCCTCGATGCTGTTGCACAAAATCCAAAAGTTTCCTCCCCTCTCAGGGCAGGCTGACATGACGCAGCTGTAGTGTTATGGAGCCTTGGACATCAGACTTTTCGTATACGTATGCATGCACAGATGGACACAAATGCACGCATCGCTCTGACCACGAAGGCCTTCATACTGACAGTAGAGTAAGCTGAAGTACATATTTCATCCTGCAGACGATGTCCATATGCAGCGTTTACGACCCTGAAGCTGACAGGAAACAATTTAGATGCATTTCAATGCATGTCAAATAATGCTCGTTAAAGTAATGTTCTTTTTTTTTTCTTTTTTTTTTGGTAGTTTAAAACTTGCTAAGCTTTCGATATGAATGTGTTTGATTATAACCGTACGCTCCGAGACCTTAGACTAGACCTGTGCTCCCAACTGGTGACGTTTCTCTCTGTTACGAAAGCTCTTTGCCCCATAACGGAAACATTAGGGTTAGAAATCACGGTAGAGCCGTGCTTTTTCTTTAACACCCATCTAATGCGAATTGGCACACCGTCCAAATTTCACCTCCGTCAGATTATGAGCTCTCCTTGTCGATTCACACTAACAGACGGAACCAGAACCAAGACTGGAGCCCGGTCGGAGTCGCAGTCAAGCCTGGTTCCCTCCTGTTTGGATTTGGATAACTAACTGGTTTTGGTCTGAGAGACGTCTATTTTGGTCTATTGGGTTTCAGTCCACTTACCTTCATGAAGTAGCACGAGTGTTCGGCTGGGAAAACGGCAGCGACGGTGTCTGGTTCATGCTCAAGAGTTTAATACAGCATTAGTTGTTTCAAATCGGCTAAAGCTAAATCAGCTTGCCATTAGAGGTCCAGCGCTCTGAGGATTTTCTTTCCGTTTTCCACAAACTCGCTGCGACGTGAGATCTTTCTGTCAAAGGTATAGGAACTGATAATAACTTTACAGAATCTCACTTCAGCAAATCCGATCTATCCCTTTACTACTCTTATGATATTCCAAAGATTTGTGATGGTTTTCTTTGTTTGTTTTTTTATCCTATTTATTTTCTCCTCAGCCACCCTTAAGAGTGTGATTCGACTTTGTCTCAAGTAATGCTATGGTAATCTAGCATCCCTGCACCCCTCTCATTACCTTCAAACAGTGCCTAGAAAGTCTCATAACTGGATCACCCAGAGTCTTATAATTCCAGTCAGATTTGGGGTCATTTCACTCAGCAAAGCAAGAACCTCTATCCAGAAGTCAGAAGGGTTTTCTTGTCAAAGGCGGAAATAATCAGTCACCCACCGTTTAGGAATTAGTGCCCGTTTGCCTTAAGATGTGGAGTCTCAGTCTAAACTTCACCTCTCTCCTTAAAGATGTCTGCAACAATCCAACTACTCAACTCAACACGATTTCAATTATTTTTGTATCAAGAAGGAAATTTAAAAAGACAAAAAGGTTCTCACTGCATATGGACTGTAGTTCGCCTGCGATGTACAATCACCAGCCGCTTTTTTCCCCCTTCTTTCTTTGAAGCATCAAAACCCCCCTCTCTTTCTCGCTGGTCACACATGGAGCATTACGGGCCTGACTAAAAGAGGTCGAGATCAATGGTTCCCAAACATTTTTGCCTCTATCTTACCAAAACTGCAGCGGAGGAGACTCGTGACCGGACATGGGCCGGTATGAGACTCCCTGGAAGGAGAACACTGAGAAAAAGTATCGCTGTATTATCACTAAAATTAGGCCAAATATATAAGCGTGCTCTTGTGGCAGAAACCAATAGTCATACTGGAGCTTAAATCAAATAGCTTGTTGATTTTATGTTGTTTTTTTTTTTTTTATACAAAAAAATGTAAAACAAACACCCTCTAAAGCAAACATGCTTAAGGTCGTGCTCTTCCTTGAATTACGCCAGTAGAACGAGCTTGTGTTACCTGGTCAACTGGGCAGCTAGTTTCTCCACCATGAATGCCTGTGTTCTCTGTGACTGGAGATATTACCTGACTGTGTGTGGTCGCTTGCTTTCAGCCAGCTGACTTGCAGTGCTTAGAGTCTCATACAATTGTAGTCACTCTGGCTTTTTCTCTGGCATCTCAGTAAAAGGACTTTGACCTGTGTAAAAAAACGAGTACTGCAAATAGTTTTTAAACGGTAACGTTTCAAAGCCTTGGTATTCGCCCATGACTGGCCCATGCCTCCTCGTGACCCACAGGCACGGCTGAATAGACCAACGGCTCAAATAATTTGGTAAAATGACAGCAGGAACAGAATGCACGCGCAATATATTTCTTTTATCTCTTTCTGTATTTTATTCTAAAACTTGCACCATAAACATGCTTTACAAATCTTTTTTCAGATTTTATTTTGACTAGTAGAGCAGACCACACGAACCTACATTTGCTGATTCTCAACCTCAACTTTTCTTGTGAGTCGGTGGTCTAGTTCGAGCCCTCTAAGACACAAAACCTCTGTCGGTGGCGTTCTAAAACAGCGATCATAAAGAATTTGGGTCATGTTTTATGCCGGTTGTGCATTCGAAATGTCCTATTTATGATGCCCACAGGCTTTTCCGTGGCTGGGCTTGTAAGATGCCGAAGAAAGGTGGTTGTTTCGGAAACATGAGCAACGTCTTTTCTGACTATTTATAAGCAACAGATTCCATGCGTCGGTGGCATAAAGGCTCATTAAAATCAGCCTATTTTTGCTAAATCTACACAAAAAAAGCAAAGTGTGAATGTTTTATAGAATTATACCATTTGTTACAACGGCAAGATAACTACCAGGGACCTCAAAGAGATATGTAAACTACATTGGTGTCGATTTTTGTTGTTTTTACTTAACCTTAGGCTGAATCAAAATAGTTGCTCTTACTTGTAAAGTGACCTAATTTATTGCAGAAAATCAGACTATCCCTGTCATGCTTTAAAAGTTGTGGTTGAGAACATGAGCAACAAATTTGCTGAATCCACATGTGACCGTTGTGTGCTATTCATCTCTGCCCTAAAGCAACCCCCCCCCCCCCCCACCCCTGCATGCAAGATCTGGGCTCAGCAGCCGAGGCGCAGAGTAAAGTCAGGACGCCTCGGCTGGACTGGGAAAGAAATGGTTAAATGCTCTGAAGCAGGAGGGGGCTTCGATTTTACAGCAAGTGCAAAAAAAAAAAAAAAAAAAAGCAGGAACGTTGTCCCACCTGCTGTTTTACTGTCTCTTCAGCCTTTGGCCTCTGTGATGGCAGCGTCTGGAACGTGATGGCGAACACAATAAGCTGTTTAGACATGAAACGAGGCAGGATGTCAGTAAGAATCCCTCAGAGAGCAAAAAAAGTGTAAAAGAGTCATCTGAACTTTTAAAAACAAGCATTGGGCCCTCATTGTTTTGCCAAGGAAATGTCCTTTTACTGTAGCTGAAAAATACAGAGTGTTTAAGGATGTCCTCCCCTCCCCTCCCCCCCACCCCCGCTGGTTGTATCTGTTTGATACATCCTGTCCCCTGTACCGGCCTGTATGTCATTGTATGAGTGCTTGTGTGCGTAGACGTGGCATCCTCTCCAGCCTCTCCATCCTGCTCCTTGATCCAAAGCTACTGGGATCAACTCTCAGTCACATACTGGCTCCGTTCTTCTAAACTTGGATCCATGAAGGGTGATGCATCAGGGACTGGGCCAATCCGTTCAGAAAGTGTCTGTGTTGTGTCCTTTTTTTTTTTTTTTGCCTTTTTTTTTTTTTTACATTGATCTCACATGTCAGAGCCATTTACAAAGTGCCTGAACACATCCTCCTATCTCCTTGCGTATTTAAATTGAAAACAAAAAAAGAATTGGATAAATCACTCTACTGAATTGGATCCTTTTTTTTTTATTTTACACTTAGTATTTTTACCTCTGTAAAAAAAAACAAAAATACGAGCAAAAATTATATTATATATATCAATTGTATGTTGTACATTTTTATTTCTATATTTGTTTTTTTAAGTAACTGTTTCTAACATGTACGATGGATGTAGCTCTTGCTTTTGAGAAGGACGAGGAAGTACTTTGTAGATACTAAAGAGTGGCCAGGGTCTGTGAGAAAATCAAGATGAAATGTGTGTCTTACCTTCTGCCTCTAATAAAACGAGAGACGACAGAGGAAAACCCACCATGCAAGCTTGCTGATTGATTCCAGTCTCGCCTTGATATCTTTGCACATCTACTGAAGGGTTGCTACTATACTGCTAAGCACAATAAATCCACCACGTTCATTTACAAAAGCAAAATCTGCTTTCCCCCCATGCATTTTCACAATGACTTAGTCAAGATTTAAAGTGGCTCAACCCAAAGGATTTTCAAAATGTCTGCATACACTTTATTTCTCTCTTGAAATCCCATAATTTGGCCACAATCAACAGTTTTTTAGCTGCTGCTATTACATCTTGGTTAGTTTAGTTGCATAACAATGAAAGTCTTTATAAAATGATCAGGTACTGAACAGAAGACAAACCGCTAGAAGTATGGGTTGAGAGCACTTAAAAAAATGTCAAGGTCTTGGAAGTTTAGAAGAAAAAGAAAGAAATGAGGGATGACCCAGGACTTTTGTACGGTTCTAAAAGTGCTTGCTCATAAAATGGCATAAAGTTATTGCAGCGGTTCTGTTGAAATATTGAAACTTGTATACAGTTGAAACCAGATATTTACATACTGTACAAAAGAAGCCTCTCTCTAGAGGTCCACAACCTAGCAAATCGTCACTATCTCAATATTGTTGTGTTCAATATCGCAATGCCAAAGGAATACCTAGACCCCAGATTGGAAAGGATTTAATATCTGTCTGAAATATGTGATCTATTTACCCAGTTAGGTTGCACAGTAGGGCAGTGAGTAGCACTGTTGCCTTGCAGCAAGAAGGTTCTGGGTTCAAATCCAACCCTGGGTCTTTCTGCATGGAGTTTGCATGTTCTCCCTGTGCATGCGTGGGTTCTCTCCGGGTACTCCGGCTTCCTCCCACAGTCCAAAAACATGACTGTTCGGTTAATAGGCTTCTCTAAATTGTGTGAGTGTGTGCGTGAATGGTTTGTCTCTGTGTTGCCCTGCGACAGACTGGTGACCTGTCCAGGGTGTACCCCGGTGAACGCTGGAGATAGGCACCAGCAACCCCCGTGACCCCATGAGGGATTAAGCGGGTCAGAAAATGGATGGATGGATGGATTTACCCAGTTAGACTCAAACTGCCCTTAATGATGATGACGATGCAGATTTTCAGTGGCTGAGGCGACAAAAGCTCTCAGACGCTGATGGAGGCATAGTGTCATGGTAAAGACAAAACTGAAACCGTAATAATTAAAGACTAAACTCTTCCAAAAGTCTCCATAACTATGCCTTTAAACAATCTATGAAGGTGTGGGTGATGAAGTCATAACTTTGTGAGCTTTGGGTGTGTTTGTTTACAGCATTTACGTTAGAGAGGCACATCTGTGGAGGTATTTTACAGTAACACCTAAAACTCACTGCTTCCTTCTGTGACATCTATAAAAAGGGGGAGGGGGGTTAAACCTCAGCAAGGTCTGTTACACCCTTGGGTAAAATTCGTCTGTTCAGTTGTAGGTAAGAGTAAACGACATGGCAACGTTCACCAAACGCACCGTTCAAGAAGGATTTGGGTTCTGTGTCCCAAAGATGTTGGTTTTTGCGTGAATCAACCCAATCAATCAAAAGCCCTTGCTAGGTGAAGCTGGTAAGACTGTTGTGATCCACAGTGAAATGAGTCTCGTACTGACTTGAGCTTAAAGGCCACAATGAAAAACCTGATCCAAAAGCCTCAGGAAAGGTCAGGTTGCAGTTCCCCGCCCCCCCCCCCCCAGAGACAAGGACCTTAGTTCTTGGAGATGCGTCCTGTGGTCTGATGATCGTAAATTGAACTGTTTGACCGGTTTGAGGTGAAAGAGGGGACGCTTGCAAGCCTGAGAATGCCATAACAACACCCTCACAGCGTCATGTTGTGGGGGTGTTTTACTGCAGGAGGGACTGACACAATACAGATCCTGTTAGGAGAGAAAATTATCTGGAAATATTGAAGCAACATCAGCCAGGAGGTAAATGGATCTTCCAAATATACAAAGATAAGCATACCACCAAATTAGTTACGCAGTTGATTAAAGACAAAGTCAGTGCTATGGAGTGGCCATCACAAACTCCTGATGTCAGTCAAGAAAACCTGTGGGTGGGGCTAAAAGGTTGTGTGGGAGCCAGGCAACTCGCATACCTGACTCCATTTCATGACTTCTCTCAGGGTGAAGTGGCCAAAATTACAGGAAGCTATCGTGAGAAGTTTGAGGAAGGAAACCCAAACCTTTGACCCAAGTCCTATTCTTAAATGACATAAAACAGGAAAGATTTGGTATGATTTAATATCAGCGAGAAAATCTTTCTACAAGCTTTATGTAAATCTCTGCAGCTTCAGCTGTGGAGTCATTGCACACAGATTTATACACATTAGGTAAGATGAGCTTTGAACAAGTCAACCGTTTTCTCAGCTAGAATATTTCTAATATTGACTAAATGTACCCAAGATATTGGCAACATCCTCAGTAATCCACACATTACAAAGAAGTAAGAGCAAACTACTAGTTCACAAATGAGGTAATGGATAAAAAACTGGAAGGACACTAGGAATAAAGCTCTATACATACTATGTAAGAAAAGAAAATTTGCTCTCCCATGGCTGCGAGAACAACATCTGGGCAGAATCTCATTTTTTCTTGCATGGTACCTGAAAATTACTACATACAAAAGGTGCTGTCGGAGGGACCTTTAAGAATTCCTCCCCCTGATTTCTTGTGAAGTATGAAACGTTCTGGCCAGCAAATAAAAACTTTGTGTTCTTGCCACCTCTAAAGAACAAATGTCTATGTTCTTATGGAGTATGTAAAGGTCTTAAGAAATAAGCTGAAACCTTTAAAATGAAGAAATCTTTTCATGTTGCTAATATTAGCAACATGAAATATTTAATATTAACTGAAGGGCTGCAAAAACTATTCTCAGTACTAATGTATTGCTCAGAGTCCTAATACTAGTAAAAGCAATAAAGTCACAATAAAGTCTTCCTGTTACAAAATGTACTGATGGAAATGGTTACAGTTGCTTCTCTAACTTTTACTCAGCACCGTTGGAGCCTTAAATCAACAGCAGAAAACCTAAACTGGCCAGGATCCCCCCCGTAAAATAAGATGAGACAGACAAGTCAAAAGATGAATTTAAAGAGCTTTCCACGAGCCAAAGAGCCCCAGAGCTACAGAAATACATATAAGTATAGTTTTTAACCCATGAAAACTATAAGCAATGTACTCTTTGCCTCTATTCGTAAGACTCCACTGCTGAAGAAACAGCATGAAGCTCGCTTGAAGTTTGCTGCAGAAGACTTTGACAAGCCAGGGAGATGCTGGGAGATTATAATCTGCTTCAGATGAAGTTGATGAACTTCGCACAGCGAAGAAAAACTTGGTACAAACGTTCTTCTCAAGATGCCTTTCTCCCCAGCTGCCTCCCTCCTCAGCAGGAACATGTGATAGCCATCGAAGCCATTGAACTGTTTCACTCAGGATGTCTCTGGAAAAGCATGTGGGCGATAATGATGGAGCGAGAGAGAGAGAGAGAGCAAGGAGAAGAGAAAGAGAGGGTCCCTCAGGGCTTTTGGGGGCCTGCTAAGCAGCTCAACGGCTGCAAACAGCATCACAGTCCACATGTGCAACCATTTAAGATATCTGCCTGTGTAATGGGGTCAACATGGCCCCTCTCCGGGTGCACCGAGCACCGGCGTTCACTTCCCACCGCAGTTTACAGAAATGAGGCGACTGTGGACTTGACTCCGAAGATAGGGAAGGATTTGGATTTTTTTTTTTTTTTTTTTTACCTCTGGAATTTGGTTCAGTATGGCTCCAAGAGAGCTGAACATTTGCAACATTCTGGCCTTTTGTTGCTCTATCAGGTTTAGTCAAAATCTCGGAAAGCAAATGCAACTCTGCAACTAAAGAGCAAATGTACTTGGCTGCAAGTTGTCCTTGAAAGCATGAAAAAAAAAACACGGCAACAACACAAACGCGGATGTTTGGCGGGTGAAGACATACTTTGGCATCAATAGTTTTTACAAGTCTAAAGTTACTGAAACATTCTTTTCAGCAATGCCAGTGTATAACACGAGTCAAAGCCAGATTTACAGACATGCAATAAAATACATGTACATAAGAAAGATCCTTTATTGTCCCACAGTGGGGAAATTCAGGTTGTACCAGCAGCAAAGAGCTTATTTACATTAGAATAAAAAATACTAGTCGTTAATAAATTAAAGAGGTGCACAACTGAGGAGGGTGATTTCAAGAAATGTGAAAAACATTTATGTATTTATGCATGTGAAACAGACCATAAGAATGAGGAAAACTGTGCAGGCGTAGCAGGGATGTGAAGAACGTTTTGAGTTTGTTGGGAGCAGTGGTGGTTATAAAGTCTAAAAGCTGCATGGAGGAAAGATCAGTGATCCTGCTCCTTTCTGCACCGAGGATGCAGCAGTCTGTCGCTGAAGGAGCTCTGCAGCTCTGCAACAGCTCCATGCACGGGTGTTAGACATTCTCCAACAGTGATGTGATGTATGCCAGAGTCCTTGTGTCTCCCACCACCTGCACTGGGTGGAGGTGGCATCCCAGGACAGAGCTGGCCTTGATGATCACATCTAACCGCTTCCTCTCAGCTGCAGATGAGCTGCTGCTCCGACAACCTCCACCAAGATGACTGATGCCGCCACAGAGTCAAAAAAACGTCTTCAGAAATCCCCCATGAGCTCCAGAGGACCTCCGCCCCCTCATTGGGTAGAGTCTGCTCTGACCCTTCCTGTAAAGAGCATTGTGTTGTGACTCCAGTCCAGCTTATTGTTCAGGTGAACATCCAGGTACTTAGAAGAGTCCACTATACCAATGTCAGTGCCCCGGGAGTGGATGTGCACCGGTGGAAAGCCACTAACCAGCCCCCAACACTTCCCCGTGTTGACCAGGTGGTTCTGCCAGCACCTGTCCATAAAGTCCTGCGTCCACCGTCTGCACTCGGTCGTCCTCACCTGTGAGGAGACAGGCTATGACAGCGTTTTCTGAGAATATCTGAAGATGGCAGTTTGGGGAATTGATGGAGAAGTCTACAGGGTGGAGGGTGAACAGGAAAGGGGCCAGCACAGTTCTCTGTGGGGCCCCCCGTACAGCAGACTAGCCTGTCAGAGACACAGCCCTGAGTCCTCAGATACCGTCGGTCAGTGAGGTAGTCCGGTATCCACTGGGGATAGGTGGTGGTCCATTCCTGACCGCTCTAGCTTGAAATGACAAATATTACGGTTTTCGTCATGGAGATGTTTGAGTTCGTGGAAAGAAAAAAGGTGTGTTTTTTTCCTCTCTCTCTCCCTTTTTGGGGAACCTATATTGACATGGAGTCGTTTTATATTAGTACAAACTAAGAATGGGTTGGTTACCAGTACCAAGGTAAAACAAGGTTTTACAAGGCATGGTTTCAAGACCACTAAAACGTCACGTTGTTGCGTTCCTACAGTTTAAATTCCTTTTGATGAGATGCCAGAGGACCTGCTGGAGTGATCCCAGTTCTTCCCTGGCAGTATGGCGCGATGGGTAACCCACGGCCCTTATTGGCATACACTGCAGGTCAGCTGACATAAAGGAGGACACATTACAGACATGTTTATTCTGACTGGAAGCAACATTAACGTTTAAGAGCAGCCCAGCCAGAGACCCGACTGATTCTCTAATTAGGATGATGGCAAAGAGGCCTTTTCACACACCAAAGACTCAGGGCTCATCACCAAACATAAATGACTAAATACCAATGGAAAGATGTGCTTTATATTTGGGGTTTTTTGTACAGCACATCGGTCTGTGTGTTTAAATTGCTTTATAAACAAAGTTGGATTGGACAGGACACTATATGAAGTGTTTGGTTGCTGTAATACCAATAAACATTCCCCATTGATCATCAAAAAGGGTATAAATCAGTTGACATTTTCTGATATCTGAAATGTCATTATCTTTTTGGACATGTCTGCCTCATCCATCAAAACACACTTGGCAGTTGAATGAAAATTATTGTAAACCTAAATCCACCTGCTGTATAAATAACTTTGGGCTTAACTGTACAATTCAGTACAGCTTATTACTGGCTGCATCGAATGGAGTGACGCTACTTCCACTTTAAGCGGAACTACCAGTACTTCCGGTCCCTGTCTCCCTGCTAGAGAAACAATGGCACTTTTTTTTTTACACTCGCTGCCTCAAAGACTTGCTTAAAGTCAATATCATTGACATACACCAATTTTCCAATATGAAATAAAACAAAGACTAGTATGCACCCTGAAAGTAAAGCTAATGTAACCATTGGACAGTTTGCCCTACTTCTGTCCCGGAGACAGCTGATGCTAATAACATGCTAGGTTAGCTTTTACTCGGAAGTGTGTCGCTTACATGTCTTATCTTGCAAAACTAAACTTTTAATAATTATAATAATAACTACTTATAAAAATTGTACAAACATACCTGGTGTCAAAGTGGATGTCATCATCTGACCCTGCAATGCGCTGCAAACCACAGCGGCTCTGTAGCTCTGTACATCCATCTCAGAGTCTGGGTTCTCTCCTGGGTCTGCGAGAGGGCCATCCACCGGAGGGCAGCCTTGTCCCACACTGAGCCTAGGAGGGGGCAATGAGTAGTCGTTCCACTCAAAAAGAACCGGTATAGCCCATTTCTTCAGGCTCCTCGATCCACCAGGAGTCTCCATTACATCTACCGGTAAGAAATGCCGGCTACATACTCGGGTACCTTTGGTGGGAGTGAAGTTGTCGCGTCGTGTTTTAGTTAGCCACAGCAGATGCACAGCATTAGCAACCGGGAATGAATGGAAACTTATATTCCGGTTGTAGAGTGACGAATTGGTACAGCGTGGTACACAGCAGTCTAGCCCTGAAACTCCTAACTTTTGATAAGTTAAACACCTTCACGGAACCTTAAACACTCATTTTTCTTCACCAACAACGCCAATGCTCGCCTGCTAAAAGTTCCCTGTAGGATAATAACACCGGAAGTGCTCAACATAACACATATCAACCGGAAGTTGACAGAAAGCATATTGTGCACAGAGCCTATTCACAGCAAATAACTCAAGGTATTTAAAAAAAATAACTACTCTTAAATCTAAAACTGTATTTTACAGCATTGTTGCCATAATATCTAGTCTCATATTAAGGAAGTCACCAACACTTACCTAAAAGGATAAAGTATGACTTCAAAACACAGAAATGTTCCAGTTATAGGATGTTCACACAAACGGCCAAAACGAACAGTAAGGTTTGAAACAGTAATAAGGTCCACTGTTTAATGAGACATCAGATAAGGGGCTGACCATTATCTGTGGTTGTACACACCTGTTGCTGAGCACAGCCAGTCAGCTGGCTGAAATAAAGCCACTGCGTTTCCCTTGCAAGACAGATGGACCCAACGGAAATTATTTGAAGTCCCAAAACTAAAGTAACGCTGTCTTAAAACTACAACGGAGCAGATAGTCTGACTAATAAAGCTGATATCCACTGGTCATGTTTTCTTTAAAACAGGTGATTATGTCAGTAGTTTTATTTTAATCAATAACCATATTTACTGGCCTCTGCCTACTGCAAGGTTTGGTCAAGCCGCGTTTGGCCCTAGCAATCCTCAGCTCCTTCTTCTTCTTCTTCTTCTTGTGTTTTATGGCGGTTGGCAAACAACTTCTGGTGGATTACCGCCACCAACTGAAATGGAGTGTGGATCGGGATTGACATAAACTAATATCTTACTACTATTACTACAAAAAAACAACTAAAAAAATTAAATCCTCTTTATCAAATTAGTCTTTTTAAGAAATCTCAATAATAAAAAATAACCCTCTGATTTAGTGTCCATGTCTAAAAGGTATTTTATGTTTAACTTTAATTTACTGTTTTGTAATCTATTTATCAATTCATTCCTCTCAATAACATATTTACTGCAAAATAATATAACGTGCTCCACTGTTTCTTCTTCAAAACAAAAATCACACTTTCCTTTAGCATGCTTCCCCATTTTAAATAACGTGCTATTTAAACCTGTATGACCAAAGCGTAATCTTGACATTACTATTTCCTCCTTTCTATCCCTTGATGTTATTCTCATAAGCCTACGTTTCTTTGAATATTATAAAACCATCTTCTGGTTCTTTCTTCTTCCCACTGTTTCTGCCATCTTGCTCTAATCCTTTTCTTAATTACTGATTTTATTTCACCTTTACTAAATGGAACTATTATATCAATTAGACTACATTTACTTGCTTTTTTTGCAAATTTATCTGCCATCTCATTCCCTTTTATTCCTATATGAGAAGGAAGCCATATAAAAGAAAATATTAATCCCATTGCTTGAATTCTGAATAATAATTGCTGAATTTCTACTAGTAAATCCGGTCTGCTGTCTCAATGATTGTGTTTAAATTAATATAATGCTGAACTAGAATCCGAGCAAACTAAACTTCTTAATGGTCTGATTTCTTCAATCCATTCTAAGGCCAACATGATACCAAACGTTTCTCCTGTGTAAACTGAAATTTTATCACTGATTCTTTTACCTGATTTAAAATTAAATTCTGGAACTACAAACGAAACACCATTCCTATTATTTGAATCTTTTGAAGCATCCGTAAAAAAAATTTCATATCCATAATATTCTTTATCTATATATTGCTGAACCATACTTGAATCTGAAATATCCTCTTTATTTTTCCGTTTATACAACAAAGTTAAATCTGTATCAATTTCAGGCAACATAGATGGATGAAGTAATGATCTAATAACTGTTTTACTGACATTTATTTGAGATAATTCAAGATCTTTTAGAGTAGAATCTGCTATCCATCCAAAAGAATTAAATTTCTTCTTCCCTTTTTCCCAACTTGGTTTTAAAATTTCCTGACATGGATGAGTTTCACAATGATTCTTTAACTGAAACCAGTAAGTGGAAAGTAATTGTAATCTCCTCAATTGTAGTGGGATTTCTCCCATTTCTACTTGTAATGCTGATGTTGGTGTTGTTCTTATGGCCCCTGTGCATAATCTCAATACTTGATACTGAACAATATCCAATTTTTTAAGTAATGAATCTGATGCTGAACCAAAAGCAATACATCCATAATCAAAAACAGACCTAATCAAACCTGTATAAATTGATTTCAATGCTTTTCTCTCAGCTCCCCATTCATTCCCAACCAAACATTTCATAACAATTATAACTCTTTTGCATTTATCAATCATCTTCTCAATATGAACTTTCCGAGTAAGCCTTTCATCCAACCATATACTCAAAAATTTAAATTGTTTTACCCTTTCCAAATCATATCTATAAATGTGTAACTTTATTTCTTCAGAAACTTTTTTCCTTGTAAAAAACAAAACCTTTGTTTTATCTACAGAAATCATGAATCCCCATCTAAAAGACCAATCTTCTATTTTATTAATGGCTTCTTGAACTTTTTTAATGATGAAACTTACATTTTTACCCCTCTTCCAAATTGCTCCATCATCAGCAAATAAAGAAACATCCATTGCATTCTCCACATCTTCAAACATATCATTAATCATAATAGAAAAAAAAATAATGGACTAACTATGCTTCCTTGGGGGATACCATTTTCAACATAAATATTTCCGGATAATTGATTTCCTATTCTTACTTGATCAATTATGAAGAAAATCCTTTATCCAGTTGAACATTGAACCACCGTCTCCCATCTTCTTTAATTTTATCAAAAATCTTTCCTTCCACATCATATCTTAAGCTTTTTCAATGTCAAAGAAGACAGCTACCACATTCTCTTTATTAACTTGTGCCTTTCTTATTTCATGTTCCAATAACAGAATAGGATCCATTGTATTTCTACCTTTCCTGAATCCACTTTGGAATTTGGATAAATACCCTATCTTTTCAACAAAATAAGTCATTTGTTCATTTATCATTCTTTCCATTACTTTACATAAATGCGATGTTAATGCAATTGGTCTATAACTCCCTGGATTTGATCTTTCTTTACCTTGTTTTAAAATAGGAACAATAATTGCCTCCTTCCAAGCTTTAGGTAAATGACCCTCTTCCCAAATCTTATTGTAGAAATCCAATAAAATCCTTTTAGATGAATTACTTAACTGATTTATCATAATGTATGAAATTTGATCTTTACCTGGAGATGAATTTTTTGATTTCCCTAAAGCATTCCTAAGCTCTACAAAAGAAAAGGGAACATTTAATAAGTCATTACTATTTAAATTTTTAACAAACAATTGACTGTTTTCATTAATTGTACCTTCTCTTTTCCTTATTTCTTTTTCAGTTAGATTATTTGAGCTATGAATTTTAGCAAACTTCTCCACTAACATATTTACTTTCTCCTCCTCTGTCACAGCACATATATCCCCATCCTTCAGAACTGAATATCCATAATCTCTCTTAATTCCATTCATTCTTTTTATCATTCCCCAGATATTTGAAATTTAATCGCAAAGTCACAATCTTTTGTCCACCATGGTACTATTTTCTTCTTCCCGCTTCCTTTTTTCCTTTGGATAGATTGTCGAGCTGCAACTAATATAACTTTACAAACAGAAACATTTATATTATCTACATCCAAATTAACATCAACCTTTTACATTTCTTCATCACTAATTCTCTTATATTTTTCCCAACCAGCATTTGCAAAAACCCATCTTTCTCTACCTTCAATATAATTTTGTCCTGCCTCACAACCCACTTTTATTAGTATTGGATAATGATCACTTCCTATCAATTAATTTTTTAAAACTTTCCAATTACTGATTCCTGCAATATCTTTAGATACTAATGTAAGATCTATTGCTGATTCTGATCCACTCCCAATATTAATTCTGGTACCACTTCCATCATTAATTCAAACCAAGTTCTTTATATCCATTAGTTCTTCTATCACCTCTCCATTAGAATCATTACTACTATCCCAAAGTGTACTGTGAGCATTAAAGTCCCCACAACAAATGACCTTTCCATTTATATTTTCTATCAGTTCACCCATTTCCTCTAAACAAAGTTTTTTACAAGGATTATCAAAATTAAATATTTTAATATTTCCATTTTTAATGCAAACTTCTACAGCTATCCATTCTAATTTTTTCCCTTTTCCTAGAAATCTATATTGAACTCCCTGTTTTATAAAGATTATACATCCACCCCCACTTCCCTGTTCCCTTCGTACACTATCATATCCCTTTATCACAAAATCTAATTCTGTTTTAAGCCATGTTTCTTGCACACAAATGATATCAGGTTTATTTTTCAAATAATTTATGTAACCTTTAAACTTTTGGCCATTACTTATTAGCTCCTAGCATTCCACTGAAGGAGAATCATATTCTCCCTCCCCCTGTTTTACCATCAGTCTCAAGCTTTTTATTTATTAAAGAAAGATCCTTTGCAGAGAAGAATTTTTCTGCCCCTTTCACAATAATTTAGATTTTGTCCGTTTTTTGTTTCACTTGATCAGTAGAGTTAATAACATAAGCCATGAATTGAATTAATTTATCCATTGTAATATCCAATCCTGATAACTCTTTGGTTTTGCTCTGGTCTTGCACTCTGCTGAATCTGTGAACCTCCTTGAATTGATCTTTTTTCTTCCAGAACCTTCTTGGCTGCTTCTGCATAGCTAATGTTTTTAGCCGTTTTAAGTTGTTGTATTTCTGCTGCTCTTTTCCTTGCTTCACAACCTCCATATGCAACATTATGATAATGCTGACCACCACAGTTACAACATTTTGTCTGATCAACATTGCATTCCTCATATTTATGGTCTCCTCCACATTTAGCACCATATCTCTGACACTTGTAGCAACGCAGGGGAGGAGGGACATACGGCCTAACTGGAAAACTCATGAAACCTATTTTGATTTTATCTGGTAGAACATCCCCTTGAAATCCCCTTTTCAGTCTTTTAACTTTACCTCCCTGGATATTTTTTTGAGGTTTTTCAAGATCCTCTTCAAACGCAATGCCATAGATAACTCCACGACATACCTTATTTTCTCCAAAGAGTTTCCTTTCGCAAACAACTTTTTTGCAAACATCAATTTGCATCGCTTTATTTTTCTGTTGTTCAGTTTTACATTGAATTCAATTCTCAGCTACATACTGAACCCCTTTAAAGATCCTTAGGCCACGCCTCTGTTTGGGCCCCAGACGTGTAGGTACCAGTTCAAGGTTACGAGGGAAGCGGTGCGCGACAAGGGGATAAAACGGAACAAGGCCGGAAGAGTCTGGGGTGAGATCTTTATTTCAGGCACGGAAAGAGTCTCTTCCTCTGATGGCGCCACTGTCTCCGTGCCATTTCCTCTTCCTCCTTCTGGCCGCTGCATACAGACGCACGCCCCACCCTGTCTGTCTGCGTGTTATCATCAATACCTCTAAAAACTCATGAGGCATCCCATAATTTAAGAAACTTCACATAAAACTGTTTAATGACCCACACAGCCTTCATTATAAATCACTTTTCTTTATTTAAATCAGCGTTAGGCAGTTATGCTATGAACGACACAGGAAAAACAAAAACTGTGACAAAAAGAAAGACATTAAAACATGAGATCCAGTTAACATTAACTGCACTTGGCACTGGATAGACGATCATGAAAAGAGGGGAAGAAAA
The DNA here is from genome assembly GCA_037039145.1 of Fundulus diaphanus. Lineage (NCBI taxonomy): Eukaryota > Metazoa > Chordata > Actinopteri > Cyprinodontiformes > Fundulidae > Fundulus > Fundulus diaphanus. The sequence goes on along the minus strand of CM073121.1, from coordinate 18,784,759 downwards.
AAAAAATTTTGTACACTTTTCATACCCGAAATAGAAGTGCCTCCAGTAACGCGTCAAAGCGCCGGGAGTCGGAGCCTGGAGGACTTAAATATGGTCCCAGCAACACCTCTACTTTTATCAGAATGTTTTTGATACTTTCCAGGCTGTGTAGTTGCTTAACCTGCAACTGCCTTCCAACTTTTAGATCTGAGAGCAAAGCGACAAACGGAGCAAGAGACTGCTCACGTCCATTCATTCAACTTCAGATGTACATCTACGGAGGCGACAGAGGCGAGGCGGTGCAATGAAGAGTATAAACTCCCTCCCACTTATTAACCGTGTAACACCCTCCCCCCACTAGCCCCAAACGTACCGTCACACACTCGCCGTCAAGCTCAGGGGCTTTTACTTTGTTCTTCTGTCCCTTTATGAATCAAACTAATTTTTCATATTGTGTAATTAATATATATATATATATATATATATATATATATATATATATATAAAAGAGAAAAGCACAAGAATTTGCGTCACCCTGTGCATTCCATTTACAATGGTAGCAATGCACAACACCAGGAGGAAAAATTTAATGGAAAAAAGCCACAAAAAAAGAGCAGAACCTTAAATCCTCACCCAAAAAAAAGTCATTTATATATATAAAAAAAAGAAAGAAAACAAACCAGAAAAAGTGATCAGTTCGCGCTCGCCTATATCAGATGCTGAAAGCGGCCGTGGCTGTTTGTGATGGGCTGTGAATGCGACAGTATGAGTTTGAAAGTTTGCATCGTTTTAACCCTCCTAAAGGCCTGAAGCTGGTGGGCCGACAGATCTACCTGCAGGGGAACGTCTCCGCCAGCGAAAAACAAAAACGCCTCCGTTTCAATTGTGTCAGCCAAGCAGGAAATTACTCTTCCCAGAGACGTTTTAGCCAATCCTCAAACAGGAGAGAAGAAAAGAAAAGAGGTAGAAGGAGAGGAGAAGAGCAGGAAGAGGTAAACTCTTGATTCTTTTGGATGTTTGAGGAAAATCAAGAGCAGCTGATAGGTTAAAAAAAAAAAAAAAAAAAGAGGGATAAATAAGAAACTCTGCGAGATGGGCGAATGGAAGAAATGTGTGTTTGTGAATCTGTGTTTTCAGGTGTGTGGCTGTTCTGTCCGTCCTGGTGCTTTATCTGACGGTGACTCCGAGTTTTTCCAGCACGCGGACTCCTTTCTCCTGGTACTCCTCTCGGGTCAACCAGAAGTTGTCCTTGTCCTTCATGATGTCGGCCAGCACCGCTCCACCCAGGAACACCATGTGCTTTCGCCTGGGAGGATCCTCAATCCGGATCTTAAATTTCTGCAAGACAGAGGAGCACAGAGGGGTTAGAATAAGCTTCCAGCACGTTCCCCGATGAAGGCCTCCATGGCCCTCTGATCAGTGGGAGGGAGATCTGCATCAGAACACAACTGGACCGCCCAACGTTTTCTCTGCTGAGCACTAACATCCATCTCTGTTCACGGGATCTGTGCCACAAAATGCATAGTTACCAATATTTAGATCAACTTAAATGGTGTTGCTAAATGTGACATTTTTATAGTGAGGGCTCAAAGCTCCTCCTAGTTTCTCTTAAATATATAATTTGACAAAAACAAAAGGAAAAATAGACACGTTGGATGAATCGACAGACAGAAGACTGGATGGATGGACAGACGGACGAAGACCCTGACAGACGATGTCGTTCAAATGAAAGGTGAATGGCTTCCACTTGTAAGGGACTCCAAAGTGCTTAAAAAAAAGAAAAACAAGTCTGGTTGGAGAAACTTCTTTTTCAAATCTTAAAATGTGTCTCATCCAGATAACAGGACAGCACAAATCCTTTTCCCACATTCACCCTGAAGCTGGAAAACACTTCAATCCAATTGCATACTTTACCAGAGCACATAGTGGGGCTTTAATGAGCTGCAATAAGTTTTTTTTTTTTTTTAGATTTCTACATTCTACACATTTCTTTATTTGTACATTTAACTCAAGATTTGTAAACTACCCTGACTCAAACAATGCGCCAACATATGAGATAAAAACTAGCTCATGTCAAAATAAAGAAAACCGCCCTGATCATCGAAGCATCGGCTTCATAAAAGTAGAGTTGTGACGTTAAATGTAAAACAAAGTTTAAGCAGTGAACTCAAAATTGGATTTTTTTTTTTTTGGCAAGAGGGAAACATAAACTCTGAGTATAATATTTATACAAGCTATTACCTTGTAAATTTTATTTGCTGCATGGCATGTCAGTTTCAATATTAAATCCTGCAGCCTTCAGTGCTAAAGACATTTTATTGGAACCAGTTTTTATACAATAAAACGCGTTGTTAATGTTTTTCTTCCTGCTGGTTGGTTACGTTCACTTCCACTGAAATATGTGGGAGCCTACCGCTGCATCTGGGACGCCAATAGGAGCCGTCAGCGTGAACTAAAACGGCGTTGGAGCTGAAAGACACCGAAAGGCTTCGTACGGGCAGGAGATGTTCATTACACGTCCGATCTGAAAACCTTTAAGCAGCTTCATGTTGGAGCTTAGATTCAGATCAGATTAGAGACCAAAGCAGGTAGGAAATAAGCACTTCTGCGCCGTCCAAATGTTCCCCCCAGATAAAGGTGAAAAATAAAGCAGCAGTTTGTTGATCTGAACAAAGGTTTAAGGGGCATATTGACCCTTTTTTGACACAAACTGAGAACTTTAACCGCATTTGATCTTCAGTTACAACTCAAAGCACCTCCTAAAGATGGTTTCAGCCTTTTCCACACAAACTCCTCATAATATGGTCAATATTTCAGTCCCATTAACATTAGGATCTTTGTTCTCCATAAATCGTTAAATACAAATCTGAGGTTGGCTTCACTTTGGGCAGTGTGGAAAAGTGCTTTTCACTGCTTTTTTTTTTTTTTTAAATAACCCGGACCTATTTAGATCAGCTGTATTTCAAACTAACATTTCAATTTGTCAAATCTGGATTGTGTTCTCCTACGCTAAGCACAGCCTTATTTAAAGCAGTGTGTGATCTGGGGAAAACAAACAAAAACAGAAGCGTCGATGCAGACCCGGTTTAAGAAGCCCTGATTTAGGAAGGTCTGTTATCGGATCAGTACGTCTTTCTCTTGCATCGCTAGTTGCTAGTTTCTGTTCAAATTTACTGTTACATTGATGAGAGACTAGCATTTTACAGGTTATATTTTAACAGTATATAGCCACGTTATATGCCTATAGCAAAATGGCCAAAATCCAGTTGATATATATAAAATAAGGCTATGTAGGCCAAGCGTCCTCATCGGCGCAGTGAGCAGACATACACAGATGTGGCGCCATCTACCGGCAGTACCACAGAAATATCAGAAAGCCGTATGCCAGTTAATAAATCAAAATTAAATAATGCCGGAGTGAGCCTGACCGCCTCGTGGTAAGGCAGCATGTCGGCGTGATCGAAGACCAGCCGTTATTAATTAAATAAACCCATCTACATCAACTTTAGAAGCTTCATATCAGAACATGACGGAGAAATGAATTTCCCGTTCATAAACGGAAACAGGGACACATCATCAAGGTAAGAGCCAACCAATCAATCCATTTATAATGTTGTTTGAGGCCAAGAAGAGCATTGCTATTACTATTATCACATTATAAATCAGAACGTCAATGAACCCTGTGGTCACATCTGAGCCTCGGCAGATTAAGCGTCTGCCTCAGTGAACACCAACCTTCATACTGTACTCCCAGCGCTACTCCAGGCTTTTCCTTCTTGGAATCCTATTTTTTGTGCTTTTTTTCCCCCACTGGATCTTGGACCTTTCTTCGTTGTTTCCACAGTTCACTGGGAGATGCTAATAGCCGTTAGCTGCTTCCTGGTTTATCCCCTGCTGCACATGCAGTGTCGTACTGTACTGCAGTTGTCATTATAAATAAACCAAAAAGGCTTTATTTGCTGACAAACTGAGCAAAAACAAAGCATAAAACGGCAAAATAACAACTAATATACCAGCAGGACGTGATAATCTTTTTATAAAAACCAGCGGGTTACTGACGTATAAATTTAAAAAATGCCAAATAACATGGCTATGCACCTTTAATGCATTGTTTTGTAATGCAATTTTGTTTTCCTTTTTACCTCAATTACCTGAGAGCTCTGACATAAATAATCAAGTGTTCTCTCTAGATGACAAAATAAGCAGAGAATCTGTCCTTTTTCATTCCTGAGAGGCGCAGCATTAAGATGTGGATTTCCTGACACTAGCTCAAAAGGTTGGACAAGGATGTTACCTTCTGAAAGATAAAAGCGGCCATTTATTTGAACGTCAAAAACATTATTAAAATTGTTATGGTAGTTAAACAAGGAATAAACTTTTTCCAATGTTGCTCACTTTCATCAGAAAATGTCAGGAAACTACGTTTTAATACTGGGTAGCATCCAAGAGGTCATCTTCTAATATCACTATGAGTACAAATAAATTAAAAAAAGCACATGTCTAAGTACCAAACATGTGTTTGTTATGGAAGGTTACTACTTTTTACCTCATTTCAAGACTAAGGATCAGACTAAACTTCCTGAAATCTGATACGTTTCTCTTTTTTTTGACTAGGACTTTTCAAAACTAATTTTATTTCTTGGAAACTTGCTAGATTTCTATTCTATGAGATAAACAAGCTGCTGCCATTTAAAGCAGAAGTTCACTGTAAAACATAAAACTAATTCAGGACTGAAGTGAAACTCCCGAATGAGTCACAAAGAGTCTTTTACACTGTGACACCACCTGGTGGTGGTTTATGTTCACTGCATGTTTTAATTCACAGACTGACAAACGCTCATATATATATATATATATATATATATATATATATATATATATATATATATATATATATATATATATATATATATATATATATATATATATACACTACACTAACTAGTTTGCAGCTCAGCTTTTTCATGCCATTATTTTATATGCATGATATCAAATCATCGTCATGGTTTCTCAGACCCACCCGTGTTGTAAAACACATCCAGGCAGTATTCGATCACACAGCAGGTTATAGGAGGGGTGTGAAGTTAGTTTCTCACCGAAAGTTTGTCCACGTCTCCCTTGAGCACGCGCTCCAGGTACAGCTGTTTCAGTTCCCTCTCCAGCCGGGATGGCAGGCCTGGGTACATGGTGGATCCTCCTGACAACACGATGTGTTTGTAGAACTCGGCCCTGATCAGAGGAACATGGACAACAGAGACTGAGGAGGAGGAAGACGACCCAACATCCACAACTTTACCACCTTTCTCAGCTGTGCATTACTTCAAAGCCCACAAAGGTTCAGGATTCCTCTCAAAGAGAGAGTAGATCCTAAATTAAACTGGGCAGATGCTGACTAATCACACTGTCTAGCCTCAGGTTTATTTCTCTGTTCCTCCAATTCAAAAGATCAAGAAATGAAAGTTACTGTAAATATTGCCAAGCCGTGGTTTACTGGGCCAGTGGGTCTCACCTGGTGTCTATGTCAGCGGCCTGGATGGTGTTGAAGAGGAGCTCAGCCACGCCGACGCCCTCCACGTTGATGAGGTGGGGCTGGAACAGAGCCTCGGGGGCCTCGAAGCGCTCTCCTCCCACCTTGATCACACGGCCATCTGGCAGCTGCAAACGTGTGGGAGGGAGATGAAAAGAGAAGGGATGAGGAGGGGGTTTGACACCAGCGAGGCGGCAGAGCGCCTCGGGGTGTGATTCCAGGTGGGAAAAAAATACAACACAAAAAGGCTTCTGAACGAACTGATAACTTCTCAAAGTTCCTCAGAAATAACGTTTGCCCTGCTACGGGAAATAGAAGTCTCCCCGGGGTGATGAAGAAGCAAGCCATGGCTGAGCGAATGCGTTTGTCAAAAGGCTTCATTGAGCGGCGGGCGGCGGGAGGAAGCGGAGCCCAGCCGCTGCCGCAGAGTGGCTGCACAGGAAATGATGTCACGCGCGGTTCAGCAGCCCTTCGGCCGCACTCACATTGCCCTCCTTGTCTGGGCGCGCTGTGCACGCCGACCCGCCTACACCAACCATAACACACACACACACACGGTCACAGTGAGCGCCGAGACACAACACGGGCTCGGAAAGGCGTGCAGGAACACAGACGTTTGGATTCTGTGGTTCCCTTCCAAAAGGAAAAAGAACCTCGGAAAGAAAAGCAAGTCTGATGGCGGAGAGCTGCCCGCCCAGATGTTTTGGACCCAGAGAAAACAGCTCTACCCCGTCATTAGGCGGCCAACAGCGGCCATCTGGTGGTCCCTCCAGCTCGGTGCCGATATTTAATAAGCTACCTACTGGGTTTCAGAACTTCATAATGGATCCTTTGAGAGGGCTGATTATAATACACCGTGTGGTAACATGAAACCCAGGCTCGTGTGCGGGGGGGCCGGGAAAGAGCAGATTTTAGATTAAAAAGGGAAAGCCAGTGTTGGCGCTGGCAGGAATACGTCCTGGACGATGCAGATGGTCCAGTTTGTCATTTTTCTTTTTCAAGTAACTGCATATCCGTATCCTGGAAGTGAAATTCTCTTCATTCTCTTGTTTCTTGCCCACTCAGGTCAAGTTCGATCCGAGATAGCTGGAATATAACCACGGGCTCCGTGGGCAGGTGGACGACGGCCATTTGTTATAAAAATCCCTTCCACGCATGGAGGGGTACTTGTTGTCTGGAGGTGAAAGCTTTGGTACAATTTACTGTTTAAGAGCATGAATATGTAGATTCTTTTGCTTATTTTATTTGATATCAGATAATAATTTCATATAGGACACTTCCAGCTGAAGGCAGCAGGGAGCCTGTATTACAAAGCAGGCCTCAGGATTTTAAGCAATATTAAGCAGCTTGAGACTGATGATGGTAGGACCATACGGCCTCTTTCGGGTCACGGCTATGAATAGGCTGGAAACTAATGGTTCATCTGGTGACTTCTCAGCGGAGTATGAAAATAAAGTCAGGGGTAGGCTGGGTTTAGGCTTGGGTACCAAGGTTATGGCTAAATTTAGGCATTAGCACATTAAAGTAAAAATGTACTAACTGGAAAATGCCTGAAAAAGGCGCCGCCGTCTCAATGCTTCTTTTACTAAGGCAACTTCCGTTCAGGTCAAGGTGTTGAGTTTCTTAAAGCTGGCTCACTTCTCCTCTGGGTCTACCTACGGTAACTTCAGGTGTTTAGAGATCAATGCCATCAGAGTACTCTCTCATAAGCAATCATAAATATAAAACAGCTCAACATAAACTGCCATTATTACCACATTTATAGTTTTGCGCACTTTCACAGAGGACTGGATGTAACATTTGGTAGGTTGTTTATCCCACATGGCAAAGGCCACACGGTTTCCCCCCAGAACATGGGGGACTCCTGGCGGTAGTAGTCGTGGTGGGATGCGGGAGGTGCGCGTGGAACTGTGGGCCGTGGGGTGGGTGAGCGTTGTGTGATGCAGTTCAAAGGAGAAGGAAAGCCCATTAACCGGGTACCGTAGTGTGCGCCAGGCTAATAACAGCTAGCGCATTAGCTTATTTAGACCGGGAGGTTTTCCCCCAAGATTACACACCAAGAGGAATCCTACTTAATCTGGAGGGACAGTCTATGGTTGTATAACAAGACCCTTCGCAGAGTTAGAGCAGCATATTTTTCATCATTAATTGAAGAGAATAAAAATAATCCTAGATTTCTCTTTAGTACAGTTGCCAAACTTACTCAGAGCTGCAGCTCTGTTGATCCATCCATTCCCTTAGCTCTTAGTAGTAATGATTTTATGGGATTCTTCATAAATAAAATTGATGCCATTAAAAATAAAATAATTGGCATCCTCCCAAACATGATTATCTCATCCCCAGTAAGTGAGGAAGCATTGGAGGAATCTTTAGAACCTGCACAGTGTTTGAACTGTTTAGAAGCAGTAGAGCTTTCTGAGCTATCTAAAATATTAGCTTCATCTAAACCTTCTACCTGTATGTTAGACCCAATCCCAACCAAGTTGTTTAAGGAGGTATTCCCTTTCATCAGTGGTCCTATTTTAAACATGATTAATCTATCCTTAGTAAATGGATATGTACCACAGGTTTTTAAAGTAGCTGTTATTAAACCTTTACTTAAGAAACCTTCTCTTGATCAAGATGAGTTAGTAAACTACAGACCTATATCTAATCTTCTTTTCTTATCTAAAATTCTTGAGAAAGTAGTTGCTAATCAACTTTGTGAACATTTACAAAGCAATGACCTACTTGAGGAGTTTCAGTCAGGCTTCAGAGCTCATCATAGCACTGAAACAGCTCTGGTGAAGGTCACTAATGATATTCTCATGGCCTCAGATAATGGACTTGTGTCTGTACTTGTCCTGTTAGATCTCAGTGCTGCATTTGATACAGTTGATCACAATATTCTCCTACAAAGACTTGAACATACTGTAGGGATTAAGGGGAAAGCATTAGGCTGGTTTAAATCTTATCTGTCGGACAGATTCCAGTTTGTTCATGTTAATAATAAATCTTCCTCAAACTCTAGGGTCACCTGTGGAGTACCACAGGGTTCGGTCCTTGGACCAATTCTCTTTACTATATATATGCTTCCAATTGGCAAAATTATCAGACAGCATGGGATTAATTTCCACTGTTATGCTGATGACACTCAGCTATATTTATCCATAAATCCTGATGAATCCAATCAATTACTTTGACTGCAGTCATGTCTTGATGACATCAAAAGCTGGATGACTTTAAATTTCCTGCATCTAAATTCTGACAAGACCGAAGTTGTAATCTTTGGGCCAGATTCCTCAAAAAATAAACTTCTTAACCAATCACTTAATCTGGGTGGCATTAACTTGGCCTCTGGTAATAAAGTAAAAAACCTTGGTGTTATTTTTGACCAAGACATGTCATTTAAATCCCATATTAAACAGGTTTCCAGAGTTTCCTTTTTTCACCTCCGGAATATCGCCAAAATTAGAAACATTCTGTCCAGGAGTGATGCTGAAAAACTAGTCCATGCATTTGTTACTTCAAGGCTGGACTATTTTAATTCTTTACTATCAGGAAGTCCACAAAATGCAGTTCAAAGCCTTCAGCTGATCCAAAATGCTGCAGCAAGAGTTCTGATGAAAATCAACAAGCGGGATCATATTTCTCCAATTTTAGCTTCCCTTCATTGGCTTCCTGTTAAATCAAGAATAGAATTTAAAATTCTTCTTCTAACGTATAAAGCCCTTAATAATCAAGCTCCATCATATATCAGAGCTCTGATTACCCCGTATATTCCTAACAGAGCACTTCGCTCTCAGACTGCAGGTCTGCTGGTGGTTCCTAGAGTCTCTAAAAGTAGAATGGGAGGCAGATCCTTTAGCTATCAGGCTCCTCTCCTGTGGAACCAACTCCCAGTTTTGGTCCGTGAAGCAGACACCCTGTCTACTTTTAAGACTAATCTTAAAACTTTCGTTTTTGACAAAGCTTATAGTTAGAGTGGCTCATGTTACCCTGAGCTACCTCTATAGTTATGCTTGTATAGGCTTAGGCTATTGGAGGACATCAGGATCTAATTTTCTCACTCTTTAGAGTTCTACTGTTCTTCAATTATGCATTACGTGTTGTCATTTCTGCTTTAACTTTCTGTTCTCTCTTTTTTTCTTCATAGTAGGTACACCTGGTCTGGCGTTCTGTTAACTGTGACATCATCCAAAGAAGACGGCTCACCCGCTATTATCATCTAATGTAGAACAGATTACTGGATCAATGTGTGCTTCTGTGCTTTTTGTCTGTCTTGTTGTGTCTCTGCTCTGTCTTCTGTAACCCCCAGTCGGTCGAGGCAGATGACCGTTCTGAGCCCGGTTCTGCCGGAGGTTTTCCTTTCCATTAATGGGGAGTTTTTCTTCCCACTGTCGCTTCATGCTTGCTCAGTATGAGGGATTGCAGCAAAGCCATGTACAATGCAGACGACTCTCACTGTGGCTGTACGCTTCTCCAGGAGTGAATGCTGCTTGTCGGGACTTTGATGCAATCAACTGGTTTCCTTATATAGGAACATTTTTGACCAATCTGTATAATCTGACCCAATCTGTATAATATGATTTAACTTGATTTTGTAAAGTGCCTTGAGATGACATGTTTCATGAATTGGCGCTATATAAATAAAATTGAATTGAATTGGATTGAATTAACCGGGTACCGTAGTGTGCGCCAGGCTAATAACAGCTAGCGCATTAGCTTATTTAGACCGGGAGGTTTTCCCCCAGACGGGAACTTTACTGACCGCTTTATGTCGCTCTCAAACATTTAAGATAAACAATGTGTAGCGTGACGGGGGGACGAGAAACACAGTGGGGGAAACCATAGGCTACGTTCACACTGCAGGCCTTGATGCGCAATTCTGACTGTATAAGACCGCAAAGCGACCTGCATACACAGATAAGAGGGAGACGTCACAGAGCAGCGCACTGTTTACAGAAGTTATGGGGACTAATTGTTTCTAGAAGTCTTCAAGAAAGTTTTATTTAAAAAAAACCTGGATAATAACCGGCATCTCTCCTTGTTATTATCAGAAAGCTGTTGAGCAATGGGAGCCGACAATATTAGGACCACATCATAGTGAGAAGAAGTGAGGTAAGAGGAAAGCAGCACAGCTGCTAACAGCGTTTTCTGGAGCGCTGCTGCTGTGAGGACGTGTAGTGAGACACAGGAGAGGGACGTCAGAGACGGATAAAATGTGACCTAATCGTTCAGACTGTGGGCACCTGGAAAAATATCCCATACGCATCTGAATTAGTACCACGTATGAAAGTGGCACAGATCGGATTGTTTTTGGGTGAAAAGATCTAAATCGGGCCGTTCACACTGCCGTGAAAAAGACGGATATGAGTCGCATTTCCCTGCGGTGTGAACGTAGCCGTAGATTCAAGCTTCATCTTTTATGCACACAGCTGATCCAGATCTTAGTCATTCTGATCAGAACGCTCAGGGAGAGCGGCGGGGACATTGTGCTTAATCCCATCATACTGCACAAGATTGTGAATTCCTGCCTTTTATACAACAGACACCAACGTGCTTAATGCATCAAAACCCACATTTAATCGCCTCCAGTTGAATATATTTGAAAACATTTAAATTGGAATTGTGGGAAGACTGTGTATCCAGCAGGATTTGAAAGCTATTTACTAAAGGGAGTTTGCAGCTGCTAGAACACGAGGAAGGTAACCCTTACAGTTTCATTAAAAGGAAAGAAATTACTGCTTTAAAGCTAAATAGACTTAAGCTTTAAAGTCTGTTTCTGAGAAGCGTTTCTCACCCAGCACTTCCTTTTCTCCTTTTAAAGTAGTGAACCACCTCCATGATACAAAAAAAACCCTCTGCTGAAGCTGAGGTTAGCGCTTCACAGCCGGTTCTGATTCCCATTACAAGCCACTGGTTCAGCAGTGAGAGCCGTGAACACACCTTCAACTTCTTTTCAGGGATTTATCAGGTGACTGCACCCACAAAAAAAGACTCAGCTCCGTTATTTCTGATCTGCTTAAAAGGAAGTTACACCAACTGTACAGCAGGCATAAAGAAGTGCAGGGGTACCGTATACGACTCCACCAACACAGTGGTCTCCAGTGCCAGCTTCTGCTCCTGCTCGATGTTGTAGCCCACGTAGCACAGCTTCTCCTTCATCATGCGAACCGTCTCAAAGTCTGCAGAGTGGTTGAAGGCGTAGCCCCTCAACAGCAGCAGCTGGAGCCAGAATCAGGAAAGTCTGGTCAGTTTAACAAATCAGCTCGGTTTTCAATTCACCGTCTCCAGAACCTCTGTCGTTCCTCCTCTTACCTTAATGAGGTAGCGGGTGATGTCCCTGCCTGCGATGTCCAGACGTCGGGTCAGGTGGGGCAGGCTGAAACCCTCGTACACTGGACAGATGTGCGTCACGCCGTCGCCCGAATCCACCACCACACCGGTCAGAAGGCCTGAAACGTACCAACAGGGCAGTTTGCTGTAGAGGCCGTCAGGCTTGGGAAGGGGTTAAGCAACAGGTTCAGTCAGGTGAGTGCATAGTGATGAGGGGCAGGGAGGCTCGCTGGTTGGAGAGACGAAGAGAACCTAATCGATCAGTGCCAGAGAGCAACATTTTTATTATTGACTCAAATGGTCGGCGTTCTGATGAATGGTGTTCAAACAGAGTGGGTGAAAGTCTCATACAGGAATTGTGCATAAGTATGAGGCACTACTAGCTAAGAGCTGCAGGAAGCACACGGCTGGGCCCTGGGGATCAGCAGGTCAGAGACTGGAGGGCAGGAAGGACACGGAGAGGACTCCCCCTTCATTTATTTTTTAATGCAGTTCCCACTAATTTCCCTCTGTAAACATCAATCAGCAATATGTACTTTGATAAAGTGTTGAGTTTGGTCAAATTCAGATAAATGTTAGAGTCATATATTTGATTAATAAACTAGAATTATCTTGAAACTTGCCCACTTTCTGTTGGACCACACATCTTTTAAACTTTAAAATCAGAAATTGTTCAAATCTGAAAAGGCAAAGTGCAGAAAATCTCTATAAACCAAACAGAAAAGGTGCAACTTCATGTGTATCTTTAAGGGTTCTGATGGGGCTGCCATTTCTTCACTGTAAAACACGCAGGTGTAATAAGTTCCTGCTCCTGCCTACACAGCTCAGTCTATAATTTGTGTTCTTGCAGCTGAACTCCACTTCTGCTTGTTCACATTAGTGCTACTAATGTTAACAACCCAAAATAACCCCCATGATGTGACTGCTCTCTTAACAACAGCTTGGCCAGTCAAGGACCACATATTGGAACGAGTGTGGGAAAATACGTCATCCCCTCCTGGGTGAAACTCCGCCCATCAGGGCGGGGGAGGCGTCATCAAACCCTAAAACCCATTTATGACGGCCGTTACCGGGACGATGAGAGGTGATGCTTTTACTACGACCAGCCACGTCGGTTAAGCCTGATTTAAGAGAAGTCTAAAACGGGTATAAAGGCAGATCAGTTACAGGCTTTTCTTATTTACTACCATTAAATTACCCTTATTGTGTAAAATTATAACTTCATCCATCAGAATATTGAGATACGAGAGGAACATTAAGATTTATTTTCCTTATCTTTGTGCCCTGAGATTTTACTTGTATAAAGATTTTTTTAAAGAGACAAAACCATTAAATATCTGACATTTCAAACGGTCATCTTGTAACAGCAATAAGCACAGCTAGCATTACTACAACAAGTTCCTCCTTGGATATTCCCGATAAAATGTAAATTCTTATCTGAACTAAGCTTTCCTAAAGACTGGCTTTTAGAAATACTGCATGGTCCATAACAGGCCGGCTTGTTCAGCCTTCCTGTTATGTGCGGAAAGCGCTGTTCTCTCTCAGCGTGAAGAACGTCTCATTGAGGCGTCGCAGAAAATGCGGTTTCCCCTTTAAAAACAGCCTCTTACATCTCGTCTCCTGACCCCAACCTTCCAGGTTGTGAAAATAGCCACATCTGAATGTTGTTCCAGCAGCAGAAACCTCCAACCTGAAGACTGCCGTCGTCAGCGCGAGCTGCTGAAGCTCAGTGCAGTGTTCAGACTGGAAAGAGATCTGAACGTCGAGGTGACGACCGCCCAGTCACCAGCTGATTAACGCATTTCTTTTAATTCAGAAGAGATTGTGTGAGAGGAATAAGGAGGGATAACAATTCATGTTATGTATGGGATCTCTCACCCTGGGCATACAGTGTCAGGACAGCCTGAATGGCGATGTAGACTCCTGCAAACTGGTAGGTCTCGAACATCACCTGTCAAAGGCATGAGAAAAGGACCCGGGTTAGATAGGCAAACAAAGCCAGCAACGCATCCGAACGTTATTGTTTAAACATGATCTACCAGAATTTACGTTAGTCTCACTTCTGCATATCCTTTAATATAGACTTCCTCCGTGAAAAGCTGCAATTAGATAAGCTAAGAAAAAAAAACGCGTACCATAGACACAGCGGCTCGACCAACTCCCATCTGCCTGGCAAACATGAGCTGCTCGAAACAAAGAGACGCGTCGTTGTGAAGACCGTACCTCAATGATCTTCTCCCGGTTCTTGGTGGGGTTCATGGGGGGCTCGGTCAGCAGGATCTTGCAGTTGCGGGAGTCGATGTTGAGCTTCTCTGGGCCGAAGGTGTAGTCCCAAAGGTGCTTCATGTCGTCCCAGTTCCTGACGATGCCGTTCTCCATGGGGTAGTTCACCTCCAGCATGGAGCGCAGCTCGCTGGCCTCGTCGCCTACCATCAGGTCCTGGGGGACAGGATCAACACAGACAAACGCTGTCAAACGAGGCCAAAGTGTCATTGAGCTCCTTCCGGGACCCTCTGCTGTCACTCGCACAGGGTGAAAACCAACACACTAACTTATTCTTGCCTTCTGGTCTTCCTTGCTGACTAAATCTTGAGCCATCTGTCTAGTGCCCACAGATGCATTCCTGTAGCCTTTCAGCGCAGGACTCTGTTACCCAGCATGCACTACAAAGCATTGTTTTCCATGCATTTACACCTGGAACCACTTCCCCTCAGTAACAGCAACCCCCCCCCCCCCCCCCCTCCTCCTCAATCCCCCATCCAACCATCCACATGCAAGGCCTTCTAGCAGTGTGAACAGCTGCTGGGTTAGAACTCGCTGTTAGCCACACAGTCAAGCATCTCACGTTCCGCTCGGAGACATCAAAAGCCGACTGAAAGCAGCCATTTTATGGGTTCATCCTGTGTGCTTTGGCATTAACAAAGTACCAGTCACAGGCATCGCCTCGATGTGGTCTTAAAAGAAAAACAGATGTCCTCCGGCCTCAGACTCTCGGCGGTCTGCCGCGCATCCTTGAGCGCGGGCGCCTCCTCTGCTCCTAACTGGGCATCCATTTAAAGCCGCGCGATGCCTGCAGTTCCTACACATTTGGAGCGGGGAACAAAGAGCTTCGGCGAAGCTGACGTTTGGATTGCTCTCCCGCTTGAAGCTGCGGTAGGACCGCGGTGGGCGTTTGGCTGTCAGGGGGCACGGGGAGATCAGAGACTCTGAGAATGGAAGCGGTCCAAAATCTCTTTTAGCACTCCATCGATAACAGCTGGCCTATGATTCATCACAGGCATCTCTGCCAACACTCTCAGCCGGCAGGGGGGAGTACGTTAACAAAGTGATGGATGTCTTCCTTACTCCCTGCCACTCACTGGGCTAACCACACACACACACACACACACACAAAGACAAATTTTTTTTTAAAGAAATCAGCCAACAAATTAGGTGTAAAAACCATCAGTGAGTTAAAAATAAAAGAACCAAAAAAAAAAAAAAAAAACCAAGACTGAAGTTCCTCATTTTCAGCATAGCATTTCCAAACTATCCATACCAGGCAAGAGCAGGAGGCCCACACCAACCTGAACTTACCATCTTCTGGGAATTCTACTTCACCGAAACATGGAGAAAAGGAAAGGCAGGTAGAAAAAAACAAAACAAAAGATGAATAAAGGAAAACAAACAGCAGAAAAGTAGAGGCAGCTGCCAAAAAGCCACCCTCTGCAGTCTCTAAACTGATGAGACCTGCAATACAGAACCTGTAAAACCTGATAACCAAATCAGGTTTAGATGTCAACCACGTGGGCTTTTGACACAAACTTTGCTCTTTTACCAAGAAGCTAAAGGGAGATTTATTAAATAACAATAAAAACAAAAAGATTTGGGTCAGATAAACATTTTCAGGAGACGCTGGGCTAACCAGTTCGTACCTTGATCTCGATGTTTCCCACTTTGGCTGTGGAGCGGATGATGGGCCTCCCAACAAGCGCAGGGAAGATGTGCTCTGGGAAGTTGGAGCCTGCATAGCCGCACTTGACAAACTGCAAGAACCATAAAGAGACCAGAGGAAAGAGGAAGTGATTAGCAAAGGCATGAAAGCGCTTAAAAAGGTAAACAACCCACAGCTCAACTTTGACAAAAAAAAAAAAGGTTTGGTTTCACGCTCGGCTCGCACGCTGAAAGATAACTGGCTGAACGCCGGCTCCTACAACTCTCACCAGAAAGATGAAACTTTGGCGGTTTGGACATTTTCTTCGTTGTAAAAACCCACGGACACCTGCGGACACGGCAGGAGCTGCCAAACCAGGAGCAGCGCAGCCGATCGCAGCTAGCCTGACTTTATTACCCAGCTAATATTAGCCGGTTATACTCGTGTTGCTCGAGCGCAACGAGCACTTAAAACAACTCTATTTAGCGGCTATTTATCCCGTATTGCATATACGAGTCACAACAACCAGTTTAACATCAATAGCTTTACGACTCGTGTCAATGTTAGAATAATTCAACAGCATTGAAGGGGTCAAAAAAAAAAAAGAGGGCAATTTCATCACGTTCTACATTTTTTGCTTTAAATCTTTACGAGAATACAAGAACTGCATTATGTGTATATAAATAAAATCTGAACCATCGTCGGCATGTAAATCATCACACTGGCAAAGGTCTGCTTGGACACAGTATTTGGTGGGCTACAATATTTTCAGTTCTGTGCAATCACAACCTCTAAGCTAAAACTACGATGGATGGACTTTCACTATTTTTTATGACTTTGGCTGATTTGGATCGTAGTGACCAAAGATGCTAAATATCAGGGAGCTCAGTGGGTCATCGCAGCTAAGAAAAACCTAGCATTTTTTCCACATTTACCCGCTACTGTGCAATGAGGTATTTCTATTTAAGCTCGTCATATTGTGCCGTGGGATTCAGAAACGTGTCTAGTGACCATGTATCCATGCATGCACAGCCAACAATTTAAAAGATCTACTTCACTTTTGCAGCTTGGTTTGAGAACTGTGAACAAAATGCACCTTTGCTGCATCAGTAGTACAAATAATTAAACTCTTAATGCAGAAACGTTTAAAATGGGCGCACAAAGCACGCGTTTCAGCTGTGCCACAGATTCAAACTAAGGACAAAAAAAAAGAAAAGAAGAAGAACCGTTCAGACTTTTATTGTTGATCTTTTCGAACCAGAGCCCAACATTTGAGTATTCGACAACAGAGGACAGAAATTAGTTCAGGCCTCCCCTCACCGACCGCAGGGAAAAACCAGGATTTTAAAAATAAGGCCGTCTCTCACACCGATTTCCAGCCCGTTGCCCAGAACTTAAAAATAATGTCACATCATGCACCGAACAGTGATCTGAAACAGTGTCAGATCTCTGAATAACATGCCTGTGACATAAGCTGCTGTGGTTTTGTCTCTTCTCACTTCCTCTTGACTTCTCTATTCAACTCTGACACATACATGGCCGTTTCTTTTTTTTCTTCCCCCCTCTTTTCACTGGCTTCACACAGCGCTACAGAAAAGTTCACATCCGAGAAAAAAAAACAGAAGAAAAAAAAAAGCCTGGTTAGTCAGTACCGCGCTGAGCCAACATCCTCCCCGGCTGCTGACGGTGTTTAGATAAGGAAGTCCCTGCGCTCCAGATGAGGCAGCGGCACCTGTGTGTGCAGCGAGCAAATTCCTGAGCCTAAACCGATGCTCAGCAAAGCCGTGCAAGTTGTGCACTTAAAACGTCAAGAGGTACAGAGAGGCACAGGAATCGTCTCCTGCGTCGGCCTGGTTGCTGTGACACAAATAAATACGCTTCTTATTCAACCGTCTTGTGTCACTGGCCAAACTGCAAGGAAGATCCCTGAGCTTGATTATTTTTTTAATAATACAAGAAAATCAGTTTTGTTGGTTAATGTGTTTAAAACAAAAACAGCAACGGTTCTTAATTTTTGATGCATTTGATGAACAAAAGAAAAAAAAACACTGATTATTTTAAATGGAAAATTGGCCATTCTGATCTCTGGCCTTTTGATTGGTAGACCTTTATAACTGCATGGCTATAACGCTTTACTCCCTCTTTTTGAGCAACTAAAGATAACAGCTAGGGTGCAACTAAGAAATTCATTTATTGATTAGTTAGGTTTGACTTTATCTTCTTTTTTTTCTTAAAAAAAAGAAAGAAAAGAAAGCAGCCAAAGGTGAGCGTGCTTTGTTGATGCTACTGTGATTGTGTTAAGATGGGTTCTGTGTGGACATGAATAAGACAAACGCTGCAGGAACTAAAATTAACTGATCGAGGTTTCAGCGCCCTACTTCCATTTAAAACCACCATGGTAGATTTTATTTTTATAAATATGAAAAAACTAGCAAACTTTTTTTGCTTTATAAACCTGCCATATTTAAAAAAAAATATCTGCATTTTTACTGGCTAATGAAAAGCCGACATTGCTGTCAGACTTATTTCTGTTGTATTTTTCCACTGGAGTGAAGGCTTTGGACGGCAGCATTTCCTCCATCCTCCTGCGCCCTGATTACACGCTTGTCAACAGCTGTGGATGTGATCGTAGAAAAAAATAAAACACGCGTTTTTCCTCCACCCTTGCTAGCCGCCGCCAGGTAACATTTTTTTCAGGGCGAAGTCGCTGCAAAAGACCAAAGAGGAGGTTCCTCTATTCACCTGCCACGGCCTAGATAGCCTTCCTCCCTACAGCTGCAGAAGGCAACTCGGACATTAAACACAAGCCTTCGCCTTTTAGGAGCAAACCGAGTGGGTAGTACAGACGCAACCCGCCATTACTGAGCGTTTATCGAGCAAACCTTTTTAAAAGCCCTGCCGCTGCCAACAGGGAACCAGCTGTTCTACCCTGACAGGCTACTTAGCTAGCAGCTTTAGCTCGGTTACCGCTGGCTGCGGGGACCAGCCATCGGTAGTGGCGACTTTAAAACACGCCACAGCTCCAGCCGTGCCGACGAATCTGGCTCCGGGTTCGCCGACTGCAAAAACCCGGCGAGGTGTTTTCGAGGGGAGCTCGGATGAATGAAAAATTAGCCGCAAACGGAGCTACACGCCCAGTTCAGGCTAGCTAGCTGCAGACGCTGACAGCCCCACTTCCTGTTTCAGCCAAACTGCCCGACATTTCGGCTCCGTTCAAAGCGACGCGCGGCTCGGTGGCACGGCGAGCCGAAGACGCAAACCTACCCCGGTTCCATTGTCACAGACCACCACTTTCCTTCCCTGGCTGTCCATTGTGTAAAAGCCCAGATGCCGCTGAACCCTCCTCAACTTTCTTCGGCAAGCCGGAAGGAAGACACAGCAGCCCGGCCAAGAAGAGGAAGGGAAGGGTGCTCATCCGGTGTGTGACGGAGCCGCTGAAATCACTAGTCACTCCCTCCGAGGTGGTTCACTCTTCCACTGTAAATGCTACTTTATTTATTTATTCATTTACACTGGTGTAGTTTTCATAACCGTATTAAATTACCGCACAAAGGTCTTTAGTTTAGGCTTCGCAGTTTTAGTTTAATATCTCACCGAATAAATATGTATCGTTTGAGCCCAAAAAAAAAACTTGTCGTTGCCACAACCTTTATGCTTGAAGTTTGTATTCACATTCAAGGAAATTTGTCTTTTAAGACATTTTGAATTTAAATATATAAAAACTTAAAATAAGAGATAAAAATTGTTCCCCTTTTTTTATAAACACGTATGCATCGGCCTACATTGTTTTAAACTAAAGAGGAAGACGAGGTCAGGCTATGTTACCGTGCCTGGCCCAGCAGGTGACAGGAAATAAAATATAAAATCGATTATTGAAACTGAGCAAAGTCCTCTAAAAAATAAATACATAAATAAAATAAGATGGATGCTGATTGGATTATTTTCCGCAGCAAATGTACCTCCTTAATAATAAAGCCAAATCTGAATTTTATTCATCTGAAAGCACTGAAGATCTATGTGAATCCTAGAAATATTAAAACACCATGAGAACCGCTTCAGTTGCTGCCCTCTGTCATTTTTAAACCTGTATGTGTTTGTTTCCGAGGTCTGTAGTGCACTAAAAAGTTGGACTCCAAAAAATAAAAATGTATTTAAAAAAAACATATTTTTTATCTAAGCCTCGGTACAAACAAACTTCCTGCATTTTGGGATCCGCGTTTGTCCTTCCTCTGCTAAAAAGAGGCGAACCCTCAACAACAATAATATCTGTATTGTGGCAAAAGTATTTGAAAAGTTGGTCTTTGAACAACCGAAGGGATTTTTTTAAATCAAACAACATTCTAAAATCTATTCAGTCACAAAGCAGCCCAGCACTGCTACTGTTGTCCTAGAAGTTGTAAACGTGTTTGAGGCATCGAAGAACCTTTGTGTTGCTCTGTTTATTGATGTATCGGCATTTGACACTGTAGATCAGTCTCTTTTTAGACATGTTTATCAAAAATGGCCTCTCCAAACAAGCTGTCACTTGGCAAACAGGACACAATGTCTTCACATTTCTTAAGGTGTACCACAAGGCTCAGTCTTAAATCCAATCCTGTTCACAATCTACATTCAAAATCAGAATCAGAATCAGACATACTTTAATAATCCCAGAGGGAAATTGCTGTTTCAGTACAACCGGCAAGACAAAACATCACAAACATTTTAGGGGGAGACGATTTACTGGGGCCTTGCTGCCAAGGGACTGCATTACACGGTGCCCACCCTGCCCTGCCTTTGAATCTGTGGAAAAGATAGATTTTCAACAAAGGAAGGTGGGAGGGAAAAAACATACCTCATACTTTATCCTATAACAGGATACAGTTTGAGATATCAAAAACCTCTTGCACAAAAAGCACAAATAAGACGAGACACATATGGCAGAAGGTAAACATTAGAAACTGGTCGCGTGTAAGTTCATCAGTTATGTGTGTCTGTTTGGGTGAAAGTGTTTATATTTCCGTGAACACTCTCCAGAGGCCATTGTCCTTGATGTTATCAGCCGGCCAACAGTTCAGTAAGCATCCGCAGATGTCAGCGGGGGGGAGGGGGTAGCAGGGTAGAGATTATTGATCTTAGTACAAACTTATCAAATGTCTCCTACTATCTTTGTCCGGGTGATTCTGCAATATACGTACTGATGTTCAAACTCACTCGCACAGGCATTTGAATTTCTGCAGTCTGCCTTTGAAGCAGTGAAGATCCATCTATAGCAATATAAACTGGCTTTATATGCTGAAAAATACAAAATAATGATTTTTTTATTTATTACTCTGTTTCCTTGGAGAATAAAAATAATTAATAAAGAACTGCCCAAGGTAAAGCTCACAAGATAGTCACCAGTTACAAGTACCTGGGATTAAGTATTAATGGAGAGCTTTCTTTCAAAGTTAATCTCAAACATTTGATGTTCAAATTAAAGGTGAAACAAGTCATTGCCACAACTTGTTTCATCCATCCATCCATTTTCTGACTCGCTTATCCCTCATGGGGTCGCGAGGGCCACAACTTGTTTCTTTTACAGAAACAAGTCGCGGCGATATTGTACATAATCTTGAATCTGAATTATGGCGATATTGAAGTTCTTGACTCGTGTAGCACTGTGCTCTGAGATTTTATTTTATTTAAATTAGGACAATGCACATGAATTAACATGTCAGCTTTAAGCACCAAATATGCCAGAATTAGCACAACAGCTAGTTTTTATCCGCCTCCTAAAACAGGTAAGGACAATAAAACAAGACGGTGTACAGATGAGAACACAGATAACACATACAGAAAAAATACCAATAACATGAATTTACAATAAACTCAGATTAACAGGCCCAGGGAAACAGACAGTCTACCTGTGGACGCATCCCTGGTTGGTTTTAAACCAATGTTTCAGAGTGTTTTTAAAGTTAGAATAAGTGCTACCGTCAGCTCAAGTTCCAGACTTGAGCTGACGGTGTGTTCCACAGCTGCATTCTTCTGATGGACGCCACCATCTGGCCAACTTTAGTGGGTGAAGCAGCCACAACCAGTGAGATCTATCACTGGTTGTGGCTGCTTCACCCACTATTGAATGTAAGGCAGAAAACACACTGGATGACTGTGGTTTGCAAGGCTCTTATTGGCTTGGTTCCCAATTATTCAGGCACTTTTGTATGGACAACTTCAAGCCGTTATGCCTTACAATCAAATTACATTTTGTATTTCTCTGCACCTCGTGTTCAACCTGAAATGGAAAGGAAAGCTTTCAGTTTCTCAGGCCCCACTGCTTTGAACGCTCTCCAACCTGAACTGAAACTGTCAGAACTGGTTTGGCTGAAAGCCCTCCGCTCTGTCTTCAGACACCGACAACGGAAATCCTTCGAACAGTGCCAGAGTTTTAAACCTTCATTTCTTACTGTGGTAAAAGTTAACTTCTGCGTTTCATTCATCAAATTGCTTGCACTTTATACATTTTGGTGGTTCTTTTGTTATCAATAATAATGGCCAAGTGAAAAAGGCTTTGATGTCAATGGGTCTTTTATCTAGTTAAATAAATATTTAGTAAAAAAAAAAGAATAAAATTAGACTGTTTCCATTAATTTGCCACCCATTATAACCGTATTTAAGGAAACATTCAGTGCTGTGTAACTACTTTGCATTCTTTGCCGTGCCTGTTACCGTCTATAGCCGTAAACAGAACAGACTGCTTTCTTGAAGAGAAATTCCTCTTTTAAAGGATCGTGTTGATTGGGTGTGATGCTGCTTGTTGGCATCACAGAGGACATCCTGAGGGGTTGAGCTACAAAGTTCCTCTTAGCAGGAAGCATTGGTGAGCACCGTGGAGCTAAACAGGTGAAGCGCGAGGTTTGCTTCCTCACCCACTAAAAACAGTCTTTCGGTTGGAAACACATTTTGTCCCCGGATTATGAAACAATTAGAGTCTTGACCTTGAAGGGAGAGACAACCGACGAGGAGGACTCAACGCAGCTCATGCACTGGCCTCTACAGGTAGCTCAAACAGGGAGTCAACAGCCACACCACTGAGAAAGCCAAGGTGTGTAGTTTGGTAGCATAAAGTTTCTCTGATGAGAAAAGGCATTCCTTTGCCACGGTTTTCACTTTTGTGCCCCCCCCGTCAGCACAGAGATCTGTTGATATCCCCAGGTCGCGGCAATCAATAACTGCTCTCCCCAAATGTGAGAATTAGCCAAACACTGCACATAGTCGTCTGGGGTCACTGAAGAGGACAAGTCTGACAAATTCTTACTCCCAGGATTAGGGTCAACAGATAAAAAAAATCTTACAGATATTTCAGACATATTTAAATATTCCACCGTTGTTTTCCACTACTTGTTTTTTTTAACCTAGGATCAGACTTTTTCTTTGAGCATAAAACGTCTTGTAGGCGTGACCTCCTCCTTCAGCCAGGTAGAAGTGACCTGGCTGAAGGAGTAGCTTCTTTCTCTAGAGATCTGGTGATGGAGATTGTTCAAGTGCCTCCCATGGCGTTGTGTCTAATGATCATCTTCAGTCTGCACGCGTTAGCCCGTTCAGATTATGCTCAGAGCTGGGAGAGGGCTGTGAAACCACCAGCATGGTAATCCAAGGCTAAAAACGCTCCCAAATCAATCATGTTTCTAATGTAATAACTAACAAGTACTTTATTTATTTCACATCTACAGTTTTGTGAAAAAGGTAATTGCCGCCTTTACGTTTCTTCTTCTTCTTCTGGTCACATTTAAATGGTTTAGATCATCAGCAAATTTTAAATTTGCTCGAGTAAATACCAAAAGCAGTTCTCACGCGATCATTTAATTTCCAAAGGAAAAATGGTATCCAAACCAACCAGGCACTATGTGAAAAGTAACTATTCCCTAAACCTAATAACAGGTTATTCTGCCTTTGGTAGCAGCTACTGTCAGCACATGCTACTAATGAATTAGTGTTTTACATTGAAGAGTTTTTGTCTAATCAACTTTGTAAAATAGTTTTAATTTAATCTAGCTACAATGGAAGATTACCAAACCAAAACAGCCCGTTTAAGGTAACGTCCCACTGCGTCTCAAATTCAAAACTCAAAGTTCAGAGATTGACTCGGCTACTTAAAAAAAACTTCCATCTTTTTAGGCCATTCGGAGGGGGACTTGCTGAAGTGTTTTGAACATAGCCATGTTCTATAACCCAAGTGCACTCTGGTAGAGAGCAGAAATCATGCTTTCATCGTTCATTCAGGTCCCCCAAACCAACACCATGTTTGTAAGTATGTTTGTCGACGCGCTCTTGCAATAATCTTAATAGGCCGCCCACGTTTGCTAAGGTAATCTATGTCCCATATTTGCTCTATTTGTGGAAAATGCCTCTAACTGTGGTTGACTGGAGTCCAACAGCCTTGGTTACTTTTATGCTCACCTCTTCTTGAATTTCTTTAGGTTGTGACCTGCTGTGTTGCTTTTTGGGATCTTTTAGGGCATTTTATGTTGAAAGACTTGTTCTATTTAAGTGATTTGAGGTTTGTCACTACCTAGGCCTGGATGTGGGTTGAGAAATTAAAGTACTTTATGTTTAGGCAAATTTACCTTTACATAAAAGTAAGCTGCAAGACCTTTTTTCTGTTGATGGTGAAATCATTCGCTAACTTCATTAGGTATTTATTCATGTTGCCTTTGTCAGATATTGAAATCTGGTTGATAATCTAGATTATTTGAGCGTGATAAAACAAAAACACGAATTGTTATTTTGTAACCAAGCAAAAATAAAAAAATAGAAAATAAAAAAACGGTTCAGGTCCCACATCTCTTTATACGTGCAACTTCCCAAGTTCAGGACTTCTCAGATGATCCATCAAGTACATTCTCTCTGTTACGCGAGCAAAAGATCTAATAATTTATCACGCATAAAATTGCATTTGCTTAATCTGACACAATTTCCATCAAGAAGAAACACGCACGCCCCAAATATTTAAATAATACAACTTAATGTACATATCTAAAGTAAACACAGGTTGGTTAAAAAGCAGCTGAAGACCCACTTGTTGCGACTGGTCTTTAAAACCAAAATAAAACAAGAAGACTGCACTTCAGGCGAATAATACTGCAGCTGTAAATTCCATGAAGGGTACTCAATACTGAAAAAGATGCATTAAGCAGCCAGCAGGTGGCGTAGTTTTGCGAAAACACGAAGATCCCTGCCCGCACAGATCAAACGGGCCAGTAGGGGGCGTCTCAGGCTCTGCTTTTTAAGAGCTCCATTACCCATACAACGTGTACACACAGTTGTGCTTTCCTTGTCTTTTTCAAGGCAGGCCGGGCTGCCAGAGCTGCGGGTCAGAGGGGAAGTGTTGGGGCAGGGTGAGCTTTGGGTGCCAGGAAGCTTGGGAACATCAGCACCCTGGCCTGCATGAAGGACAGGTCAGGGAGTTCAGAGATCATTCTGCCAGCCTCAGCGCTCGGCTCTTCTTGGACTGGACGCTTCCTGGTCGAGAAGGGAAACACAAATCGACACATTTAACGACCAGTGGCTAATCTGTAATGTGTAGCTTATGCAGCGTTTTGCCAGCAGACCTGGTGGAGGTGCTCGTCCTCTCTGCAGCACACATCAGGCGGTTCAGGGCGTCTCCCATCTGGCTGCGGGGATCACTGCCAGCTTCCAGTTTGCCGGTGATTAATTCATACAGCTCACGGTCAACACCTTCAAACGCAGACGGGCATTACAAACACATAAAAAGGGACAGAAGCTCCTAGATAATAAGAACAGCACTGATTTGGATTACGGAGCAGAGCACCGAGTCCTGCGGTTTCACAGGCTGACCTGGAGGAGGACTGCTGGCTCGGCTGCTGGATCTGCTTTCATCTTCACAACCAAAATAATCAAGGTTGAACGAGGAGCAGACTGTTAGCAATAGGAGAAATTGAAGGGGAATGAGAACTGATGCTGGATTTCATTTTCTTATTAATGAAAAACTAGACAACAATCGTAGTTACTTTATTATCATCATTATTATTTCACAGATTGGCTGTTTTAAGCTCCCTTTCAAAGCACTTTATTGTCTATAAAGTTTCATATTATCTCCACAAAACAACCATAAACAGAAATTTTAATTCAACAAAAACATATTTCAACTTTGCACCCAACCCGGGAAGCAAAGTTGTAACGTTTTACACAAGAGTGAAGGAATGAGGAGAAGACAGGCCCGAAGTAAACAGGGAGGATCAACTGATTTATTTCAGTATTTACAAGGATTTCCCCAACAGTCTTTAATGCAAGGCATAGTAATGTCCTCATTTTAGCAATAAAACCGATTAAGTAAAAAAAAAAAAAAGTTCTGCACATTAACAGTTCAAGAAGAAATTAAATAAAAATAAATAACAGAAGCTGGCACAAGGTACAACTCAATGAAAATTTCTGCTGTCTTTTTAAAGCAGAAACAACTTTTATTGGTGATGGAAAAACCAAATAAAAATTAAGATTAGAATGACTGTATTACATATTGATTACATGTCGTCTCCAAATGAGGAGCTCAGCTCGTAAGACAAGTTAAACAGCACAAATGATTTAAAAAAAAAAAGTTTGATAGAAAGTTGTAGCTGCATTGAAACTGCAGCTTTTCAAAGCTTGAACTTGTTATAAGGTGGTTTGCCTTGTTTTGAACCTTTCCAGGACGTACTACCCTCTGCAGAAACACTGCTTCGTCGTTCGAGGAAAACGTTTAATTCCCCGTTATTGCAGACGTTGTTGGTGTGAAACTGCATTAAAATTAAAACGGTCAATGAGGCGAGCTCATTTGAGGAGGAAACCCATCATGCAGGGGACGGCTTGAGTTTCAGGAACATGCTGATCAGGTCAGTTCGTAAACTGGATAAAGGCGTATTTACATTACAGGTTAAATTCAACTTTCTTATGCTGGTAGTTAATATTTGAAGTACTGTACTTCAGCTCAAGCACGTTTCATTAACAGTGCTTTGATTAAGTATTCATACCCTTTAAACTTTAACCACAAACTTTTAACGTATTTAAGTAGGATTTGATATATGACATGGCCTTTCGTTTTTTTAAACAAATAAAACCTGAAAATGGTAATGAGCCTCTGTATTCTGTGCTCCCTGACAAGCCATTTCTGTCAGGTTGTTGCTGTTGTTGCAAATCAATCAAACAATTTTTGACATTTAACTGATTACATTTATTCTGAATAACTTGTGTTACCTGCAGCATCCAAATATACCTGAGCTAACACCAACTATGGTAGCTTACAAACAGCCGTTTTACCTAAGACTACACAAAAATAAAGGAAATACGTCATATAACTTTAGAAGTTTGATTTAAAGAAAAGGAACTGACTCAAAGATTCCTGCGTGAAGATGAGCTGGTGACCAGAGCTGAGTGTTTAGTGTGTTGTTTACGTCTGATATGTAAAGTCTTCCCAGAGCTCAGGGAGCCAGCAAGGCCTTGTTAGGTGAAAAAAAACAGAATAGACAGAAAAGGTTTAAAAAGAAAAAAAAAAAGAAGTGGAAACCCTTTTATGTCTAATAGAGGTGGAGAAAATCTTGACCCATGCAGCAGGCGGAAGTGAGCTAGTTTTACTACAGGACCGTGAAGCTGGATTCATCTGAACCACATCAGGGGTCGCCACTCAAGATTAACGAATAAATCTTTTTCTCATCACCAACGGGGCTGATAAATACTGAGATAAATGCTCAGGAGATAAAGGAAACAACTCTGATCTCCTTTTACTACTTGCTCCCACATCAGTCGCGCTTCGACTATCAGACATGGAGCTGTTGAGAGCGACATGATGTAGCCCACGGCAGCCGAGCGAAGGAAGGAGAAACAGCGGAAACGTGACAGGAGCCCAGCATGCTCTGGAGCGAGGGAGACGCTTTTTGGCTTTATAGCAGCAGCCATTGGGAGTGGCTGGTAAACTACTAGGGGTGAGGGGCTCGGCAAGGGGACGTACCCTCCTGGGAGCTGCTAAGGCCTCTGCAGCTCCAGTCCGCCTTGTTCGGTGGAAGCTCCTGATCAGACACAGATTTCTATCAGTGTTTCAGCTTCAATGCATTAAGCTTTGCGTTGAATGAGCAAACGCTACCTGTTCTGAACGGGTTGAGGGTTCCTGCGTTTCCAGGGGCCCGGAGGGTCCCGTGACCGCCGTGCGTCCTGCAGGGCAGACAGCCGGCGAGGGGTCTTTGGTGGCATCCAGCATTCCCTGATAAAATATTTAATGAGGATAAATCGGCAGGTTAGCAACATGATCGTAATTAGAGGCCGCAGTGCGGGATGACTCAAGATCCTGGAACATAAAAAACGTCGACAGCTCACCAGGGAAGAGGCATGAGCTGACACGGTCACCGCCTGCTTCTTTGTGCCCATAAAAACCTTTCAGGGGGGCAAAAACACGTCATATTCACTGAGGCATATTGACTCAGCTTGTTAGGACACACCTGAATAAAAATCTGACAACAGACTTACAATGTTCCTAGGGTCCACACCAAGGCACCTGAGCAGAGTTGTGTTACTGTGAGAACCCCCCCACCTAAACTGGAGACCAAGCGAGCAGCGCATGTCCTCGTGTGGGCTTAACACCGACTGCTGGATCCTAGGAGGAGTTGAGACACAAGACGCTTCCTTTTTAGAGTGTATACCGTGTGATTTATTAAATGTTCCCTCGGTGCACTGCTGGCTAGTCCAGTGTTAAATCAGAGAGACTGCAAAGACAAATACTAAAGGTCTAATGAGGCTGTGTAGCACATTAAGTTGTGAAAATGTGATTTATTTAAAGATCTTTGTAAGTAAAACATTTAGGGTTACAGCGGCAATCCTTGCAAACCAAAACAGAAAAAACAGCCCCTTGCAAATAACATGCAGATGTCTATTCTGAAGACCAGATTTGAGAAACAAATGGGACTCAACGACAGACGGGAAACAACGAAGGAAAACAAACAGTGTTGGGCATATCCCTATTGCTATACTAGCAAATTATATAATTCATCAAATTTGTATTTCCATTCCAACTTTTGCTAGAATCCTCTACAGGGCTTGTGGCAAGCTTTGCGTAGGTTTTGAGGCCAAGAAAGAACAACTGGATTTAGATGGGAATAAGAAGACACGCAGATGGTCTATCAATTAGTTGTCATGCTAAGGCAATTATGTGCCCCAGATTTTATTTATCTGGGTAAAGGTGGCAGAATACAAATTCACACGACTGGAATAATTGCCAAAATTAGCAATATTCTGTCCAGGGGTGATGCTGAAAAACTAGTCCATGCATTTGTTACTTCAAGGCTGGAATATTGTAATTCTTTACTATCAGGAAGTCAACAAAATGCAGTTCAAAGTCTTCAGCTGATCCAAAATGCTGCAGCAAGAGTTCTGATGAAAATCAACAAGAGCGATCATATTTCTCCTATTTTAGCTTCCCTTCATTGGCTTCCTGTTAAATCAAGAATAGAATTTAAAATTCTTCTTCTAACGTATAAAGCCCTTAATAATCAAGCTCCATCATATATCAGAGCTCTGATTACTCCGTATGTTCCTAACAGAGCACTTCGCTCTCAGACTGCAGGTCTGCTGGTGGTTCCTAGAGTCTCTAAAAGTAGAATGGGAGGCAGATCCTTTAGCTATCAGGCTCCTCTCCTGTGGAACCAACTCCCAGTTTTGGTCCGTGAAGCAGACACCCTGTCTACTTTTAAGACTAATCTTAAAACCTTCCTTTTTGACAAAGCTTATAGTTAGAGTGGCTCATGTTGCCCTGAGCTACCTCTATAGTTATGCTGCTATAGGCTTAGGCTACTGGAGGACATCAGGGCCTATTTCTCTCACTTTGCTGAGTTCTCCAGTTTTTGCATTGTTGTTATTTCAACTTTTAACTTTTTGTTCTCTCTCTTTTTTTCTTCATAGTAGGTACACCTGGTCTGGTGTTCTGTTAGCTGTGACACCATCCAGGGGGACGGATCATCTTCCATTACCATATAACATAGAAAGTATTCCTGGATCAATGTGTGCTTCTGTGCTTTTTGTGTCTCTGCTCTGTCTTCTCTAACTCCCTGTCAGTCGAGGCAGATGACCGTTCACACTGGTTCTGGTTCTGCTGGAGGTTTTCCTCCCTTTTAAAGGGGAGTTTTCCTCTCCACTGTTGCTTCATACATGCTCAGTATGAGGGATTGCTGCAAAGCCATCAACAATGCAGACGACTGTCCGCTGTGGTTCTACATTGTTTCATGAGGAGTGAATGCTGCTTGTCAAGACTTGAGGCAATATGCTGGGTTTCCTTAGATAGGAAACTTTTTGACCAATCTAGAAACTGTGAAAAGGTTCAAGGGGATATGAATAAAAAGATAAATTTAAGGTAAAATGTCAATGAAAACCAAAATAAATTTTTTATAGTATTAAACATGAAATTCAGAAAAGTATTAAAAAACACGACTCGTAATGGCAACGAATAATTCCGATTTCAATATTGAAAAACTAAAGTTGTGTGTGGTTTTTTGTGTGATTCATAAAAATAAATCCGCCACCCATTTAATCATTTCAGTGAGACCAGCCATGACCAGCATCTTTTCTGAATCTCCAGTCTAGACGCAGCAGCTGAGTTGCTTGTGGTCACCTCAGAGCATGGCTGAGTTCTGGGATGTCCTCCTCGGTCTCTGGAGAGTGCTGGCTGTGAAGTAAAGCACCAAGGTTGGGCAGGTCCTCCTCCCCTTCCACTGCTGGGACCCGTACCTCTGGGAAACTGGAGCGGAGGAGCTGCTGGACATGGCAGAACAGGGAAGCCTGACCCTAAAGAAAAAAAAAAGGAGTGCTGATGAACGATAAGAAAGACGGGACTCGGGTTTAAAAGAACCTCTTCCTACCTGACACCTGTTCATTCTCCTTACTCCATCTTGGTCTGGCTCCTCCTCGTCGCCAGGCTCTCTGCGCTCTGTCCATGCTCTTCCCTCCGCTGGTGCGCTTTGGCCCGTGAAGTCCGCCCACGTCGGCCCCTCCTCGTCGTCCCGCGCGGGGGCCGAGCAGAAATCTGCGAAGCTGTCGCTGGGCGCCAGGGTTCCCAGGCTCTGCACTCCTGGGTCAGCCGTCCCGACAGGTTCCCTGTGAGGCTCGATGTTAATGTCGCTAAGGTGTGTACGCTTGTCTTGAGTGTGTGTACCAGAGTGTGGCTGGCAGGAGGTAGCAGAGGTTCCCTGAGTCGCATTGCAGTGAGGGCCATCCATCTCCGACTCAGACAGGCCGAGGTTTGCCCTACTGCTGCTGACGAGGGAGTCCGGTTTCCCACAGTTTTGCGTTACTTCCCCCTCTTCATCAGTCTGGTCCCAAGCAGCCTGGCCACCGGGGGACGTAAGGGATGAAGTGTTTGGTTCTAGCTCTGCAGAAGCAGCCTCCAGTGACAAATCATCAAGACAGGAAACCCCGTCACCTGAGGCAGGCTCCTCAGGTCCAACTTTCCTACCTGCTACATCTTCCTGAGACCGACGGTGGTCCTGAGGTGGTTGCACGGGTGCTGCATCTCTTTTCTCACAGTGCTCGCTCTCAACGCAGACCCCTCCGTTTGCCTTATATGCCAGCTGGGGTCTAGGCTCCGACTCCGTGACAAACTCCCGCCCTGAGTCACAAACCTGTCCGTCCACGCTGAGCCTTCCCCCTCCCGCCCTGTCATCCCACTGCTCCGTGAAGCCACAGCACCACGGGTGTCCCGCCTGCTCTGTGAACACGGTGAAATCAGCAAACCCCGTCGCCTCCCCAGAGCAGCTCGCTATAGAGCCACTAAAGGCCTCAGGGCGCAGGTCTTCCTCGGCATGGCCGTTCGAGCAGTGCGAAGGTTCAGGATGACACTTCCCAGACTCCTCAGACGTTGGTTCAGCCAGGTGGTTAAAGCCGGGGTCCGGCAGGCGGGTCGCCGGCTTCTCTGTGGGATAGGTCCGTCTGAAGGAGGACGGTGGTTCTGAGACCTCGGCATGACCGGGTGGGGTGCAGCCCCCCCCTTTAGAGAAATCCCCAAACCCGTCCTCCTCATCGTCAGCGTCCAGCGGAGGGGGGGAGTGAGAGGGCGTCACGTCACGATCCATGGATGTGTCCGGCGGGACCCAAAGGCCTCATGCGTCTGGCAGAAAGGGTGAAGAAAACAGAAAGATCTGAATCACAAACCTTTAAACACGTTTTATGATACTTTTTTAAATATTCGGTACTGGTTGTCATGCAACCCTTGCTTGGATTAGGACTTGACCTTTCAACCCATAACGTTCTGGGGATGGAGTCACTCTGGCTTGACAACACATGCATCATGAAGCCATCAGACGGAGACTAGGTTGTCTTGTGATTAGAGCCGAGTTCAGCAGACCAAACCGTGGATTTCAGAAAGCAGCGCGGCAAGAAGGTAAAGATATATAACCGGTAAAGATGTTCTCAAACATAAAAAATAATGCAGAATGATGCTTCAAATATGACAGAGGCCTATCCTCAAAGAGGTTTCGAGTATGCATAAGCATGTAGGGCTCACAGGTCTCCCAGTGGGCAGATCCTGGAACCGATGGGTGGAAGACATCACCCACATACGCCCTAAAGGTTACTGTTGTCCAAAAAAGGCCACATCACGTGAGAAGTCTAACTCTGCCCCCAAATACTACACAACCCCATCCAGAGGTACTGGACCCCTCACATGACCGTATGCCTTCCTCCACAGCGTCTTCCTGACTCACAGAAGGCTCTCTAAGGGTCCACTGTCCCAGGAGTGACATCACAACTGAAGGAGCCGTTTGGAGACGTGCTGTAACCGGGGACTCGGACTTGGTGCCGTATCCTGTTCAGCGGGGAAATCTATACCAGCATCTATACAGAATGCTGTAGGCAGACATACCAGTGTTGCTTCTGGGAACCATAGGGTCAGGCTTCAGGTCATCTCTGCTAGTGATCGGGCCTGACCTGACAGCACGGCCCTACGTCACCGGCATCCACGTGTTACGGTGGCTGTCTGTGGACTGCATGAGTTGCGTTTGAGTCCTCTGCTGGCTAACTCTGACCCACTGCTGATCTCCTGGACCTTCAGAAATCTATTAGAACAGCTGCGGGACTTTGCTCCACAACAAACTGCTCCCGGCCAGAAGTGGGGCGCCACGCACTGCTGCCATAGGAACATGGGTTTGTCCGGCTCCGTTATCCATATCATCTGATATCGCATTCATTGCAATATAGTCACGTGAGCAGATGACACAAGATGTTCATGATGATTATCCTACTCTGTCAACTTGTTTCTCCCACAGAGTGTCATTTAACAACGGTGATAAGAGCGAGATTTTCTACCGCTGAAAGACCGAGACTTTAGGCATGTTAGCCTAGCAACCAGACTCTTAAAGCTAGAAACGCCGATATTTTGGGAAGTTTCTCCAAGTCCCCTTTATGAATAACTACGTATGTGCAAGACCGTCTTACCTCGCTCTTCCACTCTTCAGGGGGATCGCGTGAAATAAAATCTCACTCTGGTATTATTTCTTTCTACTGAGGCCTTCCTCTTCCTCTCATAAACACGAGTGATGTGCTGCTTCTGTCTCTCAGCCATGTTCAAAGTCTACGGTGAGAGCAGCGGAGCTACAATGAACAGCTAACTGCTAAGCTAACCTAGCCACTAAGCTAACTGTGTGCATGCGCAGCCAGCAAGCGGAGACTAGGAAGGAACGAGCACGGACACTGGCGATATGTGAATGCCTTAGTATGATGGCATGTGGGACAACCAATAGATAAGACGATACTCCCAGAACTTGAGGGACAGAGGGGGAGAGTATATAATGTCTATGGGTGAGAGCAGGAATAAAACTTTGACCTATCCCTGCCCTTGGGACTGAACGGCAGAGATTGGTTATAGTTTTTACACTGCCGCCTGCACCTCCCACAGAGAATGATTTTTTAACTTTCTTTTTCTGAATACATAATGTATTCACTACTTTCAGGATGGAAGGACCATTTTACCCAGTATAACAGAGTGTTTCTGAACAGGATTACCAACTATAGCTTTAAACCACACAAGCAGTGTTGTTAGACAGTACTGTACGTCTGGCATGCTGGACTGGTGGGGAAGTGGGTTTTAAAATGCCCTGTCAGCATATTCATATTGACTCCCACAAGTCAACTAGGGCTGAGGACTACTTCAAGATGAGGCAGAGGACGTCTTCAAGCGGCTCTTTGGGAGTGTTTACACAACAGTAACCTCCGGGCGACAGACAGGCAACAGGAGGGACCAGATGCAGGACATAAACCGGTCCTCCTGCTTATCGATGAAATGTGCCCTTTGGGGCAGTGTGTCCCCAAAGGTAGCCTCAGTGCTGGATTTCATCCGTAGAATGCAAAGAGCCATGCCCAGGTACTCACACGCCCTGAACTTTCCTTTGTCACACTACGACCACAACCATCAATGAAGTCTGACATGCCGAGAAAAGTTAGTACATGATGGTGAAATACAAGAAACATCGTACGGGAAAAAAGTGTAGCGTGTCGTTTGTTTTCAGACCCGCTAAATCAATAGTTTGTAGAACCCCTGTTCTGCTCCAGTTAGAGCGCCGAGTCTTTTGGGATACGTCTTTACTAGCTTTGCATGTCTGGGGAGAGTGACTTTTTTCTATTTGCTTATGCTCCTCTGTCAAAAATAAGCTCAAGTTCAGTCAGATTGGGTGGAGCGCCTCTGTAAACAGCAATTTTCAAGTCTTGCCATGGATTTTCTAAACCCTATTTAAGATCTGGACAGATGAGAATCATATGCTTTGAGCTCAGCCATCCCATTGTATTTCTGGCTCTATGTTCATGGGTCCCTCGCTGGATTTTATTCAGTGGCATCAGCGTAAAGAGGGCTAAAAGCTTTCAAAACCAATACTACTTTTTACTCACATCACAGTAAAGTACCTTGAAGTTTGATGTGATATTGGGACAAACTGATGCTTTTTAAATGCTTTACAGCAGGGATGTCCCAAAGCGTGGACCTGGGTCCATTTACAGCCTCTGGACTAACAACACCCCCCCCTCCCCGTAGTCAATTAAATTCAATAATAAACATTTGACTCCCCACCGGGGGCTGATGCAGTTGGAGACCTTTTATTACTAATAAGGGCAAAATTATTTGTGATAAGTGAAACTATTCATACAATGAAAAAGGTTAGGAATCACACAAAGTACTTGTCTTTTAATAGCCTCACTGTTTACTTAATTCATAAGTAAATAGACACATGTAGGAAGTCCCTTTTACTCGGAAGCAGACTTTTGGGCACCTAACACTGCTTTTAATTAATTAATGAATTAATTGATAAAGAAAGTGTTGATGCAAATTCTGCTCCTATTGCTGAGGGTACCTTTTTTTATATTGAGCCCAGAATAATTTTGCAAACTGCAGGTATTTCTATTAATAAGCAAAACTCTTCTGAAGTTCTGGATCTACGATGACGCACATGCCCCCCTTAACACAATGATTTTGAACAGTTTGTTTAGTTAAAACGTTGCAATCTTAGTTTTTTGCTGAGCAAAAAAAAAAAAAGATTTTTCTTTAATGATTTTACATTTTAAAATCACATTTATTTTTCCCCCCCACTTTACTTTTTTTGTAATGTACTTTCTTGACGGCTACTTTAATATTTGGATTTCAAATACGATTCCAGTAGTTGTAAAGATTTGTTTTTTTATCATTAATATTTCATTTTTATTTTACTCTGCTGACTGTTAATATTTTGGGGAGGTTGCCTTCCTGTCATATGCCTTTTGTTCGCGTCTTCAGTTCAGTCAGTGAGGTGTTGGTGGAAAAAACAAGGGACCAGTCAGTAAACCGATACAGGAAAGATAATCCGCCCCACAGTACAGCAGCAGCAGCAGCAGCTCCGCGGTAATGGATTAACAGCTTTAATACACCGTCCTTTCATTTAAATACTCGATATACTGCCCGTTTCGCCGCTTTGATAACATTTTCTGCCCTTTGTTCTTGTGTTAATAACCTGGGTGCGCGCAGATCGTTGGGTTTGTGGTCGGTAAAGCGAAAACAACCGCTGTGGTCCTACCTTGTCCTTGCCCCCCAGTCTTCATGCTGAATAGAGCAGACAGGTGACAAAAAACAGAACAAACGTGAAGCCACAGAAACATTATGTCAAAACTAACACCACAAAGTTTAAAAAAAGAAGAAGAAACGATCAAAGCAATATGCAACTGACAGTAAAATGTGTTTTAGACAGAAAGCTGATCCCATTAGCTCATTATTTTGTTACCATCGCAGCAGATTAGCTAGCTTTACCACCAGTAGCCTGTTTATCCCGTCCGTAATTTATCAGTCACACGCTGCCTTTTTATGAGATCTTATTTATCTAAGGCCGAATAAAAGTTAGTAATTAGAGTTTTTAGGTCACTGGCAACAATTAATTCTGCTTGCCTGTCAGCATCGTAGGTCTCCATCATCTCCTTTAGCTGTATGGGAATGAGGTGGAATGATGTGTGCGGGAAACAAGAAGAGGTCTCACTCTGCGCCAGATTTCAGGTGATCCTTGCTGACAGAGAAAAGCAACAAAAGAAACAGCTAGGTTTGGTTCTTTAGTGTTTAGGGCCGTAATGAAAATGAGCACGCAATAAATGGGACCAGGGGTATTTCAAAATACTTTGAAAAATCGGAGACAATCTTGTAACGTACAACAGTTCTA
The DNA here is from genome assembly GCA_037039145.1 of Fundulus diaphanus. NCBI lineage: Eukaryota > Metazoa > Chordata > Actinopteri > Cyprinodontiformes > Fundulidae > Fundulus > Fundulus diaphanus. Next base: position 18,748,368 of record CM073121.1, on the reverse strand, counting down.
CCATCCTAGCTTAGTGTTACCATTTCAAGATAGACAATCTATGGGGATGTCCTTGTTGCCTGGTCGCAATACCAGCACCTCCTCCTGGCGTAAATTGGCATTACACTTCATTTTTAGTGACCCTTGGCCTGCTAATTCTGCTGGTTTGGGTGATTCAAGGAAAGGTCTCAGTTTTAGGGTGAAAGAACGCAATAATTAAAGTGAAATATTGAGGGAAAACTATTTTTACAATTATTTTACAATTTTCAACTATGCTATATGTAGAAAAGTATAAAGACACTGCATCATCTATGCAAGGCATTTTGTACATATAATTCCTAAAATAAATTTCCCCCCTTTTTTTTCTTACTTAACGTTTTTTGTTTATATATCTCAACTCAAGTCTTAAAGTGCAACTGAAACATTTGTAATTATAGTGAACAGCATCGCAGACGTTTTTGGTTCTTTATTCTCAGTTTAATCAGAGAGATATAACAATAGGGAGTGAAAGGACCCGAAACACACCAGGCTTCTATATGTAAACCTGTACAGCAAGTTTTGTGATGGGTGAAAAATAATTTGCATTCACAATACTAAATGACTTCTAGATTCTATAAGGGGTAAAATACCAACCGACTAACGATGTACATCTGATCAAGAAAACACCTGCACAAGAGCATGTGATTTCCTCGCTTCGTGGATCTTCATGTGCACACTGAGGTCTGAAATTGTGTGAAATTTCTTGCCACATCGGAAGCAGCGAAACGCCCTCTCGCCGGTGATGTCTGCCGTATATGAGGTTTGTCTCGAACATATCTTCAGGTGATACGAGTGCGCCACCATTTTGCCACACGTGTCGCAGAAGTAGGGCTTCTCGCCCGTGTGTTTCCTCATGTGAACCCTGAGGTTGGAAGTCTGGGTGAAGGTTTTGTCGCAGAAGGGGCACCTGTGCGGCTTCTCGCCCGTGTGGACCCTCATATGCAAAGCCAGGCTGTCCCTGCGGGCGAACTCCTTGTGGCATTCAAAGCATTTGAAAGCCTTGTGCCCGGCGTGGACCTCTTCCATGTGCCGGATCAGATCGCAGTCCCTGATGAAGGACACGCCGCAGATACGACAGGACTTCGTATCCAGGGTTAGTTCCTGCTGCAAAAAGGAAGCATCACTGTGACTTTGACCAAAATAAGACAAATCGGAGCCAGCACTCTTATTCCACTCATTGTGCACGGCTTCATTGTTCAGAGTCACGGTTATGGAGCTGGCACTTGGTAACAGCTCGGGCTCAGTGTGAGGGGCTGCCTCTGATTCGTGGGGGAAAACTTTTACATCATCTGAGGAATCGGTATCCAGGTCAGGGATGATGCAGACATCCAGCTGCTCCTCTTTAACCTTCTGATGCTCCTGGCTTTCCTTTCGTTCCTCGACTGGAGGCGGCCTCTCATTCTCGGGCACCGACCGGACACCTGGGAGACAGAATGCACCCGAGAAAGGTTCATCTTTAGACACAGCAACGTTTCAGAAATGCAGCGCATGCATATTTTAGCCGTAGGTTAAGTTTGCAAAGTTGGGTTCTTCCCTGAAGCCACGAAAACATCGACGGAAAGACTGACAGATGTTGCACGTATGGCTGCGTCCCATACACCACTGTTACTTAGCAACAGCTGCTCCGGCAGCATCGTCACCGACCTTCTTTGAACAAAGCCACCCGAGGCTGTAAGACGGTGAGCTGCTCGATCTGCTGCCTCAGCTGGATGATCTCCCTCTTGGAGCGGACCACCTCTTCCTGGTAGTCCGTTATTGTCCTCTCGACGAGCCCGAAGATTTCCTCGGCAGCCGCCGCCAGCCGCTCGCTGACCAGCAGCCTGAGCTGCTGCATTCCCGACATGATGGCGGACCCACCCGGAGGAGCCGCCGGACGAAAAGGGGACACCGCACGACCTGTCAAACAAAGAAACAATCACTGCAGCGCAACAAGCCTGACCATAATCTAATTAAATGACAGCAGCGTGACTTGTTTTCCCCCTGCTTTCCTGTAAAAGTAGAATATTTCAATACCGCCCCCTGGTGTTTAGGAGGGGTTTACCTTTCTAAAAAAAAAAATAATAACAACCCAAGTTAAATTTCTTTTAGCAAGTCAATTCAAAAAGTAAATTTGAAGCCCATTTTATAGATTCGTTGCATACAGAGTGATAGTTTGTATGCGATCATTTCTGTCTGGATGACATCTGATAAAAATCTAATTAATTTTCTCTGAAAGACTATTATAGGACTAATAAAAAAGGATTTTCCTTTCAAAAATATCAATCTAATAAAAGCATGTTTATGTACTTTACAGTTTAGATTCTAGTATTTATGGTGTTAAATCACTTAAAATGTTTAAAATGCTTACCAGTTTAAATGTCTAAATCATCCATTTTAGTCCGTGGGCCAGAATCTGTAGGACGTCTCCTTAAGAAGTTTCGTATGAACTGTCAGGGGGCAACTTTCTTGCACTTGGATCAGTTGCTACACATAGCAGTGATCTCAAAACACCAAAGTTCCCACGATTTCGCTTGCACATTAATAAGTTATAGCCGATAAAAAATATAAATTTTGCGCTCCGGTCCAAGAGGTCACATGATTCGAGTTTTGCTGCTCAGCCAATCAGATCGCGTTATTGTCAGCTGTGCGAGTTCAACCAGTTCATCATGGCTGTGTCTGTAAGGTGTTGTATGCATCTGTTTCCAGACGAAGAAAGCCCAATAATAACATTTTCTGGTGCCAGTTGGCAGAGATCTTGATGGCAAGGAAAAAGAAATAGCACAGTCCATCCATCCATCCATTTTCTAACACGCTTATCCCCGCTGGGAACGCGAGGGGTGCCGGTGCCGATCTCCAGCTGTCAATGGGCGAGACTGGACAGGTCGCCAGTCCATCGCAGGGCAGAAATAGCCCAGACTTTTGCCTAATTTACTGTGATATCACCAAGACCTGCTGCGCTAGGATAGCACAGGTGACAGGTGTCGTTGTGCCAAACGACTTATCCCCGCCAGAATTTGTATCCCCTGCGTCAGGAGAGTGCTTGAAATCAATACAACTTTTAACCTCCAGAGTTGGGAAGTCTAAATATTTTTTAAAAATCACATTATAATAAAACGAAATAGATTTTCTTAAACTCTTATTTTTTTTTTTAAAAAAGCACCATATCTCGTTTTCTTAAAATGGTTAATATCTCTATATGGTTCTTGGTTGAATTAAAATCTTATTAGATCTGATAACTTTGGCTGTACCTTTATTCAGTGTTCATTTGATCACAAGTGAAATCCGCCTTATATGATCCATTCATGCAGGTTTAGCTACCAAAAAAGAAAAAGAAAAAAGAGGAACCTGCAGACAGCTGTGATGGACTCAGGAAGGTGGATTTTTGGTTTCAGCAGACAGACAATGCGACAATCTAATAACATAAAGCTAATATTTTCGTGACAAATCTTAAAATGATCACAGAGCCGTTTACTTTCTCAGAACGTGTTATATTGAGTCATCAATCAAGTTTTAACCGACATAGCAATCCCCTACAATAGCACTAACACGTGTTACATTTTCAGTTTTATCCCACTAACTGAACGATGATGTAACGACACCATTGCTATATTTCATTAAGAATAGTAAAACATCTTCATTTCCACGCCTAATAGGTTGGAAATGAGGCGGAGTTGACTGGATTCACTCTTCCAGCTGAATGCGCTCTCGACGCAGGGGATACAAATTCTGGCGGGGATAAGTCGTTTGGCACGACACCTGTGCAGCAGGTCTTGGTGATATCACAGTAAATTGGGCAAAAGTCTGGGCTATTTCTGCCCTGCGATGGACTGGCGACCTGTCCAGTTTATACCCCGCCTCTCGTCCATTGACAGCTAGAGATCGGCACCAGCACCTCGCGAACCCAGCGGGGATAAGTGTGTTAGAAAATGGATGGATGGATGGATGGATGAACTGGGCTATTTCTTTTTCCTTGCCATCAAGATCTCTGCCAACTGGCACCAGAAAATGCTATTGTTGGGCTTTCTCCGTCTGGAAACAGATGCAAACAACACCTTACAGACGCAGCCATGATGAACTGGTTGAACTCGCACAGCTGACAATACAGCGATCTGATTGGCTGAGCAGCAAAACTCGAATCACGTGACCTCTTGGACCGGAGTGCTACAGTTTAAAAATTTTTTATCGGCTATAACTTATTAACGTGCAAGTGAAAACGTGGGAACATTGGTGTTTTGAGATCACTGCTATGTGTAGCAACTGATCCAAGTGGAAGAAAGTTGCCCCCTGACAGTTCATACGAAAAGTCACCCTACAGATTCTGGCCCACGGCCTATTTGGATTGTTTGTCTTTGAGTTATTGTCACTGATTCATAGTGGGCAATCTATTCCACCAATAGAGTAAATAAGTATACTTAAGGAAGGGCTTCTTGAGTTACTGAACATTTCTCAGGGCAGAGGTTTATATTGGGGTGTCTAACATGAGGGGGCAACATAGGTTTTTTCATAGTGTGAAGTGAAGGGATAGAAGAAAAAGGCGCTTAGAATGAAGTATTTTGTAGTATTTTGAAAATACAAAAATACAGTATTTTATTTTGATACATTTTTTGGCTGCTGTATTTTGTAGTTTATTTTGATACATTTTTAAGGTGGGTATTTTATTTGGAAATACATTTTGATGTATTTGTGCCCATCCCTGCTGATACAATTGTATTGTAAAGTAGGTTTTGGTACTTTTGGCAGTGTGAGCATACGGCAAGTCCTGATGGAAAATAACATCAACACTACCATAAAGTTTGTCAGCAGAAGGAAGCACAAAGTGCTCTAAAAATGTTCTGGTAGCTGGCTGCACCGACTTTGGACACGCCACATAACTGATGGCTGTGGACACTTTTCACTCGGTCTCCAGCAACGTTGACTCTGTACCGCTCCACTCTTCCTCCAGACTGTGAATGCTTGATTTCAAAATGAAATGCAAACTTTATTGTCATCTGAGAAGACAACTTTTGGACCAGTGAGCAACAGTCCAGTCCTTTTTTTCTCCTTACCCTAGATGAGACTCTTCAGTTTCTACTAGCAGTAATGTGTTTTACATGTAGTGGATTAAGTCGTTGTAGTGACTACTTGTCTATGAAAAAACTTAAAAGTAAACAAACAAAAAATAAATGTAAATCAAATAGTCACTTGATGAATAGTGGGTTTCCGGTTTTACGCAGTGCAAAAAATTCTCAAAAAACGTCAAAAATGCAGTTCCGTAAGTTTATTCCAGGTTTCTTCAGGAAAAAATAAACATGTGTGACACACCCAAAACCCAAACAAAATCAATTAACTAATTAAACAAATTACTAACAAATAACTGTATTCTAAACAACTACTTTTAAACAAAAATGCAACAGATAACCAAATAAATAAAATTGAACTAAAAAGTCTGAGTTCTAAAACAAAAATAGAGAAATAGCTCCTACAGTCATAATTATTCATATAATTGCCCCCACCCCAGCTTTTTACATACTTTGTTACATCAAACCTAACATGTAAATGTTAAATGGTCTAAGTTGGTGAAGTGAAAGGAGAAAAAAAGCAAAGATAAGGAAAATGTAATATTACAATGTGCATATGTATCTACTCCCTTTTGGTATGAGGCCCCTAAAAAGTTCTGTTGCAACCATTTACCTTCAAAGATCCGGTAATATGTTAGATGGAGTCCACTTGTGTGCAATCTATGTGCCACAAGATCTGTCAGTATAAGCAGACCTTTTCTGAAAGGCCCCAGAGGCTGCAGCACCACAAAGCAAGAGGCATCACACAAACAGAGGACCAAGGAGCTCTCCAAACAAGTCAAGGGCAAAGTTGCTGAGAAGTACAAGTCAGGGTGGGATTATGCATAAAGCATATGGTACCACAAGAAACCTGCCAAGAGAAGGGGCCCCTTTCCTAAAACTCACAGACCAGGCCGTCAGGAGGGCATTAGTCAGAGGCAGCATGGAGACCAGAGCTAACCCTGAAGGAGCTGCAGAACTCCACAGCAGAGACTGGAGGATCTGTCCATAGGACCACAACAAGCCGCACGCTCCATAGAGCTGGGCTTCATGGAACAGTGGCCAGCAAAAAAATGTGTCAGAAATAAGAAGCCCTTTTTTTTCAGTCTCCCAAAAGGCAGATTGGTGACTCCCTAAATGTATGGAGGAAGGTGCTCTGGTCAGATGAGACTCAAATTTAATGTCTTGGCCACCAAGGAAAACGCTGTCTGGTGCCGACCCAACACATCCCATCACCACAAAAAAACAAAAAAAAAAACATCTCCACAGGGGAACATGGTGGTGGCAGCATCATGCTATGGGGATGTTTTTCATCAGCAGTGACTGGCAAACTGGTGAGAGTCGAAGGAAAGATGGCTGGTGCTAAATACGGGATTATTCTTGAGCAAAACCTCTGGTGGACGGTGGCTCGCCTTCCTGCAGGACAATGACCCGAAGCATCCTACTAAAGCAACACTCGAGTGGTTTAAGGGGACACATTTAAATGTGTTGGGATGGCCTAGTTAAAGCTCAGACCTCACTCCAATTGAGAATCTGTGATTACACTTGAAGACTGCTGTTCACAAGTGAAAATCATCCAACATACAGGGGCTGGAGCCGTTTAGCCTTGAAGAATAGGCAAAAAATGCCAGTGGCCAGATGTGGGGAGCTCAGAGAGACTGATCCAAGCTAGCGGCAGCAAAATGGCCCTACAAAGTCCTGACTATGGGGGTTAGGGTTCTGTAATGTTGACCTATTTGTTGTTTGCTTCACAGAAAAACGATCAAAGTTGTAGGCAAGTTCTGTAAATCAAATACCTTTGCAACACCTAGAGATGATATACCAGACATTTTGGTTCATAGTTTCACACTTCCAATCAGCTAAAGGGGGCCGTTGTTATCTATTAGTAGGGATTCTGAATATACATACTGTTCCAAAATGCCAAATGTAACTAGAACTTAAAGCAAAGGACCAAAGACTGCATTTAAGAGTGAATTCCCAGCTGACTTCTGAAAAGAAACAGAATCCAGATATTTATTGAGAGGTACATCACAATAAGCAGGGGAAGGAAAAAAACACATAAAGCTTCAATTTGTAAACATAGAACAACACTGATATTTTATGAATACAGTTATTTTCATGATTCCAAAAGGCCTTCTATGATAATAATAATTTATAAAAAAAAATAAATAAATAGAAATAATGAACAGTTAGTATATATGCCACCTGTGTCTGATCAGTGATTGCGTGGCTCTCCAGTCAGCTTCACACCCTGCGTTCAGTTTGAAAACCTCTCCCCACTGATGTCCATCGCAACGGAGGACCGCCTGGAGCATGTTTTTAGGTGATATGAGTGCGCCACCATTTTTCCACACGAGCTACAGAAGTACGGCTTCTCGCCCGTGTGTTTCCTCATGTGAACCCTGAGGTTTGACGTTTGGGTGAAGAACTTCCCGCAGAAGGGGCACCTGTGTGGCTTCTCACCCGTGTGGACCCTCAGATGCAAAGTCAGGCTGTCTTTCCGGGCGAACTCCTTGTGGCATGCGAAGCATTTGAAAGCCTTTTGCCCTGCGTGGGACTCGTCCACATGCCTGATCAGGTCACAGTCCCTGATGAAGGACATGCCGCAAAGACGGCAGGACTTGCTGTCCAGGACGTGCTCCTGCTGCACAAGAGAAGCCTGGACGCGGCTCGGCCCACAATGTAACGTGCTTGTGCTAAAGTTCCCAACCCAGTCTCCCTCATCAGCATTGTTCAGAGTCACGGTTATGGAGCTGACACTTGGTATCAGCTGGGGGTCATGCTGAGGGGTTGTCTCCGATTCATAAGGAGAAACCTTTGCGTCCTCGGAGGAATCGGTGTCCAGGTCTGGGATGATGCAGACATCCAGCTGCTCTTCTTTAACCTGCTGACGGTCCCCAGTTTCCTTCTGCTCCTCAACTGGAGGCTGACTGTGGTTCTCGGACACTGACTCCACATCTAAGAGACAGAAAACACGCAAAAGTGGGAATATATATATATATATATAAAACAAGTAAAACATTATTTAGATTAATTATGTGCAGACTGATTCTTTAAGACTTTTCTTTCTTTTTATCATGATGATTTTCCACTTACATTTAATGAAAACATAGTTTAGATTAGAATATTACATCAGACCAATAAAAAAAACTATTTTAATACAGAAATGTTGCCTTAGTGAAAAGTATGTCTAATACCGGCTTAAATTTATATATATTTTTTTAAACTCTTAATCAGACATACGAGGCTCACCGGAACACATATTCTAATTTATTGAATACTATATATATACGCATGCATAGATGCATACAGACAACTACATATAGTGTACATGTATATGCTGTACATACATATGAGGGACAAATTATTTGAGAATTTTTTTTGGATTCATTTCTTTGATTTAGAAGATTATTATATGTTTAACCAGTTTGGCACCGGCCACATGATGATGGCTAATCCTCTACGGTTGATTGGGAACAGTTATGTTGTGGAAATAGGAACGCAGCATCTCAGTATATGAGCCGGGGAGGCTGCTGATCTCAGTCTTAGAGATAAATCTGTGTGCAGAGCTGAAAAGGTGTGTGAGAGCAGCTGGCTACACAAGTTACACAGTTCTGTCTGGAGGAATGAGCCACACATCCATGAACTCCACTAAGTAGACCTACTAAGGCGATAAATGGAAACTTCTGAAGTCTCATCTTCTTCTGCACAATTAGCAAAAAGAAACAGCATTGTAATGTAAAACTGGAATAGTTTCGTCTGGTTTAAAGGGAGAAAAAGGGTTATATGTGAAGTTTTATTTTTTTTACCCAATAAGTGCAGTTAATGCATCTTTTACACCAACTTGCTACTGTTTCGTTTAGCTGAATTGCATCCTGGGTGTGAGTGTGACTGCGGATTTAGCGCAAATGGCCGCAAAGCCTGCGGGGCTTTTTTTTTCTGTTTTTGTTTTTTTTTTTTAATTCTGGGTTACTTAGCAACAGCTGCTCCGGCAGCATCGTCACCGACCTTCTTTGAACAAAGCCACCCGAGGCTGTAAGACGGTGAGCTGCTCGATCTGCTGCCTCAGCTGGATGATCTCCCTCTTGGAGCGGACCACCTCTTCCTGGTAGTCCGTTATTGTCCTCTCGACGAGCCCGAAGATTTCCTCGGCAGCCGCCGCCAGCCGCTCGCTGACCAGCAGCCTGAGCTGCTGCATTCCCGACATGATGGCGGACCCACCCGGAGGAGCCGCCGGACGAAACGGGGACACCGCCGAAAATAAAAAATAAAAAACGAGACTCTTAGAGCAGGGAAGCTGTTCTCTGTCGAACTGAACCAAACTAATTTAATTAATCTTTTGTCTTTTGTTACAGGCCGACAAGAATCATAGAAAATGGAAATTCTGCAGCGCCCCTTGTTGCCCAGGAGGACCATTGGGGGCTTTGTGTAATGCTGTTTGGGATTCTCTGAACCTGCTCTAAATAAATTAAGGAGATAGGACAGGTTTTCCAGGTTTCTCTCTTTTTTTCCCCATTTTTTATTTAACCTCTTCTTGTGAGAATTCCATTTGCCTCCTTTTGTGGTTTGCCGGTGAAGACATTTCTCTTTGGATAGAGGTGAAACATTCCCTGTTCAAGATGCTTACCCGGTGTGACTGGATGCAAATCAGCAGAGCCTGGTGTAGGCCGCTCAGCAGCAGGGAGGCCTCAAAGTGCTTTCAGGGGCTGCTGTTTGATGGTGCCCCTTCGTTGTTCAGACATGAACAAAATTGGCTTTCGGGGGTTAAGCAGCTTCTTTGTTTGTTAAATGAGAGGCACAGACACAGTTGGCAGTGGATATTTTCTCTATTTATCGGCCACACGGCAATAGCTGAACCGTAGCCACCAATCTGTCTTATGTCTAACAACGAAATTGTACAATAAATGAAAGACGAAGAACTGTTGAGCTGCAAAAATATACATTGGCCCCTTTAACATTTTCGGCAAAACGATTATTTGGGTTCACCTAAACAAACAAAGCCATAAATTGCTTTTGTTGAAAAAAAAAAAAAGCACTTTTACATTCACTTTGTTTGCAAGTCCGTTTCCTTAACAATTACAGCCAGTTGTATTTTAGAGGTACAGTAGCAGTAGGTAGGTCGTTCTCAAAAGTACACATACAGCAGGTATGCCATGTTTGTCTATATAAAAAAAGATCATGAGCAATTATTTCCAAACTGTTTCCACATGAAAGGAAAAAACTAAAAATGGTCCAATAACACGACTGCATACGTGCGCACACCTTCAAAGTGATATTTGTTGAAACATTATTTTTTTTAAATTGGGCATCCCCATTCTGTCTCGTTTGGGATGAGCTCCCCAAACCCGTTAGATTGTGTGGACATCTATAGTCCACAGGCCTTTTCAGGTGACCACAGATTTCTTTCAGCAGTTTAGCTCTGGACCTTGGCTCGGTCATTCCCAAACTTTAATCTCCCTTGCACATAGTAATTCTCCCGTTGATTTAGATGAATGCTTGGATTCACTGTGACGCTAAAAATAAAATCCTTCTTACATCAGCTTTCTACCAGACACCTGAAGATTTTGTGTCACCTTGGAAGAAAAAAACAAATCCGTCTGAAATGTTACCCCAGATCATGCTGCTGCCACCACCATGTTTCACAGTGAGTATGACGTTCTTGTGGTCATGTTCAGTGTTGTATTTGTGATAAACCTACCTTCTGGAAGTGGGGCCCAAACTTTACATTTGTTTTCATCAGACCATACACAACACGTGTTCACCAGGCTTTTGAAGATTCAGAAAAGGTTTCTGACCTGGCTGCAGCCCGACCCCTTAGACCAGGTATATGGGGATAACATGAGATTTGGGATATTTACAAAAGATCCAGCTCATGGCAAAAATGAATACAGCTCCTTTAATTATCATTATTACAGTCACTGAGCTGCTGTGCCTGTAATAATGATAATTCATTTTATTCATAATGTACTTCACATTTACAGAAAATCTCAAAGTACAATACAGTTATAAAAGCAATAATTTACAATGATAAAGGAACATTAAAACAGATAAAAGTAGGGATACAAAGAAAAAGAAAAATAGGACAAGGTAATTAGAGCTCATTAAAAACATTGGGTAAGAATGAAGGTTTTCAAGACTTAAAAGGGCACTCAGTCAGTGGAGACGGCTTTTCAGGGTGTGCACACTTATGCAACCAGTCTATTGGTCCTTTGTTTTTGTTTTTTTCAGATTAATTGTAGAAGATGCGACACGCGTTATGTACACTTAAGAGCCACCGAAAGACTAGTTTGTGTCCCTGCAGAATAAAGGTGCATTCACGCCAAGCGCGAATAAGGCAACTATCGCGTTGACCACCTGCCACTGGTCGCTAGACATTTTGCCTCTCTCTCGCAAACAGTCTGCAGTAATTATGTGCTGACAATGCAGCCGATTTCCCCCCTGCTCCCTTCACAAATAAGAGGAGAGTATCTGCTTGCTGGCGGTTCCTCTCGTCCGTTTAACTCACCAGGAGGGAGATGGATTTTAAAGTGGAAAGCCGGACCAGGGGTTTCGGTGTCCCTGGTTTCACCAGAGACGCACCGGGTTCGGCGAGTACCTCCATCTGTCCAGGACCCAGTATGGGGAGCTGCTGCCCCGCATCAGGGGACCGATCAACCTTTGGGACGTGAACGAACGACCGGCGTCTTTGGGGAATAAATCCATCATTGCTCAATAGAAATATAGCCTAATTGTGCTATCTAAATGTGTAACATTTAAAAAAAAACATTTTCATGTTTAAATAAATGCACAAGGAGCACCCTTAACACAAAGCGACAGAAAAGTTCGCTCTATTCGTCCAATTCCTACCGTTCCCAACGCTCAAAATGCATCGTTCGCATCGCCAACCGTTGATTCGCTCCAGTCGCCTTGTTCGTGTCCATAGTACTGATTTTCCTTGCTAGTCTCAGTTATGCATTCATTTTCATTTCACTGTGAAACTGAAGGAATTGAAAGCAAGTCAGTGGGTACGTTTAGCATGAGAAGTTTATTTGCTTGCAAAGTGAATGTTTTTACCAAAGCAGGAGGAGAGGGAAAACAATGCTGTTGAATCTTCACTGAAACACAGCCGAGACAAGAAATTGAAGTTTTATCTCAAATAGTTTCAGGAATGTTGCATGGTGGGAAGGTAAGTGCTTCTGCCATATAGTCACACTGAGACAGCTGCTCCTAAAGCCATCAGGATGCATGATCAGATCAAACAGACATTCAGGAGACGAAAGTCCCGACAGTTAAACCACCTGGGGACGGCCAACTCTTCGTAGGTTAATCTTAATACATTAAAAGTCGTTTAAACCAATACTCCCCCTCCAAAGAAACAAAGCTGAATGGTTGTACAAACTGGACATTGGAACTTCTCAATATGCCTTTATTTGAACAGCATAGAGCAGACTCATTGCTAACACACATGATCCCGAAAGTTACACAGAAATAACTTAATAGAAAATGACCTGTACAAGCACACAATACATTAGAAAGAGATCAGGCCTACGTCTACTAGGACACTTTGTAAATAAATGGGATTACACATTTCAGAGCAAATATAGATTGAATTAGTTCTTAGCTGGGATTTCTTCACCCTAATCCTTTAGTTTGTCATGTCCGAGTGTACACTGGAATAGGATACTTTCAATCATACTCGTTAACAAAACAGGCCACATAAAAAACAGAAAGCACTGAATAGTGGAAGAAAAATAAACATCATGCTTTACTAGGGGGGGACACGAATTATCCTTTGTCTGTAATACCATGTAACTCATTTATAATGTAAAAATAATGAGAAAAAAAATCCCCTGAGGCCACGCCCACCAGTATCTGCATCTAGAGTCCAATAATAGGGTAATACACAGATCAACTTAAAACTTTTGCAATAGATTGCGGATTTTATCCCTGAACAGAGGAGCAGAGCTGGGGAAAACGATTCTGGTGGCAATAGAGGCTGAGTTCAGTTAATCCAGTTACAATCAGAGAGAGACATTCAATCCTTCGGTTACATTTTTAGAAAGGTTTTTTTTTTTTTTAGAGCAAATAATGGGACTGTGTGGAGTTACAAAAGAGCTTACGTTCCAAAATTCATGGGATCATAAGGAGATCAACAAGTGGAAGTTGTTCCGTTAAACACACTCCAAGGAGAAAGAAGCTTTTCAAGCACATGTACCAAACTGGGAGTCTATGAGGTGAGCGCCAACACTGATTTAAAAATGCATCAGAACAAAGAGGGAAAATTCAAGTTCTGCAGAAAAATTTATCAAATAGTACAACCTAGGCATGGGCTGGATACCAGCAGCAAAGTCCACCAAGGCTTTAAAAACCAAAGGTTCTCCTGAATGCCGTTCTTAACAGTTTGAAGCCCTTTAATTTAGATGCTTGGGAGTCTGCTGGAGTAGCAACAGTTCGTTTTGGCCGTAAAGAGCTTTGAGTTATAGTCTGCATCCCCTCCCCCACATGTTGCTATGCACTGCGGGTCAGCCGGTTTAAAGAAGGCTCTTACACTTTTTCCTCGCTTAAAAGAAAGCCAAATTCTGAACTCCAAGTTTAGTGGGCTTTTATTTGCTGATTCTCTGATTTCTTGGTTTTGAAATCAGATGAACAAGAAATTCCTTTAATAGATATTAATTAACCTGTAATAATATATTACTTTATCTAGCAGCAGTGGGAACAATTGTTGCTTTTCTATTTTAAATAAAAGCATCCAATCATGGTATACATTTGTATGCCATGGAGTATTTTGCATTACTTTAATACTGTGAGAATCTGATACTGGCCCATGCCTAGTAGAGCCCACAATATTCCACCCCCTGCCAAAAAACAAAACAAAAAAACCCCCACCTGGAACTTTACTGTAAAACTATAAAACTTTACTGTAACTAGCTGAAACTCCCAGCTGAAAAAGCTTGATATAAACACAGCGCTGCCTGGTTTGAGGCCTGCAGTTCCCCAATTGTTTATCTCCCTCCCCCATAATTCCTGCAGTCGTCAACTCTGCAAACTGGACGACGGCTGAGGACCCACACACGAGAAGGAAGTTAACGCACATCTACCACTGACACCTACTGCCGAGTCACTCTTACCCATCACATAGACCATAATCAACATGTTGAGACAATAGTAATGCCAACAGTCATTAGTCAGAAACAACAAAAAAGAAAGTACACCACCATCAATGCACAATTACACATCAGGTGTACTGACTGGATCTGATGCAACACTGAAGCCTGTAAGGTTTCAAAGGGACCTCTCAGCACACTTGCATACCACACTACACACGCTTCCTGTTTGTTTCTGAATCAAACGAGTGCCTGCAAGCGAAGAACAAGGACAGAACTCAGGAAGACCCGGTTCAGACCACCCATGGCAAAGAGACGCTCTGCCTCGGGGCAGCCGTTAGTACGGCAGCAGTGTTATTGCTACGTTAAGGAGAAAAGGAACAGTTGGTGCATACATGGGTTCACACAGTCTTCTCCACGTTTTGAGGACGCTGCGTGAATAAAAAAAAAAAAAAAAAAAAAAAAGTATGGTGGCTGAAATTCCAGGCAGTGAAGTCAGCGCACCAGTTATGCACCGTTGTCATGGCTTTCTCCAAATTCACAGCAGCAATGATGGAACAACCTTTGAATCTCTAATAATCAACATGGAGTTATCCAAATAGTGTACAAAGGCAGATTTGTGCAAATCTGTTTCTCTTAAAATGTTCAGTTCTCTCTGAAACTTAAAATAGTTCAATATCGATTAAACCAATCAGAACCAATTTCCCATCTGAACTTCATTATCTAGTTTTTACCCACAGCATAAATTAGGCTTTTTGACTTGGTAGTAAATTACTAAATCTAATTTCGTACATCACTTAATGAAATTGCAGCCAGATTATGAAAAGGCGAATTGACTGATCCTCAGACCAAATTTCATCCTTTAGATTATAAAAAGCCACACTCTCAGACTTGTGCTGCATTTGGAAGTCAGAGACTTTCCAGATTCCCATTTAGAAACACAAGAATTCCCCCTGAAGTCACAATTCCGATTTACAAAGTTGGAGGTATTCAACAGCTCCAGGATCAGTAACTAATATTGTTGCTGTGCATATAAAACGTAGCGGACATTGCAGGGATAAACTTTCTGTATTCCATTAAACCATTGGCACACCGCTCTCTGTAATATCTGCATGTGAACATGTTCCTTATAATCCTGATAATAGTCAAAACCTCAACAAATAGCCAATCCCACAGGTTTTCCTGACTTGCAACTAAGAGGCGTCTAAACTAGGTCATGGCGTCATTTCCGGGTCCGAGCTCCCAACTCGGAGACAAACTGGATGCAGCAATAATGCCAAATATTTTAAAGAGTCAATAAACTTGGTTAATCCCTCAGTTTCACAATGGCTGACAAGATATGTGACATTGATCAACATTAAATCAGCACATCCCATCCTGGAAGCCAAAAGCCTCTACCCTCTCTGTGAAATTTCAGTTCATCTTATCTGATGAGGCTTTAGCAGGAAATTACAGCCCTGCAAATGTTAATGGAAGAGGAGTAATAGTAGCACCAACAAAACTTAAGACTTTTAGCAGTTTTACTATAAATAGTGCAGATTTGTCCTAACTGAGGAAAAAAAGATCTCCTGCACACAGAGGAACAGTCAAAGTGACGGAGCTGTGCATTGCGTGGCAAAGATCACGTCATTAGTAAGACCTGTGAAGAAGCTGCCAATGGTGTTAAAGCTCTGCCTCGCCATGAGCTGGTGTGGAATGATTCAGCAAACCGAAATAAAAACAGAAATGGAAAACACAGAAGTTCATGACCCGTGACATCACCAGCCACACTGCAAAAGATTTTTTAAATTAACTATTTACATCGTCTATACATCTATGGAAACATGCACTTCATACATTCAGAGTACCGCCAAAGATGTGACCCTGCTTTCAAGCTAGCTACCGGGTTTGAAGGGTTTCTTTCAAATAAAACAAGAACACCGTTTGTACAACATGTTAGCATACTGTCATGAACACAAAGCCATCCAGAGTACCAGTTAAACCAGTCAGAAAATAAGTTACTTCAACAGGATTTTCAGCTTCCTATCTGCAGGAGTCGCTAAAGTCGCAGGAAGGTGCCTGCAAATGAGGCACACAATATGGGACATCTCAATATAATCCTCCTGTTTGGGTATTTAGGTCGGCGAAGCTGCAGCACATCAACGTGTAATCTGGGATGCACCTTATGGAGAGCAGAGGGGCTGAAAGTGCATCAGCAGAAAGTAGTTAACAGGGTATAATGTTTAGTTATGCAGCGATAAAACTGAACTTGAACTGGAACATCTCCAGCTTTGGAAAATCTAATCCAATCAAGCTGTATATTGACTGATGTCAGTTTTAGCTGGTTTCAGACTCATTTTCAGGACTTCCAGTAAATTTGCTTGAATCAGTTGTGTAGATTTTGTCTGAAGAAAGTTTTCTGTGTGCACAAAGCATCTTTGAAAGTCATAGTCAACTAATTTTCCAACCTTAAACTAAATATTTCTTTTTAGCTCATGATATAGTTCCTCCTGAGTAACCTGGTCTAGATGTTTGCTTTTAATTATTGGCATGAAGGATTTAGGTTTTATAGAACAGCTCTGAGATTTAGCGATTATAAAAAGTGGAAACAACAAAAAAATATTAGCAGAAATGTTCATCATGTCCCGATGAGCAAATAAAAAACTAAAAAAGAAGGAAAACCCTAAACGGACCTCTCTGGAGAGCTTTTTTCCCCCTCATGTGGAATGCTGCTGCAGCGCTGCCTGTCAGCTTACCGGTGATGATGTAACACGCGAGTGTGTGTGAGCGGTCATTTGTGATCAAGTCTTTGCTTCACACACACAGAAACTCCTACGAGTTGGAAGAGCAGGGAGGTTTAACCGAGCTTGGTGATCTGTAGATCTCCTTGTATCCGTACTGTGTCGATAGAGGGCAAGGATTTTACTTTGTGATAAAAGTCAAAGAGCTGGTGTCCGTCCACGAATATCCGGAAGCGCTGGTGCTCGCAGTGGATCTCAATCTGCAGCAAAGGAAGAAAGAAAAAAAAAAAGAATGAAAAATGAATATCTCAGATTTTGAAGAAAGAAAAATTATTCAAGCTATATTTTTGGAAATTTAGTTTTAGGCTAAAAGAAAGACAACTAATGGTGAAATGATTTTCTACCAAGTTTAGTCAGACATCTTACTCAAAAAGGCACATATCGTGTCTTCCTTTAAACTATGGAGTTAGATAGTTGTCAAAAAGATGTGTGCATGATTCTAATTGGTATTCATATATGTAGGTCAATACAAAATTCTGCTTCTAGCCAGTCCTTAAAATTGTATTATGCCGGTTTGTTCACAATCTTCAACCGTACCGCCATAGTTATACTACCGTCAAAGTATAAGCCCAGTAGACATTCCCATGGCTTCCCAGTCAGTTAGCGCACAGTGACTTACTGATGCTTTTTAAATAAACTTTCCCAATATGTCACGTCACAACCATAAACTTCAATGTGTTTTATTACAATGGTAGGTAATATACCAACACAAAGTAGTGCATATTTGTGAAGTGAAAGGAAAATTATACATGTTTTTTAATCTTTGTACAATTGAGACAGAAAAATGTGATGTGCATTTGTATTGGAGCATTAAAAAAAGATAATAAAAAAAAAGAACTGCCCATTACACAGCATTTACTTGTGTGTAATTAAGTTTCATTATAAATTCAATTAAGTGCTTTGAACAAACAAAAAAAAGAGCTTAAGGGCCCTGATCTACCTTTCAGCAAGACAGCAGCCCTGGACATACAGCCAGAGGTCTGATGGAATGGTTTAGATTAAAGCATGTTAAAGCTTTGCAATGTCCTTGTTGAAGCACAGACCCAAATTTAATGGGAATGTGTGGCTAAACTTAAAGTGTAACTCACTCCAATGTAAATACGCAACTCGCCCCCAGAGACATTTTAAAAAATGCCACCAAAGTGGGAAGTTCCAAGAAATGCAGCTAAGAATGGGGATGAGTGGTGGGGGTTAAGCAGGGCTCGGGGCTGCATTTAGGAGATTGGAGTGATGAAACATGGAGTGACCAGGCCAACATCTGGTGGTTTTGCCACAGATCGGTCTTTTGAGGTGGAGGATATTTCATCCCTTTCGTCACTGGAGTTTGAGGGAGGCTTTGGAGACCAGTGGGGCTGAGCTTCAGCGCGGACTCAGCCATACCCGAAGCCAGCGCTCCCGAGGCAATGGAGGACAGAATGAGTGCAGCTTCTGAGCGGTAAAGTGACATTACCAGCATCACTGCTGATATGGGTTAAGGTTCAAAGCAGTAACCCGTAATAAACACTGTCGATCAATGCTCCAAATGCTCGCAATTCCAACTCCTTAGTCTGAGCCGCCACGGGAGCGACGGGGCATATGTGTCTGACTGAGATGCTTTTATTCCCGAACGCAGGGCTCTGGTGACAAAAGCATGTACCCTTCGAACACATACAAAAATTCAACTGCAATAGCCACCATTCAACTCTTAGAGGGCAGCACTAAGACCGTTTTGAGACAAATACGATTGTGGACAGTCTTTAAGAGATATTCCATATGCTTATATGTCTGACTATGTTTTTGCAGCAAAGAAACACGTTTTTAGAAAAGTAGTTCAACAGTTCTCTTTCTAGCTTTTTACCCCTCAGTCAGGTATTCAGTGTAATTTTTCCCTTTCAGGCTCTAACTGAGACAGGGTTTTTTTGGACCAAAATTGGCCTTTTTTTTCCCCCCTCCACTTGTTCAGTTTGTTCAAAGACCCAAGAGATGCGTCACAAATGCAGAAAGTGCAGTTGTGACCAAATACAGCAACAAATACACGAACCATACAAGGTTCACACACACTGGTAAACATCCTTGCTCTGCTTAGACCAAAGGAAACCTGCCCTGTCGATGATAGGGCTGTGTCCATAACGGGATCAGAAGAAATGAGCCACGTCATTGTGAAAACCACAGCACATCATGCGTCTATCCACATGCCTCCAGTTTGTTTCAAACAAGCAGCACGCCAGCTGTAATCTCCAGTCTCTAGGTACTGACCGCGCTCCGACCACAAGCAACGATGCCTAATCAGAGAGATGGCAGCGAGTAGCTGCAAACAGAAATCATGTCTACATGCATTTTGTAAAGAGAAGACCTGAAAATATTAATGCAGCCGCTCAGGAGAACGTTAAGCTGTTTAGGACAAACAGCTTATTTTTAGCTGATTGGGATGCAACATTCAGAACTTATTAGAGCGTAAAATAATGTGAATGAGCCAGCAGGTCCTGATCTCTTGTAGTTTGTGATGAGTCACAGCTGTTCACCCAGAGATTCCTCCCTCCCAGCAGCGTTCACGCTTTATGTGAACAGCTGATGCTATTTTATCAACACACCACTGCACACATGCAGGCTGTTTTAGCATTAAACACATACGGTGCGCCACAGTTCATCTACTGATTTTTATCCCCAGTTTTAATGCAGCAGGAACAGGAATATGTCTCATAATTTAAAGAGCAAAGAAGCACCGATCAGAGATTGCCTGGCTGATGTCCGGTCACTGATTTTCAGAAATTTTACCTGTGATAGAAATGACAAATTTTAGCCAATATAGCTGATTCAGCTGTCTTTAGCATCGTATGTTAACAGAATTAGTGCAGTTAGCCTTGCTAACATAAGTCTATGTTTACGCCCTGTTAAGTCAGGAGGCCCGGGCTAACCAGGAATTTCCTAACTACTGCCAACACTTCTTCATCCAGCCTCTTCTGTCACAGATACGACTGGACGATTTAAAACAGAGAAACTCTGCTGTAATACATCCTCCATCCTATTACCTGCTGAAACTTAAATCACAGTTGTGGCAGCTGGAATATAAAGTCCAAAACTCCAAATGTCTCCAAGCAGAAAATACATCTTCCTTTCTAGAAGTTTTCAACAGTCTTCCTCTTTCCTCACATTTTTAAACACCTCACGGACACAGAAAACAACTAAAAAGGAGGCTTCTTCCTTCACTAACAACTTCCACACTGAAGAGGGTGGTTATCACAACCTGTTCGCGCTTATGAATGGTGCATTCAGTGGCCTTAAAAAAAATGTCAGACTTTTAGTTTCCAAAGTCAGAAACTTGGTGTGTTGAACTACTGAATACAGTACTACTGTGTTGAAAGTGTCTGGAAACTCCCAAATCTTATATACGTATTCCCCACAAGCCACTCCTAGCCTTTTTATAAATGTATATTAAAGGGGAGAGGATGAGATGTAGTAAGTTACAATATTTGAAAAATAAATAATTTTTTTTAACTCTAACTCCCTCACCTGGCTCAACCCCTCCATCCCACTATTTATGTCTTCAGCACAATAAGCTCCTAAAATTCTGTTCTGTTTTTTGGTGTTTAACCCCACAATTATGACTCTTCCCCCCAACCTCCCTCCACCCCCCCCCCCCCCCCCCACCCCCCATCCTGGCCACTCCCCTAACAGGTCTCTGGGAGTACCTCTCCTTATGTCGAGACAGTAGTGCCAAACAGAGCACTTACCCTAAAGGGCTGGTCTGGGATGAAAGGAAAGTAAGCAGTGGATGCCTCCTCCTCCGTCCATTTTCCGGAGACGCGGGCGCAGCGCAGAAACTGGCGGTCGCTGAAGCGAGCGGTGAGTTTTAGGGCCACGTCAAACGGCAGCGCCTCCTTTTCTGAATCTCGCCCGCAGGTCAGGCTAACGTCGAAGCTGAGGAGACAAACAAGTTTGAGTTGGACAGGATGCTCAACAGGGAACCAGATGTTGAAAGTGGATCCAGAACTGGACAATTATGTTGGCACCTCCACTAAAGGTGTCAAAAAAAAAAGCCTAAAAATGTATTTATCTTTTAATCTTTCTAGATCATCCAGAGTCCTCTCTTCTCTCCAGCTCACCCCACAGGTTTTCTAAACGATTCAAGTCTGAGATGTTGGTCCAAGAAGATCGATTTTTTTTGTCTTGTGTAGCGTTCTGTGTCGAGTTGGCCATTATATTTTTGATCAGTATCCTGCTGAAAGACCCGGTTGATAATCTTTTTTCAGTTTACTGGTAGAGGCTTTATTTAAAATGTCCTGGTACTTAAAAAAAGGGTCTATGCCATGCACTCTAACAAAGTTCGTTGAAGGAAGGAACTTTCCCGCACCATCACAGATCCTCCACCGTACTTAACAACGGACACAAGGTACTTTTCCATAGATCATCCTTCGTTTCACATCAAACCCACACAAACTTTATTTTCATTTCCTTGCATCATGCACTGAATGAGATTAGGCCACTCCAATAAAAGATTAATTTATGGAAAGGATTTTTACTCATCTTTCCCAGTGGGGGCAATAAATGTGTCCACGTCTGTTGCTAATCTGGGATGAGACATATGAATAATTCTGCTGTTGCTGTGTAAGAATAAAATGTGTGTGTGTGTGTGTGTGTGTGTGTGTGTGTGTGTGTGTGTGTGTGTGTGTGTGTGTGTGTGTGTGTGTGTGTGTGTGTTAATTATGTATAATCCCTGATGCTACAGTTTCTGTTTATCCTTCCTCCCCTCCAGCTGTGCAGATCATGCATATTCTAGCCTCTCATCCTTGCAGTAAAACTTTCCAAGAGGCAACAAAGAGGGCCTGTTAAAGCAGCTCTTGTTTTTCACATGAACTTTTAACTTTTTGAATCTCCTGCCAGCAGCAGCAGCAGCCTCTGAACAAGATGAGGTCATAAGCAGATTTTTTCCCCCCCAGATTCAGCACAAGTCTCCATAAAAAGCTAAGGACACACCCAAACAAATCTGCCTCACTGGGGCTTCTTATTCCTCATATTTTCCCCTCCATTTCCTGTCCTCCCTGCTGGTGAGGGAACGCCCTGCCTCTGCATATTTAAAGCGCCACTGCCCACGCCTGATGAGGTGGCTTTGCAAGTTTGACAAAGTAAAAAGAAAAGGATCTTATCTAGGGATCAGTCAGTGCGCACAGACTTGAATTAGAATGCCATATAGGTCCAGAGATAAGGCTGAGCTGAGGACGCAGCCATGCACTGCTTTGTGAGGCCTTATCTCACCTGTGTGGCTCCAGGTCGACGATGCCCATCACTATGATCTTCTTCCCTGGCCGCATTCCGCCGCGGATGCGGCCGCTGAATGGCACCGTCTGTGCGCAAAAACAAATAAACCGATCAATCATACACTGGCATGACGATGCCAATGCTCAAAGCCAGCCTCAAACAATGATACCGGGGGACATTTCTTACCAGCAGACGGGATAAATCCTCCTTGTCGGGTGAGATCAGACCGGGGTTCCCCAGCGAGTCGTTCAGCGTGGGATCCTCGTCCACGTTCATGTTCTTGGAGAGATAACAGAACACAGATCAGGAGCCTAAAACCGGGCAGGACTGGGGTCAGAGACCCACCATGAGGCTGGAGGCCTGTGATCAATAATTCAGATTGTTGTAGCCTCGCATGCGGTTCGCAGCAATGACGATGTGCCAGGTTTACCGGAGCCACTGTAGGTCAGTGAGCTCGTTCTATGCAACAACCTCCTGTTTGAGCGCCGTGCGTTCTAAAAGCACACATCCAGAGCTCCAGCTGAGCAGCCAGGCTGATTGCATGCCACCACAGCCAGATTGGATCTCCCCGTTTCCTCCCCGGCCCACAGATGGGTGATGGTTGGATGAAAGATGAGTCCCTTTGCGCTCTGGCCGCTCAGCGCCCCACGGTTACAACAATCGCTGTCCAGATAACGGTGCGCAACAACAACCAACCCCCACCCAATGCGCGCATGAACGCACTCCCATCCACCCCCGGTTTCGATTACTGATGTGGCTTTGAAAATACTCACTATTCCGTCCTTTTCTGCTGCCTGCACCGCCATCTTGAGCCGAAGAGCACAGGATGGGAGCCTGCCGCGGCGTGGGGAGCGTGGCGTGTCAGCGTCGTGGGACTTGCCTCAGGAGGATTTCCCAGTTTCTGCGTCCCTCCGACGTCTGCTCCGGCCTCACGCAGGGAGGGAGAAAGACCGCAGCCGCCTAGCAGGACATCTCCCCTGCTTTACTGTCTGCCCCTAATGGGTGGATGTATGTGCTGACGTATGCTTTATAATAATTAGAGAGCAAAGCTTTAATCCCCGTCTGTTGGAGAGGGCTAATCATCGGACAGATCTTCCCCAAGCCTTCAGCCAATTAGGCGACGCGCTCTTTGGGCTGTTTTCGGTTTTGGCAGCAGGCTGGAGCTACAGTCCTGCGGGTTGTATCATTTTATGAGCATCACGCGCGGTCTGGATGTGGCACGGAGTGGGAGTGCACTTAATTTAAATGTCCGAACACTGCTGCGCGCATCAGATCAACAAGCTGCGCAAAATGTGATCAAAATGCGCAAATGTGTGCACACAGGAAAAGCTTCCCACTAAGTAAAGCAAACAAAAATTCGTGGACTTTTTCTCCTTCCCAGCCTTGACCAATAAAACGTGCTCTGGTTTCTCTCTGACTGGTTTTGTTTGATTGAGCCACTCTGCCCCGCTGTGGACGTTTAGAGACATTACAACACTTCAGCCCACCTCTGATAAGAAATGATGCACCAATGAATTCGTAAAAAAATCAATATACACTTTATTATTCTTAAGGGGAAATTTGTTTTGCAGCCAGCAGAGAAACAAATGCAAAGAAGGATAAACAATACAAACATCCCAACATTCAGGATAGAAACAAAAGCTCCTACAGTTTCTGTTTGCCTGATCGGGTCACATTATTGAGGAGGCCGGTGCTGAAGGGGTCAAATGAACATTTGTACCTTTTCTATACTTCAGTGCTGTGTGTCTGAGACCAGATGGCAGCAGCATGTTGTTCCGATGAAGACGATGACTTTAAGGCTTCCTGGTGATTCTGGCTCAGCATGTGGGAGCTCTTGAGATTTGGACCTTACGATTTTGCTGCACATTTTTACATTGCCGTTTAATCTGTGCTTATTTTTTTAAGGTAAAGAAGTTTAAACCGGTGTATAAAGGAAACTGTTTAAACCGATTCAATAAAAGAGGAGTAAAAACACATTTTCATACATTAAAGCTTCTCAGTTTATGATAAAAATGAATGAACTTTAGCACAGGCTGGATACATAAGATCGAATGTCTGTCAGTACTTTTACTGAGGTATTTGTGGATCCATTCAATACCGTAGAATATTATTGCAACGTTAATTTAGTCCAGCAGCTGAATTCACTAAGTGAAACATTTTATATAGATTAATTACATTTAGGTTGATGTTTTAAAGCTTTTATTTCTGTCAATTGTGCTGTTATTCTGTTTAAAGCTAATTAAAACAGCACATTTAAGAAGATTAAAATCAGACCAACAGTAAAAACTAATACAGAGATATGAGGTTAATGAAATGTATGTTTAATATCTGCTTAAAGGTTATTATTTTAAACATATTTTTAATCTGACAAACAAGCCTCACCAGAACACATATTCTAATTTATTAAATATGACTGAATAATGTGGCAGAAAACTATCCTCAGATCTTTACAGGTCCAGTGTAATCTGGCACAGCTCTTCCCCTCTACTTTTCCTTTCATTCAATCCCTGTGATATTATCATTCATATTATGCCATGTTTACATTTGGTCATATTTTTATTTGAACAGAAACCTTATTGTGATTCAGTCAGACTTTCAGAATGTTCCAAATCGTTTCCTGCATATTTTTCACATCTGCAACCAATATGGAGGTCCAAAACTGTCACATTTCAACAAAACAATTCAATTGGTCACTATTAAATCAATATTTAAAACAAAGATATAGATGATTTGTTGAATCAATAGCAATGTAATGTGGTGGAAATACAAATACTGCTAATATTGTTTCAATGTTTTCAATTGATTCACGGTTGGATGCTGCAGCACACCATGAACATATTTTATTATCAGTGAACCTGCTAGAATTAGAGGACAGGGATAGGCTTGCTGTGGTCAGCTTAATTAGCCCAAAGCTGTGCAGGTTAACCAATCAGATGTTAGATCTGGGTACCTGACGAGCTGCACTAACAGTCTGAATTATTTTACTGTGCACTACAGCATAGGAGCCACAATAAAGAAAGGCTGAAATAGTTACACTTTAAAATAGTTCTGCACAAACTTATTTAAATTTTTTCAAAGGCATTTATTTCCAGTTTAGTTTTATTCAGGAAATGTAGAAATAATTAACTTTTAATTTATTAAAAAAATAGATTTTTTCCCCCATGGTTTTCATGTCTTTGTGGTTTAGAGGCTTTCATCTACTCCTGTTTTTCATTACCGCATACACACAATCAAAATGTTCTCATACCTAGGAAAAAAGCCATTATGATTAAAGCAAATTTATTAAACGTGGAGAAAATGACATAATAACAAGATCACTGCTGCCACAGTTATTGTCGCTCTCAACTACCTCCTTAAGTTGACTTAGACTTTACTGTCATTACACTATGTGCACGATGTACATTTGAGGGAGATTTCGTTGCAAGGCTCAGAGTAAAGACAGAATACAAAAGAGAAACATTATAAATCTATGTATGTGCCATAAAGTATAAAATAAAAAATATAAAAGAAACAAACTAATTAAAAATATTGTGTCAAATGTAGCAACAAACAAAAAAGGTATTTTATATGTACAGAAAAGTTATGTGTAAGACAATGAGTTGAGCAAGTTTTTGTAGCAGCAGAATGCATTGCAACAATAAACAGACCATGTCAGACCAAGGTGCAGATAGTACAGTTACTCAGTGCCATAGATAAATACATGCAAAGGAAGCACTTTTTATTCATACTTTACTTTTTTAAATTGGTGAGATCTTCTAGGAGCCTCTGATCAGTAATAAAGCGTATTTATACCCAGGACATAAACAGCCTCTGTGTCCTGTTACGGAAGTGTTATATCCCTGTGGATACAGAAACCCTTTACACGAACCCGCTGGGCCCCAGGCGGGGAAATAAATTTATCTCACCACCAAACACATCGATAAGGATCATATGGGAGGCAACTTTAAAAGCTTATTGAAAAGCGTATTGTTAAAGAAATGCAGGAAGGAAGTTACTTACCAACCTGATGTACGCCCAGTGACCGCTGGAGATAAGCATCAGCCCTAAGCTCAGATCCTGCACGGATAAACAACGGATGGATGTCTCCCATGTGGAGTTTGCTGAACCCCCATGTAACTTTGCTGTGACTGTGTGCTTTGGTCAGGTGAGGTTAAAACTCAGCTTTCTGGCAACAAATCAGCCAGGACTGGCAAGAAGCAAAGAACTTTTCTGTGGAGAAACTGTTCATGCCCATAGTTAGTACAGTGAAGGATCTATGATGCTGTGGGCCTGTTTCTCTTACAGAGGCCATTGAAACCTTATTAGAATGCAAGCCATTACAAATTCTTTGTAATACCAGGGGACAATAAAAAAATTCTGGTAGACTCTACCAGAAAACAGAAAAATATGCCATCACTGATAGGATAATGATCCAAAACATATAACCAAGTCAACACAGAAATGGTACACCAGACACAAAATCTGGAGCCGTATTAGTTATCAGACATAAATCCTGTAGAAGACCTGTGGGGTAAGCTAAAGAGAAGAGCTAATAGAGATTGTGGGAAAATGAATGGCCATGGAGCTCCCTCTGTATGGCCAAAGCTTGTGAAACCTTATAGATGGAGACTGAGAGCTGTCTTGTTGGCAGAAAAAGGAGTTGTTCAAAGTATTTACTGTAGCGATACTGGTAATTCAACTTCTTTTGTTAAAAATATTTCTTACCATGCAGCTTTCAAATTTGTGAAAGTTTTGATATTTCAATCTGAGTTCATGCTGCTGCAGTAAAAGAGCCTCATATTCACCTGAGCCTTCTGTCAGGCCTTTGTTCTTCATGTTTGCTGTCCAAGTTCGATCACTGAACATCAATGAATGTCCAAATAGCCTTAGCAGCTCCAGGCCAAGCTTTTTAAACTGCAGAACTAAGGATACTCTTCCTTCTAAAAGTAACCCCCTCTCTACAAACCCCCCATCGGAGTATTTTCAGCATCCATCTACATCCTCATTCAGACACAGCACAAGGGGGGTGGGGGCGTGAGAGGGCTTCTGTGGGTGTCTGTGTGTGTGGGGAGGGGGGGGGGGTCCATGCACTAACTAGGAAAGTTGCAGTTTCTCTAAGTGGACAGAAAAAGAGTTTTTATTTTATTTTATGGACATTAGGATTAACACCAGCCATCACTTACAACTGCTTGTCCTTGCAGTGTCACTGGTTCCTGTGCATGCACATGCACGCGCACGCACGCACTCACACACTTCTTTCCAATACTTCCTGAGGACCTTACCTTGACTTCCATTCATTTTCAACTCTTTCTAATGGCCTAACCCTGAGCCTAAACCTAACCACTACCAGTACATACCTAACCCTAACCTAAATCTAATTAACAACTTAGTCCTAAACCTAACTACTAGCCCAAAAATTGAGGACCAAAAAAAGGTCCTCACGTTACATCAAAGTCCTCCCTCTGGTGTGAAAACTTGAAAAATACTGAGCTGCGAGTACAAGTACACACACACACACACACACACACACACACACACACACACACACACACACACACACACACACACACACACACACACACACGCACGCACACACCTAACAGACATTTTAATTTTAACTTTGGGAGGAGGCTGGATTCCCTCAGAGAACATATGGATAGAATAGAATATTTCATTTGTCATATTCAGAGATGTGCAGAAAGAACATGCAAACTCCATGTAGAAAGGGTTAGTTTAGTTTTGACAAGTCAGAATGATATTACCTTAATCTTAAATCAAAATTAATGATGTCAGTAATGTCACTGACATGTCACTGACAGTCGTAATGTCAGTGACATTACGACTAGTCAAAATGACATTACAAATATCTGTAATGGTAATTCCAGATAGTTAAACATACTGATCAAATGTTAAAACATCTTGTCATACTTCCAGAGCTATTGACATCAGTTTCTCCAAATTATCTCACCAAAAACTTTTAAACCAATAGCAGTACGGATTCGGAATTCAGTGCAAGACCACTGTTTAACCACAGGAGGGCGCCACACTGACAATTTTCGACACAAGCAGGATTTCAACAAATATTCACTAATTTGTTAAAAATAATGACCAGGATATGTGGACAATACTATAACACAACCATGTTATCAGTCTATTGGCAAAATATAGTTGCTTGGGGGTGATTTACCCTTTAAAGAGTTGTGCAGAGTGATTTGTACGTTAAAGAAAGATGTAGCGTTAATCGCTGCAGTGGCTCTTTTAATGACTTCATCTATACGGAAAACTGAAGTTAATAGATAAGCTATTAATCATTAACAGAAAAGCTTTTTTTCAGTAATTTTCCCCAAGTCATTGGAACATGTATGTCTGCAGCTTCTTTGATATAGAATCAGAATGGTGAAGTATTAAAAATGGCCATTTGTATGTATACAAAAAGAACCTTAAAGACCATAAAACAAATAGAAAGGTTTGCTGTATTATACCAACATTCTGTATTTAAAACGTCTCCAATAATTTGGATTTGAAAGAAGACCAGCAGTAAGGGCTTTATGAGCTATTTTCATCTGGCTGTCTGATCACTAGCAAGTTTAAGCAATAAATGCCTTGTTTCTTGTTGAAGAACATCTAGATGGGCAAAGACATGAGGAGGAACTTTAGTGTCCAATGCTGTGGATCAGTCTGGTAAGCGTTATAAGACTAACTGTATTGTGTGGAAAATTATTCCCAAGACGAAAACATCCAGCACAGTAAGCAGCTAACATCTTAAATTCTAAATTTATTGATTGCATTGTTTGGGAAATACTGAATAAGTTTGGCTTTTTTGTCCTTTAACAATGAAAAATAAATGCAGAGATGCTGGGCTATAACACACCGCAGCTAGTTTGGCAAGATCCCAACAAAAAAATATGCACAAACACCTGATGGCATCAGTTAAACCCGGCGGTGGTGGGCTGTCGATGTGGCCTTGTCCAGCTGCCACAGTACATGAGCACAGGACTTGCAACAGGGCAGTGATAGCAGTCAAAGTCCAAATGACACAGCAGGACACGCCAAACTGTTGCTAATCTGACTTTTACTTCTGTTAAGCTCTGTGCATTATGTTCTCACACATACAACCTTAAAAAGAGCATCTGTTTGCGACAATCAATGAGGAGTACACACACACAGGAAGAGATGGTTCTTGCTAAGTCAAAGTGTTGCGCTAACAAAGAAGGACTTGTGCATCCGGACAGAGAAACAAAGCATAGATATGTGAGCGTCGGAGCCCTCTGCCATGATAACCCCATGTGGATTTGTTTTGCTGCTGATTCAGCACATTTTACAGACACTGTATTAAAGGTGGTTGTGCTTCAAACCCATTTCCTGTGTGAAGAACAAGGGGTGGGTAGTATGGCCTTTGAGGAACAATATGTTAACATGTGTACGGTGACGTTTGAAGGGAAGCGCTTGTTTGTCTTCCACAGAAGACAAACAAGAAATTCCACAGACTCATTTGGTTATCTGACTGTTCCTTTAGGTCTGAAAGATCCTCGTGCTCCTCTCAGTTGAGTCATTGGAGTTATGTGCTTGGACATAGTCACTAATCAGAGGGTTGACATGTTGTCTTCATCATTCACACCTTTATTAGTCCTTACGATATTTGTAAGACAGTGACATTTCCTTTTTTTCTGGTAAAGGTTTTTGTCATGATCTGCAATTATTTGTGTTCTGTTCTCTTTGTCTCTGGTTATATTCTTGGTTTTTGTGCCTTCCTCAGCTCCCTGCCTTTTGCTGCCTTTTAACTATTCGGATATGTTCTGCATGTAAATAGCAGGGGAAAAAAGCCAGTTTTAGACTTGGTCACACATGGATGGTGGAGTCTGGGATTTGCTCTGGTGTCCAGGGCTCCAGTTTTGTTTCATTGCTCTGATGTAGAAGGTTCACTGATGTTTCTCAATGATTTTATTCCTGATTGTAGAATTCAAGCTCAATAAACTAGCATGCATACTTCACCTGTGTCTTAAACTCCTGTGTGAGGTAGCTGGCCTTTCTAGGTATCTTTCAGGGTAACTCCAGGAACAACAACTGATGTATTACCATGGGCAAAATAAGATGTATTTTAATAAATAAATATATTTAATTTTGAAAGCAGAAATTGCTCTTGTTGGGCAGCAAGCTGCCTCCCGAAAGTGTCTGCTGGGTCAGTTTGGCCATAGTGTTCTTCTATCATGGTTTTTAGGTGTTTGGCCCACATGCAGAACACAGTCGGGAGGCAGAGAGCAGTTTAAGATGTTTATTATACAGAGATGCAGAGACTAGGAAGAGCCACGACAGGCAAACGCCTGACAGAGACGCGAGACCGGGACCGATTTGCTCTGCGGGAGAGAGAACAGAGGATTAGGCTGTGCCGTGGAGATGGATATTTACGAGGTTTGTGGAGAGCTTACCGCCGAGTTCGGGAAATCTAGCCGGGGGGAATGGAGCCGAGAGTGGAGCAGAGAGAGGTAGAAAGTTACTCCAGTTGGAGGGGGAGGAAGAAATGAGGCACCTGAGGGTTGTTTCCAGTTCTTGATTCATTCTTTCAGTTTGACCATTTGTTTGATGATATCCAGATGTGATGGTGTAATGGCCACCAAGAGAATAACAGAAGTGCCTCCAGACTTGGGAGATGGACTGAGGGCCCCCGTCAGAAAGGATGTCCGTAGAGCTTGCGTGATCAGGTCCTCTATCTCCCAATGCAGGGTGCCGAAAGTGCAGGTTGGTGGCAGGATGGGAGCAGGTTCCTTGTCAGAGTCTTGGGGAGCGTAGAGGCGAGACAGGGCGTCAGGTATTTGATTATTCGATAGGAGATGGTTAACTTGAAGCGGGAGAAGAAGAGGGACCAGTGGGCTTGTCGGGGGTTGAGACGTTTGGCGGATTGGAGATAGGCTAGATTCTTATGGTCCGTCCAAATGATGACGGGCTGCTCGGACCCCTCTAACCAGTGTCGCCACTCTTCCAAGGCTAGTTTGATAGCTAGCAATTCCCTCATCTCCCACATCATAGTTCCACTCGTTTGGGGACAGCCGTTGGGAGAAGAAGGCGCAGGGATGGAGTTTCTGGTCTGCGTCAGAGAGCTGAGAGAGGATCGCACCCACCCCGGTGTCAGAGGCGTCAATCTCTAATGTGAACTGTTTTAAAGGGTCCGGATGCACAAGGATGGGTGCTTGGGAAAACCTATTTTTCAGTTCCTGAAACGCCGAACTGGCTTCTGTGTTCCAAATGAACGGGGTTTTAGGTGACGTGAGAGCATGTAGGGGGGCGGCGATCAGACTGTAACCTCTGATAAATCTCCGATAGAAATTGGCAAAACCAAGGAAGCGCTGAAGCTGCTTCCGTGTTTCGGGGACAGGCCACTCGAGGACTGCCTTTATCTTTTCGGGGTCTGACTGGACCCGCCCACCCTCTAAGATTAGGCCAAGGAAGGTTACTGAAGGCTTGTGAAATTCACACTTTTCAGCCTTTACAAATAATCAGTCTTCGAGGAGACGTTGGAGAATCAGACGCACATGCCGTTGGTGCTCGGCAAGGCTGCGGGAGTAGATCAGGATATCGTCTAGGTAGACAAACACGAATACTTTTAAAAATCCCGAAGGACATCATTAACTAAGGCCTGGAAAATGGACAGGGCATTGCACAGACCAAAGGGCATGAACAAATATTTGAAGTGCCCCAGGGGCTTCTTGAATGCCATCTTCCACTCATCCTCCCGGTGGATCCGAACTAGGTGGTAAGCGTTCCATAGGTCGAGCTTAGTGAAGACTACGGCGTTCTGGACCGGCTCGAGCGCAGACGAGAGGAGGGGAAGCGGATATTTATTCTTCACGGTTATCTGGTTTAACCCACGATAATCAATGCACGGACGAAGGGAGCCGTCCTTCTTCCCTACAAAGAAGAAGCCTGCGCCCAGCGGGGAGGAGGAAGGACAAATCAACCCAAAGGCGAGAAATTCATTTATATATTTTTCAAGAGCCTGATGCTAGGCCCGGGAGATATTATAAAGGCGGCTAGTGGGCAGCGGAGTGCCAGGCAACAGGTCGATAGCGCAATCATACGGGCGGTGAGGTGGTAAGGACTCGGCTTTGCTTTTACTAAACACCTGCTGTAGGTCATGATAAGGCTCGGGGACTAAGCTTATGTCCACGAGATCCTCACTTTTAACAGGTGGTCCCGGAGGATGACAGGCGGGAACAGCGGATTGTAAGCAGCGTGAGTGACAGGCTGGTGACGTAGGTAAGCTCGCAGTTGTGGGGGGCGAAAACTTAACTGGGTCTGCCGGCTACCCCACTACAGCCGACGCACCCGGTCTTTTGGTTGCTTGGGACAAGCGTTGATGAAGTGCTCTGGCGAAGTGCAATAGATACACTGCTTTGCGTTCATGATTTGCTGCCTCTCCTCCGGGGTCAGACGAACCCGCCCAATCTGCATAGGCTCCGGGGGAGAAGGTGGAGCAGCAACGGGCCAAGAAGAAACTCTCTTGAGGAGAGCAGGAGCCGGCTGACGCATAAATCTTTCCGGCCAACCGAGGACTCTAGTCCGTAAGTGGTTATCCAAACCACTTACGGACTAGAGGGAAATTAATTAATTAAGGGAGCTGGGTTCCTCAAGGCGGGCCAACTCGTCCTTCAGGGACTCATCTAGGGCCTGAAAAAACACTGTCTTCAGGGCGCGCGGCCTCCAGCCGGCGGCGGCGGCTAGAGTGCGAATTTCAATGGCAAAATCAGAGACGCGGTGACCGTGCTGTCGGAGACTGCTGGACTGGGTCGGACTCGGCCGAAAAAAATATTTTAAACTCTTGTATGAAATCATTAAAGGAGCAGCCAAAATGTCGGCAGTCGGGAAAGGGGGCCTCTGCCCATTTTAAAGCTCTCCCAGACAACCGGCGCAGGATAAACGAGATCCTAGCCTCGTCTTGGGCGTACGTTCACGGAGACTGATTGAAGACGAGCGAACACTGGAATAAAAACCCTCCACAATCCCTACTGTCACCAGAAAACTTCTCTGGGCTGGGAGAGGAAGTTTCTGGGAAAGGTGGGGGCGGCTCGGTCGGTGTAGGCTCGGTGGTAGGACTGGGTGACGCGGAAGAGGAAGGCTGAAGTGCGGCGCACAGCGTGTCAGACAGCTGACAGAACTGAGCTGTCAGACCCTGCAGCTGATCTTGAGAAGCTTGCACCGCTAAACCGAGAGCCTGAAGCTGCTCTTGTTGGGCAGCAAGCTGCCTACCGAAAGTGTCTGCTGGGTCAGTTTGGCCATAGTGTTCTTCTATAATGGTTTTTAGGTGTTTGGCCCACATGCAGAACACAGTCGGGAGGCAGAGAGCAGTTTAAAGTGTTTATTATACAGAGATGCAGAGACGAGGAAGAGCCACGACAGGCGAACGCCTGACAGAGACGCGAGACCGGGACCGATTTGCTATGCGGGAGAGAGAACAGAGGATTAGGCTGTGCCGTGGGGATGGATATGTGAGAGGTCTGTGGAAAGCTTACCGCCGAGTTCGGGAAACCTAGCCGGGGGGAGGGGAGGCTGGTGAGCGGGCTGAACACCAATGGCGGGAGCAGTGGTCAGTGAGCAGCTGGAGGAACCAAGGAGATCCAGTGATATCCTCATCCCGGCTTGGTAATACCAAGGGAGCCTGGATCTAGGCAGTGGGAGGACTTGGCTTGAGCACGAGGGAGAGCCTGGAGCGGGATCCAGGACGAAGAGAGCCAGGAGGCTGACCAGGGACGTCAGAGCATGCAAGAGCACTTGGAGTGTGATCCAGAGGCAACCTGAGAGACACAGGAGGGAGAAGATTAGCGCTGGAAACAGGTAAGCTGTCATGAGACAGTGGCCACTGAGGTGTACCACACAAGGTTAACACTCTGGCGTCCTCCAGCTGTCCGCTCACTGCCTAAATACTCCCAGCCACGGTGCTGAACGAGGCGCAGGTGCACACCAAGCTTACCTGCCAACTGCAATCACCTGCGGAGAGAGCGAGAGCGAGAGAGAGAGAGAGAGAGAGAGAGAGAGAGAGAAAAGACAGGACCGGCAGAAATCTGCACCGCACTGCCTGCTGAGTCCTGACAATTTTTGTACATCGATCAAGATCAGAGGTGTCCAATGTGTGGCTCAGGGATCATTTGCGGTCCTTGAAATGATTTTGTGTGGTCCCCGACCACAATTCAGGACTGGTACAAGTTTGGTCTGCCAACACAAGCAGTTGATCCAGATGTAATTAATTACTTTTCTCATTTCAGCGATCCCACTAAGTTACTTACAATGTAATGCGGCTTGTTACTACAACTCGTTCAAGAGATAAATTTATGTATAAATATGGGCTTCCGGGATGATTGTGAATTTTATTTTATTTTTTTGTCATGGGGCCCAAAATTCATAATGGCTACCCTGGTTAGAGGCATGTGGGATGTCGATTGGCCAAGGAAGCTTAAGCTGGGCAGGCCTTCACCAGGCACTGCGCACACAGACAGAGTAGACCAACAGCAAGAGACACACACGGCGACGCAAGGAACAAGGCAAACTAAATGTCCTTCTCACTTCTGAAAAGCATACTTCATCCACTGAATGCTTGAAGTTTATCCAATTCCTTCGCCGGTCCAGGTGTTCAGAAACCACAGATCTAATTGGTCCATG
The DNA here is from genome assembly GCA_037039145.1 of Fundulus diaphanus. NCBI lineage: Eukaryota > Metazoa > Chordata > Actinopteri > Cyprinodontiformes > Fundulidae > Fundulus > Fundulus diaphanus. The sequence goes on along the minus strand of CM073121.1, from coordinate 18,713,610 downwards.
GTCTTGCTAAGTAAATTGTTAAACATTTTAAATCTAGGACTTTTCTAAATTTCATTATTTGGTTGGGCCTTTTGGCATTCTGCTTTTTTTGCTTCGCCTCATGTCACGCAATGTAGCGCCGGAGAACTTACAGCTGTACTGCAAGTAATAAGAAACTGGAAGTGCCTCGGAACAAAGCAACAACTGAATTTACCTATCCTCATTTAGTCAAACCTTGTGTTCCACCTTTCAGTGTATTTCAGAACAGCTTCACAACTAAAGATTTAAAAACATTTACACATCTATTCCCTGGTTTTAGTTTCATAGTTTACACCAAATACACAGGACAAAAATAATAACATGAATATGGATTGTCCATTTTAGAGAGACAACATCTCTTTTACCAAGATCAAAACAAAATGCAGCTGAACATCAAAAAGAAAAGTTATATTTACAAACTCGTAACTTCCACCTCTGTCTTACTTGTTTTGCAGCTGCTATCAGTTTTGTACCAAGATGCCCTTTACTCATCTTCCATCCATCTTCCCGTCAGCTCTGACTAGTTTTCTTTTCCCCGCTAAAACATTATGCCCACTGCCTGATTCTGCCACTACCATGTATCACTGTGGGTAGATCCAAGGGTCTTGTATGCACTGTTAGTTTCCCTTCCAACATAATGCTTCGATGCAGGCCAAAAAGGTTAGTTTTGGTCTTATAGACTCGCATCGTTGCTGCCCCCTTTCCTTCAGCAAAACCTCCCTTCCTGATTCTATGAAGCTCAGCTTTGTGGAGTACACAGCTCATCATATGTGAACACGTTCTCCCAACTGAGCTGCGGAGCTCTGCAGCTCCTCCAGAGTTATCAAGAGCCTCTTGAGTGCTTTTCAGATTAATGCTGTTCTTGACCGACACGTCAGGTTAGATGGACAGGTCTTGGTGGGTTTGCAGTGGTGCCATGCTCTTTCTACTTTCAGATGATCGACCGAACATTTCCTAGTGAGGTGTTGCAATCTTGGGATGTTGTTTTGTAACACAACTTTCGCTTTAAATTTCCCCACAAAAGCATTGCTGACCTGCTGTGTTCCTTGGTCTTTAGTGATGCGGTTTGTTTACTAATGTTCTCTAAGAAACGTCTGAGGCCTTCACAGAGCAGCTGCATTTATACTGAGGTTAAATTATACACAGGTGGACTCTGTTTGCTAGGGGGCTGTCACTTTAAGATGCTGCTGGCCTTTTTTCCCCCCAAGAGTATCAAAATAAAGGGGGACTGAAAACAAATGCATACCACACTTTTCAGATTTTTATATCTAAAGCGTTTTGAAAATCGTGCATCTTTTCACTTCAAGGTCAAACTTATGTCCTACTTTTTGATGCACCAAAAAGAAAAACAAATTCCAGTTCAGAGTGGATATTTATGCCATGGCCTAAAGTCATTACCTACTCCCTTCTACTGTAATAATCGATTTGACAGCAGTTTGTGGGTGAAAATACCAAATCATCTTCCTCAATCCTTTTTTGGTTATTGGAAAACCGACAGTATGCAGCCCCGCAGTATCCCATCCGTCCCTCTCCCTGTCGCCCCTCTGTGGCGCTCTCTGCTCTGCTGCACAGATCCAGCCGCCTGTCCGCTGTTCTGTGCCCTCCTCCTCCTCCTGCTGCCATGGCTGCGGAGGCTTCTGGCCGGAACGATGCGACAACCGGCCCCGCAAACTGCACTGAGATGCAGCAGCGGCTGGTAAGATGCCATGGGCTTTAAGAAAAAAATGTTTGCGGGGAAAGCGCCGCGGCGCTTCCCCTTCTGGTGCAGGCCTTGATGCGCCGCTGCGCCGGGATGGAGTTCAGCTGTGCTGGATGCACGCAGCCAGAAGCGGCAGCGTCGTGTTTTGATGGTTCATTTTTTCAGATGACCAACTCAGAGGAATACAAGCAGATCTAAGGTTTGCAGAGAGAGGGCGGGAAGGAGGATGCGCCTTATCGCAGGTGGGGGGGACATCAGTGGCTCATATTCTGGGTGACGCGCTGATGTGACAGGGGAGAAGTGAAAGCGGAGGGTCGGCTTATAAATACTCTGTGATTGGCCGTCCACGGAGCAGTTAGTTCTCTAGTTCCTTGCGTCTTTCCGCTTCTGGATCCTCCACGCAGCGCTGCTCCGGAGAGCCCGTTTTCTTCCACTCGGCGATGACGCAAGTCCCAGACAACCTGGTAGGGGAGGTAGGGATTCTTCCTGATCACCCGAGCGGGGCGAGCAATGAATGGGAGCAGATTTGTGCAGATTTTAGGTCAGTATTAGAGAGAGAGGGGAAGCGGGTTCACTCAGAACAGAGATCCGGTGCGAAGTTTCCTCTAATCCGTCTTTTGATCGAAGCAAAGAAATCAGAATTTGGATGAAAATTGGAACAAGCAACATTTTCAACATTACTGTTATTATTTCCAAATAGGTGGTGAATGTTGAAGAACCTGTTGAAGGAACCAGGTTTGTGCGTGTGTGTGCGCGCGTGTGTGTGTGTGTGTTTTTGTTCTTGCAGCTGTGCAGAACATTGTTTGCACATTTTACCTGTAAAGTGAGGACTTTGATGTAGAGTGAGGACCCTTTCGTGGTTAGGTTTAGCACTAAGGTGTCAACTAGGTTTGGGTGGGTTTAGGTATAAACCGGTAAGGGTTTTGGCAAGGGTCAGGGTTAGGCCGTAGAAAGGCTTGAAGATGAATGGAAGTCTATAGAAGACAAGGAACAGTCCTCATATGCACATTAAACAAGGAGGGGTGTGTGATCAAATGGCTACTTTTAAAAAAAGGAAGCATGCCTATCTCCACCTGCTCACTCTTGAACTAAAACCTGTTCTTCAACTTAAGGGAGACGTTTGTGTCAGCTGACGCTCAAACGTTCATTACTGATTGTCTTCCATGTGTGATCTCAGTCAGACATCAGTTGCTCTGCTGCCTCTGCACTGCTCTCTTTCTGCACACATCTCTCTCGGGTGAGTTTTGTTGCTGCAATGTTCTTCAAACCTTCATCAGTAAATTCATGTCACCGTTTCCTATAGACCATCACTGGTTTATTCAGTTTAGGTCCTTTAATGGCAGGGTTCTCTGAAGAGGAGCCACATGTATCAAGAGTGAAATATTTAGGTTATAGTTGCAAAGGTTAGACCAACCTAATGCACCAGATTATGCGATGCAATCTTTCTAATCTCCCTGCTGGAGAATGAGAGATTCCAGATTAAAGGAGGTGGTTAGTTGGGGAAAAACCTCAAAAGAGAGGCTGTGATTAGAGTTTACTGGGTTCCTGATTGTTTTTGGACCCACATAATTTGTTGTGGCTGACAGGCAGTGAAGCAAACAGACCACGAGGAATGTCATAGTACGATCCCATTTGTGCTGTGCTACATGGTGCTTCTCTGCAGCTTTTCACAATGAAAGGCAACAATGAAAGGCGGAGGAAATTAGTGTGAACATCATTTGGTGACATAAAATATGTAGAGCTGCACCAACCAGGGCTTTCCTGACCAACACCGATTTCTGATTTTGTTTGAGGTCTAAGTTGACATTTCAGATTTTGACAGATTCAGATTTTTTCTCTCTAAAGAGTGTAACGTATAAGAGAAAAATAAGGTGGTTCTTTTTCTTTGATTGAGGTCGTAGATTTAGATTGCCCCCCTTTGTGCTTCCAAGATGTGCTTAACCTTTATTAGACTCCCATTGAACAAACAAAAACTTCACCAATAACAAGATTTTGGTTATTGCATTTATAGAATGACGATCCTGGGACTTCTTGGTTTGGAAGAATCATATTTTCAAAAAATATGTTATAAATCTGTAAAAAATGAAATACACTATTCTTTAAGCACTTCAAATGTTCCATTAAGCTTAGTCATTTTCAGCTCAGTCATGGGGAACATCACGTCCTGGACCTCAGATGGGAGTATCAATAAGCATTACATAAAGTTAAAGTTAGTCATGTTTGGTAGACCTGACCAACATGTTTTAGTCCCTAATCTTTAAGAACAGAAAGAAGAAAACATTTTAAGTCTAAAGTGAAAGGGAACTGTAAAAGGAAGGAAAATGTCCCATGGTGGTGAAGTCGTATCAGTTCATCTTTGTCCTGAGGGATATGATGTCCTGTCAACTGAAGGCTTTGTACATGAGCGTTAGGCCTTAGACTGATTCATGAACTTCTGTGAGAAGAAAAGCTTACAGAAACAGATGTGTGCACCGTCAGACACTTAGTTACCTAGACTAAGGATACTTAAGAATGGAAAGTTACAGCATCTACGTGGTTCTATCCACACCATTATGAGGCCAAGGTTATTCCTTTAGACACAACTTAAATCTGTGCAACCTTGCCTGTATAAGACGAATAGCCATAATAACCAGGCCTTATAGCGAAAACACAGCTCCGACACCATTTTAGTACTTTTTGTAACCACAGAAGAAGCCAAATTGACCTTTGACCGAGAACAGACCGTACAAAATCTGGTCAAACTACCAACTGACACGTATGCATTTTTATTTTAAGGTTTAGTTTCCTAACATTTTTCCCTCCCTAAAAGACTGCAGATTTGCATAAAGTTGAAACCTGTATGCCAATTAAAAAACTTTCTTTCTAAAAACTTGATAGCAGATCCTTTGAGAATCCAATGAAGGGAACATTGAGTGAAAACTTCAATGTCTATTCCTTTGAGGACATAACAGTCATCATCATGCGACTATAAGTCACCACCGAGTGAACTTAGTGGCCTCTGAGGGGTCATGAGGTTACCGACCCATCAATCACTTCCTTAGACCCAGTTAAAGAAGCCACTCGGGCCACCAAACAGAGCTCACTTTAAGGCCTAACGTTTTTTTCAACCAGCAGCAGACAGATTTGTTGCTCTTTACCTCAAAATAAATGATGGGAAAACATGTTTGAAGCAGTAAGTCCTGAAATGAATTACACTGTCAAACAGTAGATGCTGAATCTGCTCCTTTTCCCCCCCCTCTTTGCTTTAAATCTACATATTAATAAACACGTAGGCAGATTTTGAAGCAATTCATGGATTCTTTTTGGATTTTAAGAACTTTCATATTTTCTACCTTAGTAAAAGGCTTTTCTACCTCAACAACAGGAAAGTGTCTGAAACAAAAGCTAATTAGTGAGGATGAGAAGCCTAGTTTTTAATGCAGCACACTGCCTTTTGCATAGCTCCATTTATCGTAAATGTTTATACAATGACATTATTGTAGAAGAATAAAATATTTTTCATCAACATTTTTATTATTTTGCCAAAAAGTTCTGTTTTAAATCTTATCTATATAGTAGAGGGCAATTGCTATAAGTAAAATGTGTCATATGCAGTGGAAAATGCCTACAGGTTTTTGCTCTGAACTGGTTTTAGTCCTCAAAATGTTCACCTTAATGGTTAAAAAGCACATCTGTTCTGAATTGAGGCATTTAGTAGAGAAGAAGCCGTTCACTCTACTCTCAATCTTATCACAACTCTTTGTAGGTATGTGCACATTTTCTGATGAGCTGATATGGAATATAGTAAAGGATAAGTAATCCGCTGCACAAGCTTGGGTTGGTGTCTGATAGAGTGTCTTGTGTCTTTCAGATGACAGGGGGAAACATGAAAGGAGACTTGGAAGCTTCTCTGCCTGCTGCACAGGACAAGTTTGCAATCCGGTGCCGAGATGTTTGTCGGTCGTATGGAAAGCTAAAGGTCCTCACTAACCTGAACCTGACTGTACCACAGGGACAGATGTGAGTGCTGTCACGCTGACTCATCACTGTTTCTACTAGCTATTACTTAATATCAAGTAAAAATGTTTAAACTAAGGAATGTGAGGGTAAATATACCCTCTGCCTTGCTCCTTGTAGCACTAGTAGGCATTTGATAATGGATTTGTCCTCTTTCCGGTCATCAAAAATTTGCTCACCATGCAAATTATGTTTGCATTCTTGCACGAGCTGCTGGTAGGCTGAAGCCAGTCTGGTCGCCCTCACTCTGTCATCCGTCTGACTGGTCAGTTGCCAAACATGTCAGCTTCCTGCTTGTTAGTCAGGGTACCGCCGGTACACACCGTTTAGGTCATTTTTGTTAAAAGAGGAAAATTCCGTTCCTTTGAGGTGCTAAAGAAGTTTGAGAAGAGATTGCAAAGAAAACATACTGTTCAATGACAAGACAGCCTTCAGCTTCTTAGAAAAACAAGCTCCTGTTCCCTGTCCTTTGTTCACTGTGTCTGTCGTTTGTCTTTGTCATATTTGAGGCAAATGACGAGAAATTTACATTCGACTTTTCCCACACAGATCTAGAATTTTGAAATTACAAAAGTATATTTCACTCAGAAGTATGTTTATGTTCAGATTACAACCCAGATGGTACTGATTCCACAGAGAAAAGATGAATATGAACACAATGTCAACTAGGCTCTGCAATTATCAGATGCATAACGATGCAAATCCACTGTACAACTATAATAGTTGTGTATCTTACAGACTTTGCCAGAGATTTTCAGACACACTGACCATTTGTCACTTAAATTAATTCGCACAATCAGCACCTGTTGCACTGTACATTGTTAGTCTGCTAGATGGAGATGGACAATCAAGGCTGTGCTACATCCTGGATAAACCATAAGACATTGAAAACAACATGTCATTATTATGAGATGGAAAACAGAAAATAATATGTTTTAACCAACATGCAGTGCTTTTCTTTGACTGTTTCTCAGCAGTATATGATATTAGTCTCAAAGTGCGTCATACTAATCATTATGGTATGCCAGGTATGTTTTAAGGCCATTATATGCCCCACAAGAACAGCATGACGTTATTCTGTTCTTGCAGCCCTAGCTTGAGGAATTCTTGAAGTTTCTTCTTGACATATGCTGGGTAGACCTCGTTTCTTCTGTGGTGTCCAACAACTAACATATTAAAATGTTGCCATTAGAGGGAACTATGAGAAATTCAGTGGAGTAATGTACTTTAGTTCTTGGGAGGTATGAAATCTCCTGGCCAGACAGAACTTTGTTCTTGTTCTTACAGCTTTGGGTAAAATAATGCGTTTGTCAGTTCTTGCATAGTATGTATTGGCCTTTAGAGTATGCAAAATATACTTTGGTAGTATGTCTTGATTTAGTACAGATAGATAAAAATCAAACTTGCAGTCCTCAAAGCAGGCTACTTTTGATTTCTGCTTAACTATCATGTAAAAAAAATTCAGTTTAAACTTGTTTATCTCATCAATATTTTAAGTGTATTTTTTTCTTAGAGTAGCATTGAATTAAAGCTAATATTGGGGCTGTATCATAGAATTATACCCATTGGTGCTATATTTTGAACGTCTTGAACAACTGTCTTAGTACTCTAGCTATTCTTTAAAAATTAACTCAGGATGGCCATAACTGCTAGCATGTCTTGTCATGAGCAGCATTTTTTAGCTAGCAAGTTTTATGAAAAAATAATGGTTTTAAATACTATACCCGTTTTTAATTAAAATTAACAGCAGCTTAATGTAAGACTGTTTTACTTTAACAACAATTTGAATGATCGTAAGTCTTGTTGCTCCTTTAAGCTTTCATGCTAAGCTAGACTGAGAGATGATTGTCTCAATCTGAGATTTTTAATAAACTTTACTCCTTTTCACTTTTTAAAGGGTTTTACTTTTTAAAGCTTAATGATCTTTTTGATAAACAGAAATCTACTATATAAGCCTTCACTTATAAAAATTATATAAAGACTGACTTTTTTATATTGAAATTTAAACAGGGTTCACTGGCTAGTTTCTCCATGACGTTTAGCTAGTCTATTCTTGTTTAGCTACATTGTTAAAGCTAGGGTACATATGAAAAATAATTTATATACTTATCTCAGACTTGTCAACAAACAATAGCAAAACAGCATCCTTACTTATTTAGCAATGGGGTTGCTGTCCTGGACGTCATTCAGATATTTGAATAATCTCCTTGGGATCTTGTTAGATTTGGGTCGTTTCAGCAAACAAGATATTCAGGACCTGAGCATTTGCATTGAAAACCTTGATTCACTATCAAAATGTTCACCTTCCTTGGCTGTCTTACTTAGAGGCAGTTGGTCAATCAAGTAGTAGCTCAGATGTCTTTTCACCCTTTTTTAATGCAGAAATATTTTTTCTTTTCAGGCTAATGTGAAATGTTCTTGATTTTGTTTTGCAGTTATGGCCTTTTGGGCCCCAGCGGATGTGGGAAAACCACACTTTTAAAATGTATTGTGGGAACCCTGAAAATATCAAGAGGACACATCACAGTGTTGGGGAAGCCACCTGCTTTTCCTGGACACGAGGTCCCAGGGAGGATGGTTGGATACATGCCACAGGTAAACTACAAAGCGTGATTACAATCATTTACTCAAAATTCCCCCCAAAAATTTGGTGAAAATACACATTAATTTAACTGCAAAATTACTATATTAAATAATGTCTTGTTACCTTTTGCTGTCAATCTTAGAAGAACGATTATTCTTAGCATTTAAAAATCCACAAAAATGGTTTAGTGAGTGTGGAAATGTGGAAGATATTAGGTGTGGTTTTACAGAATATTCTAGACTCAGCTTTCATGTTAGTCAGCGGCTCTTTACAACCAAAAAACATTGCCTCGCTCTTGGGCTTCAGTAATTTAGCCTTTGTTGCTAGGCGATGTGAACCTGCAGAGTGAACTCATTACCGTTAAACTAGCTTTCCTTTGAGGCCAGTAGGATACATGCCGTATGTCCTCGTGTTACCTTAAGCGTCATGTTCGTCCGCTCAGGATATGATGCATATCTTAGAGACAAAGAACTGTGACACCTGAAATATTTCTGGCTATATGTTACTTTCTTTGATAACAGAGATCCAGATTTTCTTACAACTCTAACACAGATGCCATTAATGAATAGTAAACCCCATAGATTTCTTGTCATACGGAAATGTTTTATGATTGTATATTTGAGCCTTTAAGACTTATGGATTATTTGCAGTCTTCATTTTCTGGGCTGGCCATATTGTTGCATATTTAAATAGCCTTTATGATTCTATCAGATTTTTCTTTGAATGATCAAACTTGCTCAGGTAAAGGTCTTAAAATGTGTAACTCATTATCGCCAAAGTCAGGTTGTGATCGGCCGAGACCAATGTGGACTTTGACCATATTAAATAAAAAAATTTAATCTCAAAAACCTGCGAGTGGTTTATGTGAGTGCTATTTCATAACCTTTTTAATCATAGCACCATTAGCATTGGGCAATTATTTACTCAGAAGCTGATAACGAACAAAAGCAATGAAGGCAACAGGCTGTGTATCACCAGCAGTCTTCCTGTGTGAAGCGCATACTGAGAATATACCATTTAAAGCATTTTTTGCTCAGAGCAATCCCTTAAACCACCATATGATTTGACTTTTTATAATACTTTACTTTTATATCTGACCATAAAAGCTTAACATGGACAGTTTTGAGTATGTGTTTCATGCAGGGAGGTTACTCACGCCACAAAGCTCCCTAACTACCTGTAACTATTAACCCCATTCTAAGTAATCACGTGCTCCGTTGGAAAAAAACTGTCAATGCAAATGTGACAGAGGTTCAATGTTTGATCTAAAGGGGTTTGTATAAACTGGCAAAATGTTTTTGAGGTTGGAGTTTTGCAAGACTTTCAATCTCCAACTAATTAGGATTCACGCTGAAAAAAAATGCAAAGATGCTTTTCTACTGCAGGTGGAATCTTACCTGCTTATTACCTTTTACTAAGATTCATCCATTTTTTATAACCACTTCATCCATGCCGGTCACAGTGGGGCTGGTGCCCAACTCCAGCACCCTTTGGACATGAGGCAGGGTACATCTTGGACTGGTTGTGCGTCCATCACAGAGACACAGGCAAACAATCATGCTCACACACACACTCACTGCTGAAGGCAGCTCAGAGTTACCAGTTAGCCTAACAGGCATATTTCTGGATTGTGGAAGGAAAGAGAGAACCACACATGCACAAGGAGAATGCTTCAAGCAGAAAGTTCCTGGCTGGGATTTAAACCCGGTGTCATGTTTTTAGATGAACCCGAACACAACCACACACGGAGAGTAGTTTTAGTGAATGATGATGAGTTGTGGAAGAAGGAGACCCGAGAGGCTGAACCAAACTGGAGCCAGAGGATGTAGATGGCAGGACCTGGAGGACTGGAGAAGGAGCTGGAGAGCTGCGTTGAGAACCAGCAGCTCAGCAGATAGGTTACATGAAGCACTGGGGCAAGCAGGTAATCCAGCAGCAAAGCAGAGAGTTGACTTGGAGCACCAGAGTAACAGCAGGACCAGCAGCAATGCAGAGTGAATACTTGCAGGCGGGCAGGCAGCTGGATCAGCAGCACGGCAGAGAGCTAACTCGGAGCACTGGGCAGGACAAGGAAAGGATGAGGTGAGTAGTAGTGAGCAGACGAACCGAGAGGGAAAGGCTGACTGAGGGAGGTTTAAGTAGGAGTGCTGACAGGTGAAATGAGTCTGGGCTTGATTAAGGCTGACAGGTGTAGGTGATTACTGAGGTGGAGTGAAGACTGGGATGTATGGAGGGTGAAAAGTGCCCTGAATATGTCCATGGTTCAGCAGGCAAAGCTGCACCATGACACCCGGGCCCTGTTTGCTTCAAAAACAACTGCTCCACTGTGCATCCCTTTACAAGAATGTCACCAAAAAAGTCTCCTACTATCCAGTTAAACACACACAGTAACCAAATATAAGTCGTTGAATGCCATGATGGAATTCAGATTTTTGTATTTATTAATGTTTAATTGCTCCTAATCTAGAGCATAATAATAATGAAAAAAAAAAACGTTTTGGAGGATTATGCCATTTTTTTAGTGTAAAAATGAAGAGGTTCATAGATTTCCCCTGAAGTACTTCTAATGAAAATCACCCTCCATACAAAAAAAACACTTAAATCAGTGGTATTTTTGCGTTGTTCAGGAACTGGCACTGTATAACGAGTTCACCATTAGCGACACCTTGACTTTCTTTGGACGAATCCATGGCCTGACATCAAAGGAAACCCGCGCTCGCATGGACTTCCTCATCGACTTCCTGCATCTACCTCAGAAACACAGCTTGGTCCGAAATCTCAGGTAAAACCACGCAGCACTTTACAGGTAGGCCTGCAGGTTGGTAATGAGTTGAAAGATGCTACACTGTGGTTTATACCTGGCAGAGGCTGAAAGCAGTTTATCCTTAGATACAGGCAGTTTATGATGCATTGTAGACTTTGAACCCAGAAGGATCTTTATTGATGTACCCACACAGACAGACGAACATTATCTGATCTCATGAGAGGCTGTAAAACAACAAAACAGTGAGAGTTTGATAAGGGCACAGGGGAAACTCAAATAACGTTGGCATTGGCCCTTTAATGTCCATTATGTTCACAGCAATGTTGACAGAACTGACTGAGAGGCTCAGTTAGACTGCCTATAACTATATTTTTAGAGGCAATCTCCACCAAATAATTAGGAGTGATGCATCAGTGAATAGAAATCCAGAGAAAAAGAAAAAGATTGAAATATATGTGTGACTGCATGTTGAATCCTGTAAAATGTGTCTATCTTTGCCGCCTTATATAAACATTACCGTGAATGTCTCTGTATGCAGGTAATCATTTCTGTTGTTTTATGTTCTCTCACTCCGCTGTCAGCCCTCCCTGCTTGCTTCATCGTCTAAAACAAAACTGGGCTTTAAGCCACCTGATTCGCATTGGAGTGTCCCATGTTTTGTTTTGTTTTTTTCTCCAATTGAACAAGCTGTCATATTCTTGATTAGTTTTACCGATGTTCTGATGCTGATTGGTTTTCTTGTTCCTATTTGCTTTGGAATAAGCATTAGCTCCAGTGTTTTTGGGACATTAAACATCAAGAAATCGCCAAAAATATCAAATCATTTATTTTTTGATTATTTGGTGTTTTTCTTGTTATTGTTAAATTCTTCCAGCCCATGTATGTTGGTCTCCATGCTCCACAGCCTTTTGTGGTCATGATGTCTTGTCATGGTTCGCATGCACTGTTACAGCCTTACATGGGAAACTCCATAATAGACGTTACTTCAGAGATATGTGTGGTATGCATAAACATGTTCCACACGGGGCCACCATAATGATGCCTGTGCATTTCATCGTTTGTTATGCCATATTTTCTAGAATAGACCAAATCGGTTTTCTCAGTTCTGATGTTCTAAATATCATGGTTGTTTTTAGATTATATCACATCTGAGCAAATTTGTTGTTTACCTTAGTCCTGCCAGGCAGGTTTGTCTTGACCGTTTTGTTCTGGAAGCTTCCAGCTCCCACCTTTCCGCCTCTCTCTGGACTGAGTGGCCAGTTACAAAACAAAACAGGAATATTAGAGAATAATTGTCCTTTTGAACAGATTTTCTTTCTCATGTTTCCTCCGTGTGTGTCACAGTGGGGGCCAGAGGCGACGGGTGTCTCTTGGAGCTGCTTTGTTGCAGAACCCTGAGCTGCTCATCTTGGATGAACCAACAGTCGGAGTGGACCCCGTGCTCAGAGCTAAGTATGTAACTTCTCTGTGAGTCACACAGTAGGTCTGCTGACTGTTTTCTTACAGTCAGGTGTCATTGTAACTTTCCAGATGCCCTTACACAAACAAAATCCACTAAAGGAAGACTTTTTGTTTTGATACAGCTAAACTCCAGACGCTTCATAAACTTGCCATGTTTTAATCTGGGTATAATTCCCAAAGAACAAATAAAGATGAAACCAGATACTTACATACAAAAACACAGTATTTTTTTTCTCACAATCTGACATTAAATCAGACTAAACGTTTTCTATTTTAGCTCAGTTAGGATTACCCAAACAATTTCTACTTCATTTTCTATTAATGTTAAATATGATGGACTGCGGGCCTGTCAACGCCGCACCACCATTTTCCAGTGCACGATGTTACCTACAGATACTGGAACATAGGCCAGTAAGAAATTGTTTCAGTAGGATGACCCTAAGTATCAATGCTACATCAAATTCACGGTATTATAGTGTTTATAAGAAGAATTGTGTTGAAAATGTGTAATAAGATCAAATAGGTTTTATTTGAAAGCCAAAAGCAACAACTATTCATGCTAAATGTAATAAATACTGATTATTCAAATAATATTTTTCATTTTTTTATTGTTATTTAGATTTTTGGGTAATCCCGGTAATACTTTTACAATTCAAATAAAATAGCAACTCTACAGTAATCTAAATTATACAAAGTAAAAAAAAACACACAGTTAAAAGAAATACCTTTTCAGCTTCTAATAACTATATAAATGTAACAATATAATGTAAAGAAAGAACCTATGCACTGAAAAACAACTTATTAAAAGGCATTTCATTCAGCCTCACAAGGTCTGAACTCCATCTAGAAATTCAGGATTTAACTGCAATGTTTCATTGACCAAAGAAGGCAAATTAAATAGTTTTTTCAAGGCAGTCTCTGTTTATTATGGTGAGGATTTCACACTCTGAAGTCACAAAGGTGAACTTTGGGCTAAAAAGGACTGAAAATGAACTGAAAACAGTTGGTTATTTCCCAAAAACCTTTGTAATATTTCATGGCAGTAAATAAAATCTGTTTGAATTTTGCAATTGATGTGATTTGACAAATTATTTATGGACATACACTAAAACAGTATATCCTCTTTTAAAAAGTTGCAGCTGCACCCCTTTTAGACACATATCTGCTTGTAAGCAAGAGGAAAAAATAACTTCTTTCAGCTCGCTTAATGGCAGTTTGCAGCAACAGGTGTGGGAGGGGCACCACTCTTTTGCTTTCCATACAGCTGAGAGAAAACTGAGCTGACTCCAGCACTCTCTGTCATCTCATCAAAAGGATGTAAAATTTTTTGTCGATCTCCAGCACTCATTGGGTGAGAGGCGATGTACACACTGGACAGATCCATAAAAAACCCAAGATGTCTATATAGTTCCTATCCATTTATCAGCTTAATATATATATATATATATATAATTATAATTATAATGTCTAAAACACCTTTTAAAGTCATTTTAAGCAGATTCCGTACAGATGCACTTTTTCCACTTTTGTCTTACCACAGGATGCCTTCAATTCAAACAGTTAGATTACATTTCCCTTATACTGATAGCCTTGGTCAAGGCTTAACTTTCTATTAACCTCAGCAAAAAGGGAACTAAAAGTAAGTGAAATTGTCTTGAAATCAGTGTATTTTTCCTTGGTATGAGGAGCTAAATAAGATGATTTGCCAATGGAATGAGATGTTTGCACTTAAAATAGGAACAACTCATCTCCATCATCTTATTTTAAGTGCAGGATGTCTAACTATCTTATTTTAGCGGTAAAAATACTCATTCCATTGGCAAATAGGGTTATTTAGCTGCTCAAATCAAGGAAAAATAAACTAATTTCAAGAAATTTTTTCTTACTTTTAGTTCCCTTTTTGCAGTGAATGGAGAGTTGATTACTATGACCTGGCAGCAAGCTTTCACCCGCTCTGGTTTGTTTTGTTCCTGAGGAAGGCGGACATTTCTGAAAGCATAATCCACACCCCTCAGGGTGTTGCTGCAGTGTGATTGCGTAATCACAAAGCCTGGCCAGCTCAGGCGGTTGGAAGCAAGGCGGCTGCTGGTGAAGCATGTGAGCTGCAAGGTTAGGAAAACTCCATTCGAGCACAGGTCAGGTGTTATGTAACATGTTGTTTTTTTATCCTTGGTTCTAGGATCTGGCAACATCTGGTGGAGATTGTGAAGACAGGGAAAGTCTCTGTCATCATTACTACGCACTATATAGAGGAGGCCCGGCAAGCCAATGTGGTAAGCACATAAACAGGGGCACACATACACTACCCCATAATGAATGGGGAAACACTAATAGGTTAGGCATTAAAGCAAACAATCAGACGGAGCAGCTATAGAAAAAAACTCTTTCATCTTTACTTACTCTTCTCTTCAGAGAATAATGAGCCTCTAGATGAATTATGGTATTTATTAGCTTTGACAGCAGGGTCATGAGTTCAAATTCAGTGAGGGTACGATGAAATGAGGATGTACAAAGGCTCGCTTGTGTGCTCAACATCTTCAGCACTGGTTGGCAAATGTCTGTGGTGTAGATTGTTTCCGTAATTAAAAACTACCATTATGTTTCTCCTACATGTGTTAAAATATGCTGCAAAACAGCAGTGGCTTGTTCTTTTTTAACTTTATTGACCCTTTCTTCAAATTAAAAATAAACAAATAAATAAACAAATCAAGCCATATATTTGTCATCCGTTATAAAGAGGAGTGTATACCTACAAAGTATTTTTGCTGTTTACAGAATATGATACATATAGTGATGCTATTTTATGACGCTATTATAACTTTATACAGTTTAAGATTTTATTTGTTGCGCTTCCTTGATGTCTTCTCCTCTGATCCATATATAAGACAATTTGTCTGATTATCAGGTTGTGCGTGGGGCAGCAGCAACAGAAAATAGTACAAAAACAGGTGGAAGAATCTCAGCTATACCAGGAACCATTTGGGTGTTTCATATGGTGAGGGAGGGACCAAAACAGGGAGTCAAAACCTACAAGAAAGGATCAAAAATCGTTGACTACATTGTGGCAAAAGGTCCGCATGAAAGTGTAGTGTGTTTGTAGTACTAAACAATTCAGTTCAGTTTAATTCACTTTATTCATATAGCATCAGTTCACAACACATGTGGTCTCATGGCACTTTACAAATTCAGACGAACCATGCAGAGAGGTTGGTTTAAACGTTTTCTAACGAAGGAAACCCAGCAGATTGCATCGAGTCATTGACGCAGGAAAATGAATGCAAAATGGACGTTGTATGTGTGGAGGGACACACAAAAGGCTCACATATGTGCCTCAAAAGTTTGCGCAGACTGGGCTTTGTAACACGTTTTTGTGCACATTGAATTAAAAAGAATCTTTTTGTTTGTATAGTTTCAAAACTACAATTTAAAAAGAAGAACTAAGAATCCTAACTTCTGCATGAAAGGACATTAGGAAATTAAAGAAGCCCCTTTCCTTCATGTTAATGCTGAGTCACTTTCTCAGAAAACTCCATTATTTCTGCACAGTGTATTGTTTACAAGTAATCTTCTTTGTAAAATCCAAGAGATTAATTACAGATGAATGTTTGCCGTGTACATTTGAATTTTCTACAATCGAAAAACCATATGAGTAGTCAATTTGTGTACGGAAAAATAGTCCGCAGGTTTGCCACGTTATTTCTGGCCTTAGCATAGGCTAAGCTAACTGTGGAGAAAGATTTAATTTTTCTTTTTCTTAAAGAACTTGTGGCATTTGTTCTTGCTGAAAAGTTCTTTCCTGTAAGACAAGCAGTCAAACCAGATTTCAGTATTACAACTGTTTCTTGGTTTATATACTATTTATTTTTTTCCTTGCTTTGCTAATAATGTGGCTAACAGATAGCAGAAAGACAAACTGCTAGTTATCGGTGAGAAGCAAAATATTTTTTTCTAGATTATGTTGCAGGCTCCTGTATAACCTCTTCTCTCCTTTGTTCGTTTTGAAAACTGATTTAAGCTTTGAGATTTAGTCAGAAAGAGTTTTTAGTTGCCATTTGTGCTAACAATAAATGAACTAACTGAATTAAAACCACTAAATTAGCCTGCAAGTCATGAAAAAGCCAGGCTTGTATGGTTTGTCTCATTTCCAACTTGTAAAAATTGAAAATATATTACATTTTAAAATTAAAATATGTTAATGTTTCTGCTTTAGTATTGTGTGGCTAATTCCAAAAACTGAATTTAAAACGATACAACAAATGCGATAGCTAACAAAAGATGCAAAGTTGCAGTTTACCTCACAGGAAAGTCCAAAACAATGCAAAAGTGAAACCTTCAAAAGGCCTTTTCTGTTTAAGATTCCCAGAACCGTCAACCTTTAGAGCTAAAGGTTTGCTGAATTTCCCCACAAAGGGACAATAAAGGATATTTCTATATTTCTATGTAGTTTTCCTGGATGGGGACATAATGTGATAAATGACTGGACTTTGAAGGATTTTAGTAGACCGTTGTACTTCTCTCAAGTGCATTTTACACAACAAATATTTTTAAAGCAGATATTTTTATCTCTAATTTATTGAATAACATGAGTACTCCTACAATCACTAATAATACAGTAAAGTACTGTATATATTCATTATAGTCATTTAAACCCAGCAAGAAATTCTACATCGACAACTGAAACTATGACAGTGATCAATCTAAAAACTGATACAGCTGAAAAGTGAAATTCAGAAGAATTTTTTTACTTTAAAATATTTGACTATGGATGGCTGATATAGCGCAGTGCCTGCTTTTACCTTGTGCTTGTGAGGACTTTAACAGAAGAATTCAACATTTGCAAAAAATAATCTGATCAGATAATTTTAGAAGTGTCACTTCTGGTTTCCTGGGTAATATGCTGCAGCTGTTTCCACTGCAGAGGGAACTCACCTGCTTGTTTAACTTGCAGCACCATCAAAATGTATTCACACTCTGTCACTGTTTGTGAATTTGGTTGCAACTTCAAGGGAATGCGTTTTAGTTTTTAGTTTTCAAAGATCCACATTGAGTACATTGTGACAAGAGACAAACACATTGCCATTTTTTGAATCATCAAACACTTGTTAATTATCTTTCATAAATATTCAAACCCATATCAAGATTATTTGCCTCTCTAGTCTGAGTTCCAGAGCACTGTAAATCAGGTTTTATTAAAGTATCTCTCTGTATTTAGCTGTTTCTCACGTTACCCTCTTCGCAGACTAGCTTAGTTCCTGCTGCAGAAGATCATCCCCACAGCATCATGCAACCACCACTGGGCCTCACATTAGATGATGTTAGCCAGGTTATGAGCAGTACCTGGGTTTTCTCTAGATGCGGACCTCGGGTGTAAACAGTTCTAATAAGCTATTTTCCAGAGCAGAGGATTTAGTTTTGACTCTTCTGACAGGCTCTGCACTGCTTTATGGCTAAATCAGTGCAGGGTGCCACGTACCTTTTGTTGAGGCATGGCTTCTGTCATAAAGGCTGGACTGATAAAGTGTATAAGCACTGCCCTCTGGATGGGTGTCTTATTTCCTCAAGGGAACATGGGTGTCCCCCCTAAGTGACCATTGGGTTTTGGGTCACCCTCCTTGACCAGGACCCGTCTTCTCTGATTACTTTGATCAGGGCGTAATATAAAGTTGGTCCAGGCATGTCCTCCATTTTCAAATAAAGCTCATTGAGACATTTCATTCTGACAATTATTTTACTCCCCCCCCCCCCCGTATCAAGTTACAAAGCACATTATGTAGGGTGATCTGGAAATCAGATCAATACTGTATATGTTTTATTCTTATATTTTTTTAATATGTTTCATAAAATTACAAAAATGTCTTAATCAATAGTCTGGCGCAGAATTCATTATCACACGATGGCCTTGCTATTGTTTAAGAAAGTTTTTCAACCAGCTGAGTGCAACTCAATTTCTTAAGCTATATAATCTAAAATAAGACCCAAAGGATTTTATGTTTCTTGTCACTGAACCTACAAACATAAAGAATAATAAAAGGCTGCAATAAAACTAGTCTGACCACTTGGAGGAGTCCACTTTCGGTGCTAAATGATAGCTTGATCGGAGGCAGCACAATTTTCTGTACAGAGGTAGAATGACGCAAATGCAGTCGCTAATTGACTTTTGTAAGTCTTACACCTTGACAAAGGGAATGTTTGGTCATGTCATAAGAATCACAAAGGTGTGTTGCTCCACTTATAGGGAATGAGAAGAAATAGGTTATTCAGGCTGTTACACTGTCATGTCACTTTGACATGACGTAAAACAGGATGTAATTAGTAATTAGTAAACATGTTCCTCACAGAAATGTCTGCTTTGAAATCCTTTCCTAAATATTTCCAATGCAATTAGCTGTTATTTCCCTTGTATAGTGTGTATAATGAAGTTCCTTGTATAGATTGTTTGGTAAAATCACATAGTGTTCTAGAAATATTAGGAAACCCCATATTGTTTCACACTTTGTGACATTACAGCCTATAGCTATTTATATCTGATGTGATTTTGTGTCATAGCTCAACACTAAGTACCATCATAAATGTGAAGTTAAAGAAAAAGGATTTTCAACATATTTGTACCCCCACCAACAATTCTTAGCCTTTTGGTGTACTTGTACCTTTTGCCTATTATTTGTCTCTAGATTTCCCTAGCTGCATCCCTCCTCCAGAGGAGGCATCCCACAGCATGGTGCTGCCCCCACCATGTTTCACTGTGGATCATGTGTTCAGGGTTATGGGCAGTTTTAGTTTGTTACCATATACAGGAATTTACATCAGTCATAAAAATCAGTTTTCGTCTTATTTGACCAGAACGCTCTCTTCCACACTTTCCTGTGACCCATACATGGCTTGTCACGAAATGCAAACCAAACTTCTGATAGCTCTCTTTTAGCAATGGCTGCCTCGCTTCTAAAAATGCCAGGTCCGTTGACTGCACAGCTAATGTTTGTCCTGTCACTCTGAGCATCTATAAAGAAAACATTGTTTCTCTGATTAATAACTGCGTTAGCTGAGTGTCAGTTTAGATGAACAGACATTATCTTGTAGCTTTGCAGTTTTTCTTCTCTGTCCAGTTATACATTATTTATTTATTTATTGCTTTTTTTGTATTTCTTTTTTATCTTTTGGTCTGTGCTAATAGTTTGAGCTGTTAACCATTTTCAGGAACTTGATAGATAAACTAGATGTCAGCTTCCTTTTGTCTCCGCTTTGAGAGCTTCGGGGCCCAGTTGTATATTTCGCATATCCAATGTGACTTTTTAATTTATACAATGACAAACTGTCTGTAACCATTTTTTTACAAGGCAAAAGCAGGTGTCAGGGATATTTTTAGTGAAATCAAGGCATCCTCCAATAGATTCTTTGATGTATTTCTCATTTAATTTCAGGTTGGTCTGATGAGAAACGGCCATTTGCTGGCAGAAGGTCCTCCAGATGCTCTCATGAAGCAGCACAGTGCAACAGTGAGTCTCTAGGTCTTAAGCATGTTACTCCCTGGGGGAGGGGGGTGGGGTTAGGGAGTTAGACACAAATCTGCAAACCAAGACAAACTGACTGAACTTGCTTTCTAATGACTGAAATATAACTAGAAAGGGGGGAAAACGAAGAGAAGGTAACCTCACTTTGCTCTTTGAATTGTTCTCATACAAACAGAGCAAATGTTCCAATTAAAAAACATGCAGAGCAGCTTGTTTTGACCTTCATTACCGACTGTTTGCAGACCCTGGAGCATGCCTTCTTGCAGCTGTGTGAGTCGTCGGACCAGAACTCAACCCAGGAATCCAGTTCAGAGAGTGAACCCCTGGAGAAAAGTCAAACATTCGCAAATGGCCGGGACGAGAGTCAGCCGATTCTCGCAGTTGGGCCGCCGCCTGTTGACGACATTCCTAAATGTACAGGTAAAAATGCACTCATAATATATTCCAGTTACATGTAAATGTTTTTTTTCCCTGAATCTCCAAGGACAAAAATGTCCCAAATAATTCCAGGATTTTAAATGAGTTACTTTTATTTCTGACATAAATCACAAAGTTTATTAGTGATAATACCAGTTCAGATTTTTCAAACCTCAATCTGCATGGTGAAAAATGCTTATCAGGCATATTTCCCACTATGTCAGTCTAAAATATCCATTAACTCTCTTTAGTCTAATTATGACCAGGGATGTTTTATAAATCTGTTGCAAAAAACTTAGAATTTGTTATAATAGTACTGCTGCCTCTTAGCCAGGTCATCTAAAGTTGAAGATGGTTCTCAGTTGACTTACCTGATTAAATAAAGCTTAAATAAAAATAGAGGAAATACCATACGCTGTCACTTTATCATTGTTTTCACATGGCTGACAAAGCAACATGTTTTCACCAGCAGCTTCAGCTTGATCACTTTTGCACATTTTCCTCCCAGTTTTTCCCATTTTGCTATTTGAACTTTAGGCCAAAATTGAGACTTTAAAAGCTCTCCCCTTGTAGCGTCCACTCGTTTTGTTCCATCTCTTTGTTTTGTAAAACAAACTAGTTTTTACCCGACAGCAATAACAAAACTAAATGCAACCAAAAATAACCATTAATTATCATGGATGATGTGTGTGAGAATGTGCTATTTTTAATTTTTTTAGTTGTTTTTATCAGTTATTTGTTATTTATTTCTTATATTGTGTGTAAATTGAGAGACAGAGATTTATTTATTATTTATTTATTATTGTTTTTTTGTTTTTTTTAAACATATGCACGGATCGATGGCACTTTTTAAATTTCGTTGTTCTTGTGACAATGACAATAAAGTTTTCATTCATTCATTCATTCATAAAAGTAAAAGAATGAAGTTTTATCTTGCTCTTGTTTGTACCTCCATCATTTTATGACCAGAGCCACTTTAGAGCCGCTTTACGGTTGCAGGCATTGTATTTCCCTGTTGAAATACAGTCTGTGCGGTACTGTTTACCAAGAAGACTTTATCTAGACATTAGCGTATTCTGCAGCTAACCGATATGATGAATACGGTTAGAAAGTGGCATCATGTTTCTTCAGGATATTTTCTTCATGCCAAGTCACTGGTGTTACTTTCTTTGGAAATATGTGTTGCTCTTTAACACTTAGGAGCAAATTTCTGTTATTTTGTGCTACTTAGATCAGTACCTACATTTATGAACGTGGCAGCTAAAAGAACAAAGAGTAGTCAGAAAAACTGTTGCCTTGCAAAAGTATTCATTTTTCACATTTTTGGCTCATGACAGTCTCAACCTTGACTGTACCTGATCCCTTTTTATGTGATAGACCAATGAAGAAGCAGCAGGAAAATGTCATATAATATCCCTTAGAATGACACCCAAAAATAAAGTGCTTTCAGAAGTCACCCAATCAGTAAATAGTGACGGATTATTTTGTGTGTTTTGGTGTTCAGCGGACTGGAAGGCGCGGGCCAGACACATACTGCCAAAGGGGAGAAACATTGGAGCCCTGGTCATCAAGACAATGGTGCGGATGAAGAGAATGCCAGGGTATGTTTTTCTTTTATTTACCCGCATGGTCTGGTCAATAAGAGCAGAGCAGGAGAAGCAGCGTGTCTGTTGACTGTGGTGATCTCCTGTACGGTTGCAGCTCCTTGTGCTTCCAGTTCCTGCTGCCCGTCATCCAGATCTCGCTCATCTGTTTGTGTGTTGGCGGAGATCCGAAGGGCATCAAGGTTGCTGTGGTGAACAACGACACCGCCTCCCCAATCTCCTCATTTAGCCAGTCCCTGCTCTCCTTCCTGGATAACTCCAGTGTGATTCAGGTACCACTGGGGTTTCTCTCCTTGGGTTTCATTGTCTTGCTGTGTGCCCCGATGATACGTTTGTTGATTAACAAATCAAAACACGGGGGAGGGGGGGGGGGGTAACAATACATGTTGACACTAACTCTCATATGTAAGCGTTGTTGATTCAGACTTTTTATGGGAAAATGCATTTGTAGATTGAGACAATAAGGGGGTTGCAGCAGCCATGAAAACATGCCAAACACTGATTGGTGAAGGATGTGTGACGGTGTGGAGTGTCATCATCCTCATTGGAAAAACAAAACTTTTCATGGTTGCAGTCAGCCTTAATGCAGAGTGATATCAAGAATATATCAGGCAACCAATCCCATATCCCCACTCTTATGGACCCTCCCCCTCAAAGCGGCCGGAGAGTCATAAAACGGTCGTGAAGAGGAAGGAGGGGCCTGCTTGCAGTCCTGACTTTAACCCACTGGATCGTTTTGGACCTGCTGTTTGTTTGTGCCGGAGTGACCATCACACCAACTTTTGTATGAGCATACTCCACATACTCAACCCAGAGATGCATTTTCCTTACAAGCCTGGCACATTTAGAGGGAAGCAAACAGGCTTTCCAGGGTCTTTTTACAGCAAATAAATAATCGTCGACCACACACAAGCATCCTTACTGTTCGGGCTAAGTGTTTTTATATTTAGTCCATTGGTAGGCAGTAGTACTTCACTGAGTAGATTGACGGGACAGGAGTGGGTGGGTGTTTTGTTTTTAACGGCTCTTCTTAGCCAGCGGTGTTTCAGTTCTCTTTCCCATCAGATCAGAGACTAACACTTCCTTTCTTCCATGAAAGCTTATTTCTCTTTGAGGAAGAACCACAACCTTTGAGCACACTGTAGTGCAACCATAGCATACAGTGTACAAACTGACATTTTTAACCAGTGGTTGTAAACAAATGTTCAGTCTGATTTTCTAAACCCTGACAAACCTTCCTACCTTCATAATAGAATCTTGCCTTGTCAGGAGGGTACTAGAAAATGCCCACCCTGTCCCGATATGGTCTTTTGAAGTCCATATTCCTGCTCGAATTGTGATGCATTTAATGAACGTTTTTAGATGTCATGTGCAGCACTTTGAGCAGTGAAAACTAGATTTAAATGTGCTTTATTTTCATTTTCCCATGTTGTATTTTGTTTCATTTCTTGTACATTTTATTCCGACTTCCTTTTATTCTGTTTTTAGTTTCCTATATTTTAATCATGTAAAGCACTTTGCGTTGTTTCTGTACTGAAATGCGCTATACAAATAAATTTGCCTCGCCTTGTCTTTAAGAATAAAACTTAAACTGATAGCTTACCTGGTAACTTGCTGTCGTTTAGAACATTGAAGCATTAGATTGTTCTAGAAAAAAGAAACCATTATTATGTTCAAGCATAAAATGTCGTCAGTATTCACCCGTAAAAATAGAAAATGAAAGGCCATGAATAAGATGCTTTTATTCTTTTGTATCTGTAGGTTCCCTTGCCCCACAACGAGGCCTTTGAAGGGGTCTATAAAGGGGAGTACTGGGGTGTCATCGGCTTTGGAGAGAACTTCACCAGTTACTTGACCAAACGGTGAGAAAAAACAAACAGATGATGTCTCATGACCTTTAAATATTCAAGGTTTTGCCTACATCATGTGAATCGTGCTGAAGGTATCAAATCTCAAAAGAAAAACAAATGCAGCTATGATACAACAAACACATGATACTGTTGCGGTATACGTAGTTTTTTTTATATATCACATTTTACCAAAATCTGTGTGACATAGACCAAATATATACTACAATTAGAGAATATACAGAATCGTCAATTCAGGTTTAAACTGTTTAAAATGAGTACTACAGCAGTCAGTCAGCCCAGCTCTGGCCTGGGAACAACATGTCTGATTAAAAAAATTCTACCAATTTGTTGAATGCTTCCAAACTGAAAACCTCCATATTTTTGGCCTTTTAAATGCATCTCCAAAAAAGCCTGCTCTTAATGGAGGTTTTAGTGAAGGAAAACTAAAGGTCGGGGTCAAATGCTTTAATGCCTTAATGGGCTAATCTTCTAAAACCTGCATTTGTCATTGGATTCAAAAGCACATTCTCTATCAAAGAGCCTGCAGCACATTTTAAATGGCCATTGTTTTTTACATAAAGTGCATTTCCACCAATCAGGTTCTCACTAGCTGATGGCAAGTTCTATTATTCTTTGAGGTTCGACCTGAGATTCAGGAATTTGGGACTATTCTTTCCAAGGTCTATAACACATCCTAACTCTTTTGTGTAAACTCATCTTAAACCGAACATTTAGGCGCCGCTCACACAACTTTTTTTTGTTGAAATCTGATCAGTCTTGTTGCATTACTACCGTTTATCTGCACCGCAGCGCGCATATTTTCTCTGAAAACGACACAATTTGAAAAACAATTTTGAGTGTAATGCTTTAAAAAACATGGCGGTCTCCCTTGTCATGCCCAAACCTATGGTCATGCCCAGTATGCACCATTTTAAGTAAGGAGTGTGTTGCACCTCATGTTGTTGTCAAAAAAAAACATACCGCCCACTAGTGGCATGGTAGGAACATTTAAATTTTTTAAAATTTTTCCTGCTGTCGTGTGCAAAGAAATGGTATTTAAAACATAACGTCTATGTGTTAACAACAACAGAACAGCAATCCCAAGTACATTTTTTCCCTTTCATCATTTTGTGGCACTAGTGGTCTTCATTTAATTGTAGGCTGACAGGAAATGGGGTTCAAAGAGGGAGGAGGAGAAATGCGGCAAAGGTCAAACGGGACGGGCGTGGATACAATAGCATTTATTTCCACTACAATAGTGTGTTATAACTAAGCTAACCTCAGCCCCTGCTGCAACTTCAAGACAGTAGTTATCCTTAATAAAATGAATCTTTAATGGAAGATTTCTTCTCCTGTTTGACTGGCATTGTTGATAGGTCCCAACATTTTACCTTTCCTGTAAGTTGGAGTCTCCTGTGTTTGCTCTTTTCCCCACAACTCAAGACTGTGAAAAGCAGCAGCAGAAAAGAGAGGAGTTGTGTAGTGTTTGTAACTGTAACCCACCAATCACTAAGCAGCTCTCACGTTTCGCTGCACGGCTGTTGTTACATGTCAGATACACATCTAGAGCTCCAGCATGCCGGGGTCTTCTCCATAGTGCTGCAGGAAGACACATACAGTACCCTGCAGAGGTAGCCAAAGTAGTTGTAACCGAAAAATTGCGGTGTTCATGTGTGTTCTGCTGCATTCACTCTGATAGCCCGAAAATAAAGTCCAGTGCACTCATCTGTCACCACTAGTCACACAATTAGGAAACAGAGCATCATGAAGACCCAGGAACACAACAGAAAGGTCAGGGATGAAGGTGTGAAGAAGCCTAAAGGAGAGTCAAACCATAAAGCAATGTCCTGTGCTCTGAACATCTCACAGGACTCACAGTTAAATCCCACATATCAAAATAAAAACAGTCCGATACAACTTCAAATGACCCAAGACTTGGCTGTGCATTATGGAAGAGTAGCAAGAAGAAAACCACAGGAAGCGCTGTTTGATGTTTGCTGCAGGACACAAAAAAAGAAGGCGGAAGAAGGTGCTGTGGTCACATAAGATCAAGAATGAATGTTTTATGCGGTGAAAAGCTAATGCTGCTCATCACCCGGATCACAGCACGTCCGCTGGAAAAACGTAGTAGGGGCAGCTTCATGCTGTCGGGCCGCTTTTCTGCTGCAGGGACAGAGAAGCTGGTTGGGCAAGACGCCTTAAGTTATATGTTCTGATAGAGGAGAGGTCATATGCATCAAAATATGGTTCAAACGGTGGAGAGGTGAATACCAATGTATGCCACACTTTTTACATTTTTATTTCTAAAAAACACTTTAAAAGCCTGAAACATTAATCATTTTCCTTCCATTTCACAAGTATGTACCACTTTGTGTCGATCTAGCTCAGAAAATCCCAGTGAAGTAGGTTTAGGTTTGTAATTGTGATGTGGAAGAATGTGATAAGTCTCAAGGGATGGGACTACTTTTCCATGTCAATGTGTGATCAGGTTCAGTCACTTAGTCACAAAGTTTCCTGCCTCCATTAAGTAGCAGCTGCTTAGCAGACTCCAGCTTCAGGACCTCATTTATTATTGACCCCATCAATAATTTAGATCTAAATGATCCATAAATGAGTCCAAAATTAGAAACACCCAAGTTCCCTGTAGGTGGAACAGAGGCTCAGAAAATAATTGTAGTGTCTGGAGGGCACATGTGAGCACAGTAACCAGAAAAATGAGCACTTTGCTGTTCGAAGCCAACGTTCCAACGCGATCTATCGTTTAGTTGCTCTTATCAAGTGCTGCTTTCCCTCTCATGTCTCAGAACAAACCTTCACATCCCTTTTTTTTTCTTCCTCTTTTTTTGTCACCATGAGGGTTTGTGTTGCTTTTTTAAACAATAGACATATGGTACTATTTTTGTGCACCTTTAGCACAGTTTTTGTTACAGAATACCGTGTTGTGTGCGTAAAACGGGCGTTCAGTCATCTTTAAACACCGTACCAGTTCAGACTGGCTCTGTTACGCACGCCGGGGTGTCAAACAAAAAGCTGCACAGCTGAGACGAGCTCATCAGCATGAAAAAAAAGCTCACTCACACACACACACTCACACACACACACACAGATCTATGCTTAGACCAGAAAACCACGTCGCAGATCTAGTTGTGAAACTTTATTCCCTTCCTCTTGTTTGAACCTTTCAGAGCGAAACAGCACATATTAGCATGATCAGGCATTAAAGTGCTCAAGTTATGCTTTACAGTGTCTATTATGGGGTGCTAAAATACAGTGTATTGTGTTGTTTATGATCAGGTATCTTTTCGTGTATTTTATCATCGAGAGTAATGTATTTTGATGCATCAGAGCTTTGTTCAAGCTAAAAATATCATGCAGTGAGAAAAACGGGGGAGTGGTAAGACATCTGCACAGATATATTTTTAGTTGAAAATATATTTTTATTTCAGTCCACATTCAGTGCCAGTTGTGGGAGAAGCATTCTGTTGCTCTAAAATGTTACATAGGAATAAGAGTACTTCCTATTTATCCCGACAGCGTTAACCAATGCAGGTTCTGGCACAGTTTCTGTCTAACAGAGTCTGTTCATCTCACTTTCTGTGTGTTTTAGTCCCTCAGAGCCGCTGTCATGTGAGCATGAGTCAGTCCTCAGTTTTTGTTTTCTGTGGGAATGACGGGAGTCGCAGGTCGACATACTGGTCCTTCCTGTCCCGAAAACACTTGGGCAGGTCTCAGTTTAGGGGTCAGCCAATCAGGCGCCTGCTTTCCTCTCGGCCATGTGGCGCACATGTGAACAAACTGCTTGAGGAAAACAAGCCAGAGGATGTCTCTGTCCACTGGCTTCGAGAAAATTATCTGAAGTGGACGAGCCAGGGTCACAAACAGATGTGGAAACGATTACCTTGTTTCCATTGTACTGAACGTAGGCACGGTGGAGAAGAGGGAAAACTCACAAATACTATCATTAATATACAAACAGAAAGGGACTGTCATCATGGTTTTATGCTATCAGGCTAAAATAAAATGCTTCTGGTTTTTAATAGGTATCAAATAAACCTCAGATAGTGCTGTGCAACAGTCTTAAGGTAACTTGAGTGGTTTTAGACACATATTTCCAATACCTTACCATCTTTATAGTAGTTGTTGCTGTTAGTTAATCCCCTTATGTCTGACCTTTGAATTATTTAGGCATAAGAAGACTCCTAAACTCAAGGGATGAGCCGGTGACGGGAGTACACACAGCAGAAAATGTAGCACTGGACTTCAACCTACTTGGATCTTGGCATTTTGTCACAGGGAGCCTGTCCATATTTCCTAAGTGACATCTATATAAAATACGCCATAAAATATCTATGTTGAGTCTGACTCAAGGGAACGATCAGATTTCCTTCGGTTAAAAAAGGCGGGAGAAAAAACATAAGTGTGCTCCCCAGCAGCCGCTACACTTGCGTCACTGTTCGGGCGCCAACGTCCGGTGACAGCGCGAGTGAATGAGTGAACGGTTTGGTTCGCTTCGTTTCCACGCTGCAGCTGTGAAAGTGGGCCGCACCGTCTGGGCGACGTCACACAGTTACAGCAGCAGCTTTTGATACCTGCAACATCAAAAGAGTCAGCCCACCGTGCGCATTTACTAATAAAAAAACACTCCTGTCTTTACTCCCAGTTTCAATTATGCATATCTCAAATTCTACATTAGGAAAGCAGAATTACAAAAAAAAAAGCAGGATCTGCAAACCAAATACAAAAAAAAGCGCAGCATGTGTTCGAAAAAGAAGTAGGATGAAGGCGAAGCAGATCATATGTGTTACCTATCCTGGCATTGCGAGATTAAAATAAAATTGTTGAATTTAATAAATGTGTTTACGTTAAAGTGAAAAGAATGTAATGGCACTGCATTAAAGCTTTCTATCTCATGAGCTGTTAACAACCAACTGACTCTTCTTCCAAATTTTATCCATCATGTGTCTGTTTGACGCCCTTGCTTCCAGTTTTAGTGATTGGTGCCGACGCTGAGACGGTTCTGACTCTGTTCCTGGTTTTATAGGATTCTGCAGCGGCAGGTTTCCAAGGAGGTGATCGATGGCGGATCAGTGCACGTCTGGCTGGACCTGACCAGTGAGATGCAAACTTGTTTTCTGTTCTTTCTGCTACATTTGTGTGTGCTAAATGAGCTTGTTTCATGTCCTACACATTGTGATTTCTACTAAAAACACATTACACTTAAACGTTGGAACCGTGCTCTACCTAATAAAATGATTAAAAATGTTGCATTGATTCTCTGTGTTTTGCTTTTTAACAGATCGACAGATCGGCCTCATGTTACAGAAGCAGCTGCACCAGGCTTTCCAGGTACCTCACGATAAAAGAAATGATTAAAAACTGGGAACATCTCCTAGAATGAGCATTTTTGCGCTAACACACCCCGTTTGTAACACAACGGTTTGTATTCTTGTTCTCACAGTTTTAGTTTTTTCCACTATAATAAGGCCATCCACAACCTCACTCCCCCTACCTTTCTGACCTCCTTCACATCTCTGCTCCCTCCTGCACCCTCAGATCCTCCCCTTCTATTCACTTCACTGTTCCTTCTTCCTGCCTCAGCACCATGGGGAGCAGAGCTTTCCCCCGCTCTGCTCCCAAACTCTGGAGCTCTCTCCTTCCAGACATATAATACTAAACTCAAAAAAAAAATCCTTAAAGAATGCCTGCTCGCTGTAATTACCTGTCCACTGAAACCTTTTATTGTTGGTTGTTTTTATCATGGTCTGTTGTTGATATACTGTTGGATTACAGTATCCTAGAGTGGTGCTTTCAAATGAAATGTATTATTATCATTATTAACTCGCTAATTTTCCTGCTTTTTGATCAAAGCATTGTTCTGATTTTATTGGAGCCATATTACAGTAATAGATTTTCTTTATTGCACCATTAAATCAGCGCTGTTTTCCCTCTGCAGGCATTTGTGGATTATAAAATGGGTGGTTTGGCATACCTCGCTGCTCTACCAATAAAAGTAAGACACTTCAAGGAAAATTTCAAGTCTTGCAAAAGCACACAACAATCATTATCATTGCCAGTATGAGATGGTTTTGCTACATGCAGCAAAAGTAAAACAAAGCCCTTTGTGGTTCTTTCCACAGTTTGAAGAGCCGATCTATGGAAGTCTGAACATGGATTTCACTACTTATGTGACCCCAGGAGCTGTCCTCAGGTCAGTATGGACGGGACTCCTCCAGCTTTATGTTGTTTGCTCCATCATCTTATTTATGGCAAACTATTTGGTTTGTGGCAGAGTTTATTTATTTATAATGTAAGGCTAAACTTTGTTTTAGTAAAACCCTGATTTTAATGTTCTTCCTTGCAGCATCTCCTTCTACTTGGCTGTGGGTCTGACGGCGCTCTCCTTTGTCCTGGAGAGGAAGGAGGGACTCCTGGACAGATGCTGGGTCGCAGGTGAGAAACCAAAGTTTGCTTTGCCCTAAAAGCTGCACAAAAGTTGTCTCAGTTCCAGTTCTTCAATTGTTTTAGGAGTCTTTATTGCCTTCAGACTGTTAAGACTCAGAAAACCACACGCAGCCCCAGATTTTCACCATTTTTGGTGAAAATCTGGGTTTTCACCATTTTTGGTGAAAATCTGGGTCCAAATAGTCCAAATAGTCCAACTATTTGGACACGAGACACAAAAGTGGGTTTTGGAAAACGTCCATAAAGAAGGATTATATTTTCACACAGATTAGATAAGTGTCAGTTTATCAGTGCAGATAAATAGCAGGCAAAATTCAAACAAATTAAAATAATCTTTTTTTGAACAAGCCTTGTGAGAAAAATGATTTGATTGTTTGATTTGTCTGTAAATATCATATTTATTAAACAATCCAACTTTATATGAATAGGACATTTCATACAATATGTGAATATGATTTATATCCCCAATAACTAAGAGATAAATAAGAAGAATGCTGTGGAGAAAACAGGCTTTATCTATAAGAAAATGCTAAAAAGAATGATAGAAAATCTAAGTTAGGAAAATGTAAGACAAAAAAATAAATTACATTAAAATATCTAACGAATAAACTAGAGAAATTATTTAGAAATGATAAATCAATTAACAAATAAATAAATAAAGGAAATAAAGTATAAACACACGTAAACAACTAAGGTACATAAGAAAAAGCATAATTGATAAAAAAAAATAAAAATACAATTACGGGATGTATGGAAAGCAGAGGACAAAGCCAGTTTCTATAAAACCTAAAATCATGTACCTAAATTAAATTACCCTGAAGAAGGTCTGTCAATAAAGTCTGCTCCTGAACCTTCAAGTGTTCAAGTTTTCATCTACCTAAACTAATTCTGACACTGAAAAATAAAAGCAATGTAAAATTTAACTACAAAAGATAGTGCGTCTTATAAACCCCAGACAAAAGCTCAATTAAAACCACGTCTGTTTTTTACTTTTTAAAAAGTGCAAAACTTCAGATCAGTTTGGGCTGGAGATTAAAAAGCTTGATCTGCAGACGTATTCAAATCTTTTTGGCCTAACGTAAAATTGTGGCTGACATGAGTTATTGATGAAAATCCATGCAGGTGTAATTTGAGACGTGGCCAGTAGAGGGAGCAACACGAGCACAGCTGACTGAATGAAACTATGAGTTATTCACTGTTAAGTCTTCAAATGTATTATATCCTTTTTTCCCCTATTTTATTAAAGCATAATTGGAATCTGATTAATCAGAATTTAATACATCTTCTTTTCCTCCTTGTTTGAACAGCATTTGGTGAATTTTATGTGATTTCTTTTATTTATTCATTAACTAAATCTAAAATTTCCTCGGGTTTGATGTGTTCACACTCAAAATAGTACAACTTGCAAAATTCACACATTTTATTCAGCCTTTTCCTGCTAAAAATGTGGATAAAGGTAAAGTGGAATTGTAGTAAAGATAATACAGAAGAGATTATTTCAGGGTTGAATTTTTACCTAAAGCTCCTATTTATGTTTTTGTTTTTATTTGACTAAGAAAGAAAAGTGGTGCATTTCCTGATTTGTATAAAAGTGGTCTGGAAAAATTTATATTTAGTCTCACAGGCAAGTTGCCTCTCGCTGTTGTTCTCGTTTTGTTTTTTATTAAAAAAATTTCAGAACATATAAACACGTTTTTATTCAAAAGAGACTAAATCTAGCTCGCATCAGAACCATCACCACTGAGTTACATTAAATGTCTAATTTCAAAAAGGTTTCAGCAGCAGATTCATACAAGCCCTGTCCTTTTCTCCTGTCCACCAGGTGTGAGCTCTATGGAGACGATGCTGGCTCACCTCTTCTCTCAGCTTTTTGTCATCAGTGTTCAGATCATCCTCATGCTCCTCTTCATCCTGCTCGTCTTCAAGGTTGGCTAAAATAAACAAAACACTCAGACATGCTGTCTTCAGATCAAGTTTATTCAAGCTTTGGAATTAGGTTCTGCAGGCAAACTAATCCAGAAATCCAGAGAAGTTACAATGAAATACAACCTTAAGTAATAACCTGGTTATACCGGTTGAATGTTTTTTAATGGATCTATTTTAAAAATGGATAACTCTACACCAGCAAAAAGATGCTTTGCCTAAGTGGGATTTTTGTGACACATCAGAACTGGGTTCATGGTTTTCTTTTTTTTCTTTTTTTTTGTTACAAATAACAATTTTTAAAACAATCCTCAACATACAGTATACCTCAAAATCATGACCATTGTAAGCCTGGAGGAGCTGCTAGAACTGATGTTCACAGACGCTGTCGGCCCAATCTGACTGAGCTTGAGCTATTTTGCAAAGCAGAGCGAGCTCTAGATGTGCAAGTCTGTTTTGGCGACCAAAGTCACCGCTGACACGGCCTGGGTTTGACATGCGGGAAGCGTTTCTCACACGTTGAAGGTTAATATTTCACCAGCCTGGCAGCTATTTTCCTCGGCTCATTTGCATTTTTGCTGCATCAACAAAAATCTGACTTTACCTGTAGCAACTAAGAGAGTGGTGATTGCGTTAAGAAGAATTCACTGTGGCCTGCAAGCAGCTGTTCACTATCGGCTGAGTCCGGTATTGATTGTCTGTACATACAGTATCTGTACAGAAACAATAGCTAGAAAGACGCTTTCAGACAGCAGGGGACAGTCTGAAGGCGGCTGGAGGGTTTCGCTTTTCATTTAATTGCAAAACTACATCTTAATGTGTTCAAAATGGCAAAAGTTGCAAAAGCTCAAACCCTTGAACACATGTCCTCAATAAGAAGATCGTTTCTACCTCAACAGTCGGTCATTGTGTGTGTATGCATGCTCAGGACGGCGTTAATTAAGTTGCTGGAGTCCAAAGAGGCCGCGGCTTCATAGATCATTTCCTGCGTCGCCCGTATCCAAGGATCGCTGCAGGATTGCCACCACAACAGCCTGCGATTGCTGTGGCAACCGTGTGGTCATGTGGCCTCAGGGTGCGGGTCTATTTTTGCACGTTGTCAGGGGAGACGGATAGTGTGAGCTCCGAGGAGCAACACAAACATTCCCATCAACTTTGTAGAGTTTATCACCTCCAGCTGAGTCTGTATGGTTTTCCAGCGTCTCATCTCACCTGCAAATGTTTTAGTTTAGAACCAAACTGAATTATACTTGTCATTCATTGCCTCTATTTATTTATTTGCCGTATCTGTCAGAATGTCGTTGGAGACATTTGAGAGCGTTTGGATCTCTGCGGATTATCGTTTTTTCGATTGCCATGTTCTTGTTTTCTGACAAAACGCGCTCCTTAAACTCATCCCTGAAACAGCTCATGGAAACATTTCCTAAATGTTTTGTGGTTTGCAATCAGTAAGCATTTAACAAATCTGAAAACATATTATTTCCACTGAATATTTCCTCTGTATGAAACTGAGATTGTAACTCTTTTAATGATAGGGAAATACTTGTAGTTGTTTAAGGGAATATTGCGAGTTAAATGCCCTGAAAGTGACTCATTTTTATGTTGTGCATCCTCCTGGCCTGGAAATGGGTTCAGGTTATGTTTCAGGGTTAACATGCAGTCTTGAAAAGACTGGAAAAGTATAAAGTTTGCTTTTATTCTTTTCCAGATCTAAATAAGAATGAAAGCAAGCTGAGTTTGGAAAAGTGTTTGATTTTTCTGACTGCTTTACTTGTTCCGTTTCTTTAAGCACTAAAGTCGACTAATGCTTAAGAAATTCAATGGTTTTCACTTTGACTTTTTAATCTGACATCCTGTGTCTTAGATTTGGCACAACTTGACTTTAGCATTTTTCGCATCCATGTTTTCTTTCTTAACTTCCTGGCTAAGTGCATATCGAGAAATCAGAAATTGTTGCGGTTAGCTCAGCCTAGGCCTGTAAAACATGTTGCATTTCTGTTTTATGTGTGTGTAGCTTCAGGGCGATCTGAGGTCGTTCCTTTTTCTTTCTGCAAACAGATCATAAAATAATATGATAATTTAGTCTCGTAAAAAGCTACTTTTGCACGGCTGCCTAGCTCGGTTTGCCTTTCCTTGTGGTGACCGGGAGCATTAGGGCAGCTGTTTAGTAATGAAACACCACCACTTTACCAAAACAAAAAGGTGCAATAATGTGAAAGTGATGCGTTTGGTGTTTATGGGTCATTCTTTAAAGGGCTGATCTGCAGCAGAAGCCATCTGGTGGCTGTAAACACAGCAGCAGCTGCTCCACCTCACCGTGGTGGCAGAAAGACTGGCTGTTTGAGGCTGACTGCTGCTTTGGACCCCATGTGTGCTTGGATCAGATATAACAGAATGCAATGCTCAAACAAGCAAAAAATGTAGACATCGTGCATTATCTTCGAGCCTCTTACCCTCCCTCACTGTACTTACTTCTTCCCTCTCTGCACAGATGCCGAACGAAGGCTCCCTGTTTCTAGTCATATGTCTGATCGTGCTGCAGGGCGTCACAGGCATCTCCTTCGGCCTTGTCATCTCAGCGGGGATTGACGACGAGCAGAGCGCCAATCAAGCCGCCCTGGGCATCTTCTACCCTAACCTTATCCTGAGCGGTGAGCAGAGATTCATGAAAAGTCTGCCACAGAACCGCTTCACGCGCGTCCCGCGTGAGAGCCGACCCGTGGAGCGCAGTGGGTGACGGATTGCTTATTTAACCAGGAACGCTGATGAAAGATGGCTGTGAGCTGGGTGTCAGCCAGCATGTGGGGGAAGCTGGGGCTCGGACCTTAAGGTGGCTGACGGAGTCATGAAAAATAGCTCACGTTTTAAGAGTTTGATGGTGAAGGTTGTGTTTACAGGGGATGCTAATCTGCAAAAGCTTGGTCCCTGCATCCAAACGAAAGAGCAGCTGTCCAACATTTAATATAAGAATAATAACAGAATCACAATCTTTCAGCACAAATGCCAAATACTATTCAAAATACTTCAAAGACATGTGTTTGTGTTGCTTATGGTTTTTAAAGCTTTAAAATAGCCAAAACTATTCAGTGAAACCATATGAAAACCAGTTTTAAAATTTAAATTAAAAAAACTGCTTTGTTTAAAACTTTTACTGCACTTTTTCGCCACCTAACTTGTATTGTAAAAACTGCAAGGATGAGATGATTTGCAGCGTTTTTCATTACTTCTATACTAAGCTTGTTTGTTCAGCTTCCACAGAGCCAAATTTTATCACCATCTTAATCAGTACTATTTTTGACTTTCTGACAGTCTTGCAAACCTCCGCTGTGGACATCTGTTGCTCTTTAACTCTGCCTAGTTGTTTTTTTTTTCTTTCTAGGAGAGGACCGCACATTTTGTAGAAAAATGATGAAGCAACAGACATAAAAATAAAAACATTTCTGCAGCATCTGATAGTAGCGCTTAGCGTTGTCGGCTAGGTTAGCATTACTAAAACAGCTGTCTCCATGTGTATTCTCTGGACCAGGGGTCTGCAACCTGTGGCTCTGGTGCCGCAAGCGGCTCTTTGGACCTTCCACAGTGGCTCTTAATAACTTTGGCAACAAATTATATTTTTATTATGGGATTTAAATGTAATAATGATAATAAATGCAGGTTTTTCTTGGAATAATTGCTTTTAATTTTCACAACAGAATGATGCTAAAAGTGCCAGTAATGTTTCATTTTAAATCAGTATTTTTTCATTATGTTGGAACTATGATTTTTTTACATCATTATCCACAAATATCAACATCCCGTCCATCCTCTTTTTGTAAACCTCAAAATAGACGTAAAAGGGGATTTCTTTAACGATAACAACATATTTCCTACAGTATATCTTTATCAAAAATTATAACTTGTCTTTTTTCAAAAGGCAACATTTGCGGCTCTGAACGAGTTTAATTCAAGTGGACAGTAGGCAAAACGGCTCTTTAGACTGTAAAGGTTGCAGGCCCCTGCTCTGGACAATGTACCCTGACTCTGTCAAATTGAACTGAATTACACTGAAATATTTAGCCTTCCTGTTTACTGCTGAAGGTCTCTCTCTCTCTCTCTCTCTCTCTCTCTCTCTCTCTCTCTCTCTCTCTCTCTCTCTCACACACACACACACACACAGCCTCGGCAGATGTGTCCCGACATGTCATAAAAAATGTGGTTTCCTTTGAAAAAGCGTCACTCTTTCTTGTTTACCTCACTTATGGATGAAAATGCTTGACTTCCTACAGAAAAATGTCCACGTCATAGAGTATTGCTGTGCACCACACCTAATAACTACATGCTTGGTATTAGGTGTGGTGCATTCAAAGAAGGGAAACGATTTCTTTTATTTTTTTAATGTAATTGTCACCTGTTAGGAGTTCTCCAAATAAAACGGATCTTGTACCGAGCCGTAAATGAGAGAAAGCGCAGCCAAGGAAAAGACTCAGAAATCAGGCAAACTACAGCTCAACACCTCTAGAACAGAAAGCGTGCTTTCTTCGAAGACAAACGTAAAGAAACAAGGGATGACTCCTAACTTTAGGTCAGCGCTGTAAATGTTTAATGTGTTATCTGTCGTGGGTATCCGAGCACAAGCTGCATTTTTTATTCATCAGACATCTTACACTGCGGCCTCTGTGTCCTGTGATGCAGGTATCATCTGGCCTGTGGAGTGCATCCCGTATCCTCTTCGCTACCTCAGTCTGGCTCTTCCTCAGACCTACGCCTCAGAAGCCCTTCGCTGCATCATGTACAGAGGTGACGTACACACAAACAATGACACGGAAGCTGTAAATAACACATGTGAGAATCACCTACGTGTCAACAACTTCATTTCTTCTGTCATATGCAACATAAGCACCACTTTAAATCATTCATCGGTTCGGCGTAACCCACGTCCCTGGAATGTAAGGGGTAGTATTTTCTCTCTGCCTCCCAGTTCTTTCTCCTTCCTCTGACCCCACCGCCTCTGAACAACAAGAGCCACCTACAGACCTCCAAGTTACACGATACTCAGGAAGGCAGAGAAGCTTTTTCCTGTTTGTAAAAACCTTATCATTGAGGTACTGTGGAGGATGAGACTGAGGCAGAGCTCTAAATTAGCACAACTCAATTTAAGATACTGAAGCTTTGCAACATCACCCTCCTGCGCTTATTAGGTAAAATACCCCCTGAATATTTTTGGTCAATCTCTGTCGTCCATGCATTCATTATGACCTCACTGCAGTTCAAGGAAAATTTAGACAAACAGCGTGAAAAACACGCTTTTCAAAGGTTAATGTTTTTTTTTCTGAGTACATTTATTTCTCAGAAGATTGAAATGCACATCAGATATCAAAAACAACCCAAGTAAACCTCACATACAAAGGAACAAAAAAAGTTATTGCTTATATTATGAGAAATTAAATATAAGAGTAGAAAAGCCTTTTTTGATATTGAGAACTTTTAGGTATCTGTTTTTTGGAGAAACCAGTCTTGCCTTTTTAAAGGCATTCATCTACTTATCAGCCTGTGACCCCCAAAATAACAGCGCCAGAGACTGGTGACCCCCTTTTTTGGCGGGACGGGGGCTATTTTTTAGAAATTTAGAAATTGCGTGAATAAAGTCATAACATTTTGAAATAATAGTAGTAATTTTATGAAAGCTTTTGTTGATTTCTTTTTATGTGTGTTTCACTTGGCTTGTATGAATGCATGGGCGTCTGGAACACTGCTCCCTCTGCTCCCTTCTGCCCGCAGGCTGTATGGCGAGGCGACGTGAGAGACCTTTAGCTGTAAAACAGTGTTTTACCAAATAAAGCAAACTCCAAATAGTTTAAGGTTGAAACTCTTCAGCATCTTACTTTAGCAATCAGCTCAATCGTTCTGGTTAGCTTTGCTGCACATTGTGTATTTATCACCCAATGCCAGCCCAATCCTTGACAGCTACTGTCCTGCGATGTCTAGATGTCTGAATGAAACGGCTGAAGCCCTCATTCAGCTCTGCAGGGGCCTGGCAACAAGTCATGGTTTTTACTAAGGGGCCAAGTCTAATTCCTGAAAAACAGCCCCCCCACCATAATCCTCCCTGCGGAAACCTTTACACTTGAAACAATGCTGTCATTCCCCTGGCAAGTGACAAACCAGGCAGAGGCGGGATTCTAGAGTCCTCTAGAGTCCAGTGCCGACATGCTTTTCATCTCTGCATCCGATGCCTCTCGTTGCACTGTCTTGATACTGAAGGCCGGATGCGGCAGCTTGGACATGGAAGTCCGAAGCTCTCTGTGCGCTACTATAGAGCCTCTGTGATTTTACGCGGCAACGATGTGGTTGAGTTACTCACGTTCCCAGTTGCTTTCACTCTGTTATAATAGCACCATCGACGGTGGAACATTTAAAAGAGAGGAGGTTTTAAGTCTGGGTTGCACCGGTGGGCTCCGATCAGGTACCACGCTGAAGTTCACCGATCTCCTGAGACCGACCCCTTCTGTCACAAAGGCTTGTAGAGGCCGTCTGCACGCCTACATGCAGATTATTATACAAATGAGGCCATGGAAGGGATGGGAGCATCTTATTTCAACGTGCAGCTAACTCTGTCATCTTCTCCCTAGGCTGGGGTATAACTGAGATGATGGTGTGGAGAGGTTTCGCCTTCACCATTGGCTGGAACACATTCTTCCTGATCCTGGCTACCGTCATCCTGAAGCTGAGGACGTGACAGCCTCCTTCCCCTCAGAGGACGCCGTCCTGAGCAATGGCGGGGAGCTTTCAGGTGCAGATCGGGAGCCGACAATCTACGGAGGAAGCAGAGCAGCAGAACTCAAGAATAAACCTGGGAGGAGGAAGATTCGCTGTGGTTTGAAGGACTAATAGGTTGATGTATCAGTCTCCCTCCTCCTGAGTATCTCTCTGACAACACACTGACACTCTCTGATCCTGCAGCGGTTGGTTTGATTTATTCCAAGTCTAAGTTCAAGATGCTTCACGTTGAAAACAAGTAGCAGCAGTTTGTTTGTTTCACGTCTATCTGCAGCTTCTTGAAAACCTTCCTCGTGTGAACAGCCACAAACCAACTCAGGGGTCACTTTTTTGTTTGCCTTTAGTCTTAATGCTGAGAGATTCTTCCTGTTTTACACTTTATTTTAGAACAAATGAAGGCTGTTCATTTTTTTGATAGAAAATAATATAAATATGTTGACTGTAACTGATGGATATTTTTAAGGTTTTGCCATCTGTACTACATTAAAAGTTCGATGGGCATTGGAGAAAATGAAGGAAACGTCAAAGAGGAGTCTGAGCACAAAAAAATGAGAGAACAATGTCTAATTTCCAAGCAGGAAACGGACAAGCTTATTGCACAATGCAAGTTGAATGCAGAAGAAAGTTAAAAAGTGAGATTGCTTCATATTGCTCAGCCATTAGGCTTCGCACAGCATCTCTATCTCTCTTGCTGCTGGCTTGCTGTATTTATGTTGAGCCTGTGGTCCTGTCTGGTTATGAAAGGAAGCGGTAACAGTTGGATCTCGCCGCGTTACCCGGTGCTAACGTGTTGGCCTTCTTCAGCTTAAGTTGACGGTGTTCCTTACAACTCTGTGCCTGGATCTCCTAAAGGAGGGGGATGTTGGTGATGGGAAGCTTTTCTGATCTGTCACTTGATGTTTTTCATTAACTCTCTACTTTGCCGGACAGAGTGGAGGCCGTTCTCAAGCCGTCAGCATCCATGTTATCATGGGTTTGTTTTTTATTTTGTTTTTTTTACAACAACAACAAAAAAGATTTTTAAAAAACTTTATATTTTATGACTTTTTGCTTTAGAAATCATAGCAAATCTAAGCACACAGGAGTAAAGCTTTTGGGGGATTCAACACAGAGATGGTGTCAGTGTAAGAAAACTTGTTTTTTTTCCCCATCCTGCTTAACAAATATCTTTCAAAAAGCCACATTTTGAATAATTGATAAAGATGCTTTGAGATGAATACCTTTTTATGAATGGCATAGAATAAAATGATAATCATTAGAAAAGAACAACAGATATAATTATAAAAAAACAATAAATTAAACTATCCCTATTTGTTCGAGGACTTTGACACCAATGAGCAGAACTTTCAACTTTTAACTTTTAAGTTCGTCACGATCAAGTGGTGAGATTTGAAATGTGCAATATGGTTCTTCACCCAGAGCAGAAAGCCCTAGGGGGGCAGCACAGGCATCAGGAGGGAGAAAAACTAAAGTTACTTACAGCCAGAATGGGTTTGCTATTGCTTAATTGTTAGTCCAGTTGTGTGCTATGTGCAGTCTAAGCACTGGAAAATGATGGAAAATGGGGCTGTATTGTAATGGCACTGTAGTCGTGTTTCAAAGGGACCAAAATTAGGTCTCAATCGGCTCTAAACTGAAGGGCCATTTAGCTGCTTTTCTTGAAATCTGGGTTGCGTTTGATTTGTTCTAGTTCAAACTTCTTTTGATGCATTGAAACACTGATCGAGACGGATAAAACCATTCTGCTACTTTAAAATTGCAGAGACCAGGGTGGACCCAGGACAGCTATGTCTCGATCAGCTTTTCTCCAGCCGTTCTGAAGGTCTTTGAGAGTTTTTCCTTAGACTTTGGCTACTTTTCCATCCTTTAAGTCCTTAAATGACTGTCTACAGCAAATGAAAGGTATTTCAAAGTCTTAATATGTCGTACCTTCTGATCGGCCAGAGAATTGTTGTTAAAAATCACTTTTAAAGGTGTTTAAAAAATGAGCGGCTCTTTGGGTTGAAAAAGTAAAGAAATAACAGTTGACTAAACATTTGCAAAGTACTTAACATCACGTTTTTTTTGGTTTTTTTTGGTACGCTTATTCCAAGAGTAGTCTTTATGACCCCAACTCAATCTTCTTTGAAAGCAAGACAAAGCAAGAGTCGAACCAGCATCACATGTTTGTGCCAGTCAAAGATTTTAAATGTTTACACGTATCTGCATGTATTAAATCCGAGGGTGTTTTCACCAGCCAATGCTTCTTTCTTTTTGGTTGTTGACCTAAACACATGTACCTGCTTGGATTTTAATGGCGCAGTCTCTGATATCAGTGAGTTTGGTGCACATTCTAATGATAATGTTGAGTTATTGTTTGATGGGAATATTTTAAGAAAAGGGTGATTGTATGCTCAAACAGAATCATCAAATATTATGTGATATAACAAGGTATTTGTTCCTTACTCTAATCCTATCACAATAATGAACCTTTGTGAAATATATTTAAAGGGGTGATCTGTCTCTGGGTTCTCTGGTACTGCTTGTTTAAACATTATTTTATGTTTAAAAAATGTTTTTTGAACTGTTAGGGTATTATTGCCAAAAAAACATGTTTAAACTTTGTAAGACGGCGGTGATGTTGGTTAAAATGGGCTCTTTTATATGGAAAAGCCTCTTGTTGCGACTGATTTTGAAAATTAGACACAGTTTCGGATTGGAAACTCAGCAGAGTATTTGCAAAACTCATTGAGCTCATCTGGATTCTTGGAGATTTGAATGCAATTATGTTAAATGGGACCTTTTTCAGTTAAATTGTTGCAGATTATGTAAGTGGTGGTGTGTGCATCCACCGTGCTCTATGAACTCCAGTCGACTACCTCCACGGTCTCTCCCTGAAGGGCACATGAAGAATTTACACTCCTGTGTTGTGACTTGTATGCACTGTGATAGCAGACATGCTTGGATGAAGTTCTATTCATTTATTATGAAACAATAAATGTCATTGAGAAATCCCTCTGCTTTGTGTTAATTTTGTGGTTGCAAAAACACCTGGAGGTCATGGATGATAAAGGTATGTGATTACATCACGCTTTGCTTGCATATCTGTGTGGTTCGTTACCATGGCCTCGTTTTTGATCTGTCCCTACCTGACGGGATATGACTGTTTGAACTTTATGGGTTTTCTTTTTATGGGTTTGTCTATGACGTTTAATATACATATTGTAATAACATCAATCTCTTTGAAAAGTCCTGTCTTTTATGTCGACCGAAGCAGATCCACAAAAGTCAATTGTTTACTTATAAAAAAAAAATTATGGGCTCAACAAAATGTTCAAATAAAAGGCAGAAAATCCAAAAGGGAAAACACTTTAAGATACTATCCAGGAGGAAAAAAGGTTAATTAGATAAGTTAGAGCTCCTCGTACATAGAACTGTAGAATAAAGTTTAAATACATTTCAAAACATGATAATGTAAAGCTACAAGACAAACTTTCCCTACTTGATCTATTGCCCCCGTGATTTAATATCTGTATGGATGGATGGACGGATGGATGGTCTTGTCTGAGGTTCCATGATGTGCATTAGTGAGTAATCACAGTGAAAAACAAATCAGTGTAAAGTTTTGATAACCTGATGGTCGCAAAGACATTCAAGCGTTTGTGATGCTGCTTAAATAACCGCAAGTGTCACTCAAAGGTACACAAGGGGTCTGAGACATCTTAGAAGTGAAAGAGAAGATGCAACATCATATTCAAAAAGTTTAACATTTTAAAGAATTATTTAAAATGAAAATACTAATCTACAGCTTCTTACGGACCCAAATATCACGAACCACCTGATATTCACACTAACCTCGTTCAGATGACAAAGACTGGAAGGCAGCCAGATGTTTACTGTGTTTTCTGGATGTGTCTTGGAGGTTCAAACATCAACAACTGTTGTCAGCAGCTGGTGAGGATATATTGCTTTGATGAAAGTGGTGTATCTAAGGTAAATGTTTATATAATTTAGATGTGTGACAGAAATGTGCACATTATACACACATATAAGATATGTGTATAATTTAATACGGTGAAATGGAGGAGGAATACATACCACCACATATGCATGGATTTCTGACCAATGCCAGTAGACTACAGTCAGCAGGGCAAATAGTAGGCAACGCATGCTACAGCTATACAGACAAAACTCTTAAAATAATGTGTATGAGCATTATAGAGTGTAACAACATACTCACGTCACAAGACAATACAATAAACAAAATTGTGCTCTTGAGAACAAAAAAAAAAGACTCTAGCAATATGAAAACCAAGAATGTCCAATTTTTGTTTTTCAAAAATAGTTTCCCCAAATGACAAACTGTGTTATACGAATGGGTAACCAATGTAGAATCCTCCATTTCAGGTTTGATCAGGTGTTAAACAGGTTTTCAGGCTTTTTGAATTCTAAAGTGTTCCTGAAGACATTTTGTATTTTCACAATTAGAGTACATGATCTCCAACTGTATTTAAAAGAAATGTCTGTTCAATCTAAAATGATCCAGAACAGGTTTAATCAGGGTAAGTCTTTTTAAGAGTTGAACTAGAGATGATGCAGCTTAGTATAGATGGCCAAGTAATAGAAACTTTGATCGTTGCTCTTACAATGACAAGACTGTGGGTCACAAATATTTTTCATCAATACAACTATAGAAAAACTAACAAAGCGGCGCAGAGGAAGAACAGCCTGAATGTGAAGCATTTAC
Organism: Fundulus diaphanus; assembly: GCA_037039145.1. NCBI lineage: Eukaryota > Metazoa > Chordata > Actinopteri > Cyprinodontiformes > Fundulidae > Fundulus > Fundulus diaphanus. The sequence goes on along the minus strand of CM073121.1, from coordinate 18,669,842 downwards.
ATTTATGTTCTATTCAGAAGCGTCCACATTGCTCCTGAATAGAAGTGGTTTAAAATGGACACTTTCTTGTAGCGGCAGCTGCAGACCAGACACTGCCGGTGTGTGTTGCTCTTAAAAGGACATATCATGCAAAATCCACTTTTTAGCCCAGAAATACATCTTTATGTTTACCTGGAGGAATGCAGAAAAGCTGAATGTAGTCTGTTAAGGAGCTGCAGAGATATTTTTATATTCTATTTGGATGATATTTTCTGAGTTGTTCAGTTTTCTCTACTCCCATTTACGTTTTTTGTTTGTTTGTTGTTTTTTTTAACAATAACGTTACGGTATTTGCTGCGGAACTGCCAACTAATTTTGTGAATCTGTATTTCTGAATCTGTATAGATTTTTTTTTACAGGGATTTTGTAGTCCAAGCTCAAAGTACAAGTGGATAAGAGAGAATATTTGGTTGTTAGGTGTATTAACCCACAAAATTCATTACACCATGCCCCAGCAAACTACAAAAATGACCAAACGGCGCGAAGTGAAACACTCTGCCACCTGGAGGGGGCGGGCTGTGAAGGACCTTCTTTTGATTTAAAGAGACAACACCAAAACGAGTTGTTCTCAGACACACCTCAGAACAGGGGCGAAAAGGGGGAATGTGGATGTAAATTACTGAGAAATTAAGACCAAATAACTACAGTTCCACTTCGTATAGACCAAAACTGAAGGGTTTCAATGTGAAAAAGAATTGATTGAAATGCTGGCTTACCCTTTAATGGTAAGCCAGATGTGAAGTATCATTCACATCTTGTCTGTTACGTATCACCCATATCTGTCGACCGTGTACCAAGAATAATGCCATACAAATGACTGAAAGGTGGTGGGCACCTCTTTCTGACAGTGTGTCATCAGCCAGTTTGGCAGGAAGTCTTCAGCCAGTTTTGTTAACGTTCCAAAATCACTCATGAACTTCTTCCATTCTTACTTCAAATTAAGATAGACATAGATACAACAGCATGTCACCTTCATATCCAGGGAGCATATAAATAATAATTTAGACCAGAGATCACCAACCTTTTTGAAACTGAGAGCTACTTCATCAATACTGTCATAAGAAAGGGCTATTTGCACTGACCTTTGAACGACAAGAGTCCATGCTCACCTTAACCTAACTAATATAAACATGTTTTTAATGCTTTTGTCATTTTTAAATCTATGGAAATACAAGCAAGATTGAAAAGGAAGAGCAACTGAATAAAATAACCCTTTAGATGCAGCTCATTGGAAGATTGTGCTACTTTTTTGAACAGGCTTGTGGGCACCACATATGGTCCTGAGGGGCTACCTGTTGGTAACCCCTGATTTAGATGTACTCAACCAAAGTCTCACTCTCACAGCAATTGTTTAGCACTTCACAAGATAGAACTCAGTTTCATAAGAAATATAGCAGTAGTGCTTTGATTTTGTTACACCCCTGCTGTTTGCTAAACATAAGCTACTTACTGATTGACCATAGCTACATTAAACAGCCTCAGTTTGAATCACAGATCTCTCTGATTAGCTTTAAACATGTTTGTGTTTGTCTGTGTGTTTTAAACAATGATAATCTTTCATCCATTGTCCTCATGCTGAAATAACCCCTGAAGATGAGCATGAAATGGGAGTCTGGATGTCTGTCCACAGTCATTTCCAGTGGTTGGTGAGCTTGGTGACAACACCATTTCTAATTACAGCAAATTACAGCGTAATTACATACAATGACACCCTGAGGACTATAGAAACCGTAGTGTTCATATTACACACTGCTCAGTCCCAGCTTCCAGATGATGCAACATGGACAGAATGTACAAACAATTTGCAACAGAAAGAGTCATACATCCAACAGTGATGAAAGGGGTCCACGTGTGTGCCAGACTTTTAATTTATGGGGAATTCTGCTATTCAATGCAATTTACAACTGTCCACATCTGGTTTCCATCGACTCCAGTCATTCTAAAACACGGCATGTGATTATATTTACAAAATGCTCAGTTCTTGTTTCTCTTTGTGGAAACATGAGGAGTTGGTTTATCTTAAATTTCCTCAAATTAATTGCTGTATCAATCATGTATGGACCAGTCTATTACATAGTAGGTGGGATACATGGTAATTTTAGTCATGATGCCCAGTTTGTGGGGAGATTTCGTCAGCAAACCTCAACCCAATTAAAGCAAATTAAAGTATTTTTTGTAATTTCTTCAACTTATAGAACGCTTTTTTGGAGATTTTTTTTCTTACATGTTATGTCCAGAAAAGCAGACTTGCTTTGCAAAATGGTCATTTTCAATGTCTTAATTTATGCATATTCTCAATTATCCATGTCATGACAATCCCAAACAGGCTTAAATCGAAGGCAACTGGACGTTCACTCAATATTTTTCTGAAACTGTTTCGGCACTTATCCAGGAGTCTCTGTCACTTCTGGTGCTCGAGCCATGTAAATGCTTTCAGAAAGACCTCCGATTTACCCTGTTTGTGGTTTTCATTCATAAATCCAAATTATTGGCCCAAGCTATCTTGAGAGAGGCCAAGACCAAGGCGGACTTCAACTACCTTGCAACAAGTCCAGTCTCTCTCAAAACTGTCACAACAGTTTATGATGTTTTTAAACTGTCAAACTATCGTCATATTCCCATTTGTTAGAAACTTGACAGACAAGTCAATATTCCAGCTAGACGCTGTGTTGCATTTTAAATAATTATTTATAAGGAAACCAGATGCAGGCAAGAAAACCTCTGAAATCTTGGCAGCGAAGTGCTGGTTGTTCACAGTAGAAGTTAACAGGCAGGAGGGCTGAAGCTTGCCAGGAGTCGGACAGACAGACTTGGGTCATACATGGGTAGACGGGACAGGGAAGATAGATATGACGAGTCTTGGCAAGGTTCATGTTCGTGGTCCAGAAGACAAAAGCTCAGCATAGATGTCCGATAGGGGCTTGGCAGGGCAGTAGATTCAGTGAAACAAGGTCGTAAATGTAGAATCAGGAAGGAAAAAACGGCACCAGCTCTAGGCTTTCAATAATCTGGCACGAACTGTCTGCTGGAGTCCAGTATCTATAGGCAGAAGAACATGTGAAGGAGATGAGCTTTATTGCGCTGCCACAGAATGGGGTTCACATCTCCATCAGATGATCGATAATTACTGTTGTGCAGGCAGCATGCAGACAGACAGGCCAGAACATGACAACATTGGGCAGGTATTTGTTTACCCAATAGACAAACGTAGGTAGGAGTCGGTGGGCACTCAGTAGTCTTCACGTACGAAGAACAGAATATTTAAAGCATTTCTGGTCAGAGAAATTGTCAGATTTAAAAGTCAGCTGTTATAAAACCTAAAAATATTACAGCAGTTAATGCAAATACTTCTTTATCTATTTTTTATTCAACCTTACTTTTCCATCGGTTAGTTACTCTGAACCCCCCAAAAAACAGGCTTTTTTGTGTTTCATACAGGAAAATGCACCCTCCTCTGTCTTGTGTAAATAACCTTTAGCTTCTGTGTAAATCAGAGGCGGCCAAGGTGTGGTTCAGGGCCCATTTGTGGCCCCTGGACTGATTTTGAAGACTACAACTGAAATTCAAGGATGATTTGGCCCACCAGTACAGATGCTTGATGCAGATGTAGACCTTTTTTTTTAATTATTATTACAGACAGGTTAAAATCTTCTTATAATTCAAAGTATCTAGTTACAAGACAAAGTAATTAGCCTTTTAATAACCTCACTTTTTGCAATCTTATTAATTTCATAGTAAATAGGACTGCATCCATCCAAAGACTTTTACTCAAATGCAGAATTTGGTGCATCAAAATCTGCTTCTAACCCATTAAAATTAGCTAAAAGTAGCAAGTATTTCCCTTATAACCGGTAGGCCATCTTTTAGTGAGGCAAATGTGCAAAACCCTGCAAGGATTTAAACATCTCTTTTCTACAGACCATCTGACTATTTAGTTTGTTATAACTTTTGCATGGACATATTTGTTGGAGAAGGTAAAATAATTTTCAACATAATTTTTCGGTAATTGTTTTTTGTTTTGTTTTTTGCCCATGAGTACCTTTGACTTGACAGTTTTGGTCCACCTGATGAAAGGTTTTTACACCCCTGGTTTAGTTGCTTGTTAAGCCATTTGAAATGATGTGTTTAAAAAAAAGATATCTTTCTCTGCTGGTTAACAAACACAGTAGACCTTTAATATTTAAATATGGCCTTTGTTTTGAGACAGACTTCTCCTGGAAATGTAAATCAAAAACTATTTTTAAGAATGAAAAATGATAATGTGAACAACGCTCCTCTGTGGTCAGCTTCTGAGCTCATCTTTACAGGGTGAGCTCTCCGTGATTATGGTCAGTGTGAGAAGTGTGACTGGAGTTGAAAGAGAGCGATAGGCTGACAGATACAAAAACACAGAACCACCAAAGTAGAGATACAGTCGTGTTTTGTGAGATTGATCCCTTGGTTAAAATTTGGTTGCAAAATAGTTTTAATCTGCTCCAGCGTTTGGCTTTTGTTCACGGCCGATCTAATCTTTCAGCACATGCTGTTTTTGTTTTATGCCTCTGTGCACCCACAATAGAGACTAGAATCAGGTTTATCCAGCAGGATTATTACTGCACAATCACAGTTCAGTTCTGTACTCTAAAGACAGGAGTCAGAGTAACCTCAGCTGCTAAACCAGTACCGCCAATCCCTGCAGCTCAAACAGATAGCAGAGAACTGACGGGACCCGAAGCAAAAACCCCAGTTGGTTCTGAGAAAGTACGCTGTCTGATCCAAGGCCTTCTGTCTTTGAATTCTGTCTTTCTTCTCAAACTTCTCGGATTTAAGACAGGCATCTAGAATCAAAATCATGCACAGTTTACATTTCATATAAGAAAAAAGAGAGTCAATAGGATTAAATCTTGGATTACTTTATGAAGCGCACTTTAAATTTTCAATCTCGATTACTTGCAGTTTTCCCCTTCGGGTAGTTAGATTTCATGTTTGTTTGTGTGTTCTTTCCTTAAACGCTCATTAAAACAGTGTAATTAATAATAGATTAGTTTACGATTTAAATAGTGACTAGATCTAATGTAAGAAATCATGACTGAGCTACCAATATAGTAATTAATAAATCTATTTTGATAATGTCTCCTTCTAATTCCTGTCTACAATCCATGGCAAATATTAAAGCTCCCTGAGAAGGAACATTTATTCTTTCAGAAAGGTGTTGGAGCTGATGACAAAATCAAAATGTTGTAAATAAAATGCATTAAATAGCTTGCCAATTGCACAGTACATTCCCCTTGATAAGTACAGATGCCATGGCAATATCTAGCCTTCATACAGTTTAGGAAGGAGATGGGCTCTGATGAATTGCAGGGATGGACGTGTTTTGGTCTGTCAACCACAGAAAGGCAAGTCAAGTTTATTTGTGTAACACGTTTAAGCAGCAAGACAATTCAAAGTGATTTATAAGATGAAAAGAAAAGAAAAGTCATGAAAAGGTACATTGTAGTGGCGCAAAAAAGGAAAGGAAGTTAGACGACAGACTACAGACTTACACTGTGTAAATATTTGGTTTCAGCTATATCTTTTAGAAGCGCTGGTAATCACTTTAGAGTCTTGATATTTTAGCATTTACAAAAAAAAAATTGTAGTGTTAAGTGTAAATCTGGCAACCGTCCTGCTTTTTTTGTCACAAAATAACCCCTGAAATAAACGAAAATACACACTAATCACATGCAGCCATGGCCATGTTTCACTTTAGTATTTTATGCAAAGCAGCAGTGTTAGATTGTGCAAGGTCGATGTTGAACACTTTCACAATGTGAGCAGTGTACTGGACACACGAAAACACTGCTGAACTCTTTCAGCTCAAAATGTACTCAGTTCTGCACACACACACACACACACACACACACAAGTACATCCTTGTTTAAAGTACAAAGTAAAGCCGTGCCTTGTCTTCCATAGACTTCCATTCATTTTCAGTCCTTTCTATGGTCTGACCCTCACCCTAACCCTAACCTTTACCAATTTAGAGCTATCCCAAACCTAAACCTGACACTTTAGTGCTAAACCTGACCCCTAGCCCAGAGAAAAAGTGAGGACTAAATAAAGGTCCTCACTTTACTCGTAAAATTTGCAAAAAATGTTCTCACTCAGCTGCAAGTACAAGAACACACACACACACACACACACACACATACACACACACACACACACACACACACACACACACACACACACACACACACACACACACACACACACACATCTGTGCTTTAAGTGAGGACCATGCTTTGACCTCTGCTCATTTTCAACCCTTTCTATGGCCTAACCCTGACCCTGACTTAAATCTGATTGACACCATAGTGCTAAACCTAACCCCTAGCCCAAAAAAAGGTGAGGACCAAGAAAGGGTCCTCACGTTACATCAAAGTCCCCACTTTATGAGAAAAATGTTCTCACTCAGATGCAAGTACAAGTACACACACACACACAAACTTTTGATCCATCTGGTCCAGCCGCCCTGCTTCAGGATACACCAAACATTCAGTAAACATTAGCCTGTGCATGGTTACTGTCACCATAGCAGCTGGGCTCTGGCCCTCAAACACAGGACAGCGCTGTTATTTAATATTTGGCTACGCATGAGCACAGCATGTTTGTGTCCCATAATCTTCTCTCGCCGGTTAACACTTTCTGTTGCATGGGCCTAGCACCCCCCCCCCCGCCCAGCTGTTGCTATGTTTTGCTCTTATCGCACAAACAACAACAAAGGACGGACTGCTGGCCAGACAACACGCCTCCCTGCACGCAGACCCACACACTTTGGCTACTGTCAGCATCGCAGCAGACACAGTTGCTGAGATTCAAGAGACATTGTTCTGAAGACTTGTGCTGCATTTTTCTGATAGTATCAATGTCAGAATAAGGTGTCAGTTGGAGAAAACTGGGCATATTGGGAAAGCATGTTATTTTTAATGTGTTTGCTTTTTTTTTCAAAAACATAATTGTGTAAGAGGTTTCAACGTCTGCTTTAAATCAGCTTCGGCTGACTAAATTGTCTCAAAACGCTGAGGTCATGCATCAGTCGCTGTGGCCGAGGACAAGCTTCCACAAGACTGGCTGCAAAAACCTTTAATTATACAATTTAATCCAGCATAATCTATTAGTTTTAGACAGATGTCAGAAAGTCGGGAGGATGTGTTTATTCACTTTTGGTTACCATAAAACATATCCAGTTTGTTCTGCAAACAGGTGCATCCTTATAAATGAAATATATTTTAGCAATTTAACTTAAAAAATGAATTTCATATTTTAAATACATTCATTGTACAGATATAGGATATATAGTGATATGTTTCAAGCATTTTGTCAGGAAGAAGGTGAATTCTTGCACCAGTAAAAACAGGATTTTTAAAATATGGCCATATGAGAAACACCAGTGGTGTTCAAACTTTTTTTCAACTATCCATTTATTATTTTAAATCATTCAGTATTTTTGATTTGAAAATAAAATAATGCAAATTTTTGTAGCAATGGGATGTGTAAATTGACGGAGATCCAAAGTTTGCTGCACATTTGCCTCAGTAAAATAAAGACATCAATTTGCAAATTCATTTGACCTTGAAAAATTATTAGAAGTCACGGATAGTTGTGGTAATAGCTGCTATAAAATGGGAGAGAATGCAAAAAGCATGGTTATTAACAGGCAAACACTTTTTTGGTGTCTAGGATTTAACAATGTAAAAAGATGTTAATGCCGTATGTGGGGAATAATTTTACACTAATTAAAAACAAGAACTCTCCATCTGCATCAACCACCTGTGCTGGGAGGGAAAATTTACATCATTCTTGATTTTCTGTCAGGGGCCACACAAAATCAATTAAGGCACCGCAAATGGTTTCTGTCATGGTTTTTATATGTTTTGCCCACATGCAGACACAATACGGAAGACAGAGCGCAGTTTAAGATGTTTATTTAAGTTCAGGCTGCAGAGAACGACACAGTAGACTGGATCTATCGAGGTCTGAACGTCAATGCTGGAGAAACTGCGAGAAGAAAGAGGAGATGGATTATGAGAGATCGAACCAGAGGGAAATCTCCAGAAGCCGAGCCGCTTACCATTTGGTTGGGCTGATCTAACCGGGGAAGTAGTGCCGAGGGAACTCTGGGGTCGAATGCTCACGATGGCTAACAGGTGGCTAGCAGCAGGAGGGTGGGCTGATGGTAAGTCGGCGAGGGACCCGGAGCGAGCCATGGCAGGCAGAGGTGACAGATGGATTAACCAGAGAACGGAGGGAACCAGCAGAATCCAGGGAGGGGAAACCTCGAGCCCGACTTGGTAACGCCAAGGGAGTAAGAGGAGGAATGCCAGAGCAACATCTGAGCGTAGTGGATTCATGAGAGGCTGGTTCATCGAACGAGAAGTCAAGGCGGGTGAGTATCCAAAAAGCCAAACTAAGAAAAAACAGGAGATCTAAAATTAGTCAAATGTCTGGGAACAAAGACTCACGAGTACAAAGACTCACGAGTACAGATTTCCAGGATCAGGTCAGAGGCGACGTCGTACCACGACTGGGTAAGGCTCTGGCGTCTTCCATCTGTCTGTGCCTTCCTTAAGACGCCAGTGAATTACTGCTCTAACGAGCCGCAGGTGTGGGCCACGCCCCCCGGCTGACTAGATCCACCTATGGAGCAGAGTTAGAGCACCAACACACAGAGAACCCTGACACTACCCCCCAAATGGTCACCTCCTGGTGACCCAGACGATGACGTAGATGAGCGAGAAGCCCAAAACTCACTCAGCATGTCCTGGTTGCCCACAGCTGAGCCAGAGACCCATGACCGCTCCGCAGGACCGCGACCTTCCCATTCAACCAGGTACTGGTGTCCCTTACCCCGTCGACGGGCGTCCACGATCCTGCGGACGCGGGGACTCTGACTGTCCTGGGAGGGTGGAGGGGGTTCAGATGGAGGGTTCAGGTCACTTTCCAGAACCGGCTTGATCTGTGACACATGGAACGTGGGGTGGACTCGGGAGTGAGGTGGCAGGCGTAGACGTACTGAAGTGGGGCTGATGACTGACTGGGGGGCGAGCTTCTTAGCAGATGGGTTTGACAGAACGTCCCTGGAAGACAACCAGACTCTCTGACCAGGGTAATATTGAGGAGCAGGTGACCGGTGCTGGTCGGCAAACCTCTTATTCTGCTCTGCGGTGCGAGTGGTGACAGTAGTCCTCCAGGTGTCTTGACAGCGGCGGATGTAGTCGTTGACGGATGAGAAGGGGATTCGTTGTTCATCTATGGGTAGTAGTGGTGGCTGATATCCAAGTGAGACTTCAAACGGCGAATGACCAGTGGCAGACGAGACATGGGAGTTTAGTGCATACTTGACCCAAGGTAAAAACTTGTTCCAATCAGACGGAGAAGACGAAGTGAGGCAGCGGAGGGTAGTTTCCAGTTGTTGATTCATTCTCAGTTTGACCGTTAGTTTGAGGGTGGTATCCAGACGTGAGGGTGTAGCGGGCACCGAGAGCAGAACAGAATTGCCGCCAGACCTAAGAGATGAACTGGGGACCCCGGTCAGAGAGAATGTCAGTTGGTATGCCATGTAGTCTGAAGACGTGTCGGATGAGTAGCTGGGCTGTTTGCAGGTCGTTGGGTAGCTTGCGGAGAGGTATGAGGTGGCAAGCCTTGGAGAACCTGTCCACTACCGTCAGGATAGTAGACATACCCTGAGACGAAGGGAGACCTGTGACAAAATCCAGTGCTATAAGTGACCACGGGCGTCCAGGAATAGGGAGAGGGTTCAATAATCCGGAAGGTGGCTGATTGGACGGCTTATTCTGAGCACAAACCGGACAGGCCAAAACATATTCGCACACATCTTTAGTCCAAGATGGCCACCAAAAATGACGGGAAACCTGAGACTGGGTCCTATAAATTCCTGGATGGGCGGAGAACTTGGAATCATGACTCCAACGAAGGACATCAGGACGGACGGATCTAGGGATGTAAGTTAAACCCGCGGGGCCGGTGCCAGGGTCAGGATCGAGTCACTGAGATTGGTTGATCCAGTCCTCTAGCTCCCAACGAACAGCTCCCAAGGTGCAAGTGGGGGGTAGTATGGGTGCTGGTTCCTTCTCCTGATCTTGAGATGCGAATTGTCGAGACAAGGCATCAGGCTTGACATTTCTGGAGCCAGGATGGTATGTGAGGGTTAGATTAAATCTGGAGAAGAATAGAGACCAACGGGCTTGACCGGGATTCAGACGACGGGCTGACTGCAAATAAGCGAGATTCTTGTGGTCGGTCCAAATGGTTATGGGCTGCTCGGATCCCTCTGACCAATGCCACCACTCCTCTAATGCTAGTTTAATAGCAAGCAGTTCCCTATCCCCTACGTCATAGTTACGCCCGGCTGGAGACAGCCGGCGTGACAAAAAAGCGCACGGGTGAAGTTTATTATCTGAGTCGGTGTGTTGTGAAAGGACTGCACCTACGCCAGTGTCTGACGCATCTATTTCTAGGGTGAATTGTTTAGAGGGATCGGGGTGAATCAGTATGGGGGCATGAGAGAACCTGGTTTTAAGATTCTGAAAAGCCTTTTCAGCCTCAGAACTCCAAACAAACGGGAACCAGAACCAGAACCAAACGGGAACCAGAACGGAGGGAACCAGCAGAATCCAGGGAGGAGAAACCTCGAGCCCGACTTGGTAACGCCAAGGGAGTAAGAGGAGGAATGCCAGAGCAACATCTGAGCGTAGTGGATTCACGAGAGGCTGGTTCGTCGAACGAGAAGTCAAGGCGGGTGAGTATCCAAAAAGCCAAACAAAGAAAAAACAGGAGATCTAAAATTAGTCAAATGTCTGAGAACAAAGACTCACGAGTACAGATTTCCAGGATCAGGTCAGAGGCCACGTCGTACCACGACTGGGTAAGGCTCTGGCGTCTTCCATCTGTCTGTGCCTTCCTTAAGACGCCAGTGAATTACTGCTCCAATGAGCCGCAGGTGTGGACCACGCCCCCCGGCTGACTAGAACCACCTGTGGAGCAGAGTTAGAGCACCAACACACAGAGAACCCTGACAGTTTCCAGGGTGCTTTTTCGGTCTGGTCTACATAATCATGTAGAAAACTCCTAACCCAACAGCTGGCCAGAAGACAGTCAACGATGATCTCCAAAATGAGAGAAAACCACAATTACTCATTGCTGAGGATACAAGCCGTTCATAGGCTAAGTGCTGCATTCAAGTATATTAAAGGAGAAGTCCGGTCAAAATCAGAATTCAAACTGATGAAAGTACTTTAAATATAAAACTACTACATACTGTGCAAAAAATTATAAGTTTTTTTAATTAATAATAATTCTCATTTAATCATGTTTATGTGGAGGAATCCATCTTGGTCAAGAATAGTACTGTCACCTCCCATTTTTTGACGTCACTCGGCGGACCCGCTGTTGAGCAAGTTTCAACGCTCTGTTTGTCACGGCGCACTATTTTCCAAGATCAAACTCAGTCGGGTCCTACAGTATATATCTATACACGCGTGTGTGTGTGTGCGCGCTCCGCGCAGCACGGCTTTGCCGGCACTGCAGCAGAGCGCGCGCACACACACACACACACACACACACACACACACACACACAGCGGAGGAGAGATCGCTGAAGTGACTTAAGTTAGCTGATTATTATAGTATAAGTATTAAAATATAAGAGCATTCCAGCACATGCTGGGCTGAGCACGGCTTTGCACCGGCGCTGCAGCTGAGCGCACGCACACACACACACACACACACACACACACACACACAGCGGAGGAGAGATCGCTGAAGTGACTGTGTTGAAATAAGCAATGTTTTTTCCTCTTTTACCAGTTGTGTTGGAACATCCGATGGCCATGCACGTGGGCATTGTTGCTTCAGCAATAGCTCTTGGGAATGTCAGCGGTGAAGTCCTCTGGAAATCCGAAATAATTATTGATGATCGCAGCTGTGTAGAACGGCTCCTATTGACTTTGCATGGAAAGCGGAGAGAAATACTGTCGCCGCTTCTGCTCTTCCACGTCGCAGGATGTGATGTCAAACGCCCCTTACTGCCCATATTTGGGCAGTAATGTCAGCCCCCATACACAGTGATTCAGACGACAATTTATGTTTTTATTTTCTTATTGATTAAAGATAAGTTCATTAAATAACCACAAATGTATTAGTTTTAGTTATAGCTAATGATACCCTGATTTTTCCTTGTTGACCGGACTTCTCCTTTAATGGAAAGTTGAGTGGAAGGAAAAAGGGTGGTGGACAAAACTGCACAAGCAACAGAGATAACAGCAGCCTCGAGCAGCCCATTCATGACTTTGTAGACTGCAGCTGGTGTCAACGCTTCAAGAGCCAGCAGCAAACACATCTGACCTAAAACCCTATCTATAAGCTTATTGTCACAAGGAAGATGACAAACACCAGACTGAACGATGCAGACAAACTGAATGCCGCTATTAAAGCAACTGTGTCTTAACACGTCTGCAGTGCCACAGGATGATTGCCTTTATCCCACACTGCAACGATGCAGCAACTGATGCATAAGGAGCCCAGACCAAATATTGGTCAAATACACGGTTCAGCTGATGTGCAAATTGTTTAGTACAGGGGCCCACGCCCGCCGACAGGGGGGGACAAACGGGTCTGTTGTCCCGGGCCCAGGACAGAGGGGGGGCCCAAAACTGACTCTGACCAGCGCGCGGGCGCTGCTTGCAGAAACTGCACCTAAGTCTCCCTCACAGCACTCTGCTGCTCCCCCTCCCCTCTCCTACATGGCTCAGCTGCGCCAGCCAATCAGCACGCAGGCTCAGACCAGCCCGCCCACTCTGCTCCCAACACAAACATCCGCGGTGCTGTTCAAATCAGACTCGGAGAGAGAGAGGGACTGCACGAGCGGAAAAAAACATGAACAGGGAAAGAAGCGCCTTTTGGATAAAATTTAATACCGTAAATGAAATCAGGCTGTATGGTTTGTAAAAAGCCGGTTGAATTCAGTGTTAACATAACAAATTTATATAAGCACGGGAAAAACCATGAGCAAGAAAACGTTGGGCAACAAACGGAGAGAGGAGACGAATCTTCTCTCATTGCCCCGACAGACCCACAGACTGACGTCACTGACTGAGGCGTTTCAGTCCTCCAGAGAACATCCAGGTAGATCAGAGTGGTCATCTTCAGCAGCACTTCATGTTAACTTTCAAAGTAGATATGATCTATCATATGTTACTGGAGCCCATACATAAAATGTAATGAAGACCTTGAAAGAACCCAGTACATATATCCTATTAAAAAGTGTTATTTAAGATAAAATAACATTTACTAATCCTTTATTTATCCCACGACGGGGAAATTTATAGGATTAAAGCAACAGGCAGGTGGACACAACACAGACAAAATTACATAAGGATTGAAAGATATAAGAGGTTGATTTGGGAAAAAAAACACTATGAACATAAGATGATTATTATTATTATTATTATTATTTAATTGTAATAGTAAAATAAAAATCACAAAACCCGGAAGGTCAACAGTTTCATGATACATCAAGGTTAGGGAATGGCTAATATACAGCAGGTCAAAAAAAGCCATATTTTGGCTGCAGTGCTGCTGTTCTCTGATGAAGAAAATATCAACTAGTGCACAAAATTCAATAGATGGGTTTAAAATATCCAATATAAAATACAGAGATTTCCAGGGCATGAAGTATCCAGTTAAGTTGACTTTTTTTTAGTGTGTGTGTGTGTGCGTGTGTGTGTGTGGTGGCGGCAGGTGTAGAGGGGGGGCCCAAAAAGACTGCGTTGTCCCGGGCCCTAGCAAAGCTGTCAGCTGGCCTGCAGGGGCCTGCAACCTTTACAGTCTAAAGAGCCATTTTGCCTACAGTACACTTGAATTAAACTCGTTCAGAGCCGCAAATGTTGCCTAGCCTTTTGAAAAAAGACAAGTTGTAATTTTTGATAAAGATCTACTGTAGGAAATATGTTGTCATCATTAAAGAAACACCCTTCTATGTCTATTTTGAGGTTTAAAAAAGAGGATGGACAGGATGTTAATATTTGTGGATAATGATGTGAAAAAAATCATAGTTTCCAACATTATGAAAAAATATTGATTTAAAATTAAATATTACTGGCACTTTCAGCATTATTCTGTTGTGAAAATCAAAAGCAATTATTCTGAGAAAAACCTGCTAAAACCTGCATTTATTATCATTATTACATTTAAATACCATAATAAAAATATAATTTGTAGCCAAAGTTATTAAGAGCCACCGTGGAAGGTCCAAAGAGCCGCTTGTGGCTCCAGAGCCACAGGTTGCAGACCCCTGGTTTAGTAGGTCAACACTGTTGAAATAAACATCCTTCATATTGGGGCTGCACAGTGGTGCAGTGGGTAGCACTGTTGCCTTGCAGCAAGAAGGTTCTGGGTTCAAATTCAACCCTGGGTCTTTCTGCATGGAGTTTGCATGTTCTCCCTGTGCATGTGTCGGTTCTCTCCAGGTACTCCAGCTTCCTCCCACAGACCAAAAACATGACTCTCAGGTTAATTGCCTTCTCTAAATTGCCTTCTGTTGTATGCAGCTAAAGTAAAAGTTGCCCTCAATTTTATGCTACAGTATCCTGAAGGTGTAGGTAATGTTATTAAGTTTGATGTTGCAGAAAAGATGTCAAGAAATTATTATAATTTTACATTAACATTGGAATTATATTAATTCCTTCAAAAGAACTTGAATGTCATCCCTTCGTAAAGTTTTTAAACGCTTTCATTACATCAGTTGTTTCAGGAATCCACGTCAATTTAACTTGAACATGAATCTTTTTTAGTTACCTTTTGCTGTACAGAAAGCGGCTACTTTCTTCTGTTTTAAAACTTCTTGCAACACTGTTTTTTGTGCAAACGTATAGATGGACTGGAGGACTTGTGGGAAATGCCTCCACAGCTTTACAGTGTCCAAGGTGAAGCTTGCTGCAAAGAAAAGCCCTTGTCAAAACATCAGTCAGGGGGGAAGTGAACTGACTGCGGTGCCTTCAGCCGTGCAATCAAAGGAAGGTGTGTCTGCCGCTCACAGCCCTGGAGACTGCCAGGAAAGGTGTTGCCGCTGTAGCCGTGGCAACCCAAACAGCATGAATCAAACACTGATTTCAAATGTGCGCAGAAATTATGCAACATGCGTGCAGGGTAAGTGTATGTGCATGTGTGTGTGTGCGTATCCAGTGCCCAGATGGTTTCTTGAGTCACAGTCGTGAAGTCTCCCTTAAGTCTCTGCAGCTGGTTGAAAACCACTCTGACCTGTAATGACCGCCTCTCGCTGCTGGCAACCCATGTAGCAGCAGGCCTGCGTTTTATTGGCAGATGTAAGCGTGTGCTTTACGGCAGCTCAGTGGGTACAAAAGTAAAGTCTGTGTGCGTGTGCATGTATGTGTGTCTGGGATTGCTGCAAGGAGGGAAGGTGAGATCTGTTTAATCTGCTCTCTGATGATTTCCACCCAGCACAAAAGTTTCAAGTCAAACGTCCGTAAACCTTGCTTCCAGTTAGCGAGGCCTTCTCGTAGGCTTAGAAATTATTCTTCATAAATGGTGAAACGACTTAGTTCTCTTCCTGGAGACGAACAATGTTTAATAAAGTTTTTACACACCCGGTTTTTTGCCCTCTTACAGCCACAAACTGCAGTGTGTTTTACTGAGATTTTATGTGATTGACTAAAAGAAATGAATGCACTATTTTCAAGTGGAAGAAAATGGGGTTCTCTTTTCTGTTTCTTTTATTTTTTTTACAAATGACAATCTGAAAAGTGTGGCGGGCATTTGCATTGATCCCCTTTGCTCGCACACCTCCAAACAGAATCCTGTGCGAATACTGTACGTAATGGCAGTATAACTCCAACAAACTGAGAAGGCAGGTCAGGGTTACAGCTGTGGAGAAGCTTAAAGCAGGGTTGGTTTAAAAAATATCCAAAGCTTTGAACATCTTGCAGAGAACTGTTCAATCCATCCTCGGTAAAAGCGAAGCTGCCAAGACGTGGCTGTTGACTTAAGCTGAAAGGGGCAGCAATGGTAAAAGAATGCAGCCAATAGCTCTAAAGTAACTCTGGAGGATCTGCAGAGATCCACAGCAAGACTCTATTTTCAGGACGACTGTCAGTTGCATCCTCCACAAATCCGGCCTTTATTGAAGAGTGGCCACAAGAGGTGCAGTTTGTGTTTTGCCACAAGCTATGTAGAGGGCATATGGAGTGTCTGAAAGAAAGGGGTCTGGTCCGATGAGACCCAAAAAACACTTGTGAGCATGGGTGGTTCTAGACAGGGGTCAACACGGGCCCTGTTACGGCCCCTTTGCTCAGTGCATAATTCTAAATCAATTTCTTACGATGATATGCATTGACACAAAAAACGTAACTGATTTCTCCCTTGGACCAATTAAATTTTTTACAGTCTTACTTTAGCAATGGTTTAAAAATTAAGGTGTTTTACTTTTAGATTCAGCCGTATTGAGGTAGGATCACAGTTTTCATCTACCAATACGGGGTCTGCAACCTGCATTTCATGAGCCACAAGTGGCTCTTTGGCTCACTCAATATATTTAGCAATGAAAAATTGCCCAGTTTTTTTTTTTTTTTTATGTTTAATTATTTTGTTCTTGTGCCGCTATGAGAAAACACTGGCTCCAACCTTGCCCCCCTGGTAAATTTGGTCTAGAATCACCATTGCTTTTTAATCCACATACAGATGCCATGTATGGTGGAAAACTAACATTACATATCACCCCCACCCCCCGGCGACACACGTTGGTGGCAGCATCATGCTGTGGCGAAGTTTGTCATTAGCAGGTATTGGGAAGCCCGTCAGAGCTGATGGGAAGACGGAGCTAAGTACAGGGCAGTCCTGGAGGAACACACCCCAAAGGATCTCCAGATGTATTGGAAGCAAAACATTTTTTATATTTTTATTTGTAAATTATTCTGAAAACCAGGTTTCATTTTCCTTTTACTTCACAACTGTGCACTAATTCACAATGGGTCTGCTACACGTTGTGTTCACAAACATATTTAGTAGACCTTGTTGAAGACGGTACTCCGTTTTCTTCCTCACAAGCTTGATCAAAAGTAAGAAAGAGAAGCAACATCGATTCCTAAAATATATTTTGTATTTCATTTCTTATAAACATCTGCAGACGTGCCTACCCCCTCGTGCAGGAGGAGAAAGTGGACATGCAGCATTTTGCAGATAAAGATAAAAGATGGCGGCTGCACAGATAGTTAAGCAAGCCAGGTCGGATTCCGTGAAAGATCCACCCAGGCTGAACCTGTAAGCACTTGCGGTATGTGAGCGTTTGTGTGATCGAATGAGAACCGTGTGTATCTGTTGAGTGAAACAGTGACTGGTGAAACGTTCTCTGATGTTTCAGTCGAAGTCACGATCCTGCCCTGTTCATGTTGGATCCAAACAATTAGAATTAAAAACATTTTTTAACCAGGGTTTTGCTTTTCTGAGACATTAAAGTCCACTATTTGCATGTGTATTGTCACTTCTGATAACATCCTCCTGAAACTGGTGCTGCGAGTGTTGCTTGTGAACTTTAAGAATAGCATTAAGATGTGTTAAATCTTTCTGAAAATACAAGTAACAGCAATAAGCAGCAACAGCAAAGGAAGAAAGCACCTTTTTAGTTCAATCGTATTCTGGATCTGGAGTTCAGTGGAAGAAGTGTCGAATATCCTCACTCCTTCATTCAAAGACAATGTTTATATCAAAGGTCAGTAAATGACATAGTCTTAAAAGAGTTGTAAGAATTCCCCATCAGATTAAAACCACAGTTTGTGATGTTTAATCATGGGCCACAGTAAGGCAAGTTTGTTTGTATGGCACATTTCCGTACAAGGACAAAACAAAGTTCTTTACATGATTAAAACATGAGAAAACAAAACAAAAAAGAATGAAAGCAAGTTAAAAAACGATTTTTCACTTAACAGTTTAACTAGAACAGTCAAAGGTAATCCTAAAAGAAATGAGTTTTTAATCTTGATTTAAAAGAACTTTTGACTAAATCTCTCTTAAAATGTCTCTGAAACACAGAATTTGGACAGTAAGTCACTGTCCAATTCTACTGATCAAATTTATTTGTAGAATGTGACCGGGATGAGAGCAGAGATCTTGGGAGGTTGCAACTCTCCATCATTCAGGTGTGTTCATAAGTCACAGGAGAGGAGAGTCTTCAGCAATGACCTGGAGAAGTAGATGGTCCTCACACTTTGAGTTATAAGGCAATACCCATACCAAACGGATTTCAGCATCTAAAAATGAGGATTTTCATTAAGAACAAAGAATTGAAACTAGTTGTGACTCTTACCCACAACAGACTTCCAAATGAGTTCACCCCAAGGTCAGATCACATCATATTCGGATGTGTGAAATTAGAACTGTATCTCACCCTGCAGACCTCGGTAAATGTGTTAAATTCTAAAGTTCATGCCACACCATTAGAAAAAGACTAAACAAGTGTGGTTTGTTTACAAGGGTTCCCAGGGGAGAGACTCTTCAAAAAAGGAAAACAAAGCCACATCTGAATGAACCACGACACTTCTGCAACAGTCTTCTTTAGACGGATGCAACCAAACTAAAGAGGCACAGTAGCACAAACACCAGCTGTCATGCATGGTGTGGAGGGGAAATGATTTGGGCTTGTTTTGCTCACTCAGGCAGGAAGGCAGATGGCCACATAGCTTCTCTTCCTATATAATGTCTTATCTTATCTCACCTACGCTGGAAACAAAAAAAGCAGAAAAAACAAAACAAAAATAATATATAATTCCTCGTGGAGCCAAAGATAAACTTCCTAGAGTGCCAGATACGTATCACTGTATCTGATAACCACATGCTGGTATATTTCTACACATGCAGCTACATCTCAAAAAATCAGAATTTTGCGAAAAAGTACAATATTTTTGTCACTGGTTTCAGAAAGTGAAACTGATAGGTTGTATAAATTCATCATGTATACTGTAGAGAGAAATGCATCCAGGCTTTATTTCTTGTAGTTTGGATGATAATGGCTCACAGACAGTGACAGTATCTCAGAAAATTGAAATATTGTGAAAACGTTAATATTGGAAACTTATGGTGTCTCACCCTAATGAGCCAAATAACCCTACAGAGGTTTCCTGAACACAGTCCTCAGGAAGACTGCTGACTGGACAGATGACCAGAGGACAGTCACTCACAGCCTAGACAAGGAAGGAGGAGCCGCGAAACATCACTTTGTTGAAGAAGCTGGTTGTGCACAGAGTGCTGTGTCCAAGCGTGTTCATAGACAGTTTAGTGGAAGAAAAACGCGTGGTTGGAAAAGGTGCACCAGTAAAAGGGAGAACTGCAGCCTTGAGAGGACTGTCAAGCGAAATCCATTCAAGAATTTGAGAGACCTTCACAGGAAGCTGACTGAGGCTGGAGTCGGTGCGTCAAGAGCCATTACGCACAGGCAAATCCTACGTGGGCAACAACTTTACCATTCCCTTTGTTAAGCCACTCCTGAACACGAGCCAATTCCAGAGGCCTGTTACCTGGGCTAAGGAGAAAAAGAACTGGACTGTTGGTCCAAGTCCTCTTTTCAGATGAAAGTAAAGTTAACATTTTTTCATTTGGAAATGAAGGTCCCAGAGTCTGGAGGAAGACTAGAAAGGCACAGAATCCATGTTACTTGAAGTAACGGTCAGTGATGGTTTTGGGAGCCATGTCATCTGCTGGTTCTGGTCCGCCATCATTTCTTAAGCCATAATCATCAAATTACAAATAATACATATGCAAGAAATTAAGGCTTGAAAATGTTTCACTCTGTGTTATGAATCTATGTAATATATGAGGTTCACTTTCTGAAAGGAGTGACAAAAAAATTTAACTTATATGTACCTGTACTATACTGTAGGCTATATACAGTTTCATTTATTTTATGGGATATGGCAGATACCTTCTCTGCCATATCCCATAAAATAAATGATACCGTAACTAAATCAAGTTCATAAATTAGGGCACACCTGTGGCTCTGTTTCAAAGACAACTCTTCAAAGACATGGATTCCTGGTGAGACATAATGGAAAAATAATCAAAAAGATTTAAGCAAGATGTCAGGTTGATAATTCTGGACATTCACAAGTCTGATTCATCTCTGGTTAGAGCTTCCAGATGCCTGAAGATGCCACGTTCATTTGTTTAAATATTAAAGAATATTAAATAGAAATACTGAACCAACATCTCAAGACAGCCAGAAAGATAAAGCTTTGACCGAAATGGGTTTCCCAACTGGGCAATGCTCTAATCATGCCACCATGAATTATTTACATAGTGGTTATTAGAACAACAATTAGAGAGGTCATCAAAAACGCCTACAGTCCATAGAAAATTTGCAGGGCTAAAAAGATGTGTGACAAATCAGGCCAACAAAACCTAACTCGGTTACACCGGTTCTATCAGGGCAAATGGGCCAAAATTCTAATGTGGCAAACCTGTGGAAGGATGAGGAAAATGGTATATTTGAGTCCCCTTAAAAGTAGGAATTTGGAGAATTATTGCCTAAAAATCAAATAAGTTAAATGAAACCATATAAAGTAGCCAACCAAAAACAAAGATTGCCTGTTTTACAATGTTTTTTTAATTTATTATTTGGCCGATTACAGGCCATGCAGCAAATCTTCTAAGTTCAATGTTTCAAACGTAGAAACATTGAACGTTTGAAACAATGTTTCAAACGTAGAAATGAACACGCGAAGGAGTCTCTGGATGATCAAACCAACACTAGCTCTATAAATTATTACTAATAATTTAGTTTTCTCCCTGGCATTCACAGAGTCCGAGTTCCTGGTGTCCCTGAACGCGGCGGCAGCCTGGTTGCCTGATGAGCTTAGAATACTACAGCTCCCAGCATCCTTTGCCGGGCTGTCCTCCTGATGCGCACGCTCACAGAGGCAGAGAACGACTCCGCTCTGTGTTTACGTTGAGATGCTCACAACAAAGGACAGCGCAACACGGAGAGGCTGCTCTCTAACATAACGCAACGCGGGCGCACATTTCTCCAAAGCTTCGCTCATTTTACTGCGAAGAGAGGCCAACAAATAATAATAATTATAATAATAAAACATTGCCTTCCGCTTTTTTTTTTATTACGTGGTTTATAATTTCTGGCTAACGAGCTCAGATAGGCGGAGAAATTAATGTGAAATTTCCTTCGGAGCGCCAAGGACTTCATCATCTGTATCGCAGTAAGTACGCTGAATTACCCTGGTAAACATAACAGGCGCGGCGGTGTAGGAGCGACCCGTTTATCCCTCTGTGTTTTCTGAGCGTCACCTGCTTTGTCCAGCCAGCCTCTTACCTCATTTGGTAATGTCCTATCACTCTGCTGGGAAGTCATCAGGCAGCGCTGCAGCTGCAAAATACTCGTCTCTGATAAGTGTTTTCTCCACAGAGACGCATGCATGAGCATGCACCTGCTTTATATATATATATATATATATATATATATATATATATATATATATATATATATATATATATATATATATTTGCAGTGGTGAAGCTTTTATATGTTTATGTTATTGGCCGGGTTTGCACCATATATCCATCCTTTGCACGATCTGTGAACCTTCTGCAGGAACCAAAGCAAATGCTTCCCTCAGCCTGCTTCAGTCTGTCCTGGTTTGTCACTGAAGCTGGTAGACCTTCCAAGAAGGAGGGCCGTGTTGTATTTGGATTGCCTGCTTGTTATTAAGCTGATTTTTCACTCATTTAGGATTGCATAAAATATTGGTGCTACCCTTTTTCCAACACTGAATTTCAATGAAACAATTAGGGCGGCCGAAGTAAAGTAGCAGTAGGATGTCGGTGCGTGCTCAGAGCATTGTACACAGGAGGATGCAGTGGTTATCTGATAACTTCTTTTGAAATAATTTGTATTAAAAAGAAAAGATGCATGTTGCAGAACACATCTTGATAAAGGTTTGTGTTGCATTGGCGGAGAAATTATCTGCACAACTCTGAATGAAAAGGCTGCACAGAAAATCTAGTGATGCTTCTTTGAAAGATGGAGGAAGTTGAGCAGATTTTCTAAAAAAAAATTTCAGAAGTTTAGCATTTCACCTAATGAGAATTTTAAGGCAACAGGCTCAGGTCCCCGATGTCTGTTGTGTAGGTGTTGCTCAAACACACGTTTGCACATTTTTGGGAGGGCGTGTTTCCTGCAGGCCTCTGTGCGGATCGCCTCCATGGTCGGTGCGGAGAGTCTCAATTTCAGGGAGGAAACTCGAGTCGGTGGTGTCAGTGCGGGCGTTCAGAGGGAGGGAAAGCTTGGATGTCCCAATGGAGGCTCAACGCTGCCCTGTATCCTTAGTAACCCTGTCTGTTGGGACACAGACGAGCCTCCCGGTCCCGACATGGTCCGAACTGGCCACGAGAAAAAAACAAAACACATTCCTTCTCCCATTTAGTCAGTTTTATATCAATACATTTAACTTTTCAGCTTTGTCCAATTACAACTTCAAACTTTATTGCACTTTATTAGGATTTAGTGACAGAAAACTCTCAAGCTCGGTAAGGAGCGTCGTACTCAGAGGCCAAGAGGTCATTGGCCACTCTGGAAGAGCTGCAAAAATCCACGGCTCAGGTGGTAGAAGATAACTATTAGTCTTGCACTACTGAAATAGTTTAAAGAAAGCCAGATGAAGTCCTGTTTTAGGTTTACCACAAGCCATAGGGACAGGGCAGGCATGTGGAAGGAGGTGCTGTGGTCAGATGAGACCAAGATGTAGGCCGAATTCAGCTACATTTGCTGAATCCCTGCTCAGACAGATGAAATGCAGGATCAGCTTTCTCTGTCTACAGAATCCTATGAAGATGAACGATTTCGTGTCTGCTGTGTTTCTGTCAGTGTGTTCTTCGTTCACTGACAGCAGCTGTTATGCAGAACATATACTCAGTAGATTAAAAGCAACCTGTTGGAAGTTCCAGGTACATAAAAAATGGACCATTACGTGAAACCTAATCACGTTTTTGATCTTTACATCCACGCCCCGGAGCCAGCGCCTTGCGTGGTAGTGACGTTATCGTGGACAAGCAGACTGTAGCGCTCATGCACCCGCTCGTCTAAGAGCTTTTTTGTCTCCGCATTCAGCCACGATGACAGACTTGATGTGCTGCAGCTGATAACGGGTCATTTTCCCTGTAAATTGGGGTGTGTAAAGTGAGCAATAACCTCTACTTTTTAAAAAAAAAAAACATATGTTAAAGCAACAGCAAAGAGTTGTAGATCTGGATCGTATTTTTTTGTTGTTGAACTGATTTAGGTTGTTGTGCGAGGGTTTGCAGTAATCTCTGGGTTTGCATGTGCCTGCGCTCTGAGGCTGCTTGTTGGAGCGCTGGTTGTAATCGTGCACACAGCTGAGCAGCAGCTTTTCTCCCGCTGAGTTTTGAGAAGCTTGGCTCGCTGCGCCCGGCTCGGCTTTACTGTCCGCCGGGCTGGGGAACAGGCTGAAGTTTGTGCAGGGGGAGATTACGTCTGTCATGGAAAGTGGGTCAGACGGTGGGCACGACTTTATAGCCTTGTTTCTGTTCAAGGTGGGGAAGGAAAGAGGAGACGGGGGGGGGGGGGGGGACCATTAAACCACCAGTCCTTTTTCCATAATGTCGCTCCAGGAGCCTCCTCATGTTCTCCCTGTGTTGTAACTCCTCGTACTGTACGTTCTCTGACTAAACATTCGCGAGATGGTTCAGTGATGGGGGGGCTCAGCTGGATGCTTCAGGGAGAGCGGGTGCCTTTATCTGACTTTATAAGCCCTGAAAAGAAAGAAGAAAATATTCCCCCAGACACAAAATATAATTTCTGTTCAAAGGAAAACGTAGAGAAAGGAATAAATTAACACCGCCCGTGATCAGATGTCGAGGATCTGTGATGCTCTGGGCCTTTTTTCTCTTCCGAAGGCCCTGGTGACCTCGCTGCAGCACAAAATAGACACAAAATAAACTTTATTTCAAGATCACCTCGGTTGCCAGACTGAAATCCTACAGGAAAGCCAGGGGGACCCGGGGCAGTAAATGATCCAGAGAGGTTGTGCTTAACGGTCAGATTCTTCTTGCTGAATCCTCCACCTTTGTGAAATGTTCTCAGAGAAAAACCAAGTGCTGCCCCGTTTGCAGAAGGCACCCATGCTGTCAGTACTAAGTATTGACAGCATGGGTGCCAATGATTGGGATTTTGTTCAAAACAATAATTTCTAAATGATGACTTTTTTCCCCCTGCTGAATAAATGTACCCAAATTGAAGGCGGGATTTTCTTCCATTTTTCACTGTGACATTATGCTGCTGCATTCGGAAATGGGGTTTATTTTAAGGAGTGCCACTAAATGTGCTAGACACTATATGTGTCAACAAGAAAATCATTTAAACATGAACAAAATAGTAATCTATGCAAAACTATGCAGATGCTACACTCGAAATAAAAAAAAACTTACATATTAGTCTCCTGTTTCTTTCCATGCCTTATTTTGCTTATTTGCATACAGCACGATGTTACTATTGGATAGGATGCATTCCTCACACTGCAGATGCTAATTTGGTATATTTTTAGCACAACTCAGGTCAAAATATCTAAAGATAAAAGGTTTTACCTGTAGGTTATTTAAGGAGCAAGTTATCCGGAGACAGATATGGATAGAAAATCAGCCATTTTTTTTTCTTTTCAGATTGTGTGGGAACCCTTACTTTCTGTTTGAATCATCAGATTTTGTTTTCTACAGAAACAGCTGAGACAGTGCTGCTCAGGTTGTGCAAAATAAGGTTGTGAGATCGTTGAGATGTCACCTCTGTGGTTTCCTTGTTTCGCTGTATGTTAGAATGGCCTAATGGTATTTAGCTCCCAAACAAACAACAAAAAAATGTGCAGACACATTTTCTTAGGCACGGCCTGCATTTCTCAAAGCCCCTGTGATCATGCTCGATAACCATTTCCTGCCTCTCTCCCCAACCTTCCTGTGTCAAATGAGCTTGAGTGAACGCCGCTAATCAGTCTCTCACACAGATTGGTTGAGTGTGGAGCTTGTTGACGTTGTGGCTTCCCCGCTGAGTGCTGCTGCTTCTGGTAATGCACAAAGACACTGAGCTGTAATGCCTAAACAAACCCATAAATTAGTCAACCAAGCAAATGCTGAGAGAATTGCTCTTATCATTTAGCTTCCAAGGATTCCAAGGAGTTTCTTGTAATATTTTGATATAGTTGTGATCAATATTTCTCCAGGCTTTCAGAAGGAAAGTTTCTTAGGACATTAGCCGTGTTTCCATCAATGTTTTTTTATTCACATTTTGAAGTATCACCTTAGAAAAGGTTTATGGAAACGGCCAAATTTGAAATAACTCGCAAACAGTTTTTACGCTCAATTGAGGTGGTTTTTGGATTTAGCGAAAAAGAGTTAATGCGCAAAACGGGAGATGGAAACACATTTGCAGAATAAGTTCTGATGTAGCGAACATTTACCTCACATGACTGATCAGCTGTTTCCGCTGTCGCTGTCCTCGCAGATATTTCCATTATGTGGACAGAATTGCATTTCTTTCTCTACGTTTCAGGACTGCAAGCAACATCAATGCTAGCTGACATGAAAGAACAATTACGACTTCCCGGATAGCAGCACATTTCTACAAATCTCTCTCCTTTTTTCTCAGATGTGTGCTCCATGCTAGTTTGCAACTTCTACCTCCTGTTTATTACAGTCTTGCGTAATGTCAACTTCTGGCTAAATTACATTTTGTGTAGCCTGGTTAATTCACTCCAAACCAGTAGATGGAAACATGCCTAATTTGCATTTTCTTTTCTGCAACATTTTAAAGGTTCGCTCAAAATTTGCATGACTATTGGATGGAAACATGGGTATTGGCTGTTTTTTTTTTTTTTACTAATTTTCAGTCCAGTATATGACCAGTTTGTTAAGTCTTAATCTCTGCAGCTCCTCCAGAGTTGTGATCGTCCTTTTGGGTGCTTCTCTGCTTAATGTTCTCCTTGCTGAGTCAGATAGGTGGATATCCACGATGCTCTTTGTACTCCAGTGTTGTCTAACAAACCTTGGAAACAGCTGGGTTTATACCGAGAGTAAATCACACAAGGGTGTACCATATTTACTAGAGGATTTCCAAAACAATTGGTTGCACTGAATTGTGTTCAGTGGTATCAGAGTAAATGGGGCTGAAAGTTCTTCAGAGATGATATATGCAAACAGATTATTAAAGCAAAGGTTAATTTTAAGGCCCTGTTTACACAACCTTTCATGAAAATGGAACAGTTTGGTTGTGTTTGTACTTTTGATTAACATGACAACAATAGATGTTTTCTCTGACAACGGCAACATTCGAAAACAGCCCAGAAAACAGATTTTTGTACACATGCAAATTTTGAGTTTCAAAGAACATAGCATCGACTAGTGGCGATACGAGGGAATAACACCATTTTCAGGTCTCTTCTGTTGCTCTGTAAACGGAGATTGCAATTAGAACGTTGTCGTCTAAATGTGTTAACAGGAATGGGAAATTTCAATGGATTGTTGTCATGTAAACGGAGACTAAGTCCCACTAAAACTTAGTAAACGGAGAATGAAGTCATTCATCATATTTGAAATATTTTGCATTCACTCTCAGAGTTTTCTGTAATCCTTTAAAGTGGTCCTGATCAATAGTTCTTCAGGCATCTTGGATGTCTTTCAAAGTTTTCCTTTGTACTTTGGCTGCCTTTTAACTTAATTTCAATGCAGTGCTAGACCCATTTGTTAAGCTACCATTTCTGACCTATGAGTAATCCAAACATAAACAAGCTCAAAGGGATCAATTAATGTTACTTGTTTTTGTAACTCAGAAAAGAACCAACACTAAATTGGAGGTTTAGAAATTTAAGTAGAAGCCTGTCAGAAAGATGCAATTTGTTCAAACCAAGAATCAGAATCCCAAGTAGCAATAAGGTGAAAACTTATCAACATATTATCTACAGAGAAATGATGCCCCTCTTGGGTCCTGTGTCAGACCCTACCTGGATTTCTTTTCCTATGTTTGATAAAGGCATGACTTTCCGATGCTGCTTATCATATGTTGTTTTGTAAAGCTTGCCGGTTGTTTAGGTTGATCATTTTTAAAAGCAGCTAGCCAAAAAGAAAAACTTTGGAAGCCTTTCTGAATACCTGGTGAACTTTAAACTTCTTTAAAATATGTTAATATCATCTCTAGCCTGAAAACAATTAATTATGGGTCACTAACATAGCGTTATGTCCACACATTTGAACACTTTCGGTTTGAGTTGTTTTAAACTGCTAAACCTTGCCATAGTATGAATGGTTTAATCAGAAAAGAGCTGAATGATTAATTTTGTGTAGCAAAGCAAGCTAGTTCGGAGTTTGGAGTCAACTATGCTGAGGATCAAATGGCAGGACTTTCTGTCAGTGAAGACTACAGATCCAAGTAAGCTGAAAAAGTCCTGCTGGGGCTGATGTATCTGACCTTCTTAAAAAAAAAAAAACTCAAAGCAAGACCCAGGGATAAAATTAAACTTCCTCACCAAAATGAACTTGCCCATTCTTCCCATGACCTAGTGAAAGGAAATGACAGAAAAACAATGACGTAACTGTAAGAGTAGTTAGTTATAGGTCAAATCTCTGGAAAGAAAAGTTATTCAATTACAGATAAAACTGATGGTTGCTTTTATCATTTAAAATATAAATGAACAAAATAAAAGTTTTTTAAAGAAAAAGTTGCAATACCCTATTCCCTAATAGTAAGGTTAGTCCCTTTGGCTTAAATAACTTCAGCAAGATGCTTCATGCATTTTATACTGCTTGAATTTTTTAATATTGTTAAAAACTGATATAAAATGTATCCAAATAGGGTAGAAAGACACAACAGCTATCCCATTTTTTTCAATTTCAGCTATAAATAGGGTATATTATTTAACACAGTTGAATGTGCCCTCTTGAATCCCTCAGACCGATAGGAACTGGCTAAATGTCGAGGTGAAACAAAGTAGAGTAGTAGAAGAACACAGCAATCACTGTCACATCCATCTAATACACAATATCATCTCAACCTTTTCCTAAAAGACAGCAAAGGGGTAACACGGGTGTCTGTTTCAGTGATTTCAACCATAAAACACTAAGAACTGTGCCGAGAATCAATGAATCTGTATTTAGAAAGGTTTGTCAGACTGTGTGTGTGAGAACAGACTCTCACACACAACGCTGCTGCTTGCTTTCAGGCCGGTCATAGTGCATATTTTAAACTGTCTAAAGATGACGCTTGGCCTTGTAAGCGGCGCAGTGGGACATAGATGTGCTTGTATCATGTGTAAACTCAAGCATCCCATGTTATTGATATTTATTAGAGAAGCTTTGCAACATGCAGCCACTCACTGTAAGTTGATGCTTGATTCTCATCTATAAGACTGGAGAAAAAAAGCCTTTGAAGTCAGAGATTTTTCATGCTCACCATTGCAATGTTCACAACATGCACCAGTGTCTGAAGGCATGCAACTTACAGGCACCTGGGAGCTCTTTCTGTAAGCCTGCGCTGTAACAGTGTTATGATTTTTGTTTGTGCCGATCCAAGTTCGTCATGTCCAACAAGATCATTAGTTGTATGTGTACAGTATACAGCAGTCTGCGTTCTGCCTTCTGAATCATTGATGAGGCTGTAATTCGAATACCAACCCGCCCTGCCGTCTGTCATCAGATCGTCTCCTCCAGGCGCAGCTCTCAGGAAAACCAGTGGGTCGTTCTTTCAAAGAACCGACTGGGGAAACCAGCCCCGGAAACTGCAATCAGAAACTCTTTGTTACAAGATGGACACGTACCAAAAGACTCACTCTCTTTGAAACATTTAGAGTAAATTGCATCTCATTTTTGGGTTATATCCAGACATGAACTATAAATGCTCACATTTTCTCCCTGAACCCCTTTCTCCGTCTTTTCCATTTAGTCCAAACATCACGGTATCTGTGCTAATGGTCAAGGGGTTTTGTTAAATGGAATTGCAGCTCAAGAATGTAAAGTAAAATCCATCAATGTGATTTTTAAAAACAGTTTTTCCTTTGTTGGAAATATTTGGCACATAGCAAGAAGAACCAACCAGGGTTCACAAGCTGCAAGCTGGCACCCTCATCTGCCTTTAACACAAGCATAAACCCAAAACATGAACAACATCAGGCTGGAAAGTCATTATCTGCTTTTAAGTAATGAAGTTTTAAAATGTCCCTTGAGCTCAAACAACACTGATGTAATGTATCAACAGTATTTAAGAAAAAATGAAAAAAATATATGTACATATATAAATAATCACATATTTTAAACAAGGAAGAATTGATTATTCTAGGGCTTCAAACACAATGTAAAATACATACGTGGCCATGGAAGTGATTGGAACACCTGACAGAGAACGGTACTCATCTGACTGTGCTGTGCCAAGTGTAAAGTTTGGTGATGGCTGTTCCTCTTCCAGCATGACTGTGAACCAGAGCACAAAGCAAGGTCCATAAAGACATGGATGAGAGAGTTTGGTGTGGATGACCTGGACTGGCCTGCACAGAGTCCTCACCTCAACCCACAGAACACCTTTGGGATGAATTAGAGCAGAGACTAAGAGTCAGGCCTTCTCATCCAACATCAGTGTCTGACCTCACCGATACGCTTCTGGAAGTATGTCCAAAACTCCCATAAACCTACTCCAGAACCTTATGGACAGCCTTCCCAGAAAAGTTGAAGCTGTTATAGGTGAAAAGGGTGGACCAACACCACATTGGACTCTTTGGATTAAGGACGTCATTTAAATTAATGTGTGAATCAAGGCAGGTGAGCAAATACTTTTGGCAATATAATGTATGTATATGTGTGTGTGTGTACTTGTTCTTGCAGTATTTAAAACACATGCATGTGTGTGTGTGTGGCATTGTATTGTATTTGGTTTGGTGCTCCATATGGCTTGGTGATTATTTCCCAGATGTTATTTATTCTCACAATGAGCTTTGTGTCTTTTTTTCTGACAGTAGAGAAAGGTGCAGGGAGTGGTCAAAGTATGCCAGCATGATGAATAGTTTAGTTTGTTTTATGGAATAAACTTGTATTATGTTTTTTGTGCTTCTCTTCCAAATATCTACAACATTATTCATAGAGAAACACAAATAGAACCACAAATGTTTTTAATAACCCTTTCCAAAGCGGAGGAAAGGAAATAATTAGATGACATTAGTCACGAGTCAGATTCACCTCTTTGCTCCACAAATTTAGCCTCTGACATCTGCTCTCATCCACTCAGCTTTCACTCAGTCTGAAGGTGAACACCCACCTCAGTCTCTAACAGGGAACCCTGTCTTGGTGGTGTCCTATTCATGATCCTGGACACTGTGGAGATGCCAGTGCCACGGTGGCTCCAGAGCAACCGGTAGTTTGTTATGAAGAGTTAATTTAATGCCCAGCAGGAATTTGCCGCCAAAGGGTCTGACTCCAGTCTGTCTTTTTAGGACTGGTGGGTGGAGATGTGACTAGTGACACTGAGCGTTGGGAAAGGGCTTGTCTTGGTTGAATTAAGTTGAGGTTAAAGATGTCTATTTTCGAGCAGTACCGATGGGTTACTCTGGGCTATAAGACTCCAAGCAGCTTTTGATGCCACTGTTACAACCTTCACATCAGCTTTCAGCGCTGCGGCTCGGGTTTACATTCCTCACCTTGTTCCTAATGTTCAAGTCCTTCTCCTGACCTGGTCGACATATTTCATGTCTAGTGGTTCACAGTTGACGAGAATATTGTTGTGGCAACGCTTCCAGGGGTCAAGTTCCTGGGATCTGGCCCAACTGGACCGTTTTAATGTTTCTTGTTCTGAAAGGTCTTTTAACGTTTTTCTTTGGACTCTGGCAGCTTTTCCCTTAATTTTCTGACCCTTTTCAGAGGATTGTTTTTTACTTATGGCTTTTAACTCTGACCTATTCAGATACACAAGGGCTCCTAAACACCAAGGATAAACTAGTGTGAACTGATTTTAAATACTATCTTTAGGCACTTTGTTACAGGCAGCTTTTTCGCAAAGCCCAAATGTGTTCCCATTTATTCAACAGAATCTCTGAAAAAATACCGAATATAAAAGTTTGATGAACCTTTGAATCTCTGCTGGTTTTTCCTTTAAAACTTATTTTTCAGATCCTGTTTATGTGCTAGAGAAAGCTGATTTCAGGCCTGACACTTGCCCTTAACTTGCCCACTTTCCTCACATCTTCAGCGCGCACTGAGCACTTTAGTCTCATATTGATCCACAGAGAAAATAACTTTGAAAGACCTTCAGAAATCATGAAAATGTACTGAGGACATTTCTTAAAAATACCCAGGTTTGATTCTTTGGAAGGAAATATATTGAAAGGAAAGGTGGTGAAACATTTGTACAGTGCATAGAGTAACTGTTTTGGCAATAGCATGTATAGATATGTTTTTCTTGTTTCTGGGAGTTTATGAGATCCCTGGTGTGGCCTAATGGCTGTCCCAAAGAGCCCTGATTCCACTGACTGTGGATTTCCTGTAAAACTATGTTTTCATTAAAGTGGGGAAATTTAGCCCCTCAACGCATAAACATGACAAATGATGTAAGGCTAATTGAATTCTTAGTTGCCCTTGTGGAGAACATGTGTTTACCATCATGAGCGAACAGGATGTGCATCACTCATTTCCCTGAAATCAACCATTTTATTAACTTTTACATTTATGGCATTTGACTGTCTGATGAGTTACAGCTTTGCTCAACTTTCAGACAGAACGGGATCAGTCCCCTGTTGACAGATTAATGCATGTGGTGGTTAATGAATTGTCCTTTAGACTTTAAGCGGCTTTTCAGGGTAGAATATAAAGTCTAGACGTAGGACACCATCATGAACGCTAGAAGCTGCTTTGATATGTATTTTATGTTTTCTGACATTCAGTAGACTGATAGTTCTCAAACTTTTTACTACAAGAAGCACTTCAGTATTTTAACAAGACTTCAGTTTTTGTTATAAAAACAAAACAAAAACACAGCAAGGATGTGATTTAATTCTATTTTTTATCAAAATTTGAAATTTCCAAGTTTGAAGTCGAGAAAAACAATGAAAACATACAGAAAGTAGGGATTCTGAATGGGAAGAAAGTTTCAGGACCAAATTTGTCCTCAATTTCCAATATGGGCGCCCTGCGTGTGAACGTTAGCGATGGCTGCAATAAAAGAAAAAGTTTATTGGTATTTTTGACAATTTGTATCTCATTAAGTCTTTTACACACAGTACTAGCCAACCTAGCCAACACTTTAGCGACATGTTGCTAAAGTGTTTGAAAGCACAGAATGCAGAGAAATTAGTTTCATGCATTGCTAGTAGAAGGTAGCTCGGTCATTGAGTGTATATTGGTCGCTGCTCTTTGGAGCCAACAATATGGTAGCTGCAGCACATGAGAAAATGAGCTGTAAGATTATGTGGGAGTAGCTTTTGACGCATCACGAGGGATAGTCATTTTATTAGCTTGCGCTCCCGTCACTTTGTTTTGCTGTCATTGTAGTGCGCTTGGTTCTGTGTTTCAGTGAAGTATCTTCAAGGTGGAATATTATATCTAAAGACCAATCCATAACCCTAAAACCATGATTCTCAACGCCTCTTGATGGTCGGAGATCTTTTGCGGATATAGTTGGAATGAGCTTCGTAATTAGCTTTACCTTTTCTGAGTTAGTCGGAATCTTTAGCATCGCTATTTTAATGATGTTCTGGTTTCCGGTGGCAGGAAAGATGAGCTGTTTTCCTTCCATTTCTGGGTTAAAACGTGTAATCTAGTTCGTCTTGAAAAGAGATTTCCTCTTAATTTCACACATCTGGCATACGACAGATGTTTTCTAAATTATTTTCTTTTCTTCACCATAAACGTAAGATAATCAAGTTTTGATGTTTGTTAATCGGGTCAGAATCGCCCTTGTCCGCATCTCTATGTAATTTCCCCCCCACCACCCTGTTATAGTGCGTATGAGGACTACACTTTTACTAGTTTTAACGGATTATCTTTTTGATCATTATAAAGTATTAGTTGTGTTGCATCGTCAGTGTTTAATATTTTAAGCCTATAGAAAGAAGAAAAATCTCGAGGCAACTTGAAACATCCCATTTAGTCTCC
Source organism: Fundulus diaphanus (assembly GCA_037039145.1). Lineage (NCBI taxonomy): Eukaryota > Metazoa > Chordata > Actinopteri > Cyprinodontiformes > Fundulidae > Fundulus > Fundulus diaphanus. The sequence goes on along the minus strand of CM073121.1, from coordinate 18,636,621 downwards.
AGTGTTCTCCAAAACTAATGTTGATCTCTGTCGGTCCATATTTCCTCTTCTCTTTCAACCCGTGTCTAATCAGACTTATGTAGCTTATCTTTGTGTCCATCGCAGTGCAAATAGAAGACCTCTTATAGCCACACATTCAGAGGCACAGTAGAGACCACCTCTGGGGACCAGTGAGGATGAGAGGAGAGAGCGTGTCCGAGAGTGGGCTGGGAATTGGGACTTCCTGTGTGCATCGACACGCTGGCTCGGCGTAAATCACCTCTGAGCAGACTGAGCTCCAGGGAGAAATGTCAGAATCATATGAAGATAATCTAAAAATTATGATATTTTTAAATCAGTTTTTCATTTCTTGCTGCTGCACAGCAACACGTCAGGACTTCACACTCAGATTTGTGTCCCTAATTAAGTCTTATCTGTCTGTGTACACCAGGCGGACCTTCAGGAGTTTAATTCACGCTCCATTTATTTTCTGTAACCCTGCATGAGCAAGCACGTTTTCTTCATAAATTGCTCTGCCGATCTAAGGTTTCTCTGGATCAGAAACTGCTGTATACTGTACCAGCTCACCCTAAGACTGTACATCTGATGTGGGAGTGAAAATGAGTCTGATCGTGTCTCTGTGGATTTAAGACTGTCCCTATTTAAAGACAACCGAACCCATAAAACATCTCTATATGCAAAGATGAAGAAAATTGGATTTTAAAAATGTAGGAGGTGTTGCAGCCTTGCTTCTGAGATCCAATTCACACCAGTAAAAGAAACCGTGAGCAGGATGAAGAATTAACACAAGATGTTTGCCAGAAACAGATTTGAAATGTTGAGTTTGGCAGAGAACCACCTGTTCTGATGGTAAGAACTGAAAAAGGGTCATCATTTTTTTATTCTTTATTGCCAGCATCACTGTTCTTTTGGATAACGTGTGCAACATAACAGAAAGTGAAAGTCATATATGTCCATAATACCAAAAACAAATGGTCCACGGTAAAAGAGGTCCTTTTCTTTCTTTCTTTCTTTCTTTCTTTCTTTGAGTTTCGTTCAATATATACCTTTTCTTTCTGCCAGAACGAACTGCTACTGTGTCAAACACTTCATCACAGTAGCTCATTAAAAAAATAGTGTTCTCACACATTTTAGTGTTGAAGAAACAGCCAGCAGCAAGCATGTGACAAAGTAACAGGTTTTTTTTGGCTGTTTTTTTTTTTTTTTATAATTGTGATCATTTCTGCCTGGAAAATCCTATTAAAATAAATCCGGGGGTGAAAAGACACTTGCCAATTACCACTATTAAGATATACAGAGGATTTAAATAGAAACGGTTTTAAAAGCTACTAAAATGTTGCGTACGGAGTAAACAAAGCTGCAGCTCCCTCACCTGTTGCTGTGCACTGAGAGTCAGCTGGCTCACAGCCGTCGCTCTTATTCAGCCACCGCTTTATAAAGATACAGCTGGTCAGCTACGAGCAGCAGCTCTGGCTACCAGAGCAGATAGCACGACTAACCAAGCAGCAAATATCACCTCTTCTACCCGTTTTAATCTATGAAGAACTTGAAAAGGGTATATTTTCTTCAGTTTAATAAAAGATAAAAATATTAAAAAAAGAAAATGAGCATTGGGAAACTACTACTTTATTCTATACCTTTATTGAAATAGCCATAAATATATGGTTGTTGTAAGTACATTATACCAGTATAAAATTATTAATTGTTTCCTGTAGCAGCAGTAGGAAGACTTGTTTTTCAGTTAAAATAAATAAAGGGGTACATTTTTCCTTTAAATCAGAATATCCCGAGCCTTTTGTGAAGCTGCACTATCAGGCTTTCCCTCTCTAATACCGACTTTGTTAGATTTAATTTTTTTCACAACACTTAAGGAGAAAAACATGTATTTCATCTTCTTTGAATGAGATGCGCAGTTTAAACAAAACATGAAGGCATTAAAGAGTATCACCATATATGCATTAAAGCACAGTTCTGACTTATCTGACTTTTATCAAATTCAAAAAAGCTATATCAAATGACATCATACATTTTTTACATTTAAAATGGTGGGACCTCTCAGCTCCCATATCTGGCCACTTGACCGGTGCGTCTCTAGACTTTTCTGACGACACCTCTAAGATTTTCATCTTAAATCGCTTAAAAGTGGCATGATTCTTTATTCTCATAAATAATAATAAGAAAATAAAGGCTAAAAAAAACCTCTTGTACCCAGACAAAAGGCCCTGACACTCATCCTTTCTCCGTGTCACAGGGGAAAATGAAGTCATTGACTGAGTGAGCTAAATCAAGAAGACAAAATGGAAGGTAAAAAAAAAGAGGGGGAAAGAGGATCTGGCTTCAGGTTTGTCAGACCCACCTCATGGATCAGTTTCCGAGGCATCAGGAGTCTAATCTGTGAAATGTGTAAAACAATCCCTCTCCCCTGACCCAGTCCTGCAACCCTACCCACAGACACAAGACCCAGAGCGTTGGAAATCCAGCTTGCATCAACACAAATCCTCACACACATGCATTGTATCTAAAACTCTCTTCTTGTTTGCAGTGTGTACTGCCTCCCACACTGAAATGGGAAGAATCTGCCCAATGGTAAATTGTAGGGTTTGCACTCAAGTGTTGTTAGAGTTAAACTGTTTGAAAGGCCAACACCAAGCATGAGGTTTGTGGTCAGACGGCGTAGGCCGTTAGCATGATGTGCTGCATAATGCTCCATATTGAAGTCCTTTTGGAAAAATAGCTAAACCTATTCCAAGAAATTGTAGGAAGCCTTCTATTCCAAGTCCTTACACAGACGTCTGACTCCCACATTCATAGAAACAGCTTTGTCCTCTTCCATTTGCATAAGGTTCTATATAATATTCAACATTTGACAACAGTCTGTTGTAGGTTTAGTTTTGTTGCTACAGATTAAAGTTTATCCTCTGATCACAAATTTAAAAAAAATCACATATTTTCTGCTTTACTTGAGAACATGAGTTAGTTTTTAGGTCTAACTAACCATCAATGACGATAATGCCAGCTCTGCGCTTTAAGACCTGTTGGCTTTCCCAACACACGGCTGCTGCTTGACGCAGGAAGTTGAGGTTTTTGATTTGAGGCGCTGACGTAGGACGGGCTCGCTTCACTTGGAGCTCCTCTCCTCTGGAAAAAAAAGCTTTAATTGGAGGTATTTTAAGTTAATTATAGATGGTTACGCCACCATTTAAGTTGTGAGCCTTGGGTCTCTTTGTAGTCGTTTACAAAGCTGTTTTATCTAAATATCCCCTCACTAATTAAACTATTTTGCAGCTTTAAAACTGGCAAAGGGGAAAAGTTAGTTTTAACCTCTAGTTCTTTTTCCAGAGACTGTTAATGTTACTGTAGAAAAGTTGTCGAACAGGAGAAGCTCAGCAAAGTAATGAAGCAATTGCTGTTTTTGAAGTCGGTTCCAATTATTGTTTTTTGTGAAGGTCTGACCTGCCGATTTAGGTCTGATTTCTTTCTCAAACTAAACCTGACAGCGTAGATCATATGTTTGTTCATTCATTTTTGGTCTAATAATCATTTTGACATCATCATAAATATTTATGGTAAATAACTTTATTTAATCACATCAGGTTATTTTCTTCTCCTTCACTAGAAATCTGCCAATAATGACCTCCAGGTTATTGGATAGAGTTATTAACAGAAAAAAACCAAATGAAAAACAATGAGTGTGTGTCTCACTTCAGTGACCTTTTGCTCACCGGGTTTATTTTTTTCCCAAAGAGTTTTTTTTCTGTGTTGTGAGGTTAAGCACGTGGAAATGCCTTTTTCCCCCCATAATGAGCAGGCTCACTTATTGCACTTTACAAGTGGGACATGGTTCAAGTGGATTGGAGCTGCTTTCAGAGGGATTTTGAAAAAAGGGAGCTTTTGTTTAGGGTGACGTCTGTTCGCAGCGGGTGGTGGCAGCTGAGCACGCTCCTTTTCCTGACATTGAGCCTTTTTATGATCTGTTCAACCTCTGAATGTGTGGAAAATATGTGGGGGAAAAAACAGCGATTTCCTTAAGTATTAGCTTGACCTCTTAGTTTTAGAGATTATCGTTTTCAATTCCAATTTTTAAGTATATTTCTTTTTGTTAATAGATTTTATTTATCTCAATTTATTTTTGTTTGTCTTTTTTTGTGTACGTCTCCCATTTTATTTCAAGAAAACCGCCATTAATCGTTTGAGATTCATCGATGCGTATGATGTAAACAGTTTTTTTTTTAAGATTTACAGATGTTAAGTAATCTATCAGGAGTAATATTGGTTTGATTAAGGGTTACAATCCGTCATATTTCATGAGAATCAGCGGGCTCAAATAGGGATCTGAACTACAATCAATCTAAATAGGCTGCAATACAAAGTTGTCAGAATATAATATGGGAATAAAATTGAATATACTTTCAATTTCAGCATATTTACGATTCTTTTAACCTTAGGATTCACAAAAATACTATAATAAAAAAATAGAGACAATGAAACCTAATGCTTTCAATTAATGAGTGCAAGCTTGTTTGTTTGTAGGTACAGAACAGACAAAATGGCAACAAGTAAATATGAAATGTTAAGAAATGGTAAAAGTTCAAATTGATCTCAAGGCTTTTGGAGGTTGATGCTACATCAGGGATCTGCAACCTGTGGCTCCGGGGCCACCTGTGGGTCTCTAACACTCCACGGTGACTCCTAATAACTTTTGCCAATAATGATGCAGTCTTTTGATACGCAAAAATTACACATTTTTCAGAATTATTAAACATGTAACTCAGGAAAATGTTTATATGCTTTCATTGAAAAAGTCCAACATTTTCTTCTTAGTTTTAAAACGAAGGACATTTATAAATTATGAATCATAAAGGCTCATCTAAGTTTTGCAACTGCAGACAAATTATATTTGGTCAAAGTGGGCAAAAATGGCAGTTAAGGTTGTTGATTCCTGTTACGGAGCCTGCAGAGCACATATACCCACTTTGTCTTTCCCAGATGCAACAATCCTTAACATGATGTTATTACTATCTCAGTGAAAGCAGGTTTTAAACTAATACCAGATGATAAAATGTCATACACATTATCAAGAATCTTTGAAACTGAGATTTCTGATTACCATACCGCGTATGTGGTACCATAAAGCTGTTAGAGAGACAGGAAAAGCTTGTCTTGTGTTTTTAATATAACGCAAAAAGCGGATGTGGGTGAGACTTTCTTACTACCAGATCCTGGCAGGAGAAAATACCTGCCAGTGAGATCATTCCTGAAATATTTATTTATCATCTTCCTGCCTCCTAAACAGCTGTCAAAAGAACAAGTCCAGTGTCTGTAAGAGGACCTGTTGAATCACGCTAAAACCTTGAATTTCCATGTTGTTAGATGGGATATTCAGACACACTCCCAGCTGCGTTCCCAATCATTCAGCATTTATAAACTGTGCCTAACCGTTAACTATTTCCTTTCTGACCCGCACACAGTTCTGACATCTAGAGCATTATAGGCTGCTGTTTAGAGCCGCCCGTCGCTGCTGACGGTTGGGTTGGAAGAGACACAATGTTTGTAAGTCTGATTAGACATATCTGGACGGGAACGGGCCGCTCCGTCCTCTGCTTCCAGCTCTCTCTCCCCCTTTTTCCATTACACTTTGCGCTGTGATTGCGTTCAGTTTGCCCTGACTCACATCAGCAGAACACGTGTTGGCTTTCACGGACACGCGGACGTTTGCAGATCCATGATCTGTAGCGTAGCAGTGGACGGCGCATTTTGACGTCCTGTTCTGTCCCTCGTTGCCATGTTGGCAGCCTTGAAGGGAGCTGTGGGCAGAGGGCCTGGGAATATGACGCGTTCCCTTCATATTACGTAGAAGATAAAAAAAATAAAGTAAAACCCCTGTCCTATCAACGGCTCGTAATAGCGGGAACAAACCGGCAGTCATGGGACGCAGAGATGAGAAGATTGCAGAGGAGGGCCGACGTAGACTTTCTGTTTTGGGAAAGTGGTTGCCGTGAGCTTTTGAAGCGCTTTCTGGCGCTCAGCACGAAGCAGCTGGGGAGCTTCAGAGCCTCGTGTCGTTGCGACTCATGCCGGTGACATGAAAGGTGCGAGATGCCTTAGAGCCGCAATGTTTTGAGGATGTGGTGAAAGCCAGCGTTACCGGGATGATTAGATATCTGTTGGGCTTATTCATAAAGGGCTCTGACAGAGATCACAGCAGCCACAAGTCCGGAGATGAGCTTGTTGTTTTTTCCTCCTTCAGATTTCTGCTTTTTTTACGTAACCGTCATCCGCCCTCAGCTTAGATTGTGCTAAATAATGCCAGATTTCAGCGCAGCACGCAGAACTTCAGTAGCTCCTTGAGTGATGTATTGAAACTCAAGTATAGGAATTCATCACCAGCGCGTTTCTGCAGATGGTTAGGAGACGGCACCTTGCCTTGCCGTCAATGCTCAAGTTAAGCTGTTTGTTTGCAGAAAGCAATTTGCTGGAAACTTTGATTAAAGTAAGTGACAGATGTTGGGTCCAGCCATAGAATCAAATCCAACCTTCATGGCTTTTAAAAGGAAATAATATGTACACAAAATGATAACTTTAAAGTTTGAAAAAAGCAGATCAGAAACATTGTTATATTTAGATATCTCATCCTGTGTTTTGTAGTTTTTACACAGCGGCAAGCCCATTTCATCGTGAATCTATCTGCATGTCCTGAACACCAGACTCAAATCATCACCTCTGAACATCTGTAATTATTTATTGATCATCTGACCCACTTTAACGTGAGGAAACGTTCCAGCGATGAAGACCATAACCATGTTGGAGAGCTTCTCGTCTAACTATTGTTCTTGTTGTTTCTGTCGTTTCTTCCTGTGCTTCCTTTCCTTGCAAACGTGTTGTGAAAATTAAAATGAATGATTTTAGGTGCGGACATGTTTATTTTTAAAGGTTTTTCTCAGAGATGAGTTATTTTTTCCATTGAAGAAGTTTGATGTCTTTCTGTTTCTATGATAAAATCACCGCAGGTACAAAATATAAAACCAAATCGCACTTGTTGAAACTAGATATCATAGTAGATATCTAGATAATAGTAGATGATCGTGTTTTATACCAGAAACGCTGTTCTAATTTATGCGTGACTTTTGTGCCAAACATAGTTTAAAAGTCGTTGCACCACTGTTGACCTTTAAAGGCTTTGCTGAGTTTTATATTTGGGTTAACCCCAACAAGTATCCCAGCCCCCAATATTCAAAAAGTAATCACATTTGGTTTAAAGCTTATTTCACAATTAATTTTCATCCATCCATCTTCTTCCGCTTATGCGGGGTCGGGTCGCGGGGGTAGCAGCTTCAGTAGGGAGGCCCAGACGTCCCTCTCCCCAGCCACTTGGGCCAGCTCCTCAGGAGGAATCCCAAGGCGTTCCCAGGCCAACAGAGAAACATAGTCCCTCCAGCGTGTCCTGGGTCTTCCCCTGGGCCTCCTCCCGGTGGGACGTGCCCAGAACACCTCACCAGGGAGGCGTCCAGGAGGCATCCTGACCAGATGCCCGAGCCACCTCAACTGGCTCCTCTCGACGTGGAGGAGCAGCGGCTCTACTCTGAGTCCTCCCCGGATGACTGAGCTCCTCACCCTATCTCTAAGGGAGAGCCCAGACACACTACGGAGAAAACTCATTTCAGCCGCTTGTATCCGGGATCTCGTTCTTTCGGTCACGACCCAAAGCTCGTGACCATAGATGAGGGTAGGAACGTAGATCGACCAGTAAATCGAGAGCTTCGCCTTTTGGCTCAGCTCTCTCTTCACCACAACGGATCGGTACAGCGCCGTTAATTTTCACTTGAACCAAAAGCGTAAACCACAAGTTTTCTGTATGACAGACCGCAGATTTCGCTGTTTCACCAACGTAAGAGTTTTGTATTAGAAGAGCTCTTTCTCTAGGATCTTAATTAATTAATACATCAAGAAATTGTGTTGAGTTTATTTTTTCCAGCTTGACCCGCCCTGACTGGTGATCAGCCTGACAGCCTTCGGTGTGGAGGTTGTTACTGAAGGAAGTAGACATAAACTTGACCCATTTTCTATATCAGCCTAAAGGGACGTCAGAACAGGCTAAAAGACTGTAAGAAGTTCTTTAGAAAAAATATTTTTATCGATGTATGTCGGCCACTCATTCAGACTGCTAATTAAGAAGGAGAACAAGACACCAGCAGACACCAGGAAGATTGATAGAGTACAGCAAAAAAGAATATCCATGTATTTAACTTTTCAACGTCTGTCATGGAGAATCCTGCATTGGCTTATGTTGGAAGGCTTTTGCAAAGCTAAGCGTTAAGATCTGTTGATGAGTGCTGCCATTGGCGCTAACTCAGTTAACCATGAATTTATATCAGATGCTAAAATTTGTTTTACATGTCAACACCATAATAATTTAGTCTTTTTTAGTCTGTTTTTAAATGTCAGTAAACCCCTGCTGGAAGTGGAGGCAGGGGTAGCAAAACTCCGATCAGCGAATCTTTAGTTATTTTCTCTCTAAAAACGAAAACTGTATACAACCTCTGTTCACCCTGGCTTTACGCGCCGGGCAGCACCGTCCATGAACTCATTTTGTGACATTTTAAGCTGTGCACGCCTTTTAAGCTAGCATGAAAGAATTGGACGGGAATTGCAATCCAGTTAAGAAACTGGACTGAATGCAGTGTTTGTTTGTATGTGCTAAAGAGGATAGTTGGACGTGTTTGCAGGTTGGCATGGTGATGCAATAAACAGAGGTGCAGCTGCTCCTTCCTTTCTGACATGAATTAAGGTGTTTCCTCCTGCCGCTTGTGTTGGTGAAGCACAGTGGTTTGTCAGGTGCCGAGCTCCGTCGAAGTGGCAGGTGTCACCTGTGCCTGGTAGCTTAGCGGTGAGATCCATGAAGGTCTCTGTAGGTGCGAAGTCGCTATCTGTGCTGTCAGCAGCTTGCTGCTACAGTCTGTGACCTCAGCCTGCAAGCTCAGCCTCTCTGAGCTCCGGCTCGATTGTTGCAGCTCTGTGTGTCTCTGTAGCTTAGCAGCAGTTGGCAAGCGGCCACGCCGGGCTTTAGTGTCATGCAGACCTGCAGGGCTTCGTCAGACACACTCTTCAGAAACTGTATACACACACCCAAACACGCAAAACAGTGGATAAAAACCATAGGAGAAGAGATTTGTTTTGTGTTCCCCCCTGTTTTTAATAATCAAAAGGCACGGTTCTTCAGATTCTTTCACCCACATATTGTGGGTGAAATCATAATCATAGGTTAAGCAAAAAAAATAAAACATTTATTGTGATTCCTTTATGGATATACTCTTTAGTCATTTATCTCTTCGGCTTTACATGATGTTCTTTCCTTCCGATCAGCCAACTGCCTCACATTGCTCCGCATCAACGCGTTTTGTGTAGATTCTGAAAATTCATTTCTGTTTTTGGTCCTGCTGTGAATATACCTCACTACCAACCAGACTCGTCGCACTTTCTACAAACAGCGTGTAAAAATGGCTGAAAAAAGGAAAACGGTGCAATGTGGATTTTTGTTTGTAGTCTTTCCTAAAAACTTACAGCCCAAAGAAGCAATGGGGAGATAAAGGAAACAACTTGTATTCCTAAACGGAAATGTAGACAAAAAGACTTTGAAGCATTCTGGCTCTCATGTTTGGTGCGGGAGTCACAGCAGCCGCGTCTATTAATCTTTTTTTCCTACGCTGTCTGGATCCATACTCAAGCGATCAATTCCTGGCAAGTCAGCTAAACAGCTCTATTCAGACCCCTATGTGCACTCTCATGCGTCTACAAATTTATATACACACACAGTGTGTATATAAATTATGTAGTGTAGATCCACTGATAAAGCTGCATGCATTTCTTACTAAGTATTAGTTTGTGGGATTAAGCCCTTTTTTTGTAGGCGAAGCAGCTGAGGTGTTTCTGCCCTCCCCCAACCATCTGCTGAACTCGGTTACACGCTCTTGAAGGTGCTGCTGCGGAAGAGCTGGTTTCAGTTTGAATGCGTTAAACAACGGCGTTATCTCTGTGCGCTGCTAATTGTTTCACCTCCACCTTGTTCTAAGAGGAGGCTAGCTCATCGCTCCATTGTCAACAGTGGGTTTTAAAAATAGTTCAGAAGTGAAACAAGTGTTAAAACTCAGTGTTACAGCTTCATCGCGTTCAGCTCTCTTGTCTCGAGAGATGAACGCCTCAATGCTCTGCTGACCAGTGTTTCAGCCTCATCATTAACGCATGTTCGGACATATTTCATTATGCATATGGTCACATTAAGAAACTGATCACAGAAGGCAGAGAGAAAGGAATCCTGACAACTATCTTTAACCTCTCAAGCCTGAGGGCCTATTTTCCAAAAAGAAATACATACTCATACTATATAAGGCATTTCTCAACTTGTACAATGCCTGAACTGCTAATTGTGTTATCAACTTACATAAAAGTCCTGGAGGATGATGTGGATGTGGAGATTTAAATGCCCAAAAATAAATTCAAAACTTATAAAAACAAAACAGATGTTTACATACAAAACTTCTTACTTTTGCTGTAAAGAAGGAAATAAGCACAATAAATTGCAATGACAACATCTTGGTTACATCTGGAGTTTGATGTCCACACAACAAGCAATTGAGAAGTTATACATGTTTAGATTGAAAAAAGAAAAACAGACAGAACCCATACTATTATGTGCCATTTTGGCACCGTTTTTGAAATTTGCAAAATATTCTTGAAATTTAAAAAGTGGGAAGCTATTATATATTTTGTTAGATACGGTGTGGATATGATCATAAAGGTGCAGGTACAAGGCAACCTATTAGGTGAGTAGAAACTGCTCCTGGTCTATAATTAATGATAAATGAAGAAGTTCTTTTAACCTAAGATGTAATCGAAACATAAAAATACTCAACACTGGTTATTAATCTTCATGTCAGAGATTGACAAAGATAAGTTAAAAAAAAACAGCTACATGTAATGGTGTACCTCAGGGATGGAGAGAAGAAGTGGTTATTGGTTTGGGGGTGCGGCCCTCCTACGTGTTGATTTAACCTGCTCTGGAGCACAAATCCAGTACTGCTAATTTCTTCTTTTTGTCTAAACCACTTGATTTCAAATGACATTTTATCTCCACTTTCTCAATCTGAATTTTAAAAAAACCTCTTTTAGTCCGATTGGGCCTACCTCCTGCAGTAAAAAATCACCATGTTATGAAATGTAACAATGAAATAAATAAATAAATGAATACGTATGTAGTTTCTGAATTCTTTCCCAGATCTTTTCAGGTTCAACTACTGAGATGTGTTCTTGAAATCATCTCTGGAATGTGTTTTGTCTTCTCTCTCTCATGAGGGAACGTTGAGATCTTTGTCAAGAGAACGTTCGCCGGGGCGCCGGGGGGGGGGATTGGTACTAGAGCCGAGACATTTTAGCATCACAAGGTCAAGTGAAACTCTTCTGCTGTGATTATATCAAAACTAGTCAACCTAAAAGCAGCTGCTAATGTTAACACGCTGTAACTTCCTGTGACTGTGTGGGAACCTTTCAGGTTCACTCACACAGCACAGTGAGTCATCGTTTTGAAAGTGAACCACAACATACTTTCTAAATGTCCCCTTTAAAATAATAGTTGTCTTTTTAAGGGAAAGATCTGCTCTTTTTTTCTTTTGAGTGGGGCTTTTGGTGTACCAGTGCTACATGCCACATTCTCACATTTTTGTCATTCTAAAATAACAAGTGTAAGGCGGTTCATCCATGGAGCCATTGTCTCCTGCATATCCGTGGTCGGGTCGCAGGGGCAACAGCTGTAGGAGGGAACCCCAGACATCCTTCTCCCTAGCCAGATCCTTTAGCTCATTCTGGGGGATCCCCGGGGTCTCCTCCCAGGGGCTCACGCTGTAAAACCACCCAGGGGGCATCCTGATTGAATGCACAAACCAACTCAGCTGGCTTCTTCTGATGCAGAAAAGCTGCACTTCTACTTCAGGCTGGATGTATCTGAGATCTTGTTCTTTTGATCATGATCCATATCTCGTGACCACAGGTGAGGGTCAAAATGTAGATGGACCATTACATTAAGAGCTTTGCTTTCTGGCTCAGCTCTCATTTCACCAAAACAGACCTGAGCACCGGTTGCGTTACTGCAGAAGAAGACCCAGTCCACCTGTCCACCTCCCGTTCCATCCCACCATCACTCACGAACCAGAAGCATTTAAAGGTCCACGTTTTTCTGGTCAAGGACTATAACCTCAAGCTTAGAGGAGTTGACTCTTATCCCAGCCGCTTCACATTCTGCATTGAACCGCTCCAGTGCTCGCTGGAGGTCATGGCCTGAAGAGGCCAACAAAACCACATGGAAAGGAGTGTCCATGTTTGTCATGCCTTTTGTGGGATTTTGTGAGTAATAGCCAACAATCTATATGGCTAAATAACAACACAAACTACAGTGAACTGCATGGTGCAAAAACATATTAGTTGTAATTTATATTCTTCGCGTGTGTCTGACCAGGACAGCTGGTGCTGTTGGAACTTTAGTGCACATTGGGCATACCTCACAGGTGTCACAGAAAAGCACAATTTATTGTGTTTTTTATTACTTATCAAGTGCTCGGATGATTATTCCATCCAGACTGTTCTGGACTTTAGATGTCTGAGACATTTACTTGGAGGGCCCCTGCTTGAACTTCTCCCACTCAGTCTGGTGGGACTGCATCACTCTTCCTGCCCCTGCCCATTCTCACTCATCACAAAAACACTTTACGTCCTACACTTGTGCATTTGTGGTGGTGGATACTCCCAGCAGATGGGCACTCTGGGAATAGTAGGAGAAATATTCTGCTTCGCCTGTTGCAGACTGCCTGTACAGTCACAATGATGTTGTGTCGAAAGATAGCTTGAAGAAATTTCTCCTTTTCTCTGTCAAGTCAGTGGGGGAGAAAGGAGGGATGTAAAATAAAGGTCATGAGTTAACCTTAAACCCATGTAGATCTTCAGAAGTTGCAGCAGGAAATCCATCACCTTCTGTTTGCCATGTCCTCATTTCTTCTCTCTGTGATTTCCTGCCTACAGAAAGTTGTGCATAAATGCCGACTTCAGAGGATGACTCAAAAACAGCCCCTGCAAAACAGCATCAATAACTGACTATAGTTCTTATTTAATAACCCTATTGAGTCATCTGGTCATTTAAAGCTGCAGTTGGGGGTCCTGAGAAAATTTGAACAGGTCCCTCCCCCTTGTTCTCTGCTGGGCTGCAGCCCTCCCTCCTCAGCTCCTCCCCCACAGCGAAGCCTGTCGGCTGCTCCAATGTTTACACTCATTTTAATTTGGGCTCCATCTAATTCTTTCTTTTTATTGTGCTTTTTGTCATCGGCCTTCTTCTGTTTACCGGTTTTTGTTTTCTGAGCAGATGCCACTAGAGAAGTGTGCAGTTTTCCTGTAACGTAATGGCCTTTCAGACAGGACGCAGCCCAGCGCTGCGCTTGCCGTGGGGCTCCGCGCAGCGCTGGGCTGGCTCCACGCTCCCTAAGTGCACGGGATAATTCTTTTGTTATCAGCAGCAAATACGTATTTGTCCCGTGCTAAGGAGCTAGCGCTAGCTCTGCTAGTTAGGGGCGGCCAGGAATAAAGGTGTGGGGGCACAAAACGCTCAGGTCTAGGAATCAGCTTGGGGAGTGGAGACCTGTTGAAGAGCTCCATTTCCACAGCGACACAGTCAAACTCGTGTCATACAGTTCAGGGAATTCTCCCCCATTTTGCTTCCTGGTCTTTTGGGCTGACGGTCGGATGGCCCAGTTTCGCTGCTACGACCTTCCTCATGGCTCTGATTGGTTGTTTCTGTCTGGGAGCGGTGGATTTCTGTAAAGCGTAGCAGGACCACTGGGAAGAGCCAGAGGAGTTTGATTCCCCCCCACACTCAGATTTAGACCTAGACAGCTTTAAAGGGTCTATGTATAAGGGCTGGAACATATATATAGTAAATTTATCATTGATACAATAATAGTTTATGCAACGTGCATATCTCAAAGAACTGCTTGAACTGAATTAAATGTTAACTAATTATTTAAGTGCCATGCTTTTAGGCACTCTATGCCTGTAATTGTGTTTGGTAACACTACCTGTTTAATGAAGCATGAACAGTTTTAGAAGGCAAAGAGGTGGTGAAATCATTAAGAAACTACGACTAAGTTGTTTTATTGCCAGAACAGCAGACATCAGCCAGAAGCAGCTTTTTTAATCAAACCTGGTTGTTGAGATGGAAATAATGTTGTTTTTTCCCAGTAGTTTGATAGACTCATTATTTGGGGTCTGGTTGTTATAAACCCATACCTGAAGGACAATAACAGTTTTTAATTATTTGTTTATGACAAGGCATGTATTTTTGGCAGCAATCACCAATATTACCAGGCATTGAATGTTTTCCTAACATTATGCAGCACTGTTATTATTGCAGCTTCAGGTATAACATAGATCTAATTTCACTAATAGATCTTTGCTTAAAAGCCTGTCAGATGTTCAAATTCTGCACTAGAGATATTGGAGATGCTTCCCTGTCAGTCACCCAGTTTTGGAAACTCTAGACAAATCCTACGGACAAAATCAGTGAAAGGAAAATATAAACCTAAGTAAAAATAACTTTTCATCAGGTTTCCTTAAATAACTTGACAGCAATGTATGAAACAGAAATCTGAAAGGCTCTGTCACATTGCTGATATGATTATATCATATAATAAATTTATTTGGTGGCATTGTTTTCTTTAGAGGTAGAGCTGTAGCACAACAGTGAAGGAGCAGGAAGAGCCTGATTTATCACATTTTTATCACAACTCTGTTATTTAACCAAACAAATTTTATAGTACTTGATTTCTAAGCCTATTTGTATAAAATTAGCTGTGGACAAATAGACTCATATCCTTTCAGACTGAGACATCTCTGATCCAGATCTTGTCATTTATTTGGGTTTAACTGTTTATAGTCAGGTTTGAAACAGCCTAAGCCTAGATACAAACATTTTTTAATTATTTTTAAGAAACAGAAACCAAAGCCAACCCAAAGAATAAGTAAACTGAGCTACTGCTTAACTTCAGATAAATGTCTTCAGATAAAAACTATGTTTAAAACTCTTACTTTATGAAACATTTTATGTCAATTTCTATTTATTTAATAAATAATGCAAACTAATTTTCATGACTGTAGTCAATTTAAAGATTTAGTTCTTGTTTCACTAGTTAACTCTGAAAAACAACTTAAACGCATGTAAACAGCTAAACAGGGTGGTGTTGTGTTGGCCGGTGGGCTCTCAAATCAAACTCTGCCCGCGGCCGCATGCTACCTTGGACTGGCCCTGCACTTTTAACTGTAGCTGTGAAATAGTTTATTTTGTCTCAATATTTAAGGCATTAACACGGTGTAGAGTAAGCAGCAGTGAGTCGGACCTACTGGTGTTGTGTTTGACCAAATGTAGTTCACACATTTACTAACCACAATCCATTTGTTTCTTTTGAAAAAAAAAAAACATAAAAAGGTGTTTTTGTGCATGAAACGTTTACACATATAAAACCAACGTTAAACACACAAAACAACCATGTAATGAAATGTATATAGTAAATAAATGCATCAGCAACAAAAATCAGAAACTTTCAAGATTATTGAGGCAGGTGAAATTGCAAATTATTGTATTGTCTGTAATCCAAACGAGAAATCAGTTTAATTGTGTCCCTTCCTTTCACGTCAGTGTAAATGAAACAGCTAATCTTTATTTGCATCTGTCCTCTGTCTCTCTGCAGGGCAGGATAAGCGGGGCTGCGACAGATGAACACATGGAGCATGAAAGGCTGGAGCTGAGCTTCAGCTGACCCCTCTCCCCTTCCGCCTCCTCCTCCTCCCCCTCTTGGTCCCGTTGATCAGCGTCTCCCCCCTCACCTTCCTTCTTTAGCATTACCCCTTCCTGCCTCACCCTGTTGGATCACATCCAACCTCCCCCTGCAAGCCTCAGTCAGCAGGGCCCCATGTATTCCCCGGAGCAGGAAAACATCTCCACCACCTCGTCCACCAAAGTGCCAGTGAAGTACGGGGAGCTCATTGTGCTGGGGTAGGCAAAAACAACCAAAGTCTTCTATTATTCACTCAAAAGTACAGTTTTACAATTCTATTGGGTCATTTATCACAGTAAATATCCTGATGGGTGAAAATTCAGACAGCCCAATCAAATGTTGGAGGAGCAGCAGGATGGAATAAAGCGGACAAAAACAGTCTAACTCATGTGTGTGGGAAATATTTCGATTCTACGAGATCGGTAGGTTGCAGCCTAAAAACAGAGTATTTACACTCACTAAAGTCACAAAATAAAATGTTCCCATGCTGTTTCTCGCATAGGAGCGTGATATATCTGACCATTTATCAGCTGGCTGAACACAATGCCCTCCGCTCACATCCAAATGTTTTAAAGGAAGATTTACCAGTTTTCTATTGTGGTCATGGTTTGCTGTCAGTAGATGGTGGCGGGTTATTTCTAAATGGTCATGATTTATGCTTTCTTTCTGTTACTGAGGCACAGGAGAAAAATAGGGGGTCTGATTTGGAAAGTAGCACAGCGCTGAGCACCGTTTGATTGGGCGATGCTGTCGAGGTTGTTGGAAAGCTGACATAGTGCTGTAATGTGGTCACAACCTGAACTTTGTCACCCTAACCATAACACAGGCAAGCTTTTCATCTTCTGACCCACAAAATAACACTGGAGACAACCAACAAGATGCTTATGGTTACTAAACAAATTATGCTCCCACCCTCAATAAGAGCTGTTTTTTATTTTTATTTACAATCATGGTAATATTATGCTAAACAGATTATATGTTTAATGTCATTTAGATTTTAATAAAGATGTTCCCAATCCCAATTTTGGGAAGAACAGTCATAGCAAGCAAGCTCCTTCCTATCCTTGGAAATACAGAAATATATTGCTAGTGTGTATATGTGGACCTTATATTTTTTTTAGAGATATTTTTCTCTGAATTTGAGAAGTAGTTGTAATTAGACCAAACTAAACAGTTTTACTATGGGGAAATTGGCAGGAATAAACTTAACAAAGCACAACAAGATATTAGTAATATATTTGGGAAAACAAAGAATTTCCCATTTCATTACTGTTTTAATGAATCTGTCAGTTTTACTATTTTACATTTCAAAGATAATCAAGTGCTGTCCAAACTATTTGAAGGACAGTGATATTTGAAGTGACAAATGATTTTAGCGCAGTCTGCTATCCTGACAAGAATGACCAACTTTTCTTTTTCAAAATAAGAGCGTCAAACATAGACACAGGGTGGGAAGCTTAAAGGTACAGACCTACCTCTCTGAGCCTCATCGCAGCAGCTTAGACTGCTGCAGCTACTCGGTAGCGCCTTGCCAGACAGGTTTCACTTTGACCGCAGTCACCGTGGCCTTTTATTATCACTACATCTTCTACCACAACATGCCAGCATGCATAGTTCCAGACTCAGGGGAAAAATATGGAGCACTAGGAGAGAACCCAAGCATGCATGGGGAGAACATGCAAACTCCATGCAGAAATGTCCAAGGTCGGGATTTGAACCCAGGACCTTGTTGCTCCAAGGCAAGGGTTCTTCCTGCCAAATAGCACACAGTAATTGCACGTTTTTAGATATGTTGGTTCAATGATGCTCTCATGGAAACAGCAGTAGATAAAATGTTGAAAGTGTTTCAATGAGCTTGTTAGTTTTGTCGACCTGATCCATTAAGAGTTTACAGTCAACAATAAATTTCACAGTCCCTGGTGGTGGTTACTGCTTCGATAATTGACCTTCCCGTTTACAACATGTATTTAGGCTTTCCAACTTTGGTGCTAACTGGTCACTTGTAAACAATTATCTCATTAAACTAATAGGATGATGCTCAGCCAGTTCTCTCAGGACATTCATAGACATATGATCACTCTCGTTGGCTTCCCCACTACCACCTTTCCAAATGATCTAAAGTGCCTCCATGTAGCTGTTGTTTCTCATGCTCACCTAAGGGTGATGAGAAATGCCATTAGCAACCAGATTTCATAGAAATATCTAACCAATGGCTACAAGGAAGAGGTTTTATATTGGTTTTGGTTTGCTCCATAAATCAAGACTTTCATACTCCAGGCACATATCACATCACTACTGAGTTGCGCTGATTGCCTGTAGCAGTGATGGAAAATGAAAGCAGCACGTAAAACCGCTGCACACACTGTGCTTTAGAGAGAAGCCTAAATGGCAGCTTTATTTACATTTCTTCACTCGGGTAAACAGCCTGATGCAGACACAATCTGAACAATATGTGGGACAACAGCGTGATTCTAGCATTGTTCCTTTGTTTACACCGAAGGGCCAAGACAGCTCATTATACATTCAGAGGTAGTCGCAGAACAATGGGGGTGTGGGCAGCAGGCTACGTAGTGCCAAACGCAGCGACTCTACTGCCCTTTGGGGGCGTTGGGCGTGTGGAACCGCTGCAAATCTTCTATCGAGTCAGCAGATTAAGCTTCTTTAGGATTGAGTTGGACGGTTTGCCAAATAATCCAGCTGGAAACTCTTTCCACATAGGAGCGAACACACACACACACACACACACACACACACACACACACACACACACACACACACACACACACCGGGGATATTTTTGTCCTGTTGCACAGTTGTGCTCCAAAACAGAACAGTTACTTCTGCAGAAGGAAATGAACTTTGCTGCAAGATGAGATAACTTTTGGCGGACCGCAGCACCGGATATGATCAGAACAACTTTCTTTTTCTTTCATCAGATATTTGTTTTACTTTCATCGAGTTGGAACAAACCCTCCACTCCACCCTGCCTCTTCAGCACAGAAGACATTTAGCGGCCTGCTGACCCAAACACCCAGACAAAAGCCGACTAGTGACGGACGTCCGCAGAGATATTCCTCCTCCCTCCCTGTGCAGACCCGCTCCACACAGTGTAGCGTCGGAAGGTCTCCTTGCCGTCCTCTGTGTGTGCGGCCGCTGTTTCGTGTCTTGCGCAGACAGTCCGTGTCACAGCTGACTCAAAGTTTGTTGTTCTGGGTTGTGCTGGAGCAGCATTGTCAGGGAGAGCTGACCGTGGAAAGTTTCCCTTGTGGAAAAAAAAAAAACATTAAGCCATAAACGCAGTTCCATGCCTTTAAAAGGGAGAACCCCAGTTTTCCGTTTGCTGTGCTTTTTCCGCCCATGGTTTTTCATTCTAGGTCAGGCCAACTCTTTCTTTTTTTTTCCTTTTTTTTTTTTTTAATTCTTCCGCAAAACGATTGAGGGTGGGGGGGGGGGGCACTTTTTATGCCCCGCAACAGGAGGCGTCACCGTCCTGAGCTGAAAGTCAAGCTGCTCTTTAAAACTTTAAACGGTTCCATCATGTGAGTCGAACCCTTAACCCTGACCTCCATTCCCTGACCTACTGCAGGGAAATGGCTCCATTACTGTGCTAAACCAGACTGGCCCGCTCCCATTAATCTGTCCCATCTGCAACACAAGCCCTCACTGGGTAATGGAAACTGACACGCTGAGCAGAATTGTAGAAGGAGCACAGATATTTGTTGCTGTAAACATTTCAGATTAGCGCTGGACTTCCAGCGAGAAGCCTGCTGTGAAGCTAAGGGAGACCAGCAGCTACTGCGCAACTTCTGAAACACATCAAGGTAGAGATGCTGATGAAGCTAAATGAAAACCTGCTGCTTTCAGCCAGGATCAGTGGGAAAGACAGACTTGATCACGTATAATAGCAGCAGTAGTGTTGGATATACGTGTTGGATGTTACGTAAAGTTTTAATCATTAATCATGTTTATAGAGATGTGCTTACCATCTTTTATATCCACTTTATTACATGTTGAATTGCAGAAAAATGTGAAACTAATGGAAGTGTGTGTGTGTGTGTGGGGGGGGGGGATCTATGTTGCATTGTCCACATTTACTTTATAGCATTTTTCTGCTCTTCCTCCTCACACATGCACCAACAAGGACCTGCTCAGAAAGACAAAACTTACCTTCAGGCATAAACTACCTTAGACTGTCACAGAAAAGTTATTGGAATCAAAATAAAAAAGATAAATAAATAAATGACTAAATAAAGTTATGCTAAAGATTTTTATAAGCCCAAGACTGCCAGGAGACAGACAGGTAAACAATATTGACCATACAGGTTTTAGCTATTATATGTTGAAAATGCGGTGGCACCTATGAGATGGAAAACCTGCAGTTAGGTGGAAGAAAACGGACAGAAAGCTCTAAAAGAAGGCTTTCTGCTTCCTGCGACAGGAGAAGCTACGTCTATTTTGTAGCTTCTCATGTGTTACCATGGAGAGGTTGATTTTTTTGGAGGGTTTTGATGGCGATGAAGGTGCCATTTGATCAAGTACGGAGGAGGGTTGGCAGCGGAGGGGCCAGCCAGGCAAAGCGTGGATGCACAGGTTGCGGTGTGCTTGGAAAGAGAGGCTGGGCTACAGGTTCTTCTCCCTCTACTGTTCATACTTTGGATAACAGGGTAGATGTATCGTGTAGGCCCACAAGTAAGAGAGTAGAAGGTTTTTGACCGTCTCAACAGCAACGTCTGCTGCAGAGCTAAAAGCTAACTTCCTATCTTCCAGGCCACAACGCAGTGGGTGAGCCGAGAGCGATCCTGGTGCTGTGGTGCATCGTGGTATGTGGTACCAAGTCATGAAGTTAACGACCGACACTTTAGTACACCAGTTGTCTACCACTGAAACTGAACACAGGCCAGAGAGGAAGCATTGCTGACAGAGAAGTCAGAAGTCCTCAGCAACTGCAGCTGCTGGGGCACCGGTGCTGCTCCCCTCCCAGAGGCTCATTGATCCCATAAGATCTGGAAGTCCTCACCATCCTCACCCATTGCTTTCTGTTGCCTGAGCTCTGATTCTGGACAAGAGCAGTACCAAAAGCGAAGAACTTTACTTCCTCTTTTCTGCCCTTGCTCTGGAACGCGAGACACATGATTTCATTCAGTTGTACCATATATATGTGCATGTCAGTACACGTTACCTTGAGTTGGACTTAAATTGAGTTATCATATTTTTTTTTTTTTTTTCCAATGCTGTTGACGGACATGTTCGTGCAAATGTCTGTTTATCCATCTGAGTCAGAGGACTCGTATTTTAAGTTCATGCAAAGATTTACAAATAGAAAGAACACTGTTAAAGTATCCATACGGAAAAACCGAAGCTTTTTTTTTGGTGATTTTAACTATTTAAGAGTATATTTTAAAAATAAATGTGAAGACCAGACAGCCTCTGCCTTCAGTGTAACGTCTTTGTCACCATAACACATCTGGGCAGACACAGACAAAGAGGAAAGCATGAGCAGCAATATCCCAAATAATCCATTTAATGTTCCTCCACAGTAGTTGCTTATTGTTGTGTAGCGGACCTGAGTTCCTTTTTGTGTGAAGGAACACCCTTTCATAACATTATTGGTTATTCTAGGACAACGTTGTGCATTAGGAGACAACGTGTACTTCAGCTCCAGTTCTTTCTGCCCTGAATGAGCAAGAACAGACTGTGGGTTAGCGCTGACAGACTTCCTGTAAATCTTTGGTCCCTCCACTTTCGGGGAAGTTTGGATACATGTAGGTACACAGTTCTGCTTCCCACAAGAGCCCGTCTTTGAACTGCCTGCATCCCTCTGAGCTCTGCAGCAGTCCCCTCTGGCCTCTCTGTGGATACGAGCTAAACTTCCCCATGGTTACGCTCTTGCCGTGACAACTCTTCCCAAACGTTGCTCTCTCACCATGGTTACACATAAATCCTCGTGATGTTGTTTGATTTTCAGTGCTGCGGCTCTCTCAGAGGAAACGTTTAGCCCATAGGCTGGGCGTCCTCACAACATGCCTGAGCTACCTTTACTGGATCTGAAGGGGGTGGGGGGGCCTCAAGAATCTGATTGGCCAAAGACTCGCTCCAGCCACACTGAAGTGTGACACATGATGACTGGTACCCTTGCATGAGAACATTTTACCCCTTGCCAACAGAACACTTTTTTCACATTAATGCTGCGTTCTTCATTGCTGCCAGAACAAAGCTTGTGGAGAGTGGAGCTCTCTTGACAAGGCTTTGGACAGCTTGTTTTTTGGGAAGTCCACAATTATTGGTTTTCTGTTATTTACATTGTTTAGCACAATGCTTAGATTTGCTATCTATAAACTTTTTTTTAGTTTCAGGCACACGCAATTACACATTTTACAAACACTACTAACAAGTTGAAACGATCAAGAGCAAACCTCCTCCTCCCACCCTCACCGCTTTCTACTGAGGAGCGACGGAGAGCGTACTGTCCAGCTGCATCTCTGTCCGGTCTGAGGCCTGCGCCGCCTCAGACTGGAAACGCACAGAGCGAGAGGTGAGGAGAGGACAGTAGAGAGACCCATCGTGACGGCGCTTCCCTCCAACCATGACACTGCTCCCAGACGCTGCCTGACCAGGGCTGAGACAACCCTAAAAGACCCCTCACACCCCCATCAGACTGTTCTCCCTGCTGCCCTCTGGCAAGAGGTTCAGCAGCTTCAAATGCTGAACAACCAGATTCCACAGCAGCTTCATTTCACACGTCATCAGACTGCTAAACTCCCAATAATCCCCTCTTCCCATACATACAAAGCTATTCACTCTATTGCACTGATAACTGTACTGTCTGCAACATCATATGTCCTGTTCCCTGTTGCAATACATCCTGCTGCTCCATATATTTGCACTATTCGTATTGTCTTATACATAACTTCTCTGTGCATGTAAAATGACTTTGATTTGCCGTTACATTCCTGACACATGACAAATGCTTATACTTATGATGTTTCTCTTTAGTCTTTTGTTTTTACTCGGAGCCTTGCAACAAAATTTCACTCAAATTTACATTGTGAATGTGCTGCTGAATGATATTAAAGTCTAACTATATGACAACATAAAGAAACTCAACAACTATTATTATTATTTTTTTATCAATTTAAAATTAGATTTCTGGTTTATTATTTCAAGGCCCACACTGGGTTCCAACCTCTTAGCTTCCAGCAACGTTACAGCCAATATTTTATGAACAGATATTGTATTTCACCTCTACATCTGTGCTGAACGTGCCATTCGAGTCAAAAATGCTGTTGACGTTATCCCCACCTGACGTTATCCCCACCTGCTGACACTGTGTAGGTAAAACAGTGTCAGCAGGTGGGGATAACGTCAACATTAATCGCAATAAAATTCAAAACTAGACCATCCAGAGCATTGCTGAAGCGGATTATTTAAAACATTACTAACTGGTGATTCCTCGCATACCGTTTAACCCCGAATAACTCAGCTTGCATCTGGTGGGGATCTTTTTTTTTTTTTTGGGTCTTCAGTCTTTTTAGTCAGTGTTTTGCTAATTCATGTGTTTTGCTTAAGATCAGAGTGTAGTCGGTAATCTTTCACCAGAGCTCTCAAATATGTGCCACCCCTCGGTGCTTGAGCCGCATGCCTTTGTGTTAGGAGAAAAAATTAGTATGAATTATTTACAATAGAAATATAAACAAAATAACTGCGATGTAGAGCTCAAAAGGACAGGTGCTTCAACTGAGTTGATCTTTACTTCTTAAGCTGCTTTCCAGTTTGAGGTTTGAATCTGGAAATTACATTTTATCAAACTGTATTCATGGATCAAGTTGTAGAAACAGTGGTTCTACTAAAGCAGGTTGTGCTATGTGTGTGAAAGATTTCATGAGGTATAGATTGTTAGAGATTAAACTGTGTTTAGCTGTAGCTATCAATAGGTTAAACATGCGTAGCAGCCATTTTGGATTTTGAAGCTAGGGCTGATGAGAAACATTCGGCTTTTCAACTTGGAGCGCTGACCTTTGTTGTTTTATGGCCAAACTTTAAAACTCCAAATCTAGACTTGAGGAAAAAAACAAAAACACTTAACTAAACCGCATCCTTCGATCAAACAAGCAGTGCCAATAAATAGGAACGATTGTTTTCTTTTCTTTTTTGTTTTTGGACAAAACTCAAGAAAATGAAGTCCACACCCTGCTGTACTGCCGCTTTCAAATGTCTGGCTTGTATTGTTGTACTCGTAAAGCTTTATACTGTTCTATAAAAAAAAGAACAATGTTTTGATTTAACAAGTTCGCACACGTTCACGGCGACACGTACTGTCATCGTGAGGATCCACATTGATGCGCAAAACTTCCACCATAGCTAGAAAGTAGGACTGAGAAAGGTTTTCCTCATGTTTACCTTCTGCTGCTTTTCTGCCTCACAGCCAGAAAGTTACTCAACAGGGTGGATTTAAAAAGAAACTTGCTGAAAAAAAAACGTACCAAAAAAAAAAAAAAAACAATAGATGGAAGGATTCCAGAATGAAACCGAGAATCAGGAAGAATCTAAACGAACATAATGGAGATGGAAAACAAAAGATAGATCATTACAGGACCTGCAGAGCTGGAACTAAAGAAGAAAATGGACCAAAACTAACCTTATAGACCAGAACATGTGGCAGATTTTAGACTGGATACTTAGAATTAGTTCAAATAAAGGTGAATTAATTCACGTTTATGTTATCATAATAACATAAATGGCCTCTTTTCATTATTACACAGCTAAAACGACAAACGTGCATGTGAGCCAACACATAATGCACATTGTGCCCTCTAGCTATAGCTAAATGGTGAGATTTAATAAACACACACACAGTGAAGAGAAAGTTGTGCACCAGCAAAGCTGTTGAATAATTCCCCTCGGTCCAAAAACTAACTCGTTTAAAGTTAATTGTCCTGATGTGATCGAGTCGTTGGAGCTTCTCTCTCCATTCATTTAATTTGAATTCTCCGGGACGTCTGCACCTCCATGCAGCAGGTTTATAAAGCGTTGCTGCTTACAGGAATACGACTTTGCAACGGTCAGAGCTGAAATTCAACACTTCTTCTTTGCAATGAAACATTTGGAAGTTACCAAAAAAAAGAAAAAAAGGCCTGGAGTCTGGTAGATGGGGATGAGGAATGTTTTCTGAAAGTTTTCATCCTAAGGTTAAGAAATGATTAACTCTCCCTGGCTGCACAGTCGGGGTGTAGCTGAGTCCAGAGACTGCTCTGTTTGTTCTCCTTTCCTCAGACAAATATGAGGCTAAATGAGTCTCTCTCTCTGTTTATATTCCCAGCCCCCCTGGTCTGATGCTTGGAGCGGACTTTGTTGTTTGTAATGACATGCTGCGCTTTTGTTAAAATGCATGCATGAAAACTATAAGCACCAGTTTGTGGGTATGTCTGTGAGTGCACGAAAATGCCTCAAGCATTTTCCACTGTGACTGTTATTCCTGCGTGTTATCCAGCTGCCCAGACAATAAACGCCCTGTTGTTCTCTGTGTGTGTGTGTGTGTGTGTGTGTGCGTTTGTGTGTGTGCGCGCGCAGGTACAATGGTTCCCTGCCCAATGGGGACCGAGGCCGACGCAAAAGCCGCTTCGCACTTTATAAGAGGCCTAAGGCGAACGGGGTGAAGCCCAGCACAGTTCACGTCGCCTGCTCTCCACAAGCAGCCAAGGTAAAAAAAAACTCCCACACTCAAACACTTTACTGTGATCTGACTCCTCAGACTCTGAAAAACTGATGTAATCTATGGGCTCGTCATCATCTGCTTCAGGTCTTTTTTTCCCCTTCAGTTGAAAACAAACATGGTGATGCAGCTAAAGGTAAAAATGATTCATACCCCGGGTAGATTGAGGATTACAAAGTTCCAGTATTTTCATTCATATGGAAGGCCTCCTTGCCATCACCCTAATCTTTAGCTTCTCTATCAGATTCAAGTCAGGGTTCACACTAGGAGACTCGAAAACCTTACAATTCATCCCGGTCAAAAGAAACATGTTGGTAAAAATGAAAAGACTGCTCAGGGGTGTGAATCATTTTGACTGCATGTAGAGATTCACGGATCAGATTTTTGTGGCCAGTTTAGTGAAGCTTTGATCTGCCGGTACGACCTCCCAATGTCTTTTTTAGAACGGTAATATAGAAGCTATACAAGGGCTACATGAAAAATGTTCTGCTAGCATTCCTCTCCTTCATTCAGGCAGAGGCGACATCACAAAGAGAGAGTCGTTACTGCAAGGTTTTAACACATTTTAAACTGTCTTTGTTATCCTATGTCAGCGGTTGGTGTGGCTAGCATAGCCAAAAACCGCTTTCTCCGTGTGTATTTGTTAGGGAATAGAGACCTTTACTCTGAGATTTCCAAAAGCCTGTCAAAATTTCCCGTTATTTCCATACATTCAGTCTTCCTGTTATCTGCTGAACGGCTTGCTCTCTCTGAGCCTGAAAGAAGCACAAAGACAGCTTAGCACGCCATAGAAAAGTTGCTGACACTGACTCAGCTTCAACCTAAGAGCAGTTTTGTTGGTGCGGCCTGGTGGCTCTTAAGTATGGTTCTTCAATGGTCTAAAGATGATCCTCCAAATTCCCCACGAGTCTGTCACGAGTCACGAACATTCAACGACATCCTTACTCTTCTGCTCCTCCCTGACTAAAACGCCTCCTTTTGGGAGGCATCTTGAATGTCTTTTACCAGATGTGGCCGAACACCTAATCCGTTTTTTTGTTTTTTCTGACCTTGGACGAACAGCCCCCTCCTCGAATCGCCACCTTACCGTGGTGGAGGGGTTTGAGTGCCTCGAGGACCCCAGAAGCTATGTTGTCGGGGGCAGGTTTGCCCCTGGTAGGGTCTCCCATGGCAAACTGGTTCTGGGTGAGAGGCCAGACTAAGTGCGATTCAGTGGCTTTTTGTTTTCCAGAACAGAAGGGGAGAGATCTGGTCATCGATTGGAGGGCCTTGAGCCAGGTCCTGGGGACAGGCTCCCTGGTTAGCGCCTGGTGAGGGACCACCAGGTCCTAGTGGCATCAGGTCCTGTAACTGAGGAGTACAACCAGGCAACAGTCGGAGGTAGAGCCTTTGGCAATCCAGTACCAAGTTGCTTAGCAGCAATCTTTGCTAAGACGTCTAAATCTGACCTGGAAATCATTCAAACATAAAATCTCAACTAATACACCAGTGTTGTGTCGACAGCAGACAGACGAATTAGCAAGGAACTGATTTTAACTTGGATATTTAGGCCGTTTATTTCCAGCTGAAAGCGACAAGGACACCATTTTCTGACAGTTCTTCAGTGATACCTATATAAGAAACACCAAAGATAACAGTTTGACAGAAGAGAATAGGATTTTAGCTCCGTTAAGGTTATTCTCAAAAGAACTACATGCTGGAAATCTTTTTGTTTTTCCTGTTTCATCTGCCGTGGATCGATTTATAATCCTGACATTGCTCCTTTTGTTTTCCATCTGTCCTGTTTCTCTGTTCTTCAGCACAAACTGTGAAATGCGCTTTCATTGCCAGGTACTGCGTGGGTGGGTTGGGGGGCATCCGAAGTTCAAAGAAAGACTTTGGAAGACCTTCAGAAAGCCTAGAAAACTACTAATAAAGGCCACTTTAAGAGGATAAGAAGCGGGGCTGCGTGGAGGAGAGAAATTAGGGACAGTTTAAGACTTTTGGGCGTCACTGCTCAGAAACACACAAAGCTCTCCGGGTCTGGATTCTCCACCAAAGGTTTGTTTCAGTGATATTGAAGAGCATCAAAAAGACAGGAAGATTGAGGAGCTCCCCGGGACAACGAGCAGCCGTTTTTATGTATTTTATTTTTTTACGCAGCGTTTAACTGGAACACTCTGAAGGTTTTATAAGAGAAAGCTGTGTGAGCGGTTCAGTGGAAGGTAACGGTGCGTTTTGCTGCTAAGTCGGGAAGCACATGTTTCCTACACCCAGATCCTCTGAACCTGTGAAACGGCCAGAGAAAGGTCTTTAAGTTGCTTTTCTAATGGTTCAACATCTGTAAGCTGTGTGCTGACTGTGAACACGCTTGCTGGAGCAAAACTCACAGGCTAATATGAGGCATCATGGTCCAGTCATGCAGGTGGTCTAAGGTTTGGTCCACTCACTGACTACACATCTGAAATCTGTTCTTCTCTGTAAACTCGGTAAAGCTCTTTTTTTTTTCTTCCATCAAATCCTGTTCAAATCCAACGTAATACCGTAACAAGATCTGCAGTTATTTTTGTCTCCTTCTATCTATCCACTGCCTCTGTGGTCATCCATCATCCCTTTCTTGTGTCCCATCAGGCCATAAGCAACAAAGACCAGCACAGCATCTCTTACACTCTGTCCCGAGCCCAGACGGTGGTGGTGGAGTACACTCATGACAGCAATACCGACATGTTCCAGGTAAAATAGTTCAGATTTCATCGCCCAGCCTGTGCTGGGGGTTTAAAACACGAGACTAAAGATTAAGAGGAGATGCCGTTTTCATTTACATCTCGAAGAGCCGCAGGATAACAAGGAGAGTTTTTTTCTCTCTTGGTAAGGTTGAGGGTTAGAAGGGTTAGAAGGTCATTAAGGCATTGTGTTTTTAAAGAGTATGTCGTTTTAGGCTGTGTGTTTAGAAGTAAAGCACGGCAAACATCTTTATTCCAGTGACGGTTGGGGATGGTGTTTTCTAAGATTCCCCTGCTCTGTGAACGGGTAGCGATAGCGCTGCTGGGAGACTGTTATTAGCACAGCCCCAAATCAAGGCTATCCTGTTAGCAGAAACACAAATTACAGACCAACTTTTTCTTCTTTCGTACCTCACCAGCTCAGTTTGTACCACTCTAAGCATCTAAGCGTTTATCCTCTGCCTTCATTAATCCTAGCATCTCCAGCTGGGGAGAGAGGAAGATTCACTATTCCTCTCAAAGGTTTACTTTATTTCTTACTGAATATTCCATCCATCGTCGGCAGATCGGCCGATCCACGGAGAGCCCGATAGACTTCGTGGTGACGGACACGGTGGCCGGCAGCCAGAGCAACTCGGACACTCAGTCGGTCCAGAGCACCATCTCCCGCTTCGCCTGCCGCATCATGTGCCAGCGCATGCCGCCTTACACCGCTCGCATCTATGCCGCGGGCTTCGACTCCTCCAAGAACATATTCCTGGGGGTAAGCTTCCTCTTCAGACACGAGTCAGAAAAACACAAACTGACTCCTTATATAAACGTTGTTGTTTTTTTTTACAAGCTCCAGTTCTTACTTCTATTCTTCAGAATGAACCTCTGACTTTCCGCGTCACTTTTCCCGTCAGGAGAAAGCTGCAAAGTGGAAGACGTCCGACGGACAGATGGACGGGCTGACCACCAACGGCGTGCTGGTGATGCACCCTCGCAACGGCTTCACGCAGGACTCCAAACCAGGAGTCTGGAGGGAGATCTCAGTGTGTGGAAACGTCTTCACCCTGCGAGAGACCCGCTCGGCGCAGCAGCGCGGGAAAATGGTGGGATAATTTTTACCACTTGGCACAGTCATTGTTCCCCAAGTAATTTTCTTTGTGTGTCCATTTGCAGCAACTTCTCAAACTATTTACACTTAAACTGTTACCTGCAGTGGTTTTAATTATGAGACCTCGGCGGTAAACAACTAGTCCAGCTGCAGAAAATTCTGAATAACCCAGAAAAGGCCTGCTTGGTTGTTGAATCAATGATGAATTATCCCGTTTAACTTCTTTTCCAATCCCTTGTCACCATCTTTTTCACACTCTTGTGCGTAACTGTGCCCTGTTGAACCCTTACGCCATCAGAGGGTTATCTGGATGCCATCTCCACGGCAACAGTTTGCCAGTCAAAGCTGTGAGTAACACGATCCAGCATGGGATCCTCCAGGTGTCTCTCAGCCTGTCACAACGCCGCCTCTGCCTCATCTTCGCAGCCATGAGTCACTTAGGCGACTGGATTCAAGGCGCTGGTGGTTTGCTTCATTAGGTTGTTTTAGGTAGATGAATGCATTGTGGTTAGATGCGGAGATCGCACATGCAATGCTTGGTAAGTTCCAATCAATCTCTACGAGGTCGCACGACTCCTAGTTCAACCCGGAGTCGCTTATGTTATGAAGAAATGCAGCTTCACAGGATTCAGACTAGAAGAGGCTTAGAGAAATTGGCCTTTTTTACGACTGAGCCGCCATGACCTGCTGACTGGTCAGCAGCTGACAGATGCAATCTTTTTCCAAACACTGAACGGACTGCACTCATGTGCTGCAACATGGCACTGACAGCAATGCTTTGTGTCGGCCGTTCGCTGCGGAAAGACCCAAAGGCAGCTATTTTCTGTGTTCGGTGTTTAAGGGTGAACTCAGACACGATGTCAGAAGCTGTGTAAAGTAAATTGAGTTATCTGCTGTTCGTTCTGGCTGCAGCAGAGCGAGAGAGAGCAAGGCTTTACGTATATGCTAATAGGATAGTCTGAACAGAGTTGGAAACGTTGCTGATTTATCCATTGAGCTTTGAACCTCTAATGACGGCTCACGGCAGTAAGGCTTGAAAACATATTTTGACTCGCGGTCCTCTATTTTGTTTGATTATAGCCTGAATAGAAATTGGAATCGGCCTTGGTGGGTCAAAGCATTACAAAAAACCAAACACTGTCAATTGATCATCAAATTTATATATGATGATATAATTCATATATTTTAGCCAGTTCTTTAGATGTAAAATGTTTCTTTTTAAGATATTGATCCATATTTTTAAAGATATTTTCTTCTCTTGCGTTTTTTAGACAACTCCTAAGTTATTTACAACCTACCAGCAGACCTCCCTCATGATTAGCCATCACAGTTAGCTATTTACATACTGATCTGCTCCTGTATTGATAACGCTTCACTGTACAAGAGCAGCTCATTTGCATTTACCCATCTCTTTCCATTTTGTAAAACGACGCCCCACCCGTCTCCTCATTAGATCATGTTCCAGCTAAAAATATCAGAAAATGTGTTTCAGAGATGTCGTCTTCAAAAAGGAGGTAATTTTAGTTTTTTTTGGAGAATATATCACACAGGGAAGCTGCAGGGTTTCATACAACCTTTGAGGTTGGTAAATAATTTGTTTCCGTCTAATTTAATAAAATGTTTGAAAAGGGGAGAGGAGCCAAGGTTTAAACAGATCCCAGATCTGAGCATCCAGACTTACTGAAACGGTTTTGATGTGGTTTGTAGGTGAACACTTTAGAGGTGACACCTTTTGCTCCCGAGCTGGCTGGTTTTCTACCAGCAGAAATGTAAAGGCCTTGATGGATGGATGTGAACGTGTGTATGTTGAAGGACTGACACACGCTGTGCAAACATTCCCTTTAACACTGAGATTTCTGCACAGTCACGCCGGAGGCGTCCGCCAACGTTCCCCCTGAGTGGCGCAGTAACTTCAACACAAACACCTGGAAGCTGCTCCTGGCCTTATCTCCCCATCGCCGTCTCCCCTGTGATTCATGCCTTGCTTTTTCCATCCCGCTCTCTGTTTTTTCCCCACTCCTCGTGCAATCCAGTTATCTAAACATGGAATCACACAAAGCCAGGCCGAGTTCTGCCTCAACGCTGAACCCATCGAGAACTTTCCAGCTGATGTCCGCGACGCCTTCCAGCAGCCCGGACATCAGCTTCCTCGTGCTGTCTTCCCTCCAGCTGCCACTCTCCTGTTCCTCTGACAGCTGCACATCTGTCTGCAGAGAGGGACGGCTTTGTTAGGCCGCCTCCTGCTGGGCGCAGAGCGGCTCTGCAGGAATAACGTCGCCGTCTTTTCAAGCTGCTGCTAAATTCTTTACATTTGATTCTAGGAAATCCGATTTTTCTGTTTCAAGGTGGAACTGGCAAGATAAAACATTACTTATTTCTGATTTCTTTTTGAATCTCATATATGAATACATATCTATAAACAGAATGAGAAAAAGATGGATGTTTGAGGACTTTGTAGAAAAGTCTGTTTCATAAAATTAACTCTAAACGTGTGACATTTATAGACTCGTTACACACAGAGGGATATATCAATTGTTTATTTCTGTTAAGTCTAAAGTTATTGCTTGCAGCGAACGGAAACTTAAAATCCTGCTTCTTAGAATGTTAGAATATTACAAAAGCATGAAAAACAGGATTTTTAATACAGAAATGTGAAGTTATGACCTCCCCTGATTGGAGAGACTGCTGAGTAGACATTTCTCCACCAACACTCATTCCTAAAGACGAGGACCGTTCAGAGTGCTGCATCAAAGCACATTTAGGGAAAGTTGAGCAGAAGAAAAACACGTGGGTAGAAAAAGGTGCATCAGCTACATTGATAGGTGCTTCTCTTGAGAGCATTGGAAAGCAAAGCCCATTCAAGAGTTTGAGAGAGATTCATCAGTTGTGGACTCCAGCTTGTAGATGTGTTGGGACACGGGCTTCAATCGTCACGTTTTCTTGTGGAAAGCCACTCCTGAACCAGAGACAGTGTCAAAGCATGTTTTCTGGGCCTAAGGTGAAAAGGAGAAAATTAGTAGACTGTTCCTCAGTGGTCCAAAGTCCGCTTTTTGGATGTAAATAGATTTTGTGTGGAAATCAGGGTCCCAGAGGAGAAGGAGTGGGGAAGCAGGGAACAGAGCTGCTTGAGGTCCAGTGGGAAATTTCCCGTGGTCAACAATGTGAGCAGGAGCTGATGCTATTTTATGACAGTAGCCAATGGGTTATTGGGAGGGAGCAGTTTTGAGCTTTGCAGAGCGGAGGAGCAGCTTGTTGCTCAGGCCCATCGGTCTGTGTGGTCCTGTTTCAGCCAGCTGCTGAGCCGTGGTCCCCTACCTTGTCCTTTCTGAAAGTCTGCTTTAGGTGGAGCCATGTCAGGGTGTGACCTGCTCTCATGTCGTGTTCCAGGTGGAGACTGAAACTCAGGAGCTCGTCGACGGCTCGCTCATCGACCTGTGCGGCGCCACTCTGCTGTGGCGCACGGCTGAGGGCCTGTCGCGCACCCCCACCCTCAAACACCTGGAGGCGCTGCGGCAGGAGATCAACGCGGCGCGGCCCCAGTGCCCCGTGGGCTTCAACACGCTGGCGTTCCCCTCCATGCGCCGGAAGGACACGCCTGACGAGAAGCAGCCCTGGGTCTACCTGCAGTGCGGCCACGTGCACGGCTACCACAACTGGGGCAACCACCGCGAGGAGCGGGAGGGCCGCCTGAGGGAGTGCCCCATGTGCCGGGCAAGGGGCCCCTATGTGCCGCTGTGGCTGGGCTGCGAGGCAGGCTTCTACGTGGACGCGGCCCCGCCCACGCACACCTTCAACCCCTGCGGACACGTCTGCTCGGAGAAGACGGCGGCCTTCTGGAGCCAGATCCCGCTACCGCACGGCACCCACACCTTCCACGCCGCTTGCCCCTTCTGTGCCCAGCAGCTGAGCGGCGAGCGGGGCTACATCAGACTCATCTTCCAGGGACCCCTCGACTAGCTTCGGGGGGGGGGAAACTCCTCGGCATGCTTCGGTGGAGGTCCCCTCCTGTGGTTCCTCCTGATGGTTTTCTCTCTGGACCTTTTTGCCTCCTTTTTAAGTGACCTTTGTATTGCTTTTTCATGAATGACAAACAGATTTCTATATTTTCATGAAACCAGAGACACAAAAACAAAGAAAAAACAACCAAACAGAGAACACTGCTGGGTAAAACTTTGTTTCACGGAGAGGACTTTCAACAGTATTTATCTAAATTGCTGGCACGCCGTGGTGCAAACGTGCGGCTCTCGTTCATGTATTTGTTGCAATACACACGTGTACATCTCTCAGAGCTTATTTAAAGAAATATGTTTATTTATGACCCAGGACATCGCTTCGACCTTTATCTGTCAGAAATCCCTAATTCCTATGTGATTACCTTTGAAAATCCAGAGTATTGCTAATCAGACATGAAGTTTTAGGTGTGTTCCAACGGTTTCCGTGTTTTCTTTCCCTCTCTCTCCACGTCGACCTGTCAAAGCCATTTGATGTATTGATGCACCCCATGTCCTGGTGCTCGCTCTCGTCGGTTACTGTCATGGGCGTTTTTCCTTTCAGAGCAATAGATTTGCAGCAGAAACCTCCCCACGCATTAAGGGAGCCTCTGAGGCGTCTTTGTCTATGCCTGCACAGCCGCTGCCCTCCCTTTAACGAGCGAATCTCTCCTGATTACCTGTTAGCCATAAAAACGCAATTATGTAGCGGTGGACTCCCACTCTACCCTGAACTGTTTTGTTTATTGTTATTTTAAGCATAGAGGGCGTCTCAGACAGGAACTCGTGGTACTGACCTCTAAGAGAGTCGCATGGCGTCGTGATTCAGCCTGCTTGGCCGCTGTGATGTTGGTGGGGGTCACGAATATGTCTGATTCTGATTGGTATTTTGAAACTTAGCACTGATGGATCTCCAAACGCTTTCGGTGCCTCTGTGAGCTCCAGTGCCCTGTGCTGGTGGCTGGGAATGGCACGCTTCATTTCCTTCAGCAGCCTTTGTGTTGAAACAAACTCAAAAGTCTGTTTCTCTTATGTCAGCTTCAGAGATGCACCGATCAGGCTTGTCATGGCCGATACCCAGTTACGTTTTTCTTTGAAGTCGGACTTTCGATCCCAATTTTGGCAGATTTTATTTTCCCCGGACACTTATACAAGAGGAAAAAATGTACCACGGGTGTTTTGATAGGAGGCCGTAGGTTTTGAACATAATAGAAAATTAGAGAATTACCAGCTCATTCCCATTTATACATTAGAGTATGTCCCTTTTTGGGCTTTTAGTAAACTTTTTTCCTAGTAGTTGATGAATTCATTGACCGAAAGTGATTTCTCAGTTTTGAGGCGTTTGATGGATGGGGTGGGTCATTTGTTTTTAGAACTGATCAGAGAAGAATAATCTGATCCGGTCCAATCTAAGGCTAATTGATTGGTGCATCTCTTCTTGTATTGAATAATCCCAGTGCAGGAATCTTGCTCATCTGATCCATGGACTGGAGCCGACAAAGGTTCAAAGTCTGTGTAAAGGCGTGCGTTGATTTAATGTTTGTTTTTCCCAGGGCTTTGTGACAATGTGTGCTTTTCAGACCACATCTTGATGTGACTTTCTGTAAACATCATAGGGCACTGCATATCAGGGCTGCCTGTGCTGACATTTATTTTCTTTTGACCAAAACAGCTTTTATTAAGGCTAGATGAGAATAACAATGACAGAAGTGACTCGGTATTGGCCAGTACGAGAGTCCTAAAATAAGAGAAACCTTAGCAGAAACACAACAGTATTATGGATTTTATAACAATTTCTAACTTTTTATTTAAAACTCAAAGTACATCAATGTACAGTTATATTAGTTATAATAAGGCTATTTCTTTTTTAAATATATAGAATGAACAGCGCCTGAGTTAAGTAGCCATTTCTAAATGCTCACTGCGTAGAATATCAGACATGTTTGCTGTTTAGTTCTTTATGTGAGAACACGACGTAGATATTAGTTACACGCCTGCAGCCTGCTGCTGGTTGTTTGCCAATTATGCTTTTAAAACAACGTTACCCTAATAAGACGAGGGGATGCACCTCTGTAGTTTACACACCATAACTCTCTCCAACCAGAAGTATTTCCCGAAATCTGAATTTGTCTTTCTCATAAGCAAGGAAAAAGGGTGATAGTTTAGTTTCAGCCAGCTGACCGGCGATAGGTGGGGGTGGGCCCTGGTCACGTTCTCTAGCAAATCATTAAAAGTACCTCACGGCATAGGCATGGTTGAGGAAAAATGTGAACCAGGACGCGTTATATCCCTGTGAGCGGCCCATTCCTACTGTTAACCACAAACTCTCTGTTTTGATTATGCATTTATCCTCTTCCAGGCTGCCTGGGAAACCATCCGTGGTTTTAACATCGAAGTCAATGAGTAAGATTTTAGCAGCTGTGTCGTCACACAGTGCGCCTACACGCAGATACGTCTCAGATCAAGCAAAGAGGGAACTGAGGCAGTCCTGATGTCACTTATTTTAATCCAAGCACAGATTCTCCCAAACCCCTACTGCCACACACACGCGCACACGTTAGTGCGGCTTACATCGGCGAGACACACACTGAAGCTGTAGATAAAACTGAGGCGTCTCTTCCAAACTGCTCCTGCAGATCTTCAGGTCCTGCTGAGGTCTGAACTCTCGCAGGTAATCGGGTGTTTTTGTGTTTGTGTGCGAGAAAGAGCGAGATTGTAATTTAACGGGTTGATTGTATGTGTTCAGTTTCTGTCCTCGCAGTAGCTCTCCTCGTATCCTCAGACTGCGCCACACTAACTCACCTCAGGGAGAAACCGATGACCCGTGCACGCGCTTGCACACCCTATGCTACAGCCATCTGAGGATACATCACGGTGAAAAAGAAAAGGCGTTCGTCCTCTCCTTCAGCCAGTCCAGTTTGCTCTCGTTTTATGGACTCTGTGTGAATAAAGGGCTTCCCTCTGTCTCTCCACTGTAATCTCAGCCCTGTTTTTGACGCAAACACCTCCGCATCAGTTCAACTCACCATCCTTTACTCACACTTCTTCTCCTGTCTTTGTGCTTGTAAAAGGCAAAATCAAAGAATGTTTCCAGCGAACACTTTTTTGTATCGACTTTAAACAATAAAGTGTAAAAGTGACACATTTAGTTGTGCTGGGTCTCACTTGGATATTGTCTGGACACGCTTCCACTTCTTAACGACCAGCCTTCTGCTTTTATGTTCTCCATTGACAATGAATGGAGCATTTCAAGGACCACTCTCCGCAGTTGAGGTAAGATGTCGGACAAAGATGGCCTCCGTGGCAGAGCTCTGAGGCCCCAACCGATGCTGACCAAAAACAACATAAAGGTCCATTTCACATTTCCCCCTAAAAAAACAGCAAGATTTTGCTGACATTTTATGTGCCCTAAAGATGTATAAGTGGAACTTTATCTCATCACTTCTGGTAATACTAACAGAATTTCAGAAAATCAACATATCACAACATGGTGGTGGTTTTGTGGTTTGTTGCTTCAAGACTTCAGGAGAACTTGTCCTAATTCTGCTCTCTGCCAGCAAATCCTGAAGGAGAATGTTTGATCATCACCTCTTCATGGGTTGAACAAAGCAAAATGAGGCTGACTGTTCGTGCCTGAAAACCCTCTGCTGAAGCTCAGTTAAGTGGGCCCAATATTCCTCCACAGCAACACGACTCATTGCCACTTCGCAGAAACGCTGGACGGCAGTCGTAGCTGCAAGGGGCGGCACAAGTTTTTCACCTAGGGCCAGATTGGCTTGGATAGCTTTTTTTTCTCTCACAGTAAATGAAATAATCATTTGAGAAGGGCATTTTGTATTTACTCAGGGGATGTTTTTGTGATTAAAAATGGGTTTGATGATCAGAAACACTTTTCTCACGCAAGTTTTTCATTGCAAGGCAACATACGTAGGAGTATAGGTTGGATGCACCAACAGTAATAAACTGGGTTTTAGGTTTTAAACATGAAAAAAAATCTTCATACAGGAAATCATTATTTTTAACTGAATATTTCTGTTAGGGACCTAGTTAGCCCTGCTGCCCAACAGGAGTCTTATGGCAACAAGGATTCAAACTTAGCTTTTGTTTTTTCACAGCTGTCCATGTGCTCCTCAGCACTAAACATTTTAGTCTTTTGTTTAAAACCCCAAACATTTCCCAGGATCCTCACGTTATGCTTCAGTAACGCAGCAACATAATGTATCTTTGCTAATAACTGCTAATGCTAACGTGCTAGGACTATATGGTCACATGGGTTGATGCCACACTGTAGCAACACAGCTTGTTGCACATTCATTTAGAGCAGGATTCATCACACAATCCTATATGTAAAGTAAATCAATTCAAATACAATAAAAACATATATATTATTGTCCCCATGGGCATTTTTTGTTTATTTAAAAAAAAACCATACACAAATAAAAATGATAAAATTCATGCTGTAACGGTCAAAACACTGAACACAAGAAATATTGGATTCTGGCACTAAACAAAGAGCACACTTGAATTAAATATTTAAGGTGGGACTAAATAAAAGCTTTAGGCCATTTTTACTTCATCTTTAAGCTCGCTACCTTTACCGCTTAAGGTAACTGATGATCAAATTCAGGGAACGTGGTTATTGAATTATACAGACCCATTCAGTAAATTAGAATATTATTCAATTCAGTTCAGTTTATTATAACATCAATTCACATTAAATGCCGCTTTATAGCAAAAAAGTCAATTCAATCCAATCCTCCAGACAGATTCCAAGACAGGTACTGACATACCAAGTTATCAAACAAAGCAGTCAAGTTCAGTTTATTATTTACATTCACTTGTCTTGGATATGATTGAAAAGTAGATTTATTTCAGAAACATAAAGTGAAACACATTATGTAGCCTGATGTTTTGAAGCATTTACGTCTATTAACTATGATGATTTTCTGCTTAGACTCAATGAAAACATGACTTAATATTAGAATATCACATCAGACCAATAACAAAACCTTCATCCAGAAACATAGGATTTTAAAAGCATATTTATTACCTGCTTAAAGGTTATATTCAAAAGATACTTTAATTCTGACAAACAAGCCTCACGGGAACGCATACTCCAATTTATTAAATGTAACTGTAAATCAATCAATACTTTTGATTTGATGCTTTAGCTCAGGGGTGTCAAACTCATTTCTATATTGGGCCACTTTGGCATCATGAAGTCATTAAAAGGGCCGGTTGCACGTGTATAGATGACACTTTTGATTTCATATTTTCATTTCAGTTCACACAGAAACATAAAAAATGCACAGTAACATAAAAGTAGCACCCTTAGGCCCAGTTTATCTGCAAAAGAAATTTTCATTTTGGTGTGAGTTACACTTTAAACTCTTATCATTCTGCATCACTTTTTCTCTTTTTGGACATTTCTGTGTTGTTTTAATGTGTTGTAGGAAAACTGACATCTAGTGGCGGGATGATGTTACTACACAGTAAAAACAATCAACATTCGCAACGGGAGACAGTTTTACCCACTTTATACAATTGAAAAGGATATATGCCTCTACCTTATGATTTGATATGTCTTCTTTGGCTCTTGAGGGCCGGATAAATTGCCTTGACGGGCCGGATTCGGCCCGCGGGCCGTGAGTTTGACACGTGCTCTAGCTGAACAGTGATGATCCTGCACCTGTCAGTCAGTCTGTGTCGGCTGAAAGAGTAGAACTGATACCAGAAAGTCCAAACCTGCGTTAGAAGCAGGCTCTGAGGCAGCTAGATTATGTGACTAGTCTACTTCAGATTCCAGCCCGGCCATGCAACCTTATTTCTGAAAGTGCACACCTGATCAGGTACATTTAGTGTGATGCTGATTGGGTCTGGGTCAAGTGAGATTTCTTTCAGCTTCAAAAGTGAGATGGCAACTTTCACACAAATGTTTTAAAATACAATCCTCTGTGTTCCACACTGAGCTGCATTTATCGTCATGCACCATAGTTTAACTAATAACACTTTGCTGCCAATCGCCCTTAATGTCCTGGTTGTCAATCCAGAATGTCTGTCTCAGCCATGGTTCTTCCTATATTAATTGTGTCATTTATGGTCATTGTGAAAAATGTCTTACAGCAGGAAAACTAAATATGAAGGAAATATAAGCAGACCAGATACATACTATCTATCCTAAGTTCAAGTGAAGCATTAGAAAATGTACAAGAAAAGGATTAAAGAATGGTTATTCATATACTCCTGGGGAATGTTAGGATTTTAATAGCAAACGGACAAGAACTCAAAAGATATATATATATATATATATATGAAACAGAAACAAAACCAGATGTAATATGTGTTCAGGAGACTTGGTTTAAATCACATTTAGATTTCAAAATGAATGGTTACAGTTCAATTAGACAAGATAGAAGTAAGTGGTAATAGTGGAAGAGGATGTGCAACCTTCATTAAACATGGAATAGCTTATAGGAAAATTCCAGCCCCTAAAGGGTATGAATGTATAAGTGTTGAAATATTTAGTCTTTTTTAGTTATTGTAAAAACCAAAATAGTGACACATTTCATAAAATCTCGAGAACAACATTCAGGAGAGAAATATGGTGTGGTGATTTTAATGCAAACAACAGTCTTTGGGGAAGCAGTCAAACAAATAATGGCATAATTGTGGAAGAAATGATGGATGAAAAGTCATTATGTCTAAATGATGGTGGGGTACAAGAATGAATATAAGCAAAGGTTCGTTATCATGTATAGATCTCACTTTAGTGTCTGGTTGCAAACCCATGTGAATGGAGAGTAAGGGGACATTTAACATTAGGGAGTGATCATTTTCCATTAAGTATTATTATTAATGATAATTTATCCAGACAATGAGAGTTTAAAGTTACTAGATGGTGTTTTAATAAAGCAAATTGGGAACATTTTTTTTTTATTGCAAGAATATGAGTCAGAAGGTAACATTAATAGGAAACATAGAAGAATGCAATAATCAAATAAAGGAACACATTAGAATTGCTGCAGAATTAAGTTTTCCAAAAATTACAACAAAACAAAAGACAAAAGTGTTAATTTGCTGGAATGATAACTGCAGCAAAGCAGTTAAAGATCGCAATAAAGCACTCAAAACTTTACAGAAAATATGACAGCAGAAAATGTAAGAGAATACAAAAGGAAAAGGGCAGTAGCTCATAAAGTTATTAAAGAGGCAAAAAAGAAAACTTGGAGGATTGTTGTCCTGCCATCCAATCTGAAATTAAGATATATATATATATAATGTATGGTCAATGTTCAAGAAATCAGTGGGAAAAGAAATCCAGTTAAAATCCCAGATATACCAATGGAAGAACTTTAAAAAGCAATTAAAGGGACAGGGCATTCAGGAGGATAATTTGTGTTATGCTATGTTCAGACAATTTACAGATGAATCATTAAATTTTGTGTTAAAATTATTCAATAAAATTTGGACAAAAGGAATTATTCCTAGAAGTTGGAAAACAGCAATAATTTTACCCTTTAATAAGACAGGAAAAGATGCTATGGACCCAGATAGTTACAGGCCAATTGCTTTGACTTCTCATTTATGTAAAAGGATGGAGAAAATAATAGTCAATAGGTTAATATTCACCCTTGATCAAAAAGAGTTTGTTAGTAAATATCCGTGTGGTTTCAGAACAGGTCGTTCCACAGCAGATGCTCTTGTGAACAGTGTGTAACGAAACTGAGAAAGGTTTGAAAATGATGATTAATGTATTTTTAGACATTGAAAAAGCATATGATTCAATGTGGAGGGGAGGGATATTGATAAAGTTAGATCAAATGGGAATAGGGTAAACATATATCCGGATAGCTAGCTTCTTTAAAGAGGAAAATTTTGGTGAAAATTGGAAAGGACTATTCAAGAGATTTTAAAATAGAACACGGTACACTACAAGGAAGTGTAATCAGTCCAGTACTGTTTAATATTATGATAAACAACATACTTTCAAAATTAGATGGATGCATTAAATCTGCATTGTACGTAGATAATGGGGCAATATGGATGAGA
Organism: Fundulus diaphanus; assembly: GCA_037039145.1. NCBI lineage: Eukaryota > Metazoa > Chordata > Actinopteri > Cyprinodontiformes > Fundulidae > Fundulus > Fundulus diaphanus. Next base: position 18,595,210 of record CM073121.1, on the reverse strand, counting down.
GGAAGAAATGAGGCAGATGTAGTAAGAAATAGTAAATAAGCAATTAGTCAAATTGAGACTAATGGGGTTTTAACATTTCAGTAAGCAAATCATGCTACATGGTAATAATGAATAGGAGAAAGATTAATATTGATAAATTAACACTGTATGGTCAGCAGGTGGAATAAGTGTCTGACTTCAGGTATTTAGGAGTGTGGATAGATAGGTGTTATACGTGGAAAACTCACATAAAAAAGTAAAAAAAGTAATACATTTAATGAAAGCGGTGGCAGGAAGAGACTGGGGTGCAGATGAGCAATCATTATTAAACCTCTACAGGGCTCTAATGAGATCAGCTCTAGATTATGGTTGTATTGTGTATGAAGCAGCAGCTAATTCAGCATTGCAATAAATAGATAGGTTACAATATAGGGCATTAAGGATATGTTCAGGAGCAATAAAGACCACTCCAATTAATTCATTATTAATAGAAAATGGTGAGACTCTGTTAGAACTGAGAAGAATTAAGATGACATTGACATATTGGATTAAATTAAAAGGAAGTAAAGAAGAAAATCCAGCATGTATAGTATTACAGAGTTGCCGGGAATATTCTGAGTTTCAAAGGATTGGGTTTGGGTGGAAACGAAATCAATGGGCTAAAGAATATGAACTAGATAATAAAATATTCTGTCAGAGTAATCCAGTTAGTACAGTTCCTTATTGCCTATGTCCAAAGATAAAAGCAGACATGAGTCTAATAGAAAAGAATGGAAAAATGGAAATTAAATGAAATAGGGGTGAAAACAAGTGTATATATTAGACATACTTATTATAATTACCTAGAGATGTACACGGATGGCTCAAAGAACATAAATGGGTAGGGATATATGTACCAGAGTTTCAAATATACATTTCTAAACGGCTTTCAGATAATTTATCGATTTTCACAGCAGAGATGGTCGCAGTCATCATAAGTTTGCAGTGGGTGGAGGAGGTCAAACCAGATAAGGTGGTGGTGTGCACAGATTCAAAGGCAGTAATTTAAAGGATTCAGTCTAAGGGAAACAATAGGAAGGATCTCATATTAGAAATCTATCACAGTTTGTTTAGATTGCACAGCGGTGGTATGGATAAACAGTTTTGTTGGGTGCCAGCTCATGAGGGGGTATAAGGAAACGAAACGGCAGATAAATTGGCTAAAAAGGCATTAGGGAAGGAAATAACATTACATATTCCATTTGGCAAAGGTGAGGGTAAAGCAAAAATCAAAAGAAAATAAGTAGAAAATGGGAGAAAGGATGGACTGAAGAGAAGAAAGGAAGAGACTTAAATAAAATACAAAAGTCAGTAGTAACGAAGAACTAGGGGAGAAAAATAGAAGAGAAGAAGTGATAATGATGAGACTATGTGTAGGTCATACATTAATAAATGACATTCTATATAGAATAGGGAAAAAACCTAATGAACAGTGTGTTGTTTGTGCAGAAACCGAAAATGTTGAACATATATGAAATGTGTAGTATATTTAGAGAAAAGAGAGAAATTAAAGGAAAGGGTGCAAAAGGCAGGACGAGAATGGAGTTTGAAAGAAATATTAGGCACAGAAGAGGACAACAAAGATATTTATAATGTTAGAAAAGCATTACTCACATACTTACATGACGCTATGTGGAGGTGGTGAAGTTACATGCTGTTGGACAGTAGGTGGCAGTATGCACCTTGAAATTGTTTGCCTTCCACCAATAAAGGAAGAAGAAGGAGCTCTGACAGTATTGGCTGAAAGAAGAGGGCACTAACGTTAGTAAAGTTTCATACGTTACATTTTCTTTGATGCAAAATAAACTTTTAGATTGATTGTTGGCGAGAATGTGGCTGTTTAAAGTCGAAATATCTGCTTGGTTTATCAAGATATGTCTGACTAGAGCGCCGGAGTTTATTTGGAAATGAATAATTCAATCGATTAATATTATAATAATAGTGGCTAATTAAAGAGAACAAGGCTGACTGCGAACGTGTTAATATGCTCCCCCTTTTTTTACACTTGGCTATAATTTAAAATCTTTTTAAACATTAAACAACGTTAAAAGCGTGACGGTTGAAAAATTGTTTTAAAAACATTTTACGGAAAAAAGAATCTAATTTGATAGAAATATAAAAAATAAAAAAGTTAAATTTCAAATGTTTTCTGGAGGATCATTTATAAAGCTAAATTATAAATAAATTATTCAAGGTTGAGTATTGATAAACATCTTTTATGATTTTTCCGCCCTACATTTACCTCAGTCATGTGCGTAGGTTTGATTTCAACTTTGGTAGGGACACTACTGGTCTCAAGTTTCATTGGTTTGATGTCATTGGTCCTACGCAATATGCATGCCCCTATTTTTTTTTATACTTGACGTGAGCATCAGGGGACATTTCGTTTAAAGAGAAAAGCAGCATTTTTTGCAACATTAATACAAATTTTATAAGCACTATATATATTGTATATAAATAAAAAGCTGCTCCTTAATTTGTAATTAAAATCAATTAGACATCACCTGAAGCACTGAAGGGCCAGCTGCTTCACATCCAAGCTGCCCTGCATCATTATTACTGGATATCTGTGTTTCCTATAATCATATAATGTTACTATTATACAAGTGTGTTTTTAGTATTAAAGGATTAAATGTAACACAACCTTTTATATCATCCTATGATACTTACTGTCTGAGTGTTAAAATAGCTCCTTATGTCTCTTTTCATTTTTGGTGGCATCATCTACAATCACAACACTAAGCATGAGCCTAAGTTTATTTAAAAATAAAATCGCTTTTAACAATTACTAAAAGAAAATATAACACTATCTTATCCGTAATGTAATAATATCCAAAATAAACAGCCAGATTCAAGCATTTTTACCGGACACTAATGTTTGTACTAATTTACTTATGGACTGTGTGGAAATCTATGTAAAATCAAACCAATGTGTTCCTCTGTTTGTACTTTATCCTATTTCCAAAAGTAGCAATAGTCAATTAAATAGCACTATTATTATGTGGAACCCTAATTATGCTTTCTAAACAAAAAATAGCAATGTTTAGGCACCATCTCGTATTGTTATACTCTATAAAACGAATAACACCTGATATTTATATCTGAACCACCTTAACCTCCTGAGACCCGAGCTTTTATTTGGAGTTTGTTTTTTGAATTTACAAGTTACATAGGATTAGTAAGACCTAATAAGTTTAAAAACTAAACTCTGTCATGATGCCATAAATATTTTTTGAAAAAAATGATGTCCTCATATGAGGACACTGGGTCTATATTCTCAAATGACACAACAAAGACATGATTGGCTGAAACATATAAATCCAGTTTATTTCAGACATTTGAGTATTTCATGCAACTGGGATGGCTACCCATATATATAGCCAAGTAACAGAAAACCTTTGTAAAAAGTAGTCTGGATATCCAAAATAGACTTACTGGTCTATTTAGTCTATATAGACTTACCAAAAAATAAGCTTGCTAGCTAATTTTTTGGTTGGAAAATTTACTACTAGCAAGAACATGTTATACTTGTGAATAGTTTTAAATATTTCCATATTAATCTAATCAAAATATGGGATGAAATATAACTTACAACATCCATTTATATCTGTAAACTTTCCCACATTTATCCAACCACATGGCACAATCAATAACGAAATATAGCCCCGATGTCCTCAAATGAGTACGTTATCGTTACAGACATTGTGCTTTGCTAATGTAGATTTTTTTTTTTCAAATTTGCATGTCTTTTGAAGCTAAAGATATAATTGTGCATAAAAACACTGGTTTCAAACATGAAATATTATTTGGATTTTTACCTTGGCCATTTTTGTCACGAGAGTTGTTGTAGAAGCTTTTCACTGGAATCCCCGCCATCTTGTTTTCATTCAAATGAGTGTAGTATTATCATGTTACCACTAGAGGATGCTGGGAGTGTCTACTAATGAGGCCAGTGGGTTAAAGTTGAAAAAAATAAAGTATTAGAGGCAGAGAGGCAAATATGCAATGTCCCCGTATGTGGACGCAGGGTCTCAGGAGGCTAAAGGGTCCGTGTATCTTTTGGTCATTGGATTTTCGTTTCAGACATAGGAATTGAAAAAACAAAAACAAATGGCCGTTTGATTTTTGTTTTAAAATACAAAAAATAAAATCGAAATACAAAGCGTTTATCTTTTTCATTGTCAAAAAGGGAAGAGTAAAATTTGAAAAATTATTTGAATTTAATTCTCTATTTTGGGTAACAAAAAACAAAAATGCTTTAAAACAGAAACGGAAAAACGGCTCGTTTGTTCATATTCCGGAAACCGGAAGTGGTTCCTGCTGCCTGAGACTACTTTCCAAAATAAAAGCTATATGTTTGGCCCACATCAGCCTATTTTTTTTTTTTTTTTTTTTTTTTTTACACATGTCGACTACAGTTAGTTTATATAATTTCTTTCAACTTTATGGTGAATATGGAAATATATATTCTGGTCAGAGTCACTGTTTAGCCTAAATAACTACTAAAACAATAGCATACAATCTTAAACATGCTTGCTGTTGCAATTACCTTGATAAATAGGAATTTGCACAGGGATACTAAAACCATTTGTTTGCCCAAGTAACTACTTTCACTTACAGATGGCAGATTAAGATCTCGAGATGTTACTCATCGAAATCCATCTACATGATGTGGAATTTCAAAAATAAAAGCCCTCCAAAATCTATATGTTAAGTCAGTTTGACCTAAGTTTCAGTGTATACTGTTACTGCAACATGACAGTAGAACACCTCCAGATGTTACTCAACAAATATCATCCACATCTGATGTTGCCACTGTTAATTCTGAAAGGGTAGCATGCAGCTATTGTTGAAGAAGAATGCGATCAATGTAAAACACACCTTAACATTCAGGTTCAATAAATACTTTTCTTTTGATAACAGATTTGATACTTTTAAAAATTTGAAATTGGATTAAAAACATAAAACAACCATAAAGTATGTGTGTGTGTGTGTGTGTGTGTGTGTGTGTGTGTGTGTGTGTGTGTGTGTGTGTGTGTGTGTGTGTGTGTGTGTGTGTGTGTGTGTGTGTGTGTGTGTGTAATATTTGTGTATATCACAAATATACAAAATAGCTGGACGATGTTCTTATGTTGTAGTTCAACAAGCCCGGTATTCATAAAAATTTGGTCATCATTTGTGATATGGCTTCTCATATTGAAAATAAGACACAGAATCTAACTGTTGTATTATCTTAAAGACATAGGCCTACTTACCCTCGCTGATTCTTGGACATCCTTCTTTCCCAGAAAACAAGGCTTTAAGCGATACATTCATTCAGCCAATAACAAATAAGACAAAGTTCCACTGAGAGTCTCTTTTGTCCAAATTATAAGAAAGATCACAACAACAACAAAAATGTTCTGTGTACTTTCTTCTTAGACTGGCTAGGAATTTTTTAAATTATTATTAATGATTATTTTTCTCTGTGTATGGCAAAAAGTATTTCATTTCCAATGCATTGAGAAACCTAAAATACACTATATTGTATTGTATAAGTATTCACTCACCTGCCTTCGACTCTTCTGGGAAGGCTGTCCACAAGGTTTAGGAGTGTGTTTATGGGAATTTTTGACCATTCTTCCAGAAACGCATTTGTGAGGTCACATACTGATGTTGTACGACAAGACCTGGCTCTCAGTCTCCACTCTATTTCATCCCAAAGGTGTTCTATCGGGTTAAGGTCAGGGCTCTGTACAGGCCAGTGAAGTTCATCCACACCAAACTCTTCCATCCATGTCCTTATGGACCTGTTGGAGGAGGCAGGGGCCAGCTTCAAACTGTTCCCACAAAATTGAGAACATGGAATTGTCCAAGATGTCTTAGTCTGTGGAATCACTCAGAGCTCCTTTAACTGGAACTAAGGGGCCAAGCCCAGCTCCTGAAAAAACACCCCACACCATAATCCCCCCTCTGCCAAACTTTACACTTGGCACAATGAAGTCAGACAAGCACCGTTCTCCTGGCAACCGCCAAACCCAGACTCGTCCATCAGATTTCCAGATGGAGAAGCGTGATTTGTCACTCCAAAGAACGTGTCTCCAACGCTTTGCATTGCACTTGGTGATGTATGGCTGAGATGCAGCTGCTCAGCCATGGAAACCCATTCCATGAAGGTCTCTGCACTGTTCTTGAGCTAATCTCAAGGCCACATGAAGTTTGGAGGTGTGTAGTGTTTGACTCTGCAGAAAGTTGGCAACCTCTACGCTCTATGAACTTCAGTATCCACTGACCCCGCTCTGACAGTTTACATGGCTGAGTTGCTGTCGTTCCCAAACACTTCTGTAGGAGCCATTTCTCTATTTTGTTTTAGAACTCAGATTATTTAGTTCATTTGTATTTATTTGGTTATTTGTTGCATTTAGAATACAGTTGTTTAGAATACAATTATTTCTTAGTAAATTGTTTAATTAGTTAATTGATTTTGTGTGGGTTTTGGGTGTGTCTGGTGTATAAATACATGGACTCCAGGTAGCTCAGGATGAAAAGTGGGTGGGCTTATGGTTTTTTACCAGTCTTCCAGTGCTGCAACCAGGGCAGTCTACCAGTCCTTTCAGGAAGCAAGTCACTCAGCCTGGTTAGTTAGTGAGTAGCAGGTGAAGCGAGCACAAAGGCTGAAACCAGGGCAGCCAAGGCAGCAAGTAGGTTTTCTGTTTGTATCATGTTTATTTTTTCCCTGAAGAGGCCTGGAATAAACTCTCAGAACTGCATTTTTTGACGTATTTTGAGAATTTTTTGTACTGCGTAAACCCGGAAACCCACTATTCATCAAGTAACTATTTGATTTACATTTAATTTTTGTTCGTTTACTTTTAATTTCTTCCATAGACAAGTAGTCATTACAACTTCCATTTTCTTATGATACAGCAGTTGACTCAAGAAAATTTAGGAGCGAGGAAAGTTGACAACTGGATTTTTTGTCAGCTGGCAATTGTTATGGAAATATATATTCACTTATATGATAATAGTGTATTTTACAGTTATGCAGATATTAACTTTAAACCCAGTAAACCTTGGGATGAACATCTGTGCAGAACACAAAAGGCCCTTAGACTTCAGCGAGCGTGTACCAGCCACAGTGCTGAACGGTCATTTATGAGAGCCTTAGGAAGCAGAGCAGATAGTGTTTTTAAAGCAGATAATGTTTTATCATTCCTTTCTCAAGGTCTCATGTTATCTTAGCTAACTCCCAGGAACTGCACTAGGCAATAGATTACATTTAACGATCAAATGTCAGGAAACACAGGTTGTAGCCAGACTTAGAGGCTGCACTTAGATTTGGGGAGGGGGTTTGGTCCGGCCCCCTTCTGGAGCCACCCATGGGGTAAAAAGGCTTGTTCTAGGTGTACGCGCTGAGACATCTTTACAACTCATGGACAGCATTTTCGGGATAAGGTTAGAATATCTGCGTCGGTGATAAAACTTGTAAATGTCTCCCTTTTTGGAATTCCAAATTGTAATAAATATATGTTAAACTGTTTTTTTGCCTCTGAATTCACTCTCTTCTCTTCTTGCCAAATGTCCGAAATGGGATGAATGAGACGGGCCGCAGTGACAGGAACGGGCCGATAAGTCTCGAAACATTCTATCACAGCTTCACGAGCTCCTGAGAGCGACCCATTCTTTCACAAATGTTTGTGAAAACATTCTGTATGCATAGGTTTTATACACCTGTGACCATGGAAGTGATAGGAACACCTGATTCCAATAATTTGGATGGCGGAGCGAATACTTTTGCAATATAGTGTATTGGAACACTATATTGTATGTTGGAACAGTCTTTTATTTTGAAATTCCACATCTAATCTTAATGAGCTTTGTTGAGCAGCCTCTGGAGGTGTTCTACTGTTATGCTGAATCAAAATTTTTCACTTAAAACATACGGGTTAGTAGCAACATGATCAGCAACCTAGGTCAAAGTGAATATATAGAGAGATTGTGAAGGGCTTTCACTTTGAAATTCCACATCAGATGTGGATGAAATTTGTTGAGCAACATCTGGAGGTGTTATACTGTCAGGCTGAAGTGACAGTATTCCCTGAAAATGTACCGTTTAGTAGCGACATTGTCAGCAACTTAGGTGAAATTGACTTAATGTAGAGATTTCGGAGGGCTTTCATTTAGAAATTCCACATCATGTATACGGATTTTGATGAGTAACATCTCAAAATATTAATCTGTCGTCTGTAAGTGAAAGTAGTCACTTGGAAAAAACAATTGTTTTAATATAATATAATATATAATAATATGTGCAAATTCTCAGTTATCCGAGTCATCGCAACAGCAAGCCTGTTTAAGGCTGTCTGCTATTTTTTTTAGTAATTATTCAGGCCAAACAGTGACTATGACCAAAATATATATTTCCATATTCACCAGCAGGCCTGAATAATAAAGAAATATTACATAAAGCTGTAAGAAATTACTTCAACTAACTGAAGTCCATATGTGCAACAAAACAAAGAATAGAACAGGTTGATACACGTCAAACACATTGCTTTTATTTTGGAAAGTAGTCTCAGGCATTACTACCGTAATGCATGGTGCTTGCATGATCTACAAAACCAAGGGAGGGCTGGCATGACTGCCGTGTCCCCAGTGGCGGCTGGCTTGACCTCAGTAAACTCAGTTATGTTCATTGGAAAATCGCCTCACTTTTCTTAGAGAATATCGTCTTACTCCCCCTCTCACCTGGGATATCTGCACTGAGATTTGTATGGATGACAAGCCTTGTTTTGTCGTGTCTAAAATCATATCTGCGTAAGGTTCTTAAGACATTTTATTCTGAAAAATGTGGTGCTTTTGCAACGCATAAGTGACCACTTCCGGTCTCAGAATATGAACAAATTAGCCTATTTTTCGTTTATGTTTTAAACCATTTTTGTTTTTTCTTACCCGAAATGGAAAATGAAATTCAAATCATTTTTCAAATTTCACTTTGCCCTGATTGACAATGAAAAAGAGAAACGCTTTGTATTTCGATTTTCTTTTTCGTATTTTAAAACAAAAATCAAACGGCCATTTGTTTTTGTTTTTTTCAATTCCTGTGTCTGAAACGAAAATCCAATGACCAAAAGATACACGGACCCTAAAGGGTCCGTGTATCTTTTGGTCATTGGATTTTCGTTTCAGACACAGGAATTGAAAAAACAAAAACAAATGGCCGTTTGATTTTTGTTTTAAAATACAAAACATAAAATCGAAATACAAAGCGTTTATCTTTTTCATTGTCAAAAAGGGAAGAGTAAAATTTGAAAAATTATTTGAATTTAATTCTCTATTTTGGGTAACAAAAAACAAAAATGCTTTGAAACAGAAACGGAAAAACGGCTCGTTTGTTCATATTCCGGAAACCGGAAGTGGTTCCTGCTGCCTGAGACTACTTTCCAAAATAAAAGCTATATGTTTGGCCCACATCAGCCTATTTTTTATTTTTATTTTTTTTTACACATGTCGACTACAGTTAGTTTATATAATTTCTTTCAGCTTTATGGTGAATATGGAAATATATATTCTGGTCAGAGTCACTGTTTAGCCTAAATAACTACTAAAACAATAGCATACAATCTTAAACATGCTTGCTGTTGCAATTACCTTGATAAATAAGAATTTGCACAGGGATACTAAAACCATTTGTTTGCCCAAGTAACTACTTTCACTTACAGATGGCAGATTAAGATCTCGAGATGTTACTCATCGAAATCCATCTACATGATGTGGAATTTCAAAAATAAAAGCCCTCCAAAATCTCTATGTTAAGTCAGTTTGACCTAAGTTTCAGTGTATACTGTTACTGCAACATGACAGTAGAACACCTCCAGATGTTACTCAACAAATATCATCCACATCTGATGTTGCCACTGTTAATTCTGAAAGGGTAGCATGCAGCTATTGTTGAAGAAGAATGCGATCAATGTAAAACACACCTTAACATTCAGGTTCAATAAATACTTTTCTTTTGATAACAGATTTGATACTTTTAAAAATTTGAAATTGGATTAAAAACATAAAACAACCATAAAGTATGTGTGTGTGTGTGTGTGTGTATGTGTGTGTGATGTGTGTGTGTGTGTGTGTGTGTGTGTGTGTGTGTGTGTGTGTGTGTGTGTGTGTGTGTGTGTGTGTGTGTGTGTGTGTGTAATATTTGTGTATATCACAAATATACAAAATAGCTGGACGATGTTCTTATGTTGTAGTTCAACAAGCCCGGTATTCATAAAAATTTGGTCATCATTTGTGATATGGCTTCTCATATTGAAAATAAGACACAGAATCTAACTGTTGTATTATCTTAAAGACATAGGCCTACTTACCCTCGCTGATTCTTGGACATCCTTCTTTCCCAGAAAACAAGGCTTTAAGCGATACATTCATTCAGCCAATAACAAATAAGACAAAGTTCCACTGAGAGTCTCTTTTGTCCAAATTATAAGAAAGATCACAACAACAACAAAAATGTTCTGTGTACTTTCTTCTTAGACTGGCTAGGAATTTTTTAAATTATTATTAATGATTATTTTTCTCTGTGTATGGCAAAAAGTATTTCATTTCCAATGCATTGAGAAACCTAAAATACACTATATTGTATTGTATAAGTATTCACTCACCTGCCTTCGACTCTTCTGGGAAGGCTGTCCACAAGGTTTAGGAGTGTGTTTATGGGAATTTTTGACCATTCTTCCAGAAACGCATTTGTGAGGTCACATACTGATGTTGTACGACAAGACCTGGCTCTCAGTCTCCACTCTATTTCATCCCAAAGGTGTTCTATCGGGTTAAGGTCAGGGCTCTGTATAGGCCAGTGAAGTTCATCCACACCAAACTCTTCCATCCATGTCCTTATGGACCTGTTGGAGGAGGCAGGGGCCAGCTTCAAACTGTTCCCACAAAATTGAGAACATGGAATTGTCCCAGATGTCTTAGTCTGTGGAATCACTCAGAGCTCCTTTAACTGGAACTAAGGGGCCAAGCCCAGCTCCTGAAAAAACACCCCACACCATAATCCCCCCTCTGCCAAACTTTACACTTGGCACAATGAAGTCAGACAAGCACCGTTCTCCTGGCAACCGCCAAACCCAGACTCGTCCATCAGATTTCCAGATGGAGAAGCGTGATTTGTCACTCCAAAGAACGTGTCTCCAACGCTTTGCATTGCACTTGGTGATGTATGGCTGAGATGCAGCTGCTCAGCCATGGAAACCCATTCCATGAAGGTCTCTGCACTGTTCTTGAGCTAATCTCAAGGCCACATGAAGTTTGGAGGTGTGTAGTGTTTGACTCTGCAGAAAGTTGGCAACCTCTACGCTCTATGCACTTCAATATCCACTGACCCCGCTCCGACAGTTTACATGGCTGAGTTGCTGTCGTTCCCAAACACTTCTGTAGGAGCCATTTCTCTATTTTGTTTTAGAACTCAGATTATTTAGTTCATTTGTATTTATTTGGTTATTTGTTGCATTTAGAATACAGTTGTTTAGAATACAATTATTTCTTAGTAAATTGTTTAATTAGTTAATTGATTTTGTGTGGGTTTTGGGTGTGTCTGGTGTATAAATACATGGACTCCAGGTAGCTCAGGATGAAAAGTGGGTGGGCTTATGGTTTTTTACCAGTCTTCCAGTGCTGCAACCAGGGCAGTCTACCAGTCCTTTCAGGAAGCAAGTCACTCAGCCTGGTTAGTCAGTGAGTAGCAGGTGAAGCGAGCACAAAGGCTGAAACCAGGGCAGCCAAGGCAGCAAGTAGGTTTTCTGTTTGTATCATGTTTATTTTTTCCCTGAAGAGGCCTGGAATAAACTCTCAGAACTGCATTTTTTGACGTATTTTGAGAATTTTTTGTACTGCGTAAACCCGGAAACCCACTATTCATCAAGTAACTATTTGATTTACATTTAATTTTTGTTCGTTTACTTTTAATTTCTTCCATAGACAAGTAGTCATTACAACTTCCATTTTCTTATGATACAGCAGTTGACTCAAGAAAATTTAGGAGCGAGGAAAGTTGACAGCTGGATTTTTTGTCAGCTGGCAATTGTTATGGAAATATATATTCACTTATATGATAATAGTGTATTTTACAGTTATGCAGATATTAACTTTAAATCCAGTAAAGCTTGGGATGAACATCTGTGCAGAACACAAAAGGCCCTTAGACTTCAGCGAGCGTGTACCAGCCACAGTGCTGAACGGTCATTTATGAGAGCCTTAGGAAGCAGAGCAGATAGTGTTTTTAAAGCAGATAATGTTTTATCATTCCTTTCTCAAGGTCTCATGTTATCTTAGCTAACTCCCAGGAATTGCACTAGGCAATAGATTACATTTAACGATCAAATGTCAGGAAACACAGGTTGTAGCCAGACTTAGAGGCTGCACTTAGATTTGGGGAGGGGGTTTGGTCCGGCCCCCTTCTGGAGCCACCCATGGGGTAAAAAGGCTTGTTCTAGGTGTAAGCGATGAGACACATCTTTACAACTCATGGACAGCATTTTCGGGATAAGGTTAGAATATCTGCGTCGGTGATAAAACTTGTAAGTGTCTCCCTTTTTGGAATTCCAAATTGTAATAAATATATGTTAAACTGTTTTTTTGCCTCTGAATTCACTCTCTTCTCTTCTTGCCAAATGTCCGAAATGGGATGAATGAGACGGGCCGCAGTGACAGGAACGGGCCGATACGTCTCGAAACATTCTATCACAGCTTCACGCTGGAATTCACTGAGCTCCTGAGAGCGACCCATTCTTTCACAAATGTTTGTGAAAACATTCTGCATGCATAGGTTTTATACACCTGTGACCATGGAAGTGATAGGAACACCTGATTCCAATAATTTGGATGGCGGAGCGAATACTTTTGCAATATAGTGTATTGGAACACTATATTGTATGTTGGAACAGTCTTTTATTTTGAAATTCCACATCTAATCTTAATGAGCTTTGTTGAGCAGCCTCTGGAGGTGTTCTACTGTTATGCTGAATCAAAAATTTTCACTTAAAACATACGGGTTAGTAGCAACATGATCAGCAACCTAGGTCAAAGTGAATATATAGAGAGATTGTGAAGGGCTTTCACTTTGAAATTCCACATCAGATGTGGATGAAATTTGTTGAGCAACATCTGGAGGTGTTATACTGTCAGGCTGAAGTGACAGTATTCCCTGAAAATGTACCGTTTAGTAGCGACATTGTCAGCAACTTAGGTGAAATTGACTTAATGTAGAGATTTCGGAGGGCTTTCATTTAGAAATTCCACATCATGTATACGGATTTTGATGAGTAACATCTCAAAATATTAATCTGTCGTCTGTAAGTGAAAGTAGTCACTTGGAAAAAACAATTGTTTTAATATAATATAATATATAATAATATGTGCAAATTCTCAGTTATCCGAGTCATCGCAACAGCAAGCCTGTTTAAGGCTGTCTGCTATTTTTTTAGTAATTATTCAGGCTAAACAGTGACTATGACCAAAATATATATTTCCATATTCACCAGCAGGCCTGAATAATAAAGAAATATTACATAAAGCTGTAAGAAATTACTTCAACTAACTGAAGTCCATATGTGCAACAAAACAAAGAATAGAACAGGTTGATACACGTCAAACACATTGCTTTTATTTTGGAAAGTAGTCTCAGGCATTACTACCGTAATGCATGGTGCTTGCATGATCTACAAAACCAAGGGAGGGCTGGCATGACTGCCGTGTCCCCAGTGGCGGCTGGCTTGACCTCAGTAAACTCAGTTATGTTCATTGGAAAATCGCCTCACTTTTCTTAGAGAATATCGTCTTACTCCCCCTCTCACCTGGGATATCTGCACTGAGATTTGTATGGATGACAAGCCTTGTTTTGTCGTGTCTAAAATCATATCTGCGTAAGGTTCTTAAGACATTTTATTCTGAAAAATGTGGTGCTTTTGCAACGCATAAGTGACCACTTCCGGTCTCAGAATATGAACAAATTAGCCTATTTTTCGTTTATGTTTTAAACCATTTTTGTTTTTTCTTACCCGAAATGGAAAATGAAATTCAAATCATTTTTCAAATTTCACTTTGCCCTGATTGACAATGAAAAAGAGAAACGCTTTGTATTTCGATTTTCTTTTTCGTATTTTAAAACAAAAATCAAACGGCCATTTGTTTTTGTTTTTTTCAATTCCTGTGTCTGAAACGAAAATCCAATGACCAAAAGATACACGGACCCTAAAGGGATTTTTTGAAAGCTTACACTCTTTGCTTGTCGATTATTCCAGCAGTCTTCAGAACTCCTGCCTGACACAGAATATTTTTGTTGATAAAATGTATTATACTTCAGAATTGAATATTATTTTAAGATGCTAACGTTGGTTACTTACATTTCTTAAGTTCCACAAATGAAAACTACTCTCTCCTGCTTCTTCTATCGCCTGTTATAGCGTAGATAATATAATTTTTTTAAATTGGGACTAGTTTCGTAGTCTAATATTCGTTGTAGTAACCGCAGTATTCTAGTGTGAATTAAATTTAAATTTCGCGCTGCAAGCATGCACGCACGCACTAGAAAACAGCCAACCAGGGAGAGAGAAGGCGGGACTTAAGGCAAAACAACCAATGAGAGTGGAGTTAAACAGCACACAGCACAGTTACGTGCGCTGCTGCTAAGTTAAAGCGACAGGAAAGACCGACTGGACACGCAGGCTGGCAGACGGAGCTGCAGCAGCAGCCGCCGCCAAGCAGCGGAGCTGCGAGAGGAAAATAAGCGACTGCTGTAACAACGCTGTATTGTAAATTATTCACATCGAATTATTGGTAGGGACAATTAGGTCGGTCCAAGATTTTGGTAGGGACATGTCCCTATGGTCCCTATACAAACCTACGCCCATGACCTCAGTAGAACACGTCTCACCACAAATAACGCCAATTTACATTGTACTGTATTACTTTTATTAATTGAAATCCCTTTTACATTAATTTTGCATTTACACATAAAGGAATTTGAAGAGTTCTACCAACAACATAAACAAAACCACAATCATGAGTTCCCTTTGACGTTAATAATAATAATAATACATTTTATTTAAAAGGCGCCTTTCTGATCACTCAAGGACATAGTACAAAAAGATAAATTAGAAAGATTACAGTTTGCCCCATATTGAAAGAGAGTAATAAATTCATGGTGTGAATAAATGACAAATAATTTATGTAAATAATTTAATTCATGTTTGCTGGCTGTCTAGCTTCACATAATCATGTGTTGTGAGGACAACACACCCACCTTTCCGTGTTTAATCCTCGATCTCTCCTGGACAAAACCACTGAAGGAGCTGCTGCTGCCACTGTCTATGTAAACTGTAATATCACCCGACAGATTGTGTGCTGGTCCATAGATTATTTCTTTGTTTTGTTTTTTTTTGTAAATGTATCTAAGATGTAGTGACCAAAAGAGCTGCTGCCACCTTTAAGTCATTACTTGTTCTTTAACATAAAAAGTACTCTTGGATCAGGGTTTCTGCTCTGTCATCTCAAACCATCAGTCACTGCAGATTTCTGCTAGCGTTCCTCCTCGTCATTCCTTTCCACTGTCGCCACGTGCATGCTGCAAAGTTTAAAAGCCCAATGCAATCCACAAATATTCCTTAAATGGAAAACATTTTACCAATTGGAATGATGAACTGAAGTTGAATGTGTTTTAAAACCAGGGTTGAGCTGGAGTGTATATAATTGAATTTAACTGTCTTCTACAGTATATGACAAAATGGGTTTCTTTACTCCTGTATAAAATTGGATTTGTTTGTTGTGTAAAGTGCCTTTAGTTGAACTTTGTTGTATTGAGTCTATCTAAATAGACTGAATTGAATGAAACAGAGCTGAACAGGTGGAAACCCGGACTGTGAGTTGAATCTTCTTCAGAACATGGTTCTGGCAATTGCTGGACTTCGATGGACAGCCAAAAACTTTCTTCACAGCAATTAAGCTTCTTCCATATCAGCATCGTTGGCCTGAGGCTCTGTTGATGTGAAGCGATGACATCTGCACACGTTTTCAAGGAGACAACCACGCAGGACAAAAAAAGCCCGACTTCAAGCGCTACAATCCCACCGTGATTAAGTAGTGACATTTAATCACCTCGAGGTACAGAACCAAGGTTTGTCTTTGCTTTAGGGAACTTTGGGAACAAATACAGTGGAAGAAAAAAGAAGAGAAAAAGCATTTTTTGGTTCACCACAACTCTTTTCTACATCTTTAATTTACCAAGAAGCTGAAAGTCTTCTGGAGCCCATATAATATCTGCAGTTCCACTCACCTGCCTCCCTGTAAAGGAAGATTATAGCTGAACAGACGACAGACTGCGTGTTCGGTACTTCATATTGCACTTTATTCAGCTCTGAGGAGGCAGAACTGGGCTGGGACCTTGTTGCTGTCACAGATCAACATTTATTGCTTCCAAGGATCTTGTGCGCACCAGCCAAAACCGTCTCAAGTATTCCCCACGTAACGAGTTTGTGTACATGATTTGGAAATGAATAAAAACCTGTTGAAAACCAACACAACAGGAAATACTGCACATGCTGTTCCACAGCGGAAACAAACAAGCACTGGGTGAGTTGGGTGGACAAAGAAGCTTCAGACAACACAACATGCTGCAATCTAACACATATAATGCTCAAAGCTGTCTTTTTATAATCTCGTGGGGGGAAATAAAAGCTTTTCTGCAAACGTAAAAAGTTACAACATGCCTGAATATGGATCTTGTCAGGTCCTCCTTCTGCAAGAACATGAAAACAGGACATCAGCTTGTTCAAGCAACACCTTCTGCTCTGTGGCACACACTTCATTTAACCATGGTTCTATGGGACACTGAATATCTGCAATGGAAGTACACAGGGATCTCTCACAGTTTTTATGGTTTTTAAAATAAATCAAGCTACCAACCCGAGGCTCTAACTTGTCCCCTCAGGTTTATTTAATGGCTCCACAATCTGAAAACTGTACCTTTGTTGGGCCAAACGCCGCTTCGGTTATTAATTTCATATTTTAATGAAGTTAAACGAGCACCTATGTATTTAAATGTGCGTGTGAAGTTAAATATAGACAAGAAAAAACCAGCCCTACAGGTTAAGCTTCTTTTCACTCACACAGGAAGTCTTAGGTGTACCGCAAATGTTAAAAAGAACATTCCTGATACATCTGAACCAATTACCAATTTTTTTATCCAATTTTAATTTTCACACTTTTTTACGGCCTTCCGGCTGATTTTAAGTTATTTTTCTCTGGCCGTAAGATGAACCTTAGGAATGCTGTCAGTGTTTTATGTTTTCCAGAAGATTCTCAGTGGCATCCCAGGTAAAACATGTAGGCACTGAGCTGTGAACAAACTTGAACTACACCTGCTGTGGCATGCTGCGTTTAAGTGCGCCCTGTTAAATTCTGTAGAACAGGTTTCAAGTACTTTCAGTCTTGTGTGTCTGTCTGCTAGGATGGCATACATGTATCAGTTGTAGAGCCAAAATGTAACCATGTCTCTACTTTTAATTAATGTCTAAAGCACCGCCCTAATCGAGCTGACTTGACTTTCGCATTAGTACACCATGAGATTGCATCACTACCGCTAAGAGACAATTTCCATTAATATTTGGAGTCCTAAATATATTCTTAGAGCCATCATTGAATCTACTAATGCAGATTTTATGTCAAGAACAGCTACAGTTTAAAAAATGTATTCTATTTTTTAGGTTAAGTGTTTTTTTCTATCTATAAATCAAGGGTTCATTAAGGTCATAAATATGATTAACTCTGATGAACACTTTCTAATGGTTATATACTAAGCAGCCAGAAGAGGGCAGTATATCCTAGTTTCAACTTTCAGGGGGAGAAGTCATTTCCTCTGCAGCTGTTTTTTTGGTGGCTAAACAGGACAAAGGGGGCACATGATGAGGGCTGCACAGTGAAGGGGTGGTGGAGGCGGGTGAGGAAAGGCCTCAGTGGTCCAAGATACGGAGGTTGCCAGACACTATTTTGTTTTCCAGCATGGAGCCGGCCGGAATATCGATCCGATCTCCGTGGTTGGCAATGATGATGACGGTGCCCTGGCAAGAGGAAGAGGGATGAGTTTCATTGTTATTCAGAGGGAGGCATGATGGCAGGGAAATATTTGCAAAACCAGAAACGAACTGAAGCTGTGTGTCAAAGACGGCCAGCAGAACCGGTTGCTTTCACGCTGTGAGCGTGTGAGAAAGGAGCTTCTAGTGCGACGCCTTGAACACTTTCCAACCACTTGAGTTTTTTTCACAATTTCGGACGTTGCAACGACAAACTTTATTTCTTATTGGGATTCAAATAAAAATCGGAAAAGGGTAGCATGCATTTGCAATTACTTTGGTACACCTAAATAAAGTCCATTGGAACCAGTTTCTTTCAGACGTGACTTAATTAGTAGATTTATGTCTGAACTGATCTCAGCATAAATCCAGCTGTGAAGGCCTCAGAGGTTAGAGAGCAACAAGCAGCACAGAGACCAAGGAGGCAGCGGACAGCTCAGAGAGAAAGCTGTGTTTAAAGCAGGGTATACCCTAAGATTTGAACATTTTACAGAGCCCTGTTCAATCCATCACCTGGAAATGGGAAGAGGATGGACCAGCAGCAAAGCTGCCAGGGCATAGATCGCTGGGAAGTGTTCATCCGAGGCACGAGTGGCTAATGTACTCCCAGCAGGGAAGCCAATGAGCTGCAGAGATTACGATCTCAGGCGAGAGAATCTGTTGGCAGGGAAACCTTCAGTCGTGCCCTCTAAAGAAACCACGGGAAAGTCCTGTTTACAGATCTCCTCCAGCCATGAGAGGGAAGCAGCAAACATGTGGATGAAGGGGCTCAGGTCGGATGAGACCAAAACTAAAACTAACAGTGCACTTCACCCTGGAAAAACCAACCCTGGGGTGAAACACTGTGGTGGCAGCATCATGCTGTGGGAAATTCTCTCCTTTAGCAAAGAAAGGGAAGCTGGTCAGAGTTGAAGGGCAGATGGATGAAGCTAAGTGCAGCGCAATCCAGGCAGAAAACCTGTTAGAGGCTGCAGAGAGCATCAGACCTGGGTGGAGGACAAGCTTCCAGTGGGACAGCAGCCCTTAAACATGCAGCCAGAGCTGCAGTACAACGGTTTAAAACCAAGAGTTTCCTAAAACTGCATGCCACATTTGTGTGATGTTTATTTGTAAAAGACTGGAAAAGCTTCAAGGTTAAGCACTGCATTAGGCTGGTCTATTAGAAAATCCCAACACAATGTATCAAAGTTTTTGTTTGTAATGTGAGAAAATGTGAAAAAGTTCAAGGCCGTGGAGTATTTCTGAAATGCACAGCAAATAAATAAATGCCACTCCTTACCGTACCTCTACTGTATTAAATTAATCAAAGAGTTAAATTAATTTAGACTATTGTGCGAATAAGACAGATTAGAGGGAGGAGTAAACCCTATGTTTTCTTGCGTATTTGTTGTCTTGATATCAGAGGAAATATCAAAGGAATCTTTTCTAGGTCATCGTGTTCAAAGCAGCCGACTCAGAGTGTGAAACATTTTTGCTCCGTGTGAACTTGAGGATGTTTACCTTCAGCGAGACGTTTTTGCCAAACGTGACGTCTCCAGAGACAGTCAGGTGATCCAGCTCCAGCATGTCAGGGATGCTCTCGAAGCGGATCACGTACTCCTGAACCTGAACACAGAAACTCGTCTGCTTTATCAGGGTCTTATCTTTATTGGTGAGACATAATTCAGGCATTCTCACGGTATTTTAAACAGTGTGCCGAAAAACATTCATGCAATTTTAAAAACAGCTTTTTGTGGAAAACGCATCTTATGTAGGATAAAAACAACTTAAGACAAATAAAACCACAGCTCTTCTTGACTGACTGAGAGGAGATTTACATTTTCCCAAGAAAATAACCCTTAAAAATAAATAGGAACGTCACATGATCAACAACGGGAGTATTTGCGTTCCCACCTTGGTGAAGGAGCTGCCCAGTTTGACGTGAGGCGTCGTTGGGAACTCTCTCTTGGGGCTCATGGTGAGGGAGCCGGCCTCCAGTCTGTACAGGTTGGACATGACCAGCAGCAGGTCAGACGTGGTCTTCACGGGAAGGAAACGGCTGCGGGGAACATTTATTCCCAGGGCGTTGTCGAAGCATTTGATCGCCGCGCCAACCGCCGTTTCCAGCTGGACGACGTTGAGCCCTCCATCGAGCGTCTAGGGGTGAGGGGGGGGGAAAGGTGGAAGTGGTCAGGCCTACCATCTTTAGGATGTGACTAAAAAAATGATTCTCCAAACCTTTACACTCAGAGCAACACTTGTTTTTATTTGTGGTTTTTGTTCTTTCTGGACACCGTCACTGTGGTTACAGTCAGCTACACACTGGAGCTGATGTCTCACTGGGAATAGATGCAAATAGCTTGTAAATCTTGGCCATTTTTACCAATGCGTGAAACTAATTTGTTTTCAAACCATCTAACTGGGACAAGCCAATGTGTGTAACTACAACCATGCATCTTTAGAAATCAGGCAGAAGTTAGGTGTTCCTCAAAGGTCAATCTTGCTACACACTTTTTTTTTCCTAATAGAAATCTGTTCATGTTAAAATTGCTGTCTAAAAACATATTTTTAGTACTATTGTCTATTGTTTTTAGGCATTCCTACTCGTTAATTTCTAACCACACAGTTACTGCATTCGCTGGCGTTCATCCGTGGAGGATTACGTTTTAGGAGTATCTGAGCATCTAAACTAATCGTAACTTCATATTTCGAAGTCCGTTTTGATAACTGATAAATTTTGTTGTCAGGGAAAGAGCAGGAAAACATATCTGCAGTCTGCTCAAAAATGATTTGAATATATTTGAATATAAACAGCACTTTAGACTGTTCCCATAGTAATTAAAAAATACAAATATAACCATTTTAGAAGTTTAACAGTTTTAGAACAAAGTTACTGCATTTAAATAAAGTAGTGTAATGGATATTTTGATTTATTTTTAATTTATGCAAATATTATGATTATGTTTTGCAACATGTTTTTCCAGTCAAAATGTTTACAGTTCTTGTAGCTCATTCTAAGCAGGTCTCCCCAATGGAAGAGACTTTTTATTACAGTTGAACA
Organism: Fundulus diaphanus; assembly: GCA_037039145.1. Lineage (NCBI taxonomy): Eukaryota > Metazoa > Chordata > Actinopteri > Cyprinodontiformes > Fundulidae > Fundulus > Fundulus diaphanus. The sequence continues at coordinate 18,574,045 of CM073121.1, read as the reverse complement.
TTCCTGGTTAAATAAAACAAAACAACGTGATTACATTAGAACTGAAAGCAGGACTACACGATATATCGGCTTTAACATCGGCGTCGGCCCAATGTTAGTCATTTTTTAACATATCGGCCCAATACGTAAAACTGTGGCAATATTAAAACCTATTGGCGGATTATAATTCAACGGCAATGTATATCAATCGATAGATGTTTGGTGCAATAGAAAAAAAAGGGCCAATAAACGGTTTGATGGAGGAACCATTTTCCTTCCTTCTACATTCTAGCCTATGATTTAGGGCAGGGGTTCCCAAACTTTTTCAGCGGCGCACCCCCTTCCGTGACCCAAGCACCAGACCGAGGCTTTGCTGCTAACACCTTATTTTAGGACGAACAGAACAGGATAGCTTTCACCCCACCAGTCCCCGAACCACCACTTCTCCCCCCGGAAGCCACACATTTCTTCCGGTATGACCCAAAACAACCTACTTAAAGAAACAGTAAGTGTGCAACAGCATTTAGCAATAAAGTCTAATACGGATCATTACAATACATTTTGTTTATTGAGTACATTTAGATTCTGATTTTAATCTTTACAAAGGAAATGTTTATTTACGCGTCTTTATGGTGTGGGGGAAAAACACCGTCGGACCGCCATTACAGTTTTCAGCTCGCGCACCGCCTGCGCGCACCACACTTTGGCAATCCCTGATTTAGGGTAATACTAGTACAGTCCCTTTGTCCTCCCAACCAATCACAAAGGCAGACCCAGGAAGGCTCCGTCACCAAGCTCCACCTCCATCACAGCGTTCAGACAGCATGTGTTGTTTTTTCTCTTTAAAAACTTGCAGTTTTGATTAAAAGGTTGGTTGAATAAAGGGTTGAGTTTGAATTCAGTGTTTGTGTGTTCTGTATTTAAAAATGGTCATTAAGCAACAGCATAAAATGGCCAAAATATGTTTTCATTTTTTGATCATTATTGACATCAATCAATATGATTGATTTCTGTTATATTGATATGCTTTTCTTCCTCTATACTATTTAGCCCTACTAACAACCAGTGTTTATTTCCCTCTAGTTGCCCTTTGTGCCTGTGTTTCAAGAGGGGGAGGCAAGGCAAGGCAAGGCAAGGCAAATTTATTTATATAGCACAATTCAGTACAAGACAATACAAAGTGCTTTACATGATTAAGATATAGCAAAATAATAAAATGTAGATAGAAAATAGAATAAAAGCAAGTGGGGATAGAATGTAGTAACAAAAAAGAACATTAAAAACAGTAAAACTGTTTAACTAGAACAGTCAAAGGCAATTTTAAACAAATGTGTTTTAATCTTGATTTAAAAGAACTCAGGCTTTCAGCACTTTTACAGTTTTCTGGAAGTTTGTTCCAGATAAGTGGAGCATAGGAACTAAATGCTGCTTCTCCGTGTTTAGTTCTGGTTCTAGGTATGCAGAGTAGGCTGGAGCCAGAAGACCTGAGTGGTCTGGATGGTTGATACACTGATAACAAGTCTGATGTATTTAGGTGCTAAGCCATTCAGGGATTTATAGACTAACAGAAGTATTTTAAAGTCTATTCTCTGAGATACAGGGAGCCAGTGTAAGGACTTTAGAACTGGGGTGATGTTCTCTACTTTCTTAGTCTTAGTGAGGACACGGGCAGCAGCGTTCTGGATCAGCTGCAGCTGTCTGATCCACTTTTTAGGCAGACCTGTGAAAACACTGTTGCAGTAATCAATTCTACTAAAGATAAACGCATGGATTAGTTTTTCCAGATCCTTCTGAGACATCAGTCCTTTAATCCTGGAAATGTTCTTCAGGTGATAGAAAGCCGACCTTGTAACTGTCTTTAGATGCTTTTGGAGGTTCAGGTCTGAGTCCATCACTACACCAGATTTCGGGCCTGATCAGTGGTTTCTAGCTGAAGCAGCTGAAGCTGTGTGCTAACCTTTGATCTCTCCTCTATTGGTCCAAATTTTATTACTTCAGTTTTGTTTTTATTCAGTTGAAGAAAATTTTGGCACATCCAGGCATTGATTTCTTCAAGGCATTTACTCAGTGCTTGAATGGGTTCATAGTCACCTGGTGACATGGTGATGTAGAGCTGTGTGTCGTCTGCATAGTTATGGTAGCTGATGTTGTTGTTTTTTATTATCTGAGCTAGAGGGAGCATGTAGATATTGAATGGGAGGGGACCCAGGATGGACCCTTGGGGAACCCCACATGTGATTTTTGTCATCTCTGATGTAAAGTTACCTACTGACACAAAAAAGTCCCTGTCCTTTAAAGGAGAAGTCCGGTCAAAATCAGAATTCAAACTGCTGAAAGTACTTTAAATATAAAACTACTACATACTGTGCAAAAAATTATAAGTTTTTTTAATTAATAATAATTCTCATTTAATCATGTTTATGTGGAGGAATCCATCTTGGTCAAGAATAGTACTGTCACCTCCCATTTTTTGACGTCACTCGGCGGACCCGCTGTTGAGCAGGTTTCAACGCTCTGTTTGTCACGGCGCACTATTTTCCAAGATCAAACTCAGTCGGGTCCTACAGTATATATCTATACACGCGTGTGTGTGTGTGTGTGTGCGTGCGCTCCGCGCAGCACGGCTTTGCATCTAACAGACGGGGTTTCAGTTTCAGTTTGCAGCAGAGCGCGTGCACACACACACAGACACACAGCGGAGGAGAGATCGCTGAAGTGACTGTGTTGAAATAAGCAATGTTTTTTCCTCTTTTACCAGTTGTGTTGGAACATCCGATGGCCATGCACGTGGGCATTGTTGCTTCAGCAATAGCTCTTGGGAATGTCAGCAGTGAAGTCCTCTGGAAATCCAAAATAATTATTGATGATCGCAGCTGTGTAGAACGGCTCCTATTGACTTTGCATGGAAAGCGGAGAGAAATGCTGTCGCCGCTTCCGCTCTTCCACGTCGCAGGATGTGATGTCAAACGCCCCTTACTGCCCATATTTGGGCAGTCATGTCAGCCCCCATACACAGTGATTCAGACGACAATTTATGTTTTTATTTTCTTATTGATTAAAGATAAGTTCATTAAATAACCACAAATGTATTAGTTTTAGTTATAGCTAATGATACCCTGATTTTTCCTTGTTGACCGGACTTCCCCTTTAAGTGGGATTTAAACCAGTGGAGAGCTGTACCAGAAAGGCCGACCCAGTTCTCCAGGCGCTCTAACAGAATGGAGTGGTCGACAGTATCGAATGCTGCACTGAGGTCCAATAGAACCAGCACGGTGGTTCTTCCACAGTCTGTATTTATATGGATGTCATTAAACACCTTGATAAGGGCGGTCTCTGTACTGTGGTGAGCACGGAAGCCAGACTGGAAAACGTCAAAGCGGCTGGTCGTTGTTAAGAAGGTGTTTAATTGTTGAAACACAGCTTTTTCAATAATCTTACTGATAAAGGGGAGGTTTGAGATGGGCCTGTAGTTCTGGAGTAGAAGTTTGTCTAAATTGTTCTTTTTTAACAGTGGTTTGATAATTGCTGTTTTTAGGGACTGGGGGAAAACACCTGACAGAAGGGACGTGTTTATTATCTGAGTCAACTCAGACGCTATGCCAGGTAAAACTTTTTTAAAGAAAGCTGTGGGTAGAACATCAAGGCAGCAGGAGGAGGAACTTAACTGCTGAATGATCTGCTCTAAGCTTTTGGAGTTTATTTGGCTGAATTGGGACATTTGGTCAAAATCAATTCTGGTAGGAGACAACTTTGGTACTGAACTTAGTATGGATGTACAAACTGATCCTCTAATCTTTAGGATTTTCTCAGTAAAGAAGTTTGCAAATTCATTGCAGGCCCTGGTGGAGTGGAGTTCAGAAGTCACGGACACAGGAGGATTTGTTAGCCTGTCGACTGTGGAAAATAACACACGAGCATTATTAATGTTTTTCTTGATGATCTCAGAGAAGAAAGATTATCTTGCGTTTTTCAGTTGTAAGTTATATCTGTAAAGTCTCTGTTTAAAGATGTCATAGTGAACCTGGAGTCTCGTCTTTCTCCACCTGCGTTCAGCTTTCCGACACTCCCTTTTTTCACCTCTAACTGCTGGAGCATTTCTCCAAGGAGATTTTTTCTTCCCGGAAAAAACCCTCACTTTGACTGGAGCAATGCAGTCAATGATGTCTGAGACTTTAGACTGAAAGTTATCTACTAGCTCATCTACTGAGTTGCAGCCCAAGGTTGAGGTAGCAGAGTAAGCTTGAATAAAAGTTTCCGTGGCATTGTCCTTAAAGGTGCGTTTTCTTACGATGTCCCTTTGGCTAAATGAGTCACTGGTAATGATACATGCAAACGTAACGGAGAAGTGATCGGATAAGGCAACATCAGTTACATTGACCTGTGAAATGTTTAGACCTTTAGTGATGATCAAGTCTAAAATATGTCCCTGTTTGTGTGTTGGCTGTTTAACATGCTGAGTTAAATTAAAGTTTCTAAGTGTGTCACACAGTTCTTTTGCACTTCTGAGGGGAGGGGGTTGGTCATGCGGTTTTTGTTTGGTCACGTGACGGATGCATCACCGGCAGGATTGTGGGGTCTTTAAATGAAGCAGAGATGCAATGTCAGCAGTGTTGTCATTTTTCACTGTGTCAAAAGAAAACATACGAAAAGCAGTGTGTAGGTCTAGACCACAACTGAAAAGCTTCTTCCATCTAAACCATCTCACACAGAGCCATCTTTGACTGTATTTTTTTAGGAAAAATGGCTGACATGCAGATCAGGTTACAGTTCATCAGCGTTCAGACATTCAACATGTTCACTGGGTGTAAAAAGAAATGCAGATAAGTTTTAAGCTGGGCATACACTGTATGATTTTTTTGCCCTTTTAGGGCCGATTCTTCAGTCGTGCGAGAATTTTTTGGATTGGGCCCAGTTTCAGCTTGATCGTGCGTCCTGCGTTGTGTAGCATACAGGGGGCAAAGAGGAGCGATTAGCCTCTCATGACCACCTCCCGATCAGGAATCGTGCGGTCAGATGACAATCAAACATGTTTGAAATTCAGTCAGCCCTCGTGAGGAGATCGTAAGCGCATCCTGCTGTTGAAGCAGAGCTACAAGCTTCTATAAGCGATTTCCCCCAACCTTGTGCACTGCGCATGACAAACAAGGGAATTCTTCTTCTTCTTCTCAGACGAAAACATAGGAGTGGAGAGAAGCATGACGGCGGTACGTGTGACATGGAGTCAAAACTACGGAGGAGCAACTCGTAGAACTGCCAAGTCAGCGCGTTTGTTCCAGTGAGCCTCATATTTAACACTGAGCATTCACACTTCTGCCTTTTTCTTCTTTTACTGTTTATGTTTGGCTTCCGGATAGACGAGTTCGACAAGCAACGATTGAAAATATCGTACATTGCATGCCCGGCTTTAGTTATGTCATACACTGGATGGCTGGTGCATGGATCTGATTTTTTTTAAGCTGGGTTCTGTTAAGATGTTATGAGCATTTAGCATCTTGCCATATTAACTTTGACAACAGACACATTTTATAGTAAAAATGTAGTCAGAGCAGGAGCTTCTCAAATAGGAGCAATGATGATTATACTGTTCATTTATGACTACCGTAATATCTTTTTGTTTAAAAAATTATGGTTAAATATTATGTTAATAATCATTGATTAAATGTATTTGATTTCTGGAAGTCATCTCCGAGTAACGATCAACTTATCTTCATGTGTCACGTTCCACAGCAAGAACTGGAACAGGATCCAAGTTTTGAAGATGACTTGAAGTGAAAACTTGCCGATTAAAACCCACGCCCTTAATCTCTCATCACCCCCGCTCCAAACTAAATGTGCGCCCCATTTAATCTAATAAACAGCACTACAAATTCATTTAAAAATGCTGCCTTGGATCACATGTGAGAAAATAAGTAGACAGTTTCCCATTCAGGAAGGAGAGGTCGCCGAGTTTAAGAAGCTTTAAGGAGCTTCTTCAGACCACCGAGGTGCCCATAATGAACAAAAATTACCCTCTGAAAGGCTGCTGTGATGTAACACATATAAATATAACGATAAGAGACTCAGGTACACGTCTGTGAGAGGCTCTTATGCAACCATCCTCCATTTCAGGGCCTTGTGCATCTCTGCAACTGGGTGTAATTTTCCCACACGAGGCTGGAACAAGAACAGAGTCCTCTGGCTTAAGGAGTGCCATGATGCTCTGTTCACTGATTCCCCTTTGTCACAGTGTGAGCGCCGTAGAGTAATGAGGGTTACATCTATATATTCTGCCCAGGCAGAGGCAGCAATAATCAGGAGCCAGGCGGGGCTTCAGTGTGAATTGATTACACTGGTGGCAGATTTTCATATCTTGAGGCGATGTCCGCTCAGTGAGGATGGGAGAGGGTTTAATCTAGTCGACGTGAACGTCACAACTGACCTAACATTTAGCTTTACAGTTAACGTTTCTGTTCACATCCATCCAACATCTGATTTAGAAAAGGGAACCCCACTAGGATAGGTTCTTTTTTAAGAGAAAATGTTTGTTACAAAAAAGAAGAAGAAAGGGGGGGGGGGGGGGGGGAAACTGAGGGAAATAACATTTTAAAGGGCCCACATTAATCTGCTGAAAAATTCAACAATGACCTTTTTAAAATATATATATTATTTTACATTTGTTATATATTAATTTAACAAAAATGGAATTTTATTAAGAGTTGACCTGAATTACATTTAATTTGTCCTGGTATGTTAAAGATCTCATGCAGCCATGCGCTCCAACAAGGTTCGCAGCCACCCTCACAGCAGGTCCTCCACCATACATAGAAGTGGACATGAGGAGCTTTTCCACATATTCATACTTTGTTTCACACCAAACCTCCATGAAATCCCAGCAGAGCCGTTTCCCTGCCATGTCTCCCAAACACTAGCTTGGCATGTAGATAGTGTCTAATTGTTGGTGCAGGGACTTGGTGACCCCATGATGTCACGGTTTGCTGCAGCTTTCCAACATTGCGCTTCAGAGGTTTTGTTACCTTCTTCAAAATCCGCCTCACAGATCATGGGGACAAGAAAAAGCCTTGTTTGCCACAGTTCCAGTTATTTAAAGATTTTCAATATTGCTCTGACTGCATAAATGGGCAAAGCTTAGTCATTTCCTGACTTACGAACACCAACAAACCCTCTCTGTTATTTACATGCTATATTCCCCTTTGTTTCCCATTTTGAAAAGAGGCTAAAGGAAATTGGGCATCGTTTTAAAATAGCAGGGAAATAGGAAGCCATGGACTACCAGTTAAAAAGGTCCTTGTCTGATTATCTTGAAATACGTGAATACATTTAGAAAAATGTTTCAGATAAATAAGTTATTAGAATTTCTAAATGATCTAATAATTGTGTACTGGTGTTTTGGGGGGGGGGACTACTTATTGTCTTTCTTCTGGAGTTACTGTCTTAAATGAATAAATAAAAGAACTCAAAGTTTGGACTCATGTACATTTTTCAGTGTAGGACGTTTTGACAATGCTACACATCAGGGTAAAACTGAACTTATGACATTTTTCTAGGAAGCTACCTTCGCTCAAACTGTTTGCTCTCTTTCACACCTTGTCACAACGGCGATGGCTATCTTTGAATCGGCCACTGACTATTACACGGATGTCCAACGGCATCAATTTAACTTAAGCAAAGAAAAGAAGACAAACAGGAGCTCGTGGTGTTCTTCACTGAGCTATAGGTCCAACAATCTAAAGGCTTTGGAAGAAGAACATTGTCATAAAAAGAGTTACTTCAAACATCAAACTCTAGTTTATTTATTTATTGACATCAACACATATGACTCAAAGTTGATTTTAGCTAAATTTCTCCAGCGTTTTTGTTTAACAAGTTTATGAAAAAGAGGCTCATGACGCTAATTTCAGCTAAGTTTCCATAGTGTAGAGCAGCTGCTGTCTAAGATGGTGAATGAGACATTACTAGATAGAGATAAAAGCTAAATTAGGCAGTTTAGCTCTTAAATTCTTCAGTAACCAACCAGTTTTGATGTCTTTTCACAAGCGTTAGCTAAAGGCCCCCAGGGAGACCAATAGGAGCAGAGTAACTGAGTTTAATGGGCTCCTCCTGGCCTACCTTCGGGTTGACGATGATCTCCATGTCCATGGCATTCTGCTCCTGCAGCCTCTTGATAGCAGGCAAAGAGATCCAAAGATTGTTTGTGTTGAAGATCTTGAACTTTGAAACCGACTTGAATTCGTCCACGTGAGCTTTGGGCACCTGGGCGATCTCAAGGAGACGAAGCTTTCCTTCGTACTGAATCAAGGTGCCTCCCTGGAGAAACAGAACAATTTTACTTCCTACATTATATTCGTCAAAATAAACAAATCTTGTTTGTGAAAGCAGTCAAGGCACAACAATGACATTCATGTTGAGCTGCCCTCTTCCTCCTCCTCGTTGCGCCTACCTTGACGTCAGCGCGCGTCTTATCCGTGACCTCCATGACGAACTCGCAGCGCTTGCCGCTGGGCTGGCTGACCAGGTGGTGCAGGATGTGCAGGTCGACGGTGGCTCCCAGGTTGTCGATGTTGGACACAAAGATGTACTCCTTTCCCTGCGCGATCAGCTGGTCCAGCAGGCCAGAGTTGTAGAAGCTGGCGTAGATGTCGCCGTGGCCGGGGGGATACCAGCCGTCTGCGTTTTGGCCCGTCATGCTCAGGTTCGCGGCCACGGGAAGGAGAGACTCTTTGTGTATGCGTGGATACCTGGACAGAGAGGCACAGGCATGATATGATCGGGATTTATTCTGGAAATATTCATTTGTCGTTTTTTGTCTCCATGATGAGCAGAAAACTGATTATTCAAGGTGTGATATTCTTCTTAAGTTTTATTTTTTAGGTTTAATCGAGATGACAGATGAGGTATAAAGCTAAGCCCTCTGAGCCATCATCAATGGGTACATTAGACAGATCAAAGCGTTTGCACAAGGGATTTGGGTCAGTAACCCTCATCATCAGCAGCTGCCCTGAGTGGGAACTGGCAGCACTTCAGACCCAAGGAAATCCAGATCCAGATGAGCTAGTTAGGAGAACAGATTTAAAAAAGTAGAGGAAAAAAGCTCTTGTTAGAATGGGATTAATTTAAGTTCTGAGCCTGATGATGGAGCAGCTTGTTTTTTTGGCTGTTTTTACAAATCTGAGCAGCCTTTTAGAAATCTAGGTAAAAGATAGACGCCTTCTAAAGGAGATAGAGCATAGTTTTTGCACTGCTAGGCGAGATAACTATGAATTGCTAATATAAGATGCTAAGAGAGCGTTAGAATTTCCATCCAATGTTTATGTTTGACAGGGAGTCAGATAACGTTCAGAATGTAGACTGACTGACTAATCAGGAAATGATTGCCGATAAACCTTGCCTGATACAAACAAGTCGCTTGATATTTTTTACCTCCAAAAAACCCCTGACTTACTGGCTGCAGGGTTAGTTGACAGCTTTATCACATGGAAGAATTTGCGTTGATAAACTAAACGGATTCTCCCTTTTTTCCTGAAATGGCGGTTAAAAAGCTTGTTTGAAACATAAACAGACCCCTGAATGTAGTTAGTTTGTCTAAGCCAAGGCATAATAAATGTTGCTGGAGAGTTTATGGATTTGTTTGGTGTTTAAAGCTAATTGTTTTCTCTCTCTTAACAGCCTGAGTGACAGTGATTTTCATGAACTACTGTTATGGCCTCAACATCTCTTTGTCCCTGCACTGACAGACATTTAAAACAAGACAGCCTCACGCTCGGTTGACAAACCTGAAACACCACGGCGTTCAGTACGAGCAGGCTTTTCCACGCGTTACAAGAAATGTACAGTCTCTTCCTGATGGTTTGCATTCAGAAACACAAGTAACGCACGGCGGTGACTTAATAAATGTTCATTCACCTGCAAGCCTCATCGCTTCTTAGAAGATTACATTTAAGATACGAAAGAAAACTGATTTCCAGCTGCGGTGGACTCACCTGCTCTGATTGAAGGTGTGGATCTTGACCCGGTGATGCGTGTACTTCTGCAGGATTTTCTTAGTGTCCTCATCTGTGTTGAAGGAGTTCATGAGGACCAGTGGAACGTCGGTGTTGTACGTCTTGTTCAGGTGCTTCGGGACATTAAGAAAAACAGACACAAACTTCATTCATCCCGCAAAGAAGGCACATTTCACCTTAACGATCATCACACGAATCCCAGCGTAGACTAAGGGTGTAAATCACCAGCTTTATCCCAATACGATGTTATACCGATTTGTTTGGATGACGATACAATATTTGGCAACATCGCAAATATCAAAGTCTGCTACGATCCGATTTTGATTTAATTCAATTCACCTCTACGATCGTTATCATGCAATCTCATCTGCCCTTCTAGCACTATGAATTACATTGATAAACGCGTAAAAAACCCAAATATGTTTTGACCATTTTATTTCTGAGCTCCTATTTCTAAGTTATCAGGCATTTAAATCAAAAGCAACATTCTCCTAATTTCAAAATATTAATAGATCAACTGTTCACTACAGTCTCCTTGGGAATTTCAGAATTCAAAATTTAAAGGTGTCTCTTAAAAATGACAATATGGATGGATAATTTCATTTTGCATTGATGTAATTGGATCATTAATCATTTAATCGATATATTGATGTGGATCGATGTATTGTTACATCTCTAGTGTGGACTGATGAAAATGCTAACACATGAACACAGCCACCCTCACTGCATCATCAGAACCATACCAGTTCACCTACTGCCTCAGCTTGAACACAGAAGTTGCACCGTGCTGCACAAACTACTTGCTCATCTGGACAAAGAAAACCAGCTATAAACAGAATCATGTCCACAGCTTTCTCGCAGACACACACAGAGAAACGTCTTGTGCTTGGCCTGAACATTGCTTTCTGAACTTCCTGACTGAGACTTCAATCAGCTAGGACTGAAAAACATCTCCAACCCCACCACGCTGAGCACTGGAACCCCTCAAGGTCGTGTGCTCGGTCCATTGCTGTTTACAGTGTTAACTTGTGACTGTGGATAAACATGAGGAACATTTGATGGCAAAATCTGCAGCTAATACAACAGTAGTTGGACATGTTTTATGTACATTGAGTCATAATTCTCATGAATGAGTCTAACAGGTAAAGGCTGGAACTGAGACTACTATCTAGTGCTTACTGTGGACATAATGAAGGAGATGATCATCAGCTTCCTGAGGTCAGATGGGAATTAATTGCTGTACTAAAAGTAATACATAAAAACAGAGATAAAGTTTAAAACCAAGACCTTTTGTTGTTGAGTCAGAGTGTGTTTCCAAATCCAAAATCACAAAAAGGAATTTCTGGTCAAACTCTGAATGCCAAAATAGAACTGTTTTTCATTTGTGGTTACACAAAAGAGAGGGGGAAAAAAAATGGTGTTTTGAAAGTATTTCTTTAAGTTGTAAAATACTACAGTAATAAAGAAAGAAATAGCTGTGGTGTCTAGGAGAGAAAATTAAAATGACTAAAAGAGGCAGAAACCTCTGTGAGTCAGTAGGGTGTGAAGCTTGATTTTTACCCTGTGAGGGACGGATGTTGACCGGCCAAGAGTCACTCTCCATGTATAACTGATCTTTTGTTGTAAGCTGAGTAAGTGGGTGAACGATGCATCTTTCTGTTGAGTTTTTTTAAAGTATCGTGTTCCTCCCCTGTACACAAACACTTCTCAATGTTCTGCAAACATGTGAAACAAAGGCTCGATTTACAAGTTTGCTCTGCAGCTTGTTGACAGTGGGCGTATGTGGAGGCAAATACAGGAGAGACACATATGGCCACATCTAGAAACTGGAAACTTTATACCCCTTTTAGATGTTTTTTAATTAATTTTATTTGTAGCCGTTTAAGCCACCATCCTTAAAATAGCATTTTTCATCATATTTTAGTGTCACAAACAAACAAATCTTAACTAGTACTAACAGAAATATCTCTCAGCCAAGTCGTCCATTGCTTTTCAAAGCATACATGTGCTATTGTGATAAAAACAAATCCTCTGGAAACACACCATTATAAAGGGGAAAGTGCACTGCCATACATGAATAGTAAAGTATCGTCCGGAAAGGCAGGCGACCGCCAAATGTTTTAAACACAATTCTATTTATTGCTGGGCAAGAAAGGCGTTTCTTAAAGCTAGATTATATACTCACCCCTCTCTGTCCCTTAAGTTCTGTGGGTATAACCATATCTATTGGTTGTCCTACATGCCAATAATTCTGACACGCTCACTTAAAGCCAGTCTATGTGCTCTTTCCTACTGAGCTTCTGCTTGCTGGCTGCGCATGCGCACTTCTCGCGTTTATGTATCCGACTAGGTTAGCGGCCAGGTTAGCGACTAGGATAGCAGTTAGCTGCTCACTGTAGCTCCACTGCTCTCACTGTATATTTTGAACAGTCACAATAAACAAACCGTGTTCATGTGTAAGGCCTCAGTAGAAAGTAAGACCAGAGTGGATTTAGGAGATTTTCTTTTACGCGATCCCCCTGAAGACTGAGGTAAGCTGGTCTTGTGCATGCAGTTATTCAAAAAGGGACTTGGGGAAACCTCCGGAAAAAGAAAAAAAAAAAAAAAATCGCAGACCCTAGCTTTACGGTAACAGATGCACGGTTGCGCCTAACAACACAGAGTAATACGGATGGAGCCCTCCTACTTTCCCCAAAAATTCTGCTATGCAGTAAAAATGGAGGAGATTTGGGGGTGGGGTGGGGGTTACACTAGAGCGCATTCTATGGTGTAGACGCACTCTTTAAACCTCCTATCCGATACGCTATTATTCATGCAATATAACATTTCACATACACTTCTACCAGCTGGAGGATCGGGCATTTCTTGTCTCATCACTTATGGCTACCAGGAGAGAGCAAACACAGCAGATTAACCCCATGAAAGCTCCCCCGGTGAAACCAGAGCGATACTAATGCTAGCGCTAGCCTCGAGGGTACAGATGAAGTTCCAGAACGCAAATGATAGCGTGGGTTCACAACTTCAGGGTGAAGGACAAAATACTGCGGCTGACGTCTCTGATTCAGTCTTATGGGAAACATTCAAATTGGTTATTATTATTATTGCATATGATGCGGGTTTGAAAAAAATTAAACGATTCGTTTTGATGAAATTGACTCTGAGATCTTATATTTAAAGACATATAGAAACACGGGTAACTAACACATTGCGAAACATCAATAACCTTAAATATGAGTATAACAAGATTTTATCACGACAGGTCTACGACCAAATCCTAAAACTTAGGGAGACGATATTTCGAACTGGGAAACAAACCACATACACTTTTAACTCTAAGAAGGCCATCCTGTGTCTAGATGTAGAAAAGGCTTTCGACCAGGTGGAATGGCAGCATCTTAGGGTTTTAGTCTGGCCCCATCTTTTATTTCTTGGGTGTGCATGTTGTATTCGCAGCCTAAAGACTCGGTTCTTACCAACTCAGATAGGTCAACCTCCATCGCTTTGAAGAGGGGGACACAGCAGGGATGACCCTTCTCGCCACTCCTTTTTGCATTGGCCATTGATCACCTGGCAATTAGCGTGAGGAAGCATGCCTTGATTAAACGTTGGGTGGAGCTGATCATAAAATCTCCTTATATGCAGACGATGTGGCCCTTTTTGTATCAGACCCTGAGCAATCAGTTCCACATCTGCTCAAGCTTGTTTCTTCATTCGGAATACATCATTAACTGGCAAAAAAGCGAATTTATATCAATAACTCATGACCTAGACCCATTATTTCTGGCAACTGCACCTTTTAAGATAACCTCTGAGTTGGTGAAATACTTGGGCATCAAAATTAAAAAAAAATCCAAACAAACTTTTTGCTTTGAATTTCACAGAAAAACTTAAACTCAAGGAGAACATTGAAACATGGAGAACGTTGCCTTTATCCTTGATTGGACGTGTAAACGCCATGAAGTTTGTTTCACTACCTCCATTTTTGCATTTATTTTAGAACATTCCCATTTTTGTACCCAAATAATTTTTAAGCGTATAGATTCCATTATTATGCCATTTATTTGGGGTTACAAATCATCGAATCGCTTCCTTAGTTAAGCATCTTCCAGACTTTATGGACAGTTGTACAGTTAAGATTGGGACACAGCTGTGTATAAGTATAATTATTTTGTTTAACTTGTCTTTTTTATTGTTGTGACTGTTGTATACTTTATTTGTTTATCTCCTATCAGTTAGGTATTTCTGTTCTCCTATTACTGTTTGAAGACTTGGCGTTGTCTCTGTGTCTTTTGAAATAATTCAACTTAAAAACCTTCAAAAATAAAGTATTTAAAAAAAATGATGAGGAGCGCTAATTTCTCGTCATTCACCAGACTGGTCAAGTGTACAGAAACAAAACTTTCAGGTTCTTGTATTCACTGCTGTAACAATTTATAAAACAACTACAAGACTTCCAAAAATAAAGCCCTTTCATAAACAGGCTTCAAGTGAAGGAGATAGAGCAGAAATCTATAAATGCAGCATTAAACCTACGAAAGGTATTTATTACAATTATTATTACCATCTTTTGTTTGTAAACATGTTCAGTTTTTTTTGTTATTGTGTTTTTGAGGTGTCTTTTACTGCATCGTAGATTCACTGTGACATACTCTAACTTTTAGACTATTAAGCAGTATATTTTGTGTTGCAAACTTTGCTTAGAAAAACTGCAGAGTTGTTATTGATTAACTCCTGTCACGGTGCTAGTTGTTAAAAAGGGTGCATAACAGGGGACTGCAAAGCTCCATCTGGTCCTTATAAAACTCCTGCTTTATGAGGACAACTCGTGTTTAGGAGGTCCAAATAGTCCCAGTGTGAAAAACTGAATCTGCACCCAAAACGAAACAAGTTCCAAAACTAAAGGTTTTTAGTTCTAAGATTGTTCCCAAAATAACAGATATTGATGCACAGTATGAAGGAAAAATGCTCTTGATGCAATAATGATTATTCCCTGATCATGGATCTACTTTCCTGGTGGTTATGCGTTCTAACACAGGGGAAGTTGTTTTCCGGCTGGCTTGTGTGTGTGTGTGTGTGTGTGTGTGTGTGTGTGTGTGTGTGTCTGATACAGTTTCCTCTTCTCTGAACAGGCGGATTCAGTCTGCAGGAAATCTGACCCGACCTGGGCAGAAAGCTGGAGGTAGTGTGCTTGCAGGAGAGCTGAGCCTAACGAATCTCTTGTGAAACTTACATGAACACCAAACACCCTCACTGTATTTTCAGTAACGCTAATTTTCTCCACACTTCACTATTATCCAATGTGGATTAAAATGAAATCCGAGCTCAGGGTCTCTGTAAAAGCTTCGGGAAAAAGTGATTTCTGTTTGTATAATTCACAATGTACGTCCATTCAGGGGCTGGGCGTAGTCCTGCAGCAGAAGATGAGGTACATGATGGGGTCTAAACAACTGCACACTTCTCTCAGGCACACTGCCGTCTCTGTTTCCCAGCCAGGCAGCACACCAACCAATCCCCTTTCACAGCAACTCCTCACAGACATCACACTGGAGTCTTTTCAAAAATCTTCAGCACTCTTCCAACAGGCAAGCACTTAGAAACTCGTAAAGGCCTGGAGACAACTAACCCAAATCCTCAACACATGCATGTGCTGCTTTTAGTTTATACAATTTTATCCTCTGAATAAAGCTGGGTTATTAGTAGGTTTTCTTTTGATGAAAAACCAACAAATCTTTCCAGAAGCATGAACAAACACGTCACAGGATGAGACAAGAAAACCTGGAGAAGCTGATTCTGCTACATTAGATCATACGAGGCGCTCTTATCGCAGCTTCAGTGTTCTGCACAGGTCTTAATACATCAGTCAGTTCTTTATCTTTTCCTTTCAAATGTTCTTGTAATCTTTTAAAGAGGCTCAGAGCAGTAGGTTTCAGGAGAAGTTTCTGGAGGTCTTTCAACAGGCCCATTTTCCTCCATTTAAGCTTCATATATCAGGGAAAAAGCTAATTACTCACATAGGAATAACAAATGCAAGGGACGCAGCTTTTCTGATATTACCCTGAACCATTTGGCTGGAGCTTTGTAGAAGGGGGAGGGCTTAATTCAGTTTCAGAGTGTAACCGCTATC
Source organism: Fundulus diaphanus (assembly GCA_037039145.1). Taxonomy (NCBI): domain Eukaryota; kingdom Metazoa; phylum Chordata; class Actinopteri; order Cyprinodontiformes; family Fundulidae; genus Fundulus; species Fundulus diaphanus. The sequence goes on along the minus strand of CM073121.1, from coordinate 18,557,944 downwards.
AAAGAATCAGAAGTTAATGTTTGTTGCTGCAGAAGACCAGGTGATAATCCTGAGAAGCTATTTCTCTCTGCTCTGCCACAGAGGCAGAGACAGAAGAAGCTTTCATCCATTAAAAACATTTAAAACTCGTTACATTTACACGGTTCTGCAGTGTTTGGAGTAACTTGAGATAAGTCGGCACGGGGCGATGTAGTGATATAATGATCAGTTAAAGGTCAAGTTATATACATATTTTGTTTCCTCTAAGAAAAGGTAAACCCCTCGTGTAGCTAAGTGGAGCAGCTGAACAGCATGTCAGTATCGGTGCAATTACATTTTCACATCTCCGCAAAGTTTTTCTTTTATTCATGTTTTAGCCCGCAGCAGATGTGACACAAACTTGGATCAACGTTCTTTTTGGTCCGATTCCTCCGTTTTCAGGAGCTCCTTCCTCCAACGCAGCAGGAAGCGTCGTCACCTCAGATAACAGCCGCAGTAATGTCCCAGATTAAATATTGTGTTTGCAAGTAACTTGTTTGAAAGCCAGCACATCAACAGGTTAGATAGGAGCATTTTGGCTGTTGTGCACCTCTTAGTTTTAATATCTTTCTGTCAGAACAGCAGATTTATTTATAACAACACAGGAGTCAGAACCAACAATAGAAACACTGCAACAGAGATTAAGAGCCCAGGGGATAAAGGTTTGAGCTTTTCTATTATATTTAAATGTTTGGAAATATATTTAAAGTTTCTCTCAACACTTTGCCTGCTTTTTAAATACATTTTTCTGACCAGTGTCTGATCATTGTGGAAGATTCTTAACCCCGTTTCAACCATAAAAAGGAACTACTCAAATTAAGGGATGAACCAGCATTATGTCAACACAGAGCAGGCAAGATAGAGAAGAACGGATTTTATAAATTGATTTATTTGAGTCTATCAAAGCCACTAAAGATAAGAGTTTGATAGAAAACAGGATTGTAGCTCCAGGGCTGATTCCTGAAGACGTATCATCTGAAAATCGTATTTCAGCCAGAGTGGGAAGGCTGGTGAGCGTGTTTGGAAGAAATTAGATAGTCTGAAAGCAAAAAAGGTTGCGCAATAATAAAAACAACAGCAGAGAAAAATTAGTAATTGCGCTCATTCACCATTTCTCAGAAAAGGAGGATCTGTAACAACCTTGTTTGGCATTTGCGGCTTAAAGGAAACTCGTTTTGTGACTGCAGACGTTTGCAAGAAGGCAGAAGAATTTCAGGCAAAAGGTGAAGAGGCTGAAAACAGCTCATCCTACTTCCTGTAGCACCAGAAAAAACATTCAGCAGTGTAGCTTACCAGTTCAGCACAATCATGCATCTACAATGTTTACATCACTGACTGAGCTTACCACACAAAAGCAGTTTCTCTTACTGCTAGAAGTCGCATATCTTTCTGACAGATTTACAGCTAAATCCACATATCCAAATGTAATCTCAGCATCCAAAATAACCAGCAGAGATAACCCTGATTTGACACATCTGTTTTACCGAACGGACGCTCTGTTTGTTGCTCGGCTCCGCTGTGGCCAGAAGCACTTTTGAAGTCTCAAACGAGCAGGAGGCCATGTCTATAGTTTATCAAGTCAGTTGGTCGGTATTTTCTATTCCAATGGCCTTTTCTTCTGTGCATGAAACAGCCAAAATCAGGAGCAAAAAACACCACAGCGGAGTTGGTGGGCAGATACGGGCAATGGATCCTGATTTTAAGCGTTTCACAATGTGTGGTTTATTATTGGTGCTTAAATAATGGGCTTGATTTCAGGTCTACAAGGAAAAAAAAGATTCTCCTGCTCATGGCAAACATTTAAGTTCAAAGGCTTGGCTTCTTTATGACAGCATGAAATAAAAAAGTAAGGACCCAGAGATGTGAGGGAACTCCCTGTTTGTGGTGTAGCTGATGAGATTCTGCACCTCTATTTGCTGCACGGTGAGGTCCAGGAAGGTGTTCTCGTTGCGGACGCTGATCAGGCTCTTGGGGCCCTTACATCCCATGCTGGTGCCCAGGCCTCCGTTCAGCTTCACCACCACCAGCTTGTTCAGGCTGTCGGCCACGCTGTCCGGCAGCCCCCGAGCCGCGATCCTATCGTACGGCTGGATCTGAAGGAGAGAGATGGGCAGAAGATTGGACTTGGTGGAGAGAGAAACAGTTGCTTTTTACCTGAGGTGATGGACTGCCAACTCTGTGACTCAACAGCACATGAAGCGACAGCGAAATGTCTTAGAAAATATGTCATGAAGGGCTTATTACAACAGAACATAACAGCCTGAACCTCTTCAACCGTAAAAGAGTTACATTGTGGGATGTTTTTCTAAATGAAACTATCTATAATTGCTCCTATAATAAACCAATCTTTCTATTGGTATATTATAGGAGCAACAGTCATGTTTAATGATTCTCAGACATCCAGGTCATGGTCATTCCAAAAACAGTAAAAAACAAAGCAACTGGACTTGTTTTCCGAAGTTTGAAGACGTTTCGCTTCCTATCCAGGGAGCTTTCTCAATTCAAAAAGTCTGGAGTAATGTGGAGCATCAAGCTTTATACTGCTGCCCAACAAAGGCCTTGTAACCGAAAGTGGACCAGTTTCGGGTTTTTTTTTTGTTTTTTACTTTTTTTGGAACTTATTCTCAACATAAACAAAGAACAAAGGGATAACATTAAAGCACCGAATCAACCAGCCTAACTGGTTTCTCTGGATATTTTGATATTCCAAGTGAAGCACAAGCTGTGAAGCGTTTGATCAGGCTTGACCATTTCCTCCTCTCGCTATTTGTTTTCTAAAATCTATCCTGCAGATCTAAAAAAATAATAATAATCCAATTATAACAAGATATCGCGGCACGTTTCTGTCAGCATGAGAAGAAGCACTGAAAGATGAGTGTTGGCTGAGAGGCTTGTAGCAGTGACAGCGGACAGATCGCACACCTCCTCTGCTTTCTGTCCAATCAGTTTATAATCTCTAGACAAAGGCGTGAAAGCATTTAGGGGTGATTCCAATTAGATTAGAGCAGCTGCTAACGAGTCTCTCTCTGTGGTAATGGAGCCGTGAATGTACAGGACTGCAGCCAGAGGCAGGGGCGTGGCCAGGTGGTGGCCAGGGGTGGCCACGGCCACCGCTGGCGATGTCCTGGCCACCCCACTGGCCACCCCACTCGCCAGTGTAAATGGTAGTAGCGTCAGTTTAGCATTTCATCCCATTATGCACAGCCAGCAGCAAAGCCGCTCTTCTTGACCTTCTTGCGCACCGTAGCTCACCCTGCCGCTCCCCCCTCCCCCGCACGTCCGCCCTCCCTCTCCCTCCCCCTCCCTTCTAGCCGCTGTTGCGTTCTGAGACAACTACGGCTCAGCGCGTGCCCGCCTTCAACGGTGATAAAAGGTGGAAAGTGAACAAGACTAACGGTAAGTAAATAAGTCAAATCATTCGTTTGTAAAAGAAGAGGGGGGTGATATATGAACTGTATCAGCTCCTGTTACAGCGGCTTTTGGTGTCTTTTTCACAAGTTTTCAAAGAGTTACGTAGCTACCGCTCTTAGCTGGGGCTTCTGTATGGTTTGTCAATTTCCAGACAATGAAGTGAAAGTCCACAGACATGTCTTCTTATTTTAAGAAGAAAATAACAGCAGAAGGAGATAAAGAGATGACAGGGGAGCAACAGAGAACGAAGGAGGAGGAGGAGGAGGAGAAAGAGGAGGTGGATGGAGGAGAGGAACAGATAGAGCAGCATGTAGATAGATAGATAGATAGATAGATAGATAGATAGATAGATAGATAGATAGATAGATAGGGCTTTATTGATCTCACAGTGGAGAAATTCACTTGTCACACATCGGCTTAATAAACAAAAGAAGGTGCCAAAGGAGGAAAAGGAGCATAAGGTATATACAGAGTGTCCACATATGTACAGTGTATTAAAACTGTAGCCAAAGCAGGTGTTCCTGCACCGACAGGTGAAGTTATGACCATGTGGCCATAATAATGAAATTAATGAATTGTCTAGAAAGTAATATCCTCGGAAGAACTGTATGTTTTGGTAAGTGTATTTGTTTTTTATTGTGACGGACTCACTTAAATATATACACTTAAAAAAATAAAACAAATAATTATGCGTTATATATATATATATATATATATATATATATATATATATATATATATATGTGTGTGTGTGTGTGTGTGTATATATTAGTTTTATTTGTCTGAATCGAAATGCCTATAGGCCATTAATACAGCTAGAAATGATCATAACTATGGGGAGGCTGGTATTATTATTGTTATTGTCATCATCATTTTAATGTCAGAATAACGGACTTTCACTCCTGTTTCATTATAGATATCTCCCAGTCAAGAGCAGAGCGGTCCAAGCAGCCACAACTAAAAATCTTCCCTCGAACCTGTCAAAAGGACAAAAGAAGATGCTTTTCTAAAGACTGTTACAACACATATAAATGGCTTGAACTGAGTCTGGTAACCAGAGATGGATCCTATGGATCTTTGCTGGGAAGTTATTTTTGTAAAAGTAATTATTTTTGTTTCAGACTAAGTAAAGGTATAACTGTTTCTTACACATACAGCATAACCTTGTAGTCAAAATATGACTGTTGTTCCCTGTTTTCCCTGAAATTGCTGTTACATGAAATATGTGCTTCTTCCTATAATATTTTGTCCATGCTTTCCAAAAGCTTTCAAATATGACTTAGTCAATTATACAATGAGGCTAACGATGTGCAAGATAAATAAATGATTTACTTGTGTATTTAATAGTTCATATGTAAGAAAGGTAAATCCATAACCTGTTTGTTAAATATTTCATACGCAAGCACTGTAACAGCAAAAATGTCTTGGCTACTGCAAGACTTAAGAAAATTACTTTTTTATTGGTTCATGCCACAATTTGATGTGGTTTTTTTGTGACTGTCTGTTTTTGAACTTTAAATAAAGTACATTTGTGTGAACAAGTATTTGAGTCGATTATTTTATGTATACAGGCATTTTCAGCTATTTTCTAAACCTACTTATTCCTGTTAAGTGTTAGCAAGAAGGGGTTAGGTTGTGTACTGTATATAGTATAGTATATATGTTTGTAAAGGGTTTTCTATTGGCCACCCCTCGCTAGCTTTGTGCCCCATGTTGGCCACCCCGGTAAAAATATTCTGGCTACGCCCCTGGCCAGAGGCCCGACTGAACCCGTCGTCTCCTTGCACTTCATCTTCCCTAAAGGGTTTCGTTGTATCTTGATGTTAGAATCATGAAGCGTTTTATTTTTCCTTTGCAAACAGCCCGTACTCATTTTTTGGGGGCTGGCCTAAAAAGAAGTTTTACGTGATGTCAAACACGTGTCCTGACGCACACCATATAAAGAAGATGAAGGGTGAAGATGTGCCGTGTTAGGAGTGAGTCAATCACTTCCTCTTTCTGTGCCACGCACACAAGCCCCTTTCACCACTCGCTTCTCGGCGGGATTAAATCGCCTTTTTGCGTGTTCTGTGCCAGGAGCGAGGTGGCGGTCTGAGGCCTGTGTTTCGGCATTTACACGCGCTCTGTCGGCACGGACGACGACTCGCTCGCCCGCTGCTCTGTGGCAAACAGCACGAGCATCAGATTAAACTCAACACCAGACAGACAGCAGCTGCTCTGAGAAGCTCATTTCTGTTTGGAAAATGTTTGAATTTGGGTAAAAAAAAAAAAAACAGGAATTATCATCTTCTTTTAAATCTATTTATGATGTTTCATTTCATGACCTTCTGGTCATGAAATGAAACATGAAACTCACTCCTGAAAATAAAAATTAATTAACAAGTTTTAATCAGCTAAAGGCTGGTTCACACGGCAGGATTTTTGCCCCGATCTTCCTCTTCTGAAAGGCCCTGACTACCGGCGTGGCTCTTAGGATAATCTTAAGAGATATTTCTGCCGTCTGAGGTGTGTTAAGAGTGATCTGCTCCGCTCGGTGGAACGTCGGGACCGCTCCGACCTCAAATCAGGGATATTCAACATGTTGGATTGTCTTGCCCCGATAGCCTAGCATGTGTGGAGTAGCATGAGGACAAACGAGCAGACAGCCTTTTGAATGTGACGTGTAGCCAATCAGAAAGCGAGGTGAGGAAAACCCAGAGAAAGAGAGAAAAATAAAACACGCTCCTTCATATCAGTGTACCAATGAGTTCCTCGGTCGCGTTGTCTCCACTCCTTTAAAGGAGAAGTCCGGTCAAAATCAGAATTCAAACTGCTGAAAGTACTTTAAATATAAAACTACTACATACTGTGCAAAAAATTATAAGTTTTTTTAATTAATAATAATTCTCATTTAATCATGTTTATGTGGAGGAATCCATCTTGGTCAAGAATAGTACTGTCACCTCCCATTTTTTGACGTCACTCGGCGGACCCGCTGTTGAGCAAGTTTCAACGCTCTGTTTGTCACGGCGCACTATTTTCCAAGATCAAACTCAGTCGGGTCCTACAGTATATATCTATACACGCGTGTGTGTGTGTGTGTGTGTGCGCGCTCCGCGCAGCACGGCTTTGCCGGCGCTGCAGCAGAGCGCGCGCACACACACAGACACACAGCGGAGGAGAGATCGCTGAAGTGACTTAAGTTAGCTGATTATTATAGTATAAGTATTAAAATATAAGAGCATTCCAGCACATGCTGGGCTGAGCACGGCTTTGCACCGGCGCTGCAGCTGAGCGCGCGCACACACACACACACACACACACACACACACACACACACACACACACACACAGCGGAGGAGAGATCGCTGAAGTGACTGTGTTGAAATAAGCAATGTTTTTTCCTCTTTTACCAGTTGTGTTGGAACATCCGATGGCCATGCACGTGGGCATTGTTGCTTCAGCAATAGCTCTTGGGAATGTCAGCGGTGAAGTCCTCTGGAAATCCGAAATAATTATTGATGATCGCAGCTGTGTAGAACGGCTCCTATTGACTTTGCATGGAAAGCGGAGAGAAATGCTGTCGCCGCTTCCGCTCTTCCACGTCGCAGGATGTGATGTCAAACGCCCCTTACTGCCCATATTTGGGCAGTCATGTCAGCCCCCATACACAGTGATTCAGACGACAATTTATGTTTTTATTTTCTTATTGATTAAAGATAAGTTCATTAAATAACCACAAATGTATTAGTTTTAGTTATAGCTAATGATACCCTGATTTTTCCTTGTTGACCGGACTTCCCCTTTAAACAACAGCTTTTCTTTCTGTTTCTTCTCTGTTAAAATCAGCCCACAAACCATCTATTCCTCCTCGTCGTCCATGTTTATTTACTCTGAACTCACGTTTGATCTTCAGAGGTTTAGCAATACCTCATGATCCTGAGTGAAATCTGGTTCCGTGTGGTGTGTTGTGCTCGCCGTCTGACCCCACACTATACGAGCCATTACTATTTTAAAGTCTTGCCGTGTGAACCAGCCTCACATGTAAGCCTGAGCTTTGTGTAAAAATGTTTTTAGCTGCAGGCACATCAATTAAACCTTATTACCTTTCAGGCATCTCAAGAATTATTTATGGTCTTATTTTGACTCAGACATTGGGCCGTTTTTATTGTTACAAGAACAAAGGCATCTCTTTTGCTGTAGGGTAGGGCTGGGCGCAGAACGAAAGAGCAACAGCAACATGGGTTTTGTGCTACAACAGGTAGCTTGTTATTGACTGCGTCGGGTTTCCTCCCAGAACGTCGCGTACTTCGAAGATCGACGTTCCTGTAACCGGCAGCTCAGTTTGATGATTTAAACTGGAAACCATCCTGGAAAACAAAGAATGCTGCGAGTCCTGGTCCTGTGACAACAGCCCTGTGACAACAGCGTACAGCTATTTATCCACCTACCTACCCAGTTTTATTGCATTTAAAGTGACCTCCAAAACTGTCGGCACAGCTAGTAGCTGTGTTAAAAGCCCTGATATGAATGATATAACGTTATTTCAGATTTTGCGGAGTTGTTTTTTCCCCCCAAGGAAACTTTTTCCCCATCATCTTTACTGTGCAAAGTGGCAACGTCGGCTCGCGTTGGTGCCCATCACCAGCGGTCCACAGCCTGGGCAGTCTGGGCAGCCTGGACTGTCCATCACAGGGAAACACACCCACTCTTATACCAGAGAGGTCTTTCTTCTTCACCGGATTTTTGGTACATCATTTGAATGCAGTAAAAAAAAAAAATAGGATTTTAAAGCTTTTTATAAGTCTTTACCATTAGTGCCAACAGACCTGGAAGGTGATCTTCATCAAATAATTAATTATAGCTCTTTCAAGTCATCTCTACTTCTCTGGCAGGCAACAAAGCAACTAGTCTTAGATCATCATTCTGATTTTTCATATACATTTTACGCCGTGATGGGCTGGGAACCTGTCCAGGGTGTAGCCCGCCTCACATTCAATGACTTTTGGAGATAGGCAGCAGGCTGCTGGACAGGAAAGCGGCTATAGACGATGGACTGACGGGTATACATTTTACCATTCAGCCCTCCAAACCCTGGTCATCCATGGGATTTGTTTTTTGGCTTTAAGGTGTTATGGGGAAAACAATGTCTTTGCTTTTATTCAACCTAAACTTGCACACAGACTTGGCAGAGTTTTTACGCCAGACGCCTTTCCTGACGACACCGGGACTCGGACCCCATATGACAGGCACAAACTCAGTCCGCTAAAACCCAGATATCGACGATACTGAAAAATCTGACTGGTTTAGTCCAAGTTTGTTGGCAGACTTCGTTGTTTTCCTTGCTTTAATCCTCACTGAGCAGCTCCTCAGCTCCACACTGTCCTTCCCCAGACTCCCACCTGCTCCCTCTGCCCTCATTCAGCTCCTGGTCCCCCTGTGGAGCCTCCTGTGTTCAGCCGTACTCTTCAGCTTAGATCTAATGCTGGCCGAGTCTGTTTTCTACCTGCGGCTTGGGAGTTTGTTATATATTAAAAAAGGGTAGAGAAGGGAGTTTATGTTTATGTCGGATCTAAAAACGTGTATAGTTGAACAAATACAAAAATTAGTGGCAAATTAATAACAAATGTCAGCAACATGGAAGTTGGCTGAAGGTTACAGGAAATGTGTACTTTCAGGGGATTAACTATTTCCTCATAAGAAGTGAAACGAGATCCTCCAGGGGAATAAATCTCCCTTATTTCAATTTGTATAGGAAGTGAATATCTGCAATCAGGTTTTGCAAGTATCTGCTTTTAGGCACCAGCGTGTCCATGAAAGGAGAGCAGTGTTTGTTTTTTTTTAATACCTGGCCATGAGGTTAACACTGACAGTGCGAGTTTGTGAAGTCACAAGCCTGACTTATTCAGACGCCCTCCGTAGGGGACAGAAACTTGCTACCGAGCTGTGAAAATCCCTTTTGCGTTTAATAAATCAACCCCCACACATTAGCGAGTGTTTTTGTCAGCCACGCGTCACACGTCTGGCTGCGTTCCACACAAACGTCCACCGGCTTCAGCGTGCACTTCGTTAATCGGTTCTCCGGCGTGTCGATCACTTGGCCGTTCATCCGTGCTGCTGCTGACTGTTCAAGAACCCTGACAACAAAGCGCAGAGCTCAGACTTCAGATGCTCCCTCCGTAGGGATCCGGCCTCTTTTGGCTGCCTCTGAGTTTTGAACATTGTGCTCTGAAGCTCAAACAAAACCTAGAGATAGAGTGGTGAGGAAAGCAGTCCAAGGCTGACGTTATAAGGGGAGCAACGTGTGGCAGCGTGAAAACGACACTTTGGTTTTCTCCAACAGAGCTGCTCAACGTGCACTTAGAGGTTTACTACGCATTGTTTTAGATTTACAGAAGAAACCAGCTTTATAGAGCTGGCTATTTAGAGGACGGTCGACTCTCCTCATCTCTCTTCTCTTCTTTCGGACACGTATCAATCCGGAAAACGGGTCCAACCTGTCTAAGTTAGCCATAACATGCATGAATAATGGTTCTTTGTGATGTGCCGCTTCTAAAAACAGATGTTTTATCATCCAAACCTGACGAGGGACAGAGGTGCGACAGAAGGCTTAAAGGAGAGCTCTCTGTTTACGGTATCTGCTGGTCTCATAGCAACAGTTTTAGAAATGCATCCTAAATGTCCCGGACTCAGACGGACGGGAAAACCTTGTCAACTTGTCATTTATAAACTGATAAGTTTCTCGGGGGATCCAGCAAGAACGTTGTCTTGTCTCCAGGAACCTAAAACTGCATCGGCCCATCTCGTGAGCTGGATAATTGGTTACACTCTTAAATCCTACAAAGTATTTACCGTTTCTCTACTCGTGTTTCTATACCGGCAAATAAAAGAAGCCAAATTTATGACCTGCAGTAATATAGCAGCTTACTTCGTCCTGCAAAAGTCCACCAGGGTGCAAAGTTATGTTTCTAACTAGGTGTAAACGAAACACAACCAGATCTGTTTTAAGTGTCAACGTCGCATGGCCTGTCCACGCCCTTTCTGCGCAGCTAAACTGATCCGAGCACGGTGATCACATCCACCGCTCCAAGAGCTCCAGGATGCCTTTCAGTCTCACCGGCACACCTCTACGTTTCTTAGAGAATTTCCACAAAGAGGGCAGCAGCACAGATCAACGGGAACATGTTGAAAACGCTGAAAAGCGTTTAGCAGGGTTCAGGCTTTGCTGACGTTTACAAAGTGTTTGGCCATTATCAAGACGAAAAGCCGAGACAGCAACAACTAACACAAAGCCTTGCAGATATGATCCCGTCAGGAGGCTTCCCCCAACACACTTACAGGGCGGACAATGAAGAATAAGGACAAACAATGACTGGTTGAGTCAAATTTCAACAGGAAGAGTTGTAGTTGCATTTTTGGTGTGATAACTGCTAACTCTCTCTGTGGAGAAGATAGCCGCAGTACAAGATGTACCGGGTCTTTGCATTTCACGCAGCTTAGGTCTACCTGACTTGGACTTGTACTGCCTGTGTTTATATAGTAATTTTCTTTCTAACTTAATCTGTCTTTTCATGAAAAAAGACACTGAGCGCTTTTAAACAGTCACCTGAGAGCCTCTTCTTTATAAACTCAGTAAAGCAGATCAAACTGGGCTTACCGAGTCTTCTGGAGGCCTTTTTATCTTGATCCATTCCACAGACGGCCCCTTCACCTGCAGGAACCTGTGGAAGAGGTTCTTGAAGCCCTCAAAGTCCTTCTTGCAGACCTGACCGTGTAGACAGAAAAGAAAGGTAGGAGGCGGTTTAAAGACTTGATTTATCCACTGCATTTACTGTGTTTGTGATTATCTAGGCCATTTGATGTTATTATTTTAAAGAAACACACACGCTGGTTGTGGAAATGTTTTTTTTTTATTATTATGTTTGCAATGTGGAGTCTTATGAGATTAAAGGTTTGCACAGGAAAAGGAAAGGCTCTTTATATAAAAACAGGATTTAATTTACATTTCTTTAGGAAAAAATTGTTTACGCTCATAGAAAACTTAACATTTCAATTATCTTTTACCACAAACTAAGAGTTTAGTTTTTTTTTTGTTTGTGTCTCTTTCCTCTCTAGGAAAGGTCTTAAAAAAAGAAAGCCTACATTTTTTAAACTTGGTGAGGTCAGTTTGGTTCTTCTCCATTTTAACATACAATAGAAAGATGTACATCTAATTTAGCCTGATGACCGAAAAACTGATGAGTTGAGATTAATTTTTGTATTTTTCCATTTTATTTATTCATTTGTAGACTGAAAAAGATAACTGGCTAAAACAATGTTTAAATAAATCACAAACAACTAATTATAAAAACTGTCTTTTTTGTATTTATAATAATAATAATAATAATAATATGTAATTGCGTATGAAAACTAAAAATATGCTAAACAACATTTTACAGAAGAATGGAGTTTGAAGTCATCTTCAGTCATGTGGCTTAAAAAATGAAATCAGGTAATCCAAAATAAATGTAAAAAATAGATAAATAATGTAGATAAAACCAGAAGCGCTGTCTGTTTTAAGTATTAAACGCCTGCCTGAATAGAAAAACGTCTTGAGCTTTGATTTTAAAAAGGCCAAGTTCAGTTAAAGACTGAAGATCTAGTGGAAGCCGTTTCCGGAGTCGAGGTGCAGCCGCAGAAACTGTTCGCTCACACCAGCCAGTAAATGATAGCTGTCTGACCTCAAGGACCAGGGGTCTCATTTATAAAACTTTGAGTAGAATCCATTCAAAAATAGTACATACAGCAAGAAAAAGATAATGGCATACGCCAAAAAGAAATCAGATCTATAAAACCACGCCCAACAGCACGTAATTTCCCTTTATAGATCGCAGCTGTACTTGAACGTTTGCGCCCATATTCAGCCATAAATGGTCAATGCAAAGCACCTCATGAATGCAAACGTGAGTTAAAATGAGACAGCTGATCTTTTTTTTTTCCATGGTGAAATGGCAACCACGTAGAAAAACCCCAAGAACCTGCGAAAAAATAATCACAGAGAGTTTAGTAAATGTGAAAATCAGAGCTAAAAGCCCATATGTTGAACACATTAAAAGAATTTGTTAAAAAAGTTAACTCGATTGCAGTTTTAAATGGATGACCGTTGATGTGAGGCTGTGCGTTCAGATGGCCATTCAGAGGAGGGACGGAGACCAGGAGGAATGAGAGCTTTCCCCCCGGCATGATAAACAACCCCCTCCAAGAAAACAAAAAACTAAATCAAAAACTGCAAAAAGCAGTTTAGAAGCTGACAGGATGTTCGGCTGAGCGCTGCATGGTGAGCGAGCACCTCTGCGCTCTGGGGGTTTGGAGCCAGAGGGCGTCCCCTGTATGTTGTAGCAGAATGCAATGCTTGGAGTCTAAAGCAGCATATTGGCCAGTCATCATTTATCAGAAAAGCTTTGATCGCTGAAACCGCGCTCCCTCCTAATTCTCCCATTTACAAGGTTTCCAGCCGTGCCAATGCATCCACTACGCAGCACTACGCAACGAATGTGACTGTTTACAGCATCTAACGTAATTGTGGCACACCTTGTCTCAACCATCTGTTAATCTGTGGTACATGTCACCCTGGTGATCATTGGGGAGAGGAATGTGATGGTGGAAAACCCCAATGAAATGTCCGCACATTTATTTCAGATCTCAGACGGCTTAGGGATTCTCTGATTTATATTTTTGAAGGGTGCTTATGTGTCATCAGCGCAAGCATGAATAACACTGGTTTTGAATGATGTAGTCGATCTATGATTAAAGTCAGACATGGAGTGAAGTTGAACGTCTCAGAGGAATCATCACGCAGTTTGGTTGCAATTCACCACTTTATCATCCCCCGTCTCCAAAATAAGCGTTGCTTAAGTTGCTGTGAGGGCCACACATTTTCCCATCAGGTTTATTTATTTATTTATTTTTTAATAGATCCCAACTTTTGCGTAGAAAGTGATGAACTTAAGTTTCAGGCCCAGTTTTGTGTGTACATAAGCTTTATAAATGAGACCCCTGGTGAGAATAGAAAAGTTCAATCATTTTGCTAAAACAGGGAGGGGAAGACTGTTAGGAGCTTTAACCAAATAGTAAAAGTTTAGAACCTCTCCTAAAACGAACGGGAAGCCAACGTTGTGAAAATAATACCGTCATAAAGGGTTTAGGCCTGGAAGTACGAGTTAAAAGGTGCGCTGCTGACTAAGGGATGACCGGAGGATACTGACATAGAGGGTGTTGCAATAGTCGATTCTGGATTAAAAAAAAAGCATAAAAGAGCCTTCTCCAGGTCACAGCAGTTTAAAAAAAGACTTGACCTTAGTTACAAAGCATAGATAATAAAAGCCTGATCTAAAGAGGGCAGTTGTTTTTTTTTGTTTTTTTTTTAAATCCTTGTTGAAAATGACCCCCAGGTTTTTGACACAGTCGCTGAAATCAGCCATCAGAACCCCAAAGTCATCCTGTCTTTTTTTTTGTTCATTTAAAAACAAAATACTCTGGTTTAGCCACTGGTTTAGTTTGATAGCAGCGATGCAGTAAAAGATACAACGGTGTGGATCGCTGCATCTTGGCTTCAAGGGTACATAAATCTGCAAATCATCTGCATAGAGATGGAGTTTGACATTGTGCTGGGTTACAGTAGATCCAAAGGACAAGCTTTAGTAAGCAAAAGAAGCAGAGAGCTTTTAATGGAACCTGGTGGCACCCCACACAAAAGAGGAGCAGTAGAGGAGGAGAAGCCATTGAGCAGGACAGAAAAGATAAGAGGTGAACCGATTCAAAGTTGTGCAACGGATACAATGACTGCCGTGTAGGTGAGACAGGAGGACAGAGAGGTCCACAGTATCAAAGGCTGCGGTAAGGTCCAGAAGCACCAGAGCTACAGGGCCATCAGAGTCAACAGAACAATGTCATTAGGAACTTCTAATAAAGCACATTCAGGACTATGCTGGGATCTAAACCAATGTGGGATTTTTTTCTAAATCAGAATTTTTCTCTAAAAATGGTTGGATTTGCATAAAAACATTTTCTTCTGAAACTTTGGAGAGCAGGTTAGAAATGGCTACAATTTAGACTTAAAGGCCTCTTGCTGTGTATTCAGGCTGCGTTATCAGTGCTTACTCAGAGGCGCAGAAGCTTTTTCTCTGTCAACACACTTGAAAGTGTGTGAAGTGCCTCCAGCATTTCCCTCTGCCTGACGTTCATTACTGCCACCTGAAGTTCAGAGAGGGTGCAGCCAATCCAATCACCACGTCTTCACAAGATGATTGACACCAGAAATTTCTGATTAAAAACAAGAATATTGGCAAATTATTATTATTTTTTTTTTTTCAGCTGCCATTGTATTAACTTGCAGCTGTTGTTCGCCAAAAATGTTTTACTCCCAACATCTGACCTCATTACAATTTACAGACAGATCTGGTCGAAACGCCTCGATGAATCCCTGTGATTTAAAGCAATTAAATGACGGCTTATTTTTATTCTTTCACGTAAACTGTGTCCGTACTCCCGTAGGTGTAACCCTGCTCGGTATCATGCTCCACTGTGCGTCAGATTTGAATTTTCCCAGCATTGCGTGCCGTCAGCCCTTCTAAATCACAACCAGATGGCCAGAGTGAGAGCGAGAGAGGCGGAGAGGGAGGGAGGAGGACGGGGCGCTGCCGTACATCTCTGTCGGCCCCTGTGACCGTGTCCACCAGCTTCTCCAGCTCGGCGTCCATGGAGCTCTCCAGCTGCTGCCGCATTATTTCCTGAAACTGAGCCATGCCTTTGTGAGGCTGTCTTTCACTCAGACCTGAACAAACAAGACAGAAGAGAAAGAAAGGTCAAAGTTATTTTCTTTCCACCGATGCAGAAGACGTTCGGCTGCATCGCATTTCAGACGTCCACCTCTTTTTATCGGCTCGCCGTTTTGCCGGCTCAGCCCGAACAGAGACTGCATCCCACCTTTTCAGGGCGCTTTTGTAAAACCAATGAGCCTCTGACGTTGTATTAAAAGGCTGGCGTGAACTTCTGCTGCTTAACATAACTGGTATTTTTCTGTTTGAACTTGTGAGAACAGACGTAGGGCTTTAGGATAAAACGGTTACTAGTCTACCTTTAATAGCGAATTCGATTACCAGCCACAGCCCAGGCGAGCCATCTGAGCTGCTCTCAAATCTAAAGTGTGATTGGGATTTAGATTTTTGAAACCGGTCAAGAACGACCGTTTGAATACTGCTGATCTGTCTGGAAATCACGCAGAGGGGAAGTCGATGTAGAGCATGACTGCCAGCTGCTCTCGACTTCCCACAGAACACAAAGAAAGTTACATTGCGCCAAACAAACGTGTTTGGACTTAAGTGTTTCATCCATCTT
Organism: Fundulus diaphanus; assembly: GCA_037039145.1. Lineage (NCBI taxonomy): Eukaryota > Metazoa > Chordata > Actinopteri > Cyprinodontiformes > Fundulidae > Fundulus > Fundulus diaphanus. The sequence goes on along the minus strand of CM073121.1, from coordinate 18,542,161 downwards.
GTAAAACCTGCGTCAAAGACGTTAAACGGGACAGTCATCGTCTGTTTCATACAGCTATGGGAAAAGAAAGGTTTCCCTCACTGTCAACACAGGCCTGGGAAAATCTAAGCTCGCCTTTGCTGTTTATCTAGGATCTAAGCAGACAAGCAGCAGCCGTGTGCTGCTAATCCAGAGCGCTGGAATCTTAGATCAAACGTGGGACCACCGCTGAGTTTATGTCGTTCCCTAGTTTGGAGCATTCGGCTCTGTGTTACCGTAATGCCAAGCAGGACAGCCATACATTTTTTTTATTAAAATAGACTGAAGAGCTTTATATCACAACTGGAAAGATGCTGAAAAACCTGGTTTGTTTGAAAGGTTTGCTAGGAAGAACAAAGTGAAACGCACGGCGGTGGAGGTAATGACTTGTTATCAAAATGCACTGAAGTGAGAAGTGATCTGAATAAACGAAGCAGCACCTTAGTCTATGATCTAATGGACGCTTGGCTAGTTTGATCATTACTGTTATATGATAAATTGGACAAACAGTGTACGGTTAAACCGTAACATGGGAGAACAAAAAGCCTTGAGACCAACCCGACCGGGACCTGACTGAAACGTCTCCGCAGGAGACGGAAACAAACGCCCGCACACAGCAGTGGACTGAAGCAACGGTGAAAAGGGGGAATTGACCCAACTTCCACCGCAAAGTTATGACAGACTGATAAAGTCAAAGAAAATGGTTAATTCAAGTTATCGCTACTGACAGGTAGACCTGGAAGCTACCGAATCCCAAGGTGGGTTTTGTTTTTGCCATGACGGTAATCTCGTCCTTTCAAAGCACAAGAAATGGTTTTAACACTGCGATAAGGCAGGACTAAGGCCCGGAAGGCAGCAGATAGCACTTTACATGGGTGTTCATTTACATTTCATCCAGCATCTGTTTACCTTTTATTAAGTTTTCCACCTGTAACAATATTGTTAGTATTTAGACTTTATATGTAAAATAGCCGATTAATGAGAAGATCTGCGCCTCTGGTAGAGAAGCTGTTTTGCAAGAATGTTGATTTTACGAGCTGAGGAGTTAATCTATAACTTTTATAATGCCACATACAATGTTTCTAGCGTCATTTCACTGCTTTTATGGCATCCGGGCCAATTTAGACGGGCTCTATTCTTAGGTCTGTTTGTAAAGCTTGGTAGTTGATACATTTATTCTGGGGTTTTTCTTTTAAAACATTTCCTAAAAATAGCACTTTTTAGTGCTTTGTTTCACAATTTTAACCCGGTTTATGAGCCGACAGTGTAATTCAACCTGGATAAAAGGTTGTCTAGAGACACAGAGGAAGCGTTGTGGTCCTTGTCGGAGATCTGAATCAGACAGTGGTGCGTTCTTCGGCAAATCCAATACACAGCATGTGAAATCAATATAAAACTAACTAAAAGCCAGTGCTTTTTTTAAATGGGCCATAATTAGATCTGTGTTATCTGGAAGAAGGAGAAAAGTCTGGAAAAATCAAACACTTTGCCACATTCTTTTAGACCTGGAAATCATAGTCAGTTCCCTGCTTTTCCCTGTGAGAGGGTGACTGTCCTCGTCATTCCTGGTCGGGCAACAAATCTGGACAGTCACAGGGGGAATCCTAACATTTTAGCAACGGTTATTAAGTCCAAACATCCTTATGGGTATTTGGGATGTTGTTTAAAACATCCCTTTGAAGAGGAGCTTTTGTTCTTTAACAGAGACAAACATTAAAAGCTAAATCCCGACCGTTGACAGTATTAGTTGCCGTTTTCCAACCCGCAGGACTAAAGTGGACAGATCGTACATTTTACATCCTGTGTCCCTTCACAGCCACTCGAAACTGGGAACCAATCTCTTCCAGGTCAAACCTTCAGGAAATATTTGTGAAAGAACGGCAGGAAGAGACGGTGTGGACGCAGAAATGGAGCCGAGGAGAAATGTGACAAACAGGTTGGTTGCTGAAATGTAGCTTTATTCGGACGTCTGCATATATAAGAACAGGGAGTGACGGCATTAAAGCACTCTCCACACTATTCCTCAATATATAGGCTGACAACTTACCTTAGATAGCCATTATAGGGCCACAACATGATGCGTGTCAAAGCTCACAGGCAGCTTTAGCAAGTGAAGCGCCTTAACATGCACTCATTTCCATCCCTGTCAGTTTCCCAACAACAGAAGAAACGGCTGACGTGTGGAGTAACAAGTGAGTCAAAAGATTTCACAGCTTCTACCGTGGCCTCGGTTAGTTAATGTGGCATTTCAACATCCTTATCACTGCCAATCAGAGAGTCCCAGGAAACGAGCAGTCCATTAGGGGTTAAGGTGCTGCTTTATTTTTTATTCAGTGAAAAAAAAACACAGATGACTACTTTGCAAGTTTCCGCAGCTCAAGAGGGAGAACCTGTGTCCTGTTGGTAGTGCTCGGCGCTTGCCTGGCCTTTATGGAAGAGAGGCGACAGGAAAGCCATAGGAAACCCTGATTGCAGCGTTTAACAAGCCATGTAGAGATGTCGCCCAAAACCCACCATTCCAGCGGTGAGACATGGCGGTGGCAGCATCATGCCGTGGGGATGCTTTCCAGCACAGACAGGGAAGCTGACTAGAGCTGATGGGAAGATCTAACAACAGGGCAGCCGTGGACGAAACCCTGTTAGAGGCTGCAAAAGACTTGAGACTGGGACGGATATTCACCTTCCAGCAGGACATCAACCCTAAACGTACAGCTTTGCTGCCATGTTGACAGGTGCTCCGTATCCAATTAGGAGTTTAATGCAAATGCAAGAATCCCTCTTTGCATTTATGCTCGGACGCTTTTGCAAGGCGCTGCTAAGACACACAAAATCCAACACTGTGAGCCATCACCTGGTAGCTGGCTCGCAGTTAAGACCAGCGGTTCCCAAGCTTCTCAGCTTCCGATCTACAAGCGGACTGCGTGGGACAAACACTTGCAACCCCAAGTACGGCTCTTTAAAGGATGTAAGCGTAGTAATTAGTCAATTAAGCAAAGGCATAACAAATATAAATAAAAATGATGATCATGCCATTTTTTCAACAATTATGGGGGGAAAAACACACTATTATTAGTTCATTTTGAAATGATGATTTCTAGTGTTTTATGATGAACCGTGAAGTGCTGTCCCAAACACTGGGAACGTTGAAGCTTAGAGAGTCTAAAGATGGGCAGAAAGAAAGAAACTAACCTGGCAAACCACTAGAAAATGATCCAGAAACCAATGACTAAGATTATCTCAGTGAAAGAAGTGACTGATAACGGATATGGAACAAAGGCCGGAGTAAGGAACACCCAACAGCCAAAGCCTTGTTCTTTAACGTGAAGGAAGGTGTGGGACTGAGAGGAATAAAACCTGGACCTGGCAGTTATTGTAGTGGGTTATGACTAAGTCCTTCTGTATGTGGAGAACAACTTCAGCGCTCTGTCAATTACAAGTATCCAGCGAAATCATTTTTTTCCTGTTTGGAGTAATATCAAAACAGCAAACATAACTGGGAGCCAGTTAAGACACATTACAGGGAAAACAGATGCCCAGCTGACTCAAAAACACTGAAAATAAAAAATTTTTAAAAATCCCGTTTTATAAACAAAATCAAATTCAGACCAGAATAGCCTCTTACCTTTTATATAAAATGACATGATCAAGCTGCGCGGTACAACCAATCCAGTCAAATAGTTTTAAGCGGATAAAGTGCTATTTTCAAGTTGTTCTTTCCTCTCCATGAGATTCACTGTGAAAAGCGACGGGTCTTTGAACGCGACATCCCGTAAATCAACGCGAACGTGCGGAGCCCGTTTTTTGAATCATCCGAGCCTTCCGAGGACCTGGACACCCTGTCAGCCTCGCCAAGTGAATCACATCGCAGTCAGACGTCCCTCCACAGAGACACACCACGACACGTGGAACCGAGCCAAGCAGGATCTATTACTTTGCCTCCCTCTTTCACATGCCCGCGGCCCGAATCCTGGCTGTGCATCCAAACACACCTCTGCTCACACTTTATCTCCCTCTGCCTCCTCCCCCCTTCCAGCGACTTTTTTTTTAATCACTTCTGTTCAACCCAGAGTCCACGTCTACGGCGGCACTGTCAATTATTAACCGCGAAGGTTAAAAGCGCGATGAAACCATCCTTCAGGACAGAAGGGAAAGCTGGATGGCCGTCCTCCAGGAATGCTGTCCAGCGGGCTCAACTATCTACGGCGCTCCCCTGAACGCCACACGGGAGAAAGCGTTCGCTTTTTTTTTTCTCCGCAAAATGCCTTCAGCTAACTGGGTGCTAACGAGAACCACCGACCGACGTCCAGCTGAGCGGCGGCTTTCAGGGATAAATTGATTTAAAAAGCAACATTTAGTACAAAGCCGTTTGCTTACTGCGGGATGCTGGTGGAAGAAAGTCAATGGTGTCTCGGCCTGGAGCCCAGCAAAGGAGAAAGTGAACGCAGGCTCGATTCTGTTTAGAAGCGGACCACCTTAAAACACCATGCCGCTGTTTCCTTTGCAGTTCAGTATTTGAAAAAAGCGTAAATGGTGACAAAAAAATTAAAAAGGTAAACACTTTTGAGGTATTTTACAATACACTGCCATTCCAATCAAGGGTAAATGGGAACCAATGAGAGGGCTTCTTTCCTGTGATGAAATTTTGGCAACCAATAGCTTTTTGCGACGTATTTTTGATGGTTTCTTGCCGCTGGTGGAATGTAGACGTACACGAATAGACGCCGCGATTGTATTTCGTTGTCAATCAGAGACGATACGCCAGGAACGCCGCCATCTTGAGAGTGGCATGTTTGTCTCGAAAACTGATACAGGTTTTCTAAATAAAAGAAACGCTAAAGTTTCCTCCAACCACACATCATAATCATTTAATATGTACAATAATGCATGTTCATTTCAGCACTACCGATGCTGGTAACTGTGATAAAATCTGGCAATATCTGTATTCATTTTAGCTTTTTGTGAAGAGAGTAGCAGTTGAATAATGAAACGGGGTTATTATTAAAACAAAGGTTTGACTGTTGTAATGCTAAAAAAAAATTTGTCCATTAATTATTAGAGAAGGATAGATGTAATACTTGCAATGCTATTTTTTAATAACCTATACATGATCAACGATCAGTTATTCTTTTCAAATTTCAAACGCTTCGTACAATGGCTTGGGGTACCTGTCAAAAACGTTCTTAGTTGAATGAAAACAATTACATTTAAATCTGCCCGAGGTAAATAGTTCCTTACTAATTTAGATAAATTGTGGTAGCAATTATATTTTACTTTTTCAATTTATTATTTTCCTACCAAATGTGATACAGATGCCTTGTGTATCTAATGCCTCACAGCATCAAAACAGAAAACACAGGCACCTAAAAACTTTTGAAATAGAACTGCCATGAGCAACATTTTGCATCTTTCAACAAAAATGCCACCCAGACAATGGCGGAAGCGTTGATACGGCATCTACTCCTCTATGTCTAAGATCCGGACCTTTTGGTTTAGCAATGCAAGAAAGGCTGTCTTCTTTTAGACTCCCAAACGGCTCTAGGTATTATTTAGAAATAAGCCAAGCGCTGATTTTTAGTGGTACTCACATCATGCATGCATTATGGGGGTCCTGCTGCATTGCAACTTATTTATCAAAACTTCAAATGAACCAAGGGCACGTTTTTGCTATTTCTCAATAGTGCTGGCTCAATATTCATGATCAGCATCAGTATTTCATACCGTTGGGTGTTAAAACTGATGGAAAGTTTGTACAGTGTTCTAAACATAAATGAAGTCAAAGGAAAGCTACTCACATTGACCTTTGTGTGTGTATATTTCCACATTTGTGTGCCAAACTTTAACCGTTTGTAAATATTTCTGTAATATAAAATACAGGAAGTATTAATCTTGGAGTGGTAATTTTACATAGGGGATTAATTTAGAGGTTTTCTGACTTTAACAGATCCCATGCAGGTGAGACGAGATGAGGAAATACTGCCCCCGTCTGGTAAACCTGCTTTGTTTCACTTCTCAAGCGCCGCTATTAAAAAAACCCCAAAAAACTCTATGGGATACACGTTGAAATATTAAATACAATGTTTCTATATTATTCAATTATTAAGATATTTCGTTTTTTTAAGTAAAATGACCAGACATTTCATATATATTGGGTTTAGTGGCAATGTTTAAGAGGGTGCTGAAAAACAGAACTGTGGGATATGACTAATTAAAATCCGTTTATGAAAATGTGGCCCAACAAAATGGATAATGTGGCTTCTTACTATCAGGAACATTTGTAGTTAGTTCATTAAACCATAGGTATTGCAGCAACAGCTGATGCCTCCAGTTACTGTAGATGCTTTTTCTGCAGCCACCAAAAAAAAAAAGTGGATTGCCTTTATAAATATGACCTTAACCTTTTGATATATGTACAATAAAGCAGGAAAATAGTAGTGTTCGAAGTACATATAATTACAATGAATAGGCCATCCATGGTTCTAGCCAGTCACACTTCATGATACAATGCCAAATTGGTCAGTTAGGTCACTTAGAGCAAAATAGCAAAAATGAGCAAGTTATTATAGAAAACAACAAGAAGCAGTCATATAGTCTTAAATAGATTTTTTATTGTTAACACTGAGCCATCAGTTAGTGTTTGGTGACTTTAGTGCATCACTGACCGTATGGAAGAGTCAGCCATCCTTTCACTCGCCTCCAGAGAACAAAGTCTGATAAGTAGCTTATTAAAAGTTAGAGTTCAGGTACTGTTTGCTAAAGAGAGTATGGCCAATCTGATAAGCAGCAGATCTGCTGTTTCTCTGACCAGGTAAACCTCCATTTGTTGTTTTTCTAGATTAAACAAAAATATATATCTGGCTTGTATCCAGTGGACAAATATAAATCCATCTAACGCTCAAACCCTGACTTTCTTTTTCACACAAACATCTTCAGAGAGTGACCAATGGGGCTCATGGAGTGCTGCGTCACAGGCATGCCTCTGGGGTTTTGGTTCGGTGTACGTGCCGGCCCATGAGTGTGGTCATACTCCAAGGAAAGCCACAGCTGTGTCTCTCTCTTCCATCAGCTCTGCTGCTGTGGCCTCCATCTTGGACCGAGAAAAGTCATTGATCGTCAGCCCCTCTACAATCTTCCAGGTCTTATCCTAAAGTAGAAGAAGAAGAAGAAGAAGAAGAAGAAGAAGAAGAAGAAGAAGAAGAAGAAGAAAAAAAGCAACACTCAGTTTTGTATTTTCATGCACACAAGAAGAACAATCATGCTAGGCTTGCTGAAATGGGAAAGCAAAGTCAGCTCAGGGCTACCTTGATCTGGACAGGGAAGGAGTAGATGAGGTCTTCTGGGACTGCATAGGAGTTTCCACTGGAGTAGATCCCCATAGAAGTGAACTCACCCTAAAAAAAAAAAAGAGGAAACGGGTCAGAGCTGTATTTTTATTAAAGCACCCAAACTGACAAAAGGCACAGTTGACCACAATTTAAGGGTGAAGGATATCCAACCATATCAGATTGTCTAGAAACATATAAATAGACTAGGACTTTCCATTACCCCGGGGTATAAATATGATGAGACACAGGGGTTCCCATTTCTCTAGACCATTCTTAAAAAAAGAGAAAACACAAGAGCTCCTCATGTAATGCTAGAAATACAACTCGCCTCAATATGTTCATATCTACTGTCAGAGCGAATACGTTTAAAAACAACTTGAATTGTGACAAACCAAGCTGGATCAAGATCCCAGCTCGTCTTACCATAGTGGGTAGGATGGTGAGGGACACGGATAAAGGTTTTTACAAAGCTCATTCTCAGAGAACAGCAGCAAAGAATGCGCTCTTTGGCTCGCAAAATCCTTTTGACAGCCACTGAATTTAAAGCTTTTCTGCACATCTTTACCGGAGACATGAAATTTGCACAGACTTCTGTTCTGACCTCTCAGTATGAAAATAAAAATAAGCTGACAGCTAAAAGGGGAACAGCACAGCATGTCGTCTACTGCCAAGATTGGGTTACAACCCTAAATTCATCAGTTTGTTTTATATTTATACACAAAATAAGAGGGGGGGGGGGGGGTCAATAACTTTCTAGTGCAATAAATGCAAATTGTGAGGATTTAGGGGGCGTGAAAAAATTCTTAGCTGAAAAACACGCAGCTACGATAAAGCAGCAGCTCGGCAGTCTACATTACATCCATCTTTCCTTTTTAAATGAGATCTTAGCAGCTTCCATGGAACCCCACAGCATGATCCTTTAATTGTGTCCCTAAATGCAGTCATGCTCACTCTGGTTTAATACTTTGACCATAAAAGTCCCAGAGTAAATCCTGAGTGAAGCATGCATTATAGCTGGAACCTCTTGATTATTTTACAGCTTTTTTTCAGAGCTGTTTTGACAGGAAGTAATCTATGACATTGATAGGTTGTTCCTCAGCTTCAGCCATAAACGGACTCTAATTGCTTCAGATGCCTAAAAGATAAGCAGCTTCTGAAACAATGTTTGATAACCACTGGCATAGTTGGTAGCATTGTTGCTTTGCAGCTAAAACTTCCTGGGTACGTCACAGTACTTGTTGCGGAGCTGCTAAACAAGGTCATAGACTCCGCGCTTACCAGTTTCATGAAATCTGCATTTTTATTTCTCACTCTGATTTCATATTCCAAACTGGAGGATGCCGAAGCTACAAGTGTATAAGTCAAAATGTTCGGTTGTTCATTACATCGTCTCCCAGCATACTACAAAAATGGCCGATTGGAGTGGAACGCTCTGTGACCTGGATGGGGTGGGGGTGTGAAGTGCCTCCTTTAGATTTAAAGAGACAGCACCAAAACGAGTTGCTCTCAGATGCACCAGTCAACAGGGGGGGGGGGGGGGGGGGGGAAGGGGAATGTGGGGGTAAATTAATGAGGAATTTAGACCAAAGCATTGCAGTTCCACTTTATATAGAGCACAACTGAATGATTTCATTGTGAAAAGGAAAGCATGATATGTGCCCTTTAATGCATGCAGTGTGGGTTTTCTTCAGGTACTCTGGCCTTCTTCCACAGTCCAAAAACAGGACTGTAAGGCTGATTGGTTTGCGTGTGTAAGTGCATGGTTGTCTGTCCTGTGTGTCACTGTAGGTAGTACCCCGCCTCTTACCCAATGACTGCTGAAAATATTAGGTCATTTCTTTTCAATTAAAGAAAAAATAAACACATTCTATATCACAAAATTAACTAGAAAAGTAAACTTCAAATAATTTGTTTGACACTGCAGCTAAATAATATAGAATATATTTTTATATGCCTGTGGTATAGGTTTATGGTTTTTTTTTTGGATTTCTGTAAAGGGTACCTATTGATTCTAATAAATTTCTCAAAAGGAGACTGTAAAGCATACTAAACTAGACACTATTTTTTTCCATAAACAGAAGCGTAGTATTAGGAATTAAGACGTTTACCTCTGGGGTGCCAATCCAAATGTCCCTCAGGTGGTCACAGATGGCTTTGGCTGCAGACATGGCGCTGGACAACTTCCTGGCCTTGATGACTGCAGCACCTCTCTGTTGAACTGTCTATAAAGAGACAACAAGGACTTTTTGATGAAAAAAAAGAACTGTAAATTCAAGTTTACAGAAGGTTAAAGCTAAAACATTTGGAATCTGAAGTGATGCAAGTTTTGGTAAAAAAAAAAAAAAAAGACAAAAATTAAATAGGAATTTGGGAAAGTCTCCAGTATTTCATTCTGCAACATGGGCTTTTTCTGTAAGGATGGAGATCCTCTAAAAACTCTCACTGTGTTCTTTGCAAGGTCTCTTAAAAAAAACAAAGCAAAGTGAGATTTCTTTTCACCTGGATAAATAAATGCATTAATAAAAAAAGAAGCATTATAAAGGACCCATTAAAGTGTAACTCATCCCCATATAAAAGCATAATTCCCATAGCATAATTTTGAGATGTTCCATCAAAGTGGGCGGGGACAGATGGGAAGGGGAGGGGGGTACGAGATTGGGGGAAAGCAGCAGCTAGCTTGATTTGCCAAACTGAATCATGGAGAGTGAGCAGACTTATGCTGGTAGTTACACCACGGTTCAGTCTTTTGAGGTGGAGGATTTTCACCCCCCCTCATCACCGGAGGTTGAGGGAGGCTTTGTGGAGCCCAGCGGGCCAGAACCTTATCACTTTGAGCCGCTGGCTGAAGACGCAGAAAGAGCAATGTGGGAAACCAGTGCTGTCGGGGCAGTGGAGGCTGGTTTCAGGACGAGGCACCACATGTCTGCCCATGAGACAGTCTATGGCATTACATTACCATTTAATTACTAATCTTTTTATTACTGATACCTGCAATATTATTTTGCCTTGTCAAAACTCTAATTACATATGTCATTATTTCAGTTTTGCCTAGTAAGATTCAAACTATTTTGCCATTCATGCGTTGTTTGTCATCATAGATATCTGTAATTTAGTTTTGACAAGTCAGAATGATATTACATGCATCTTAAATCAACACTATTGATGTTACTAATGTGACTAACAGTGACATTCCTCAGGGGCAAATATAAGCGTGAGAGATGCTCCAATTATTGTAATCCTGTGAACATGTCAGAAGGTTTGCTATGGGCAGAACAGAGAAGTCATAAACTCACAGCTATAAAGTCTCCTTTGAGCCAAGCGTCATCCTTGACTACGTCAAAGCAGGCGAGCTCGCTGCCAGACATGTTGACCTTGCAGTGGTGCACATCTGGGTACTGAGTCGAGGAGTGGTTGCCCCAGATGATAACGTTCCTCACCTGAGTGGCGGGAACCCCGCAGCGGATGGCCACCTGCAGTGGGGGAGGGAGAGTACAGTTTTCAATCGCTGCAGAGTGTCAGAGCAAACAGAAACCGAATTGCTTAAAAGGTAAGGAACCTGGGAGCGAGCCCGGTTGTGGTCCAGACGTGTGAGACAGGAGAAGTTTTCTTTGGGGATGGAGGGAGCGGACTTGGCTGCGATCAGGCAGTTTGTGTTCGCAGGGTTTCCCACGACCAGCACCTGAAAATCGGAACATTTAAATGTTTTCATGTTTCTCCATGTGAACTCAGACTAGAAATGAGTGTGACCACAACAAAAAAACGTTTAAAACACAAATCTGTAACTTCGAGGGAAATTTTCAACATTTTAAAGAAGCAACATATAAAAAAATAACATTTGATTCTTTCTTTAAGCTCTTACTATTACCTTGACAGTCTTCTTGGCATACTTATCCAAGGCGGCTCCTTGGCTTTTGAAGATGGCCACGTTGGCTTTTAGAAGGTCCTTCCTCTCCATCCCCTCCTTCCTGGGCATGGAACCCACCAGGATGGCCACATCAAGGTCTTTGAAACCTACCTCCTCTTTGTCAGTGGGCACAATGTCTGTGGAAAGAGAAAATAAACTACTGGTGGGTTTTTTATGTTCTCTGTGGCACCTGTGTTGTTTTTTTAATCGCAATAAAATCCCAAAACAAGAGAATGACGGGTTCTATCTTATGAAGACACATCGCCGGCTCATCCCTTGAGCGTGTGTGCCATTTTAAGGGTAAATTATTCCTAGGTCAGAGTTAAAAGGGCTTGGCAATTAGAAACTGAAAAAATTTGTTCTATTGACCATTGTCCAGTACCGGACTAGAAAATAAGCCTAAATAGAATGAATGTTTCTCATGAAGACCCAGAACTGTATCTATCCATCTCTGTCACCGTCAAAGCGCTGTCTTTGCATTGCAGCTAGTTGTTACAGGGCCTCTCAGCCCCCGTCTAAACAAAACAATGGACAGCACCGTTTCACAGAGGAAAAAAAATTTCTAGGTCACAATGGAGTTGGGACATAATGGCCCCTCACAGCCAATGTCACGATGAGGGTTAAAATGGCGACACCTGAAAGACCTTTACCCATGAAGGTCAGGTGGCCTGATCAAAGGTCTCCAGAGGAGTCAAAGCAGAGCTGTACACAATCCCTGGGGTGACCATTCGGTTTAAAGAGGAAAAGCCAAATTAAAAGCTCCTCTAAGTGGAACATGGGACGGCTGCTAATTTTGCAATACCATCTGTAAACCTGAAATAAGAACTTATTCGATCCAGTTTAACAAAGCTTTGTCAAGACTACAGTAGCTAAGTTGAACCACTCTCTATATGAGGTTTTGTCCTGACCATGCATCAGTCGGCACCTGCCTTGGCTCTGTTTCTTACCCACTCTGACAATCGAGGATTTAAAGATAATTCTTTATGTAATCTACTGTAAATAATCTACTGTAAAGACTCTAATAAATGATGTCTACCAACAGGAGTTCGCTGAGGCCATTTAGGCACGTTAAATAATATTTGACCACCCTAAATGGGGATTAGGACTAAAACAAAGAGAGATAGGGTGTAATACTAAGTGTTTCAGGTCAGGTAATACTATGCAAGATTTTATCATTTTTATGACTGTTTACCTCCTTAATTTGTCAAAATACCAAATTGCAAATTGTAGTGAATTCGTCTTAAAAGAAAAAGCATGAAATGGAACTAGGATGGGGAAAAGTGGCAACATGTGAATACAAAAAGTAGCCCATCAATTGGGGAACCAATATCAATAAAAGCCTATTTAAGAAAGGGCTTTTTGTGATTTTGTATCCCCAAACAGAGTTGGAAAAAAAACTCAACAGTGAAAATTTGTGGGTTTTAGAAGGGGAAAAAAATCACAGCTCTAACGGAATTAATTATACCTCTCCAAATTAATATGATTGGGGTACCGTGGCTGCAATGTGGCAGAGAGGAAGGCTCTGCAGGGGATAGTGATGGGAGCTGAGAAGGTCGCTGAAGAGTCCCTGCCCTCTGTATTGGACCTGTTTTAGAGCTACAGGATCAGGGCTCTGAAGACTATGAGACTTCTCATGCCCTCTCCCTTAAGGTGTTAAACTGCTATCTTTAGGAACCTGATCCCACAACAACAACAACAACAGCAGAACTGCCAGACTGCTCCACAGCTTTCTGCCATTCACTGCTAATTTATGCTTCAGCGACGTGCTTCTAGAAATGTGCGAAATATTTGATTCAATTTATTAATTTGCTTATTCAATAACCTATTATTTTATTGTATAACACTGATATTACTACATCGTTGCATTTATTTTCTCATTGAAATTTTTACCTCTCAGAAGTGGAAGGGCACAGTCCTGCAGCTCCATGACCACCCCCTCCAAGACCGGCAGCATGGGAGTTATGTCCAAAAGAAGCAAGATGACTGGCTAGTAGTAGAAAAGGAGGAGAGACATTTGGAATTTGATTGAAAATAATTAAACATATCTGACTAAAATGGTCTGTATTTAATTATAAACTGTAATGTCAAAGACTTATTTCAGAGACGCTGAACACGTGAGCCTCTGCGACAAAGGCGTGTGCCAAACGGATCAAGTGGTTTTAAAGATGGACTAAGACTCTTGGCACAAGATCACCCTCACTGACTTCAAGGACAATCCTGTTTCATTTGACCCCATGGGTGAGTGAGTGAAATGTGTTCAACTCCAACACATCCAACTTAGCTCGGTACCACCCCCTTCAAAATATGGCGTGGGGCATTCTCCACATTCACAGCAGTTTACACACACCTGTCAATATCAGTCATACAGTGACGCCCCCCTTTACACCACCTAATGAGATAATGGTTTTGAATGGGTTGTTAGGGTAGGCTATAGAGTCCATCTTTACCTGATCTTTGCCAAAGACATCTCCCTTGGCGATGCTCAGCAACAGGGAATATGCAATCTGGCCAGCAGCGCCGGTCACCAGAACTCTGATAGGCTCAGACTGAAAAATACAAAGTGAAGACACACAAGGACGTCAGTGCAAATCCTTTTTAGAAAGGCAGCTTCCTGACACTGGCAGCAAGATTTTTCTCAACACATATGGCGGGGGTGGCTATTTTTTGTCAACTGGATTAACTAGAACAGGGGGGTCAGGGTATAAATAGACCATTCGGCCTCCAGTAGAACCCACTGTTGCATGACAAAACCAGGATAAATTAAGGTTATCAGCTTACCCACACCTCTGCCATTCATTCGTTGCCTTAAAAATACCCCCTCCCTTAGAAAAATACCCCAAACACATAATTCTAAAAAAGAACAAAACAACTACAAATTGGATCAGAATTTTTTTTACTAATTCATTTTAAGTTAAACATATTTATTTTATACAAACGACTAAAGGAAAAATTACAAATATTTTACTCGACAAGTTAAATGCATAGTTAGTTGAGGATCTTCGGTCTCTAATACTCACCATGCTGACAGGACAGGTCCAACTGTGCTTCCCCCGCTTATAACTGCGACTGAATCCTCATCCTGAAGTCACTCCCATTTAACCTAACCCTGCGACACAATAACGAGCCATACGGCAAGACTGAGCATGCTGGGAATTGTAGTTTCATAATGTATCCGAACTGAAAGAGGCTAACTGAGCTCAAGAAAAGACTCATTAGGCGGTTGAAGTATTTCTGGTAGTTGAAATGTTCTTTCACCGAGCTATTTGATTGGGTTAACGCCATAAGCGACGTATACTGAGTCAAATACTAGCTCCTTTTAGAGCCGCAGATGAGCTAGCGGGTTAGCATTAGCCCTTTAAGAGCCGCTTGTGGTTGCTTAGCGACGTGATTGTCGCAGCTGAGGGAGTGCAGCTAGCTGGTAGCCTAGCCGTTTGTCAGAAAGATACACAGAGCAATGACTGGAGAAACAACTATTAGCTCAGCAATGACTTTAATATAAATTCTTCATATAGGATAAAACTGTAGAGATTTAAACAGTTCTAGTGAGAGGCGGGTATTAAGACTAGATAAGTGTCGTTCACGTCCTTGTTAAAGTTGCAAGCCGGGGTTAAAGTGAAAAGTATGTGCTAACTGAAGAATTACAAGGATCTAACAAAGGTAAGGCAAGCACTCAATTTCTCTTCTCGTCGAATTTAAACCTCTTGTGTTTGTGTGTGGGTGACATTTATTTTCACGCTCAGTTTGTTCGTAAATATATAAAAACGATTTATGTCCCATGTTTCTTTAGTGAATTAGATTGACTGGGATATATTGAAAATTTCAACGTGAATGAAATAGCTGACAGCTTTGACAACTTTTCTGTAAATCTTGGTTCAGAATTGTGCAAAGACATCCCTCAATCATCCAACAGCACTGCTCAAGAATTTGACAAATGAATAAACCCACATTCAATGTTCCTCACTGCTGTAACAGAAAAATAAACTCACACTAAACAAATGTAAGAACAAAAGATCTACTCACTTACATGGCATTGATATGTCTTTGCTAAACTATATTTAAAACCACTACAATACATCAGTAATCTGTCAATTCAAACCAGTTAATTTCCCCCAAAAATAAAAATAGCTAAAGTAATCCCGTGATTCAAGAATGGGGATAAGCATCAGATTCATAACTATGGACCCATACCTCGGCTACCACAATTCTCTAAGATATTGGAAAACTGTTTAATAAAAGACTGGAATCATTTTTAGAAAAACATAATTTTATAAGTGAAGCAATATGGTTCCAAACGAACAACAAGATTAGCCATACTTGAAGCTATTAAAAAAAAAAACAGCTGCTGATAAAAAGACAATTGCTATTGTAGTGTTTGTAGACATTAAGAAAGCTTTTGATTCAATAAATCAGGATTTACTGATTTAAAAAGAAAAACTGTACCGCACTGGGTTAAAAGTTAAAAGTGGCAGGCAACAATATGTTAAACTGGGAGATGTGTCTTACAATAATAACATTATTATCATTATTATTATTGGTGTGGCTATTGCTATTCCTATTTTATTTATTTATATATATATATATATATATATATATATATATATATATATATATATATATATATCATTAATATATATATATATATCATTAATATATATATATAATCATTAATATATATATATATATAATCATAAATCTGGAGAATAATAAAGCAGTTATATGATTAGTATAGGGGTGGGGCATCATATAGGGAGGCCCAGACGTCCCTCTCCCCGGCCACTTGGGCCAGCTCCTCCGGGGAATCCCAAGGCGTTCCCAGGCCAGCAGAGAAACATAGTCCCTCCAGCGTGTCCTGGGTCCCCCTCTGGGTCTCCTCCCGGTGGGACGTGTCCGGAACACCTCACCAGGGAGGCATCCTAACCAGATGCCCGAGCCACCTCAACTGGCTCCTGTCGACGTGGAGGAGCAGTGGCTCTACTCTGAGTCCTCCCCGGATGACTGAGCTCCTCACCCTATCTCTAAGGGAGAGCACAGACTGGGCTGTTCTGTGTTTTAATCATTTTAATGATAAAGTGGAAAGAGGCCCAAATTGTTCTTTGGACCACAAAGGTTTATTGACCTATTCTGCTCCAGATATCCCCAGTAAATTCGATTCTTCTCACCTAGATTAAACATTGCAATAATCTGTTTTCTTATGTTTAATCAGTGGCAATGCGGTAGTTAAGTTATTGGTAGTTCAGAAGGGATTTCTGATCAAAAACCTCCATCTGATTGCTCAGAGTTTGATTACAAAAAATGGTTCCAATTGCTGCCACCACACCTCATTTTTGTATTTTTGTGCAAAACTGTGGGAGAAATGTCCTTTTCAGTGTTGCTTTCAGTTTTCTGCCCCGATGCTCAGTCCTACCTTTCTTTGGACACTTTCAGGAGCTCTGCATCTTCCTTTGCTACAGCTTTTAGATGCAGCTGAGCTAAACAAACCCATTTTTCCACCTGCTTTGGCAACTTTCTGGAAGGAGTTTTTAGTTATTGTTTTACCTGACAGCTCTTGTGTTGGAACTGTGCTCCCTGCCATATATTCACGTTCACTTGAATCTCGATAAAGGTCAAAACTTTATATGAGAAATGCTAATTAAACAAGATTCCTTCAATTTGCCTCATTTTTGAATAACTAGACATTTTTTGGCTGGTTGGTCTTAAAAAAAATTAACCGTCATATCTGTGGCTGGTCTTCCCCTCAGTTTTCTAATTAAAACAGCTGAGTGAATCTTATCCATAGTGTTAATTTGATTAATGGACAAAAGGGATTTTTTTCCCCCCTGCGTCTCTGCTGTGCCCAACATAATTTTCTCACCCTAAACTACCATTTAAATTTTCCTGCGGTTCTGTTTTTAAGATTAACTGCACAAAACTAACACGAGCTTTAACCTGGCCTTGGTTTGTGTGTCCTCACCTGCCAGTGACAGAGGCTAACATGAATGCGTCCTGCCTTGAGAGGCTCTGTGTCTGAAGGCTTCATTCAGCGCTGTATGGAGCAGCTGCTGTAACCTGGCAGAGCTGCTCCAAGCTCCTGTTTATTTTCTGCCTTTCTGTGCGACAAACACTAGCTGTCCATTGGTGTTGGTGTGAGGAAAAGCAGGAGTCTAAGGCTTTCAGTTTATCCCTGTGAACGTGAGATAATGGAAAGAGCAACTAAACATATAATTAGACAGTTGGGATCGTGAACATTACAGTCCACCTCAACCCTTGTGTAAACCTCTTGTCCATGCCTGCCGTCCTTTCATGACTGGACGTTCTGTATAAGATTTTGATCCGGTGAGTTTGCTGGACAGTACGCATTATGATGCCATGGTTCTGCTGGAATTAAACGAAATCAGCGTTTCCATACAGCTTGTCAGCGGAGGGAAGCATGAAGTGCTCTAAAATCTCCCGGCAGACGGCTGCTGTGACTTCGGACTTGATGAAACACGGCAGATCAGCACCAGCATCCCAAATCATCTCTGACTGTGAGAACCTCACACTGGACCTCAAGCGATTCGGACTCTGCTCCTCTTCAGTTTTTCTTCCAGACTCTGGGATCTTGATTTCCCAATGAAATGCCAAACTTACATCAGACACTTCTGACGTTCCTGTTTCGGGAGTGACTTAACACGAGGAATCAAGCTGCTGTGGTCGTGGATGCGTCTCTGTGGTGAACAGTGAAACCCTGACTCCAGCTTCCATCCACGCCTTGTGAACCTTCACGATCTGGTCAAGGTTGTGGGTATCCCTGCACTTCTTTAAATGAATGAAATGAGTTGACTGACACGTTTGTGTTGGTCACCTGGTCACGCTGCTGCTGGGGAAAACTGGCAAGTGGAGACAAAATAACCCGTATTTTATTTGTCAGGATATTTATGTTCACACATTGAACCACATTTCAGTGCATGGTGTCTGTTCGGTCAAATCACCTCAGGCTTTTTTTTTTATGTATGCGACGCCAGTGACTGCGCGGTATTTGAAACTGTTATTGCTGTGAATGTGTTTATTTTCCTCTCTGACAGAATCCACAGTCAGGTTGACATGAGGGGATTAGGCCTACTTTGTCTTTGGGGGAGAAAATCGGAATGAAACCAGAAACAGCAGCGGGGCGCCCGATGATATCTGGTGGCAGTTTGCACACTGGCTTGATCCTCTGTGTGTGTGTCTGGGTGTGTGAGAGTGAAAACAATCGGCATTGTGGGTGTTTTTTTTTCTGTCCCGCATGTGAGATTAAAGGGGAAACCCGGAGCGGAGGGCCTAAAGGAGGTAGAAAGAGTTCGTGTATGTACAAATAATGCACGTGGGTGATGGACGTTCTTGTACGCACGCACACATGCACCCACACACCCATCCTCGTTTAATGTATATGCTGAGGACCGTGCCTTGACTTCTATAGACTTCCACTCATCTTCAAGTCTTTCTATGGCCTAAGCCCTAACCTAAACCTAATTGACACCTTAGTCCTAAGCCTAACTCCCAGCCCCCCAAAAAAGCTAGGACCAAAAAAAGGTCCTCACTTTACATCAAAGTCCTCACTTTGGCGGCAAAATCCGAAAATATATTCTCACTCAGCTGCAAGTACAAGTACGCACACACTCACTCCTGCTCTGAGCTGCAAAGGTCCTTCTAAATGTTTGACAGCATGTCTCCTTGTCCACTCCATCTCCCCCTTGTTCATCACTTCAGCTCTATCTCCTCTCTCCCATTTTATCTGCTACTGTTCTACCCCTCCTCTTGTCCCTGCAGACTGCGCCTGAGTGACCCCGTTACGTCGGCGCTGGGAGGCAGATAGCCGGTGCACCCACCGGCCTCGGTATCACCCCCGTCTTATCTGCCGTCCCTAGACCAAATAGCCCGTACAGACTATCGGCGCACACAATGAGATTGTAGGTTCCATTGAAACACAAAAGCCCACGAAAAAAAGACACAAGCCCAGCAGATAATTACATTACTGTGACTGTTATCTCGCACCCAGTTCAGGTTCTCTGTTCCTCTGACACCACTTTATTTACTTTGTGGTGTTCCAGGGACTTAGGAGCCTCATGTCCCTGCCTTATATTAGTTGAAGATCAGATGGGAAAGAGGATTCCTTTTTTTTTTTTGTCTCGTATTATCTTCTTCGCAGTAGGTATGAACATAAACCCCAGTGAACCTGTCCTTTTTATTTACCAATCCTTGCAGTAACAATCTTAATTCAGTAGGCGTCAGTATGCGGCCAGTTTTAAGCAGTACCTGCCTGGCCGTCGCTTGTTTTTCTTTTTCTTTCAAGAAGCTCCTGTAGCACTTGTTGCCACAGCAGAAGCTCTGTCTTTGAGTAAGGGATTATAAGTAGGCAGTTGTCAGTTCAAAGTCTCATACTGAAATTTGATAACCATGGAAAAGCTTAGGAAAAATTCGACTGCTTTAGTCAGTACAGACAAGACTGTTCTCACTGCTCTGCTCTGTCAAGGTATCTAAAAAGACATAGACGTGATGTCATCTCTAGCTTTATTTGGATATTAAGACTATAATGTAAAAGACAAAAAATGGGTTCAAGCACTGCCCTGCAATGGTACTTCTACCCCTGCACTTTGGAGCTAAGTACAGGACAAATGTTAGTTGAAAACCTGTTAGAGGCTGAGAAAGACTTGAGACTGGGTCCCAGGTTCACCTTCCACACCCTAAACATACAACCACACTTTCAATGGAGTGGTTTAATCAAAGCATGTGTATGTGTTAATGGTCCAGTCAAAGCCCAGACCAAATCTATGTGGCAAGTCCTGAAAGCAGCTCTTTATAGATACGCTCTGTCCAATGTGACAGAGCCGGAGAGGTAAATATTCCAATCTGGAAATGTCTACAGCAGCTTGAGACCAATCCCAAAAGATATACAGCAAAACCTTCTCTTCGTTTCTTTTTATTTCAGATTTATCTTCAGATTTGTTGTTCTATCACATAAATGCCAATACATTACGATAAAGTTTGTGGTTGTAATGTGTCAACTTGTAAAAAAGTTGTAGGACCATAAATACTTTTGCAAAGCAAACAAAAATAGAAGTGTCCACCTGCGTCTCTTCTCCAGGTTGCGATGCTATGGGCTGGTTGCACCCAGAGGGAACCTACCGGTTGGTCTGAGCTGCTGTTGTCTGTTTGGTTTTGGCACCTACAGGACATGGCCTTGAGGGATGTGAGATGTTTCCCGTCGGGCTTGATGTGCCTGCAGTGGCCGTGATTGATGCCGGGGAATGACTGTGTTTCTAGCCCAGTGCTGGCACGCCGTAGGAGGGAAGGGAAAGAAAACACTACTCCGTCAGAAAGAACACAGACCTTTGCAAACAGAGTAACTAACTTCTTGGCACTGAAGCAGAACTATTCAATTAAATCTCACGGAGGACACACACACACATACACACACTGAGCAATCTGAGGTGTGTCCCTGCCTCACTGCGAGCTGCTTTGACTACACCCTGCAACTCTCGCTATGTCCCCCTCCCCTCCCCTCCCACAGAGGTGTTTGCATAGGGAAATGGTCCGTGAAATGGGTTTGATGGAATCAAACTCAATATTAAGACAAATACATATTTCATAGCAGATGATGGACTGATTGACGGGGCCGCGTCTTCATTTCCTCTGCCAGAGAAGATCCTTATCAGCAACAGTAATGTGAAGAAGGATCATGGGCTGGTTGGCTTCAGAAGGGGGAGAGGAGCTGTTGACTTGTCATGTTATGACTTTCAAACCATTCTTGATTTGAGTAGTTCTGCAGTTTTGTAGCCGCTGCTGTACTGACTCGGACCACAGGGGGGCAGCAAGCTGTCACGTGTTGGTATTCTGCAACTGTCCCAGCTGAGCTCGCTCTCTCCCCTCTGCTGTTGACAGCGACCAACACACTCGAAACTTACTGAAGGATGACCAGAAATGCAGCAGCAACTGCCTCCTGAATCCGCAGCCAAATGATGTGGCGGCAAACTTGCACAGAGTGGAATGTTGTCTGTGTTGTTGTTTTTTTTGGTCATTTTTTTTCTTTCTTTCTTTCATTTTTATCAATGTCACAGTTGTTTTTGCATACCAAGGCTGGCTGACAAACCGTACCCCCCTCCCGACCCACCCACTCACTCACATCACTGTTCAATAACTTCAAAACCCAAATCCATCCAACTGGGTCAGCAATGGCAACTCGCTGCTGAAGCTGGCGGTCACAGCCCTCTGCCCAGCCATAAAGGCCTGTGGCACAACTGTGGAAAGGGGGGGGGGGGGGTTAACCGACAACATTCCTGGTCCTTCCAAGAGGCCGGTTGTCTGCAGGTTTACCAGCAACGCCGCTCGTCTCTGTTTATCTGCAGAGTCTAAAAGGAAAAGAATGTTTTCCCCCACAACACGGCTGTGTGGGGATTAAAGCCCATTCTGAGTGGCCCTGGGTCGTGCAGCAGATGTTAGCCAGGATAGCGCTCGTTACTGTGCCAACGGCGAGCCTGCGGGATTGGCCCGACCAGGAGACGCTAATCCTATACATGTAAAGAAGAGGATGGGGTTGCTGTGGATAAAAGAAGGACCTGACGTACGTCAAAGAGAATGTCGGTGGGAATTGTTTCACCGTCTTCGTTCATGCGTCCCGTCCGTGATCCCTGTCGTTGTCACATTTAACAAACTGAACGATGTCTTTTGGTTGCTTAACCTCGTGAGAACAGAACTATGCCTAGCATTTTACATTTCTACTACCTTTTGTTTTGGTGGAGTTTCAATAAATATGACAAAATATTAACTTTGAACATGGATTACTTTTTTAAAAGAAAATGTTTCTCAAGAACCTAATCAAGATGGCATTGTGTAACAAGCGGAAACCTCTTTATTTCCCACTTCAGCACTGTGTTCGACATTCTTCATCATCATTGTTTCGCATATAACCAAATATGGATAAGGAAAAACAAAATGAGCAAAAATACACACAGCACGTGCAATTTAGACCATGTTTTATATTTGCTTTCATGCTAACAGATACATGCAGGGTCGGATTTAGGAGGATGGGGGCCCCTGGGCTGGAGTCAGGATGGGGGCCCCTGGGCTAAAGTCATATATATATATATATATATATATATATATATATATATATATATATATATATGCCCTCTGAAGGATTTTTTACAGCCCCCGGTTCTCAATAAAAGCAGAGGTGGGTGCAAATTAACAATTTTCATCTTCTAGACCAAGGTTTTTACAGAGAACATCTTGAAAAATATGAATAACAAAATACAGATTTCCATTTATTAATGACACTTTTGCATTCAACTTCTTTGTAGTAACTCGAACCACAAACACGACCTACATTTACTCAAACGCAAACCAAATAAGAAAACAATACTCAACCCTGAAAAGTTGTCTTATAAAGCCTGTCTTATAATGCAGACATGCACAATCTTTGTTTTGTATCCACACTCATTTAAATTTTTACTTTCATTTAGCAGATAAACTTTAAAAAAGACCAAGTTTGTTTTCAAAATTATTTTAGAGCCCCAAAGTTGTTTTAACATAATATTAACCCTCATGTCAAAAAATTTGGACACCACTGCCCTAACCAGTAACACCAAGCCCTTTCAGTAATGAGTGAAAGGGTTATCAGACATGTAAGCCATAGTCTGATATGAAATTTGAACAGTTGCCCACTTTTCTGGATTTTTTTGCTGGAGGTTTCCCTTGACGCTCCTCCTCCCCAATGCGTAAGAGGCCTCAAAAGTGGACCAATAACAAGCAAGCATTCAAGATGGACGTTTGCCAGAACAAATGGCGTTCCGCGAGCGAGTTATTTTTAGAACGTGACGTCCTATCACGTGGTACAGGTAGGGCAAATATGTGTTTTCCTCCACTCTTTCGCTGTACGTTACCCTTGGTTTTACTCAGTAAAACTACTGCTTTTTCTAAGTCTAAGACGTCTCCTAACCACGGTTTTTAAACATTGTTGTTATGGAACGTTCAACAGCGACTCGAGGTACGCTGATAGGCCGCATATGAAGGATGTTAAAGACGCAAGCGGCGTCGATCGGCCCTCGCAGCCAAGTGCCGCTGCGGTGCCGGCCGGCAGGCGGGGTCCGCGCACCGCCGGCCGGCCGGCGGGCGGGGTTTGTGCACCGCCAGCCGGCCGGCGAGGATCGCGCACCGCCGGCCGGCCGGCGGGCGGGGTTTGCGCAGCCGAGCTCTGTAACGACTCCTCGTTACAGAGGAGTGGACCAGTTTCGGTTCAATCTGCTGGCTTAATGGCTTTAACGACCGCCCATTACTAAGGGGTGGACCTGTTTCTGTTGAATTTGCATGTTATCTAAGCCATTACAAGGCCTTGTTTGGGCAGTAGTATAAAGCTTGGTACTCCACATTACTCCAGACTTTTTGAATTGAAAAAGCTTCCTGGAGAGGAAGCGAAAAGTCTTCAACTACGGAAAACAAGTCCAGTTGCTTTGTTTTTTACTTTTTTTGGAATTTATCTCAGTATGTTTTTCTTTTCATAAAGTAATTATGAAAAGGCTTCTCTGAATCAACGCTTTATCCCAAATGTCTCAGGCACATTTTTTAACAAACAGCTGTAGATAAATATGAGAAACGCTGGATAAATAACCTACTGGAATGCATAAAAACATAATTCCAATGCAACATAGACTATCTTGATATAAACGGTATATTCTCATCTTATGCCTTTTTGAAAATCTCAATATTATTTTAAAAATCT
Source organism: Fundulus diaphanus (assembly GCA_037039145.1). Lineage (NCBI taxonomy): Eukaryota > Metazoa > Chordata > Actinopteri > Cyprinodontiformes > Fundulidae > Fundulus > Fundulus diaphanus. The sequence goes on along the minus strand of CM073121.1, from coordinate 18,518,205 downwards.
CGATATATTGCCCAGCCCTGAAACAAACTAAACAAAACCGAAACACTGGCTCACTGTAGTGTCACCAAAGAGACATTAAAATCTTCAAGAGGCCTCAGTGGGCTGTGGAACAGGGTCCTCATTCCCAATGTCCTCCTCCTCGCTGCTGCTTGACTCCTGAGGTGGAGGATGTTTGATCAGTATCCTCAAAGGGGTCAGACGAGTCCTCTACGTCTGAGTAATCCCCTGCAATTGTCTCTAATATCAATTCCAGTGTCTTTGTCAATGGAATGGGCTCTTGAAATTATAAAAGGAAAAAAATACAGATGGAACAAAAAAAATTATTGACCAAACATGCAATGTCACTTTATAACTGTTTTAAACTATAGTAACTAATGTTTTACATAAAAATCTTTTCGAAACTACTTTTTAAGTCACATTTCTGTCAATTTTCGACTAAAACTTAGTTCCCCAGCCCATATTTCTGGATCTCAAGTGAAGCAACATAGTGGTGTTTTACTAGTTGCCATACTCAGGGGCGCACTTACCATTAGGCAAAACTAGGCAGTTGCCTAGGGCCCCAAGTTTCTGGGGGCCGCATAAAACTCCTCATACACGTCTGGTTAATACAGGTATTACTTCCTTTCGCTAAAATACCTTAAGAATGCTTATTGTAATATGTCATCTCGGGTCCCCCTCCGGGGAGGGACTACAGGAAAATGTTGCTCTACTGTCTGAGTCTCAGTATTGCAGCATGAAGCCCTACACAAGCCTTCACACTTAGGCGAGACTTGGAGGCGAGGGGAGGGGAGGGGGGCCTTCACAACAGTTTGCCTAGGGCCCCAAAATGGCTAAGTCCGCCCCTGGCCGTACTACACACTATTATGCATAACGGAACAAGAATTAACAATAAAATAGTATTTGATTTCTTACCTTAAGGATGTTATTGTCTGAAGTGGCTGCCTGAGTAGGGTGCCTCTCAGATTTTCTGGTGTGTTCGTCGCCACATTGTCAGAGGTTAGCTCTAAGTTTGGAGTGTTTGTCTTGAAAACAGAGCTTCCAGCTTTATTTAAAGGTATTCAGTGGCAGAACGTCATTGTTTAGCATTTTATCAAAACATTTTGGTGGGACTGCAGTCAACAGCGGTGTAATACCTGTGCCTTATCAGCAGCTGGGGATAAACTGACATTGACTTTAAAATTTAAAAGAAGATTGTGGGTGATGTTAACCATCGCACGTCTAAAGATTATGGGGCTTTATGCTTTATGAAAAAGTTTATTAGTTTGTTAACTCTACCACATCCCACAATGCAAGTCAAATTTGGCTACGGGAAGGCTTTGGCTCAAGCTTGCACATACAACTGGTAGCTGTGTCTGATCGAAGTCGGATCACATTCGCACCATAAATGAACCGCCCTAGAGTTTGTTTGGAATCTTGATTTGGCCCGCTTCGCTTGTTTGATTGCTGTGTTCATCTACATAAACAAACCGCGCCAAGGGAGGAAAAAAAACACAGTCCGTTTTAAATGCTACCTCAGGTGTGAAAACACCCGTAGACTTCTACCTTTCACCTCCAGAGACGGATTTGAACCAATGAACTCTTACAGTTAAGGCCCAAATTATTCTGATTTAGTTTTAAGTGATATTTTAATTTTACAAACATAGATACTCAGGATTTGGACTGTCTAATTAGACAAAATATGAGTTCAGGATTGCTAACGCCTTTTATTTGCTTTTAGTTAAAATCAATTATATTTAGTCATTGTAAGATTCAAAACTAGATGTAAATTCTGTCAAAGTTCTAAATGTTGAACTACTTTTATACATTTATGTATTTGTGTTAAACCTTTAATGTGCAGAGCAGCGCTCATCAGACCATTGGCTTCAGGTAAAGGGGGGAAATATGTTTGACAAAAATCTCTCATCTGTGAAATGATCTGGTGGTACAGAGGAAGAATTCTCTCATTGGTCGGTTCTGTTTTCGCTTTAGGATGATATCGCCTGATTCTCATACTACCTAAAAATCTGCCCCTGATTGGGTGCCACGCCAACACGACTGTTTTGCATGAGACTGTTTTGAATAAAAGACTCCAACATCAGATCAAAGCTTTCATTCAAGCAAAAACCCAGACCCAATCGAGTCAAAATGTTTGTTTTGCATTAAATGCTACACTACTTTGTCTACTTTAACTGACACTCTCCTAGCCTTCCTTTTGTTCTTTACATCTCGGATGTGTGTTTAAGCCTCATTCAGTAATTTTGCCAGCATACCCTCTTTGCATTAACAACCTGGTTACGAGTCTAAAATAAAAACCTTCAGGCATCTAAACACAGGACAAAAACAACCAGCACTGATCTGCTCTCTAAAGTTTCCTAGTTGGCCCACAGTAGTAGTGCTCCCCTGTGTCCATATGTATCTCTCAGCGAATGAGTGAAACACATCTGTGGGTTACAGCCGGTCCCAAGAAAGGACCGAAAATTTATCTTTCTCCATTCAGTCCTCTCTCTTTTTAGATATAATGCATCAAAATAATTTACCTCTTGACATCTTTTTGAATTGTAATCTTTCATTTCAGAAATAGATCACCTTCTGTTCTAGTTCAGGACCTGTTAACCTCTGAGAACCACTATGTGACTCTCAATATAGTGAAGTAGGACGTTCTTAAGAGCAACAAGAGCTCAACACAACGTAGAGTCTGGAAGTTTTTTTGTTTGTCCGGTTCAATAATACCACTACTCTGAGAACAATTGTTGGGCAGAGCAGGGCAGTTTCACGCATGGCTGCATGTTTGGGCTCTCTGACAGGTGGAGAATAGCCAGATGTGTGTTTGTTTGCTTGAGTGCATGTGCTTTCACATGTGTGTTGTTGCTATCTTTCCAACTGAATTTAAAAGTCAACAGGAGTCTAATTGATTCCTTTACTGCATGTAACAAGAAAACATAAAGAAGAGTCCTCAGATTTTCCTAAATGGCAAAGCTTAGACAGCATTGCTTATACTGATTTTTATCAAATAAAGAAACCTTTCTTTGGAGAAACTGCTAAGAATGGATATACCATACAATTGTGGTAACTAAAGGAACCCGTGGTAATCAGAACACAAGGGAGAGCCAGAAAATGTTTTAACTTATATTTTATCAGTGGCATCAATCTTAATCTTCACAGTTTTGCTTTTGGTTTGATTGTGTATGCAACTTTTGGTAAGATTGGCAAATTTGCAGCAAAGTTTTTTTTTTTTTTTTAGGTAATCATCGTAGGCTGTATTTTTAAAGTAATTGGTATGCATATTAGCTAAATTTCTTCTTTCTTGTCTGTTTTAATAATGTCACATCTAAGGACATGTCTATGATATGTTGTGGACATTTAGATGAAGTAGGGCTGGACGATTATTCAATAACAATATATATCGATAGATGTTTGGCGCAATAGGAAAACAAAGGGTCGATAAAACTTCGATATAGAGACAGTTTTCCTTCCTTCCTTTCAGCCTATCATATTAGTTGATGCTACAGTCACTGCTTCCCCTCGACCAATCGTAATCGCGGACCCAGGCACGCCGTCACAAAGCGACGCCCTCTCAAACCACAACACACAGCACGTGAATATGTCGCAGCAAGGAGAGGCGGAGGAAACTGTCCCAAAACGGGGTTTTACTAGTTCACCAGTCTGACAGAAATAAACCACAGTGATTTGTAAAACTTGCAAGGAACCGGTAAAAACAAAGTCTGGTAACGCAACCCACCAGTATTCATCACGTAAGCTGCTCAGACCCGCAGCAGCTCGAGCTGTGTCAGCCCCGCGCTGCTGCGGGTCTTCTTAGGAATCTTCTGGAAGTTCTTCCAAAACAAAGCAGGTATAGCAGCTAAACTGCGCTCCCTTCTTTGTGATAAAATGACAAAGCGTCCAAGCGGCATAAGGACATCACGCATGCAGTAACATGCTTCATAGTGATGGATATGCTGCTGTTGTCTGCGGTTGAAAAACCTGGCTTCAAACAACTACTCGCCACTCTTGATCCGCGATATAAAGTTCCGGGCCGCAAGTCTTTCTCTAACAGCGCTCCCTAAATTGTGCAACAAGTGCAGGGAATCAGTGCAAAATGAGCTGCAATCTGTGTCTTCCCACGCCACAACCTCAGACCTCAGCCCTGCATCAGCCTCTCAATTGACTATATAGACAGAGAATGGAGCCTGAGGGAGTAACTAGTGTAGTATTCCCACCTAAATAGGCTATTCTATTTATTTATTTGTTATATTTATTTTGGTCATTTTACTGGTCACTTTAGTTTATTCTTTGTCAGTATTTAATAACATCACTCGGGTCTCTTAAATTGAGTTATTTTTCTTTAAAAAAATCAGTTATGGGTAAAAATGTTGGTTAAATAAGGATTTTATTGAGATTTAGTGTTTGTGTGTTCTTTATTAAAAGTAAGTCATTTAGCAATATCATAAGAGCCAGGTTGTAAATCGTTTTGATAAATATCGATATCGATCAATATACATTTTCTTTTATCGATATGCTTTTTTTCTATATCGTCCAGCCCTAAGATGAAGCTCAACTTGTGGTTTCAGCTGGTCAACCTTAAACATGCACCCAAAGTGTAACAGAGTGATCGGTGGACTATTTACCAATTACTAACCGATGAAGAGTAGAGAAAAAGGTGGCATTTTTAAATCTGAAGCAACCAGTGAATGTCATGTGGTTTTGCTCCTTTCAGAGTAAAGTCGTCGCCCAACATCATAGTATGCTACGACCACCTAACAGAGAAAAAACATTGTCATGCTTTCATTCCCTGAGCAAAATTTCCCCTTTTGGACAATAAAGCATTTATTCTATTTGATATTTTTACCTCAGTACTTGTTAGCAATGTAGCTGGTGAGGTAGCTCAATGCGATGGCCTCTTTCCTTCTAATCCTCCCAATGTTTGAAAGATGAAGGTCCAGCTATCACTATATTATCCTGTTTAAAGTGTATGTTTATTTTCCAACGTGTTTTAATCCACATTTGCTCTTTGAGAATCTGTTTGTTCACATCTAAGAAGACTGACCTGAAAGCCGTCCACACAGTTCACACAAAGCATCATGGTTTATAAGAATAAGGTGAATATGCCTGTACAAATTTTCATTCATCCGGGTCATCGCAACAGCAACCAGGTTTAAATCGGAGGCAACCGATATATAGGTGGATATATTATGGTCATTTTTCAAGCCCCTCTTTAATCTGTCTCAGATGTCAAAGGATCATTTACAAGCTCAACCCCAGTTACACTTGACTGTAAGACAAAACAAAAACATTGTAACGGCAGTGATAGTGAAACTCATAGCGTTACCAGAGGCATTTTTGCCGTATCTACCAACAATAAGGCATAGAAGACGGGAAGAAAATGTTATAATGAGCTGTAAATCAAGTTAGTGAAGTTATTTCGTGGTAACCATGGACATACGGAGGTGTCAAAAGTTATTACTTAGGTAGAAGTATAGTTACTAGGGTTTAAAAATGCTTAAAAGTTGAAGTATCAAAAAACTTTTACTTGAGTAAAAGTATAAAAGTACCAGTTTTAAAAGCACTTAAAGGTAGTCTGTGATTTTTCCAGAAATGTAGGTAAGAAACAGCTGTCCCTTTTTTGAAAAATTCTGCATGCGCAAGACCAGCCACCTGCTCTTCCGCTCCTCAGGGAGATCACGTGAAAAAAATCTCCCAAATCCAGTCTGGTCTTATTTCTTTCTACTGAGACCTTCCTCTTCCTCTCATAAAGTTGTACGCGGTTTGCTTCTTGCAACTCTCAGCCGTGTTAAAAGTAGAGCAGCGGAGCTACAATGTTCGGCTAACTCCAAAGCTAACTGGATACATAAACACTAGAAGTGCTCAGCCGGCATGCTGCAACTAACAAGGAACGAGCACGCTTATTGCCGTTACGTGATCGTGCAACCCCAATGTACGTGCACCTTAATATATGTTAATATATGTTTGCTGCAAGTTGTATTGCACATCTAAATATAAAATAGATAATTTTTCCCTTTCTAGTCCCACAGAGGGAATATTTGTCTCTGTGTTTAACCCATCCCTTAGGGAGCAGTGTGCTGCCACACTGAGAGGGTCACGGGGAGCAATCTGTGGTCAAGGGTCTTGCTCAGGGACCCAGAATGACTGACTGAGTTTGAACCGGTGACCTTTGTGGCCTCTACTAGGCACAAACAGCCAGGTCTCTACCAACCAGGTCACCATTCCCTACGGGTAGGAGTGGTGGCCTAATCTAAGAACAGGCTTCGCTTGCGTAACTAGCTTAAAACAAAGTAAATGAATAAATTAAAGTGCCTTGTGCAAAATTTCGCGGAAGCCCAAAAGAGTGCATTGACAAAGAAAATCTTTATTTATTTTTTTCTCTAAAGATTTAATCTTCATGAGCTGCAAATTTGATTAAATTGATAAAATCGATTTATCGCCCAGCCCTACCTATATCCCTTCCTTCTGTCCTTTCTTCCTTCTGTCATACAGCATTTTTTCCTCATGTCCTACCTCCCTCCCTTTCTTCTGTGCTTCCTTCTCTTTCTTAAAAAACTTCTCTCGTTTTTTCCTTCTGTTTTTTTCTTTTCCTCCTTACTTTCCTCTTCCTTTCTTCCCAATACTTTCTGGTTCTGGCAGGTTCCACGTTTAAAGCCTGTCTTGTATTTTCTGTTTTAAACTGAATGTTAACAACTGAGAACTTTTGAAATTAAAGGTCTCGAGAAGTCTTGAAAAATATCCACGACGAGTGCATTTGTGCCCCGACTATTGCAAATAAAGGCAGAAATATATATATATATATTTTTGTTTGTGTAAGAAAGACTACTAGAACTGTTGATGTTTTATTTTTCTTTTGTTAAAAATATTTTTGTTTATTTTCAGGATTTTATTCATAATGATCATTGAGGGCATTTGATAGCTTGGTCCTGTATTGGTGAAATATGATGAATGAAAGCCAGATGAATTTGTGTGAAAAGAGAGAATATATATGCAAAAAAAAATTCCACTTTCTAGACGGGGTGTTTGTGGCGAGAGGAAAGCAGTGGTATGACCATCATCCATCTCTGAGGTCACATCATAGAGAACAAACCTCTTGGTCTGACTGGGATTGATCTGTAACCACTCTGTGCCACGTCAACCTGTCAGAGAGACAGATGGGCAGAAGGAGTTCTTGCCCACTGAGAAGTGTCAGAGGTGTCCTGGCCTCGTTTGGGAGGTGACAGACAGCGTGTGTGTGAGTGTGTGATGGGTAAATAAGACCACTGAGAGGTCGCGGGGACGTTCATCCTGACCTTTCATTTTACCAGGGTGCATTTCACTCTGTGCATCTGACAACAACTTTAAAGGAGTTCTTCTTCCTGAGCGCTTCATGGGTCTTTTTGTATGTAGCCGAAGGTGCATATTGGCTCTGAATACCCCAGGAAGACTTTAAAGGGTAGCTCACCTCCAAATTGTTTTTTTTTTTTTTTTGTGTGTGTGCTAAAAAACTGCATACATACATGTCTTATAGTGCTATCTACATGTCCTGGTCATTATTTTGACAAATTACTGCACATTTGTTGAAAATCCTGTTTTTGTGTCTAAAACCGTCTGTGGCGGTCTCCTCTTGTTCAACGGGTGTACTGCATTTGAATTTCAAATCCGTTTTTGTATTGGCTCAAAAGATATTGTGACGTCACCCAGAAAAACTGACGCCAGTAGCTCTGTAGAATGTCAGCCGAAGTAAAGATTGCAGAAAGAGGAGACAAGGAATATCACAAAGTTCCCTTGGTGCCTTTGAATTGATGCGTAATTGTATGAAACATCAGGCATGTCATGACCAAACTACAAGGTAGAGATGACCGATACAGGGTTTTTTTAAGGCCGATACCAATACCGATTATTCTGCCATCAGTCCAATCGATACCCGATACTTGCTGCCAATTTTTTTTGGGATGACTCTTAAGTTCGATATTGTTTTCTTTATTCCTTCATTTACATGAAAAAAATGACAATGATTACAAATGTTACACAAGTCTCAAAACTTGATTTTAAACCAGCTGATATTAGCAATCAGCTTCAGGCTGCAGTTTGAAAGGTATACAGAAAAAACATGCATCACAACCCTTACGGCAGCGCTTTGCTCGCACTTAATGAACGCATCACAGCGAGAAAAGAGCTTCTTTAGTTCAATGGGGAAGAGGAGGAGAAAAAAAAACACTTACCACCGCTGCATTGTATGGACATTAGTTTATGCAGTTAGATGCTGTATGTGTAGTGATTGGTAATTATTTTTATGAGGATGCATAATTCTCCATGGGAACAGCAGTGGCAGCTCGCCAGCTGGCGATCAGACGTGGGTTTTTAGATACGGACACAGAAACATGGCACTGTTTCCTTCCGCTCACAGTGAGAAAGAGACAGACTTTCAATGGTCAGATCAGCTAAACTAGACAGTTAAAACTACATCAAAAGTTAAAAATGTACCCTTGTTGTTTGCATCCGGTCTTACAACATTACCAGCTCCTCTCTGCCAGGGATGGAGTGGCAATGTATGGGCTTCACCTGATCTCAACGCATTGCTGCTGCATGGGCTAATGAATCGGCGTGGGCTGATTCGCATGCAAGTCTTTGTCACTTACTATGTGGGAAGGTTCAACAATCACGTTTCAGGCAAAATTAATGTTCAAGGAAAATCCCTTTTGCTCAAGTGTAACTGTTTTCCAACCTCAATAAAGTATAAAAGGTTATTTGAGTATTTAAATAAAAAAAAAATATTTTCCATCCTATATTTACCTCAGTAGAACACGTCTCACCACAAATAACATCAATTTACATTGTACTGTATTCATTTTATTAATTGAAATCCCTTTTACATTAATTTTGCATTTACACGTAACAAAGGAATTTGAAGAGTTCTACTGTATATAGATTTTGTTGCACGTCTGGATGCAGAGCTGTTTCTATATTTGTGGTTGTTTGTTTGCCGCAGTGTGTTTGGTATTTCTACCTGTGTTGATCAGAAGGTGAGGGGCAAACAAGAGGCCACCAAGCAGGTCTATAAGAAGAAAATCCCCAACAACATAAACAAAACCACAATCATGAGTTCCCTTTGGCGTGACGAGGTCAGACTCCTAACTCCTTGAAGTCTGTCGGTAAATGCGCTGCTGGTTTGGAAGTATTGTCTTTCCTGGCTGCAGGTTGTGCCGCAGGGCGGATACTCACTTACTGGTACTTTTAGTAAAACAATTCCCTAGATTAGACCTATTACCTCCACAGGTATTCATCGCTGTTGAAATGAAAACCTATGTGCAAATGAAAAAAATTGTCATTATTACAGCTGCCTAATCAAGACCTTACAGGAGTTTTCCCTCTGAACATCTCTTTCACCAAATTCCACTCGCTTTCAGATATTTCTAAAGGCCTCTGTTTGTGTTTCTGCTTCAGGCATTGGGTAAATAGCTTTAGTGGAGTAGCTGAGGTATTTACCCCCTTCCCACCTTCCTCCATCCATTACCTCCTCTAATGACGTTTATACATCTGCTTAGAAGGAGGTTCCGCCCATCGTTCTGTCTCCTTGTGACTTTTTTTTAGAGTTGTCTTGTAGATGCAAGGGAAAGTCTAGGGGAAGAGATTTGCATCTTGCACTCTTTCTATCACTGCTTTTTAAAATTTAAATGTACTGAAACATGTTTTTGTCTTCATCCTCTCTTAGCAAATACATAGCTGGACAAGCCTTCACTGCAATAACCGCAGTCTTTTGGGGTATGATACTGGCCACCTTGGAAACTTAGAGGCTAAAGATTTTGCCCATTTTTGCCAAGAATTAGCTAAAGTTTAGTCGGATCGGATAAGGAACATACCTTAACAGTAATTTATTAAGTCCTGCCAAAGCTTCTCAATGGAATTTGGGTCTGACCTTTGACTGGGCCATTCTAACGCATGAATATACTTTGACCAAAACCAATACATTGTATTTCAGGCTGTAGGGCGTTCGTCCTGCTGGAAGGTGAACCTTTGCTCCCGTCCCAAGCCCTTTGCAGCTTCTAACAGGTTTTCCTCCAACCATCTTCCCATCAACTCTGGCCAGCCCCCTGTCCCTGCTGAACAAAAGCTTCCCCACATCATTATGTGGCCGCCACCACTTTTCACATTTTTTATGCTTGCTGTGTCTTCTACATAGCTTGTAACAAATGAGACTTCCTGCCTTTCCTACAATTGCTTTCTTCTTGCCATTGAAAGGCCAGATTTGAAGAGTGTACAACTACAAGCTCTCCTGTGGACAGTTTCTTCCACCCGAGCAGGGGATCTATTTGGTAATTAGGTGACTTCTTAAGGCAATCGGTTGCACTGGATTTTAAAGGTAAAGGGTTGAAAACAAATGAACACCACATCCCAGCTTTTATACCAATCATTTAAAATTGTATGGATAGGTATACTCACCCCTGTCTTACAGCCTGTCTTACAATTAAGTTCATTTTAGGGATGTACAGTAGAAAACGAGGTAAAAGGACTACATAAACGATTACTGTTTCAGTGCACTTCTGGTGTGTATTTGAGCCAAATAGTCAACCTGACATAATTTTCTTTTCTGCTGGATTAATGCCTGTTATTACCTCACAGCTCACGTTTGCTGATGACTTGCATGTATTCTTTTAGCTTAAGTTTAGTGAGCCAGAAAGGTTTTCTCAGTTTTTCCTTGAACTTTTCAACTCCTCACCCCTTCACAACTTTTTACACTGAGTTAGTGCTTCCGGTGATTTCTGAGTTCTTTCCATACACGCTGTTATTCAGACATACTCAGCTGACACCCACATTCTCTCTTGACACTGACGCTGCCTACCAGTCATTTCACTTGGCTTTATTTTCCCGCTGACTGACGTGCAGTGCAAAAGACACAGAGATGTACACACATGTAAATGCATACAAAGGTGACTGTACCTCTCATCTCTGTTGAATAGAGCTATCTTTGCCTCATTTTGTGCTCTATGTCCATCACCTCCATTCTTTGTGACTCTGTGGGCTCCCATGGGACTTCATATGTCGGTGTGAATGAAAGGTTTTCGGCCCGCTGCCTGGCGCCACTTTGCCCGCCCTTTATTCTCCTCTGCCAAACACTCTTTCTTTTAATGAGACAGTTGAGAAGATTCTCTGTACTTGCTTCTGGGCTAAGGTTTGTGGTGTGTGTATCTATGTCCATGTGTGAGTGCATGCGCAGCCCCAAGGCCTTTAACAACTCTTCCACTCTGTAGAAATGGGTCTTCACAGCAGGTCGAGTTCTGTATTGCCTCGGGTCGTTGAGAAAACCACTGAAGTAAGGCTACTTAAAGAAAGTCCGACAGTTGGGATAAAAAGAAAAAGAACTTGACCTGAACATGTCTCAGAGGACACATTAGTGACACTTAGGAAGGGGTTTTCCTCCAAATTGATTCCTGTGCCAGTTCAGATGTAGTACTTGTTTAAAATGAGTTCCTCTTTTTTTGAGCCACCAAAGTGTTGGCTTTAGTTCCAAAAGCAATCGTGCTGCACAACTTTTTTCTGGGCCAGAGCAACACCGCTGTTAGTGGCCAGGGGCAGCCTAATCAAGGCCAAAATGTAAAGAAAATCCCATCTGGGACCTACTCTTTTATGACCAAATCTCTTTTTTTGTATTTGCACAAAGTTTTTTTTTTTTTCTGTCTGTTTATTTAGTCAAGGATTTTCATAGTTTCATAGTTCTTTATGTGTTTAGTTTTTGTTTTTATTTTCTGTAATCACACTTATGGACTTGGTCATCTATAATGTAAGCCTGTTCATGTTGCGATTGTATAAAAAAAGTAGAGATGTAAATTCCCTAAGCTGTTTGCCTACTTCTGCATATGTACTTAGTTTTTATGTGAATTCAGATACCATGCATGGAACTTCAATTTAGGGAAAACTGAATTCATTTAACTGCTTGACTTTTAAGAATAGTATATACATTGCCAGTATAGTCAGGACATTTCAAAAGTGTAATGTTAGCTTGCTGTATGTTTTACTAAACCAGTTTTGATGTAAGTTATGTAAGTGTTGCCTCTTCTAAAATCTGATAAAATCAAGGGAGACTGGAAAATCCACAAAGCTGGTAATAAATCAAACAGACATCTGGGTAAACGTAACTTACTTGATTTTAGCCTAGTAGCTAATGCTAAGGACTAATTACTTAGCATTAAAACATGGCTGGTGGAGAGAGAAGACTATTGGAGATGGACTATTGAACAACCTTCTAAGAGCCTTTGTGAACGTAGTTACCAACTCCAGAACAGCGTATCTGGGACTTGCCGCTTCTTTCTTTTTGCTTTTTGCTTTTAAAGCTTTTTAGATTACTGACTTACTTAACACTTCCCAGATAACTAGCCTCCCTCTACCGCGTAACCTTTTGCTATAAAATGTTTTTCGCTTTGTAAAATTCTGTTGTCATGGTGTGATTGTGGAGCATCATTTGAAAATATACAAAGGCATTCAGAGATTGGACAGATGGTTCCCTTGTCTTCTGGGGTTTCCACGGAGACAAATCATAAACAAACACTTTCAGATAACTGTCAGATGCAACACCTGCTCTGAGACGGAAGAAAACTGAATTCACCAGCCAGAAATATGGAGGAGAAAATCAAGAACCCTGACAAGAATCCCCCTTTGCCTTCATACAAATTGGCCAAGCTGCTGCATGACTCTGAGACTGAGAAGAAGCTGTTGGCTTCACAAATAGAGGAGCTGAAGGTTGAGCTCCAAACTGCCAGGACTCACGTGGAGAACAGCAAATATAAAACCAGCCAGCTTGCTGCCAGGCTGCAGGCGCAGAGAACAGAGATGGAGCATCTCCACCTGCAGATAACAAAGATCGACAACATTCTCCAGAATGCCAGAGGAGAGCCTGATTCAAGTCAGCAAAGAGGTAGATGCAAGAATTATATCATGGCATCAGGGAAACACAGCAATGCAAAGGTGTTCAGCGAGCCACAAGACAGGTTGGTGAAAGAACTGAATGAGAGCAGAGATCAGTTCAAGGAGTTTCTGGAGACCAGGGCACACGTTGAGCAAGAAAGGATGCAAGAGCTCAACAAGCTCTTCAGCAACATGAAGATGCTTAAAGACCTGGAAGATTTAAAGGTTGCCTACGAGTTGCAGAAAGAAAAGAACCTGTCTCTTCAACAAGAACTGGAGCAAATTCAGAAGCATCTTAGGCAAGAAGACAGATTTCACGCAGAGAAGGCAATAGCAGATATGTTCCTTATCAGAGAGCTCAGGGCTGTCATAGAGGAGCAGCGTAACAATGCCCCTGAAATGAGGCCTCTGCTTAGCACTGCTGAGGACAGCGAAGTTCTGACCCTTGGACAGGATACTCTCGAGCTGCTGGGGCTGAACTTGACGGCTACACAGGAGGAAAATGGCCCCGTGTTCGACTTACAGGTCTCCAAGTCTCTGCCATATGCCGGTGCCTTGGACGAACTTCCAACAAAAAACAAGAACCCGTTGATAAGGAAAACCTTACACCGCTTCCTAGGTTGGAAAAAGGCCAGGAAGGATTTGACGAAACCCAAGTCCAGCGGAGACAGCTACTCCAGCCTAAATATCAGTAATTAAAAGACAGGAAGCAGTCTTTCTGGTCTTTTTATTCTCTCTATGTACCTGTCTTCTGCACTTATTATTAGTTAATCTTGTAAAACAGTGTTGTCTTACTGTTGAAGTGAATGAAAATGTTTTTTTATAAACAGAATGATTTGAGGCATTACATTTGAGAGGTTTACATTTATAGTTTGTCAAGCCCCTGTTCCACCAAACTGGCTCTAGTTTTAATCAGGTTGTTTTAACGTTTCTAGTGCTTGCTTCTAGAGGCTGACTTTTTAGCATTATCCGTATCTTTGAACCGGTTTGAGTTCAGCCCCTTGGTGGGGTCATTCAGAAAGCCAAAACCAGTTCTGGTGTTCATTGTCTTATTCTGCATCACCAGTCTCACTGTCCACAGTGAAGTCAGTTTAATATGAATTTGTTATAAGAGATTATAAGAGTGCGCAAATAAATGATGAAAGGTAAAGGTTTGATACATAAGTCCCTGGGGAAAAGTACCAAATCTACTCAGAGCCAGGTAAGTGATAATGCGATTGATGCCTGGTGAAGGTTTGTGGGTGTGCTGCAGGGTGTGTGTGACTGCCATATAAGCCTGTGACAGCCTCATGTCAGTCACCTTATGGCAGCTCTTTAACCCTGTAATTTATCACATCACTCTTTCTGCTGCGATGTGCCCACTCCACCGCCTAAAATCAAGGCCTCGGACATGTGTGGCTCGCTGTGGGTCTATACATTTGTAGATTCAAAGGTAGAGCTGCTCGCTGGTGAGAGGAGATTCTTGAAGATGTCGCGTTAAAAAGGTCTTTAAATCTGTCTTTACTGCTTCCTCTGTACTTAATGGATCCTTATTATCATGAAATGTTAACTATGTTTTTACTTGGAGACTTTTTAGAGTTTGGCCCCAAATCACCATGTTGAACGTGCCCAACGGGCCACATACAAAACAAAAACAATTTAACATATTTGTGAAACAAAACAAGGTAGCCTGTTTTTTTTGGGGGGGGGGGGGCTAAAAAACAAATCATTGTAGTTCCAAAACATAAAAAGCATTAAGCCCTTTCTCTGAATGTCATGCAGTGTAAGGGAGGTCTCAAATGCAGACGGTGGTGGAGATGAGCTGAGTCTCTGATGGCACAAAAAACAAACAAAGCTTCTAGAGGTTACACAAGGAGAGCAGGACATGGAACAACACAGAATAACAGAAGAATCCAGCACTGAGCAAAAGAAACCAAGAAGCTTAAATACTGAGGCGACTGTGGCTCAGTGGGTAGAAGGTTGTGGGTTCAACTCCAGCTGCATGCACCTGTACAGTAACACTGAAGTTACAGTTTCACAGTATCCTGTTAGTCACATAAAATTCTATAACAAAAAATGTGGAACATAAGCTATTTGGTGAATAATAAACAGTTATTCCTACTGCTTTATAACTAGTAATGTATTGATTAATACACTTGTAATTATATTGTCTCAAGTATTTATTTGGTACTCTGATTTTCATACATAGACAAAGGTTTTGAGTAAACCCCTACTTTGTTTTTCAAGGGTTTAATAGTGCAGACTATTACAACTTTAAGCTGTTCTGATCCTTAGAGAGTAACACATGTATAGCACGCACGCTCCTTTATGTTTCAAACAATGACTTTTCGGGTTTTGTGCAATTGTAAATGTTTCCAAAAATCCAATTTTGTCTTTCTTGAAAACAATGGAAGAGTGTAGTAGTGCTCCTTCAACCAGGTGAGTGGCAGTGCACGGCAACAGATGATGGAGGAGCATCACTTCATTGCTTTATGCTTTATACAACCGAAAGGTCACTCGTGTACTGTCTGACACCACATTAAAAACACCTGCAACCGGGAGTTCTTGTTGTTTGACTATTTTGAATAGTTGAATCGTTTGACACGTTTCACCATGCGGATGTTAAAAGCCTACATCCAAAAATGTTCTATAAATTAAAATTAAATTGTGAAAATCTGCCCAAAATTGGTTTAGAAAAATCCAAAATTCCAGAAGTTGAAAAGGTACGAGTGTTTGTGTATCCTTGTTGCATAAAAGAGCCATAACACGGCAGCAGCTGTTAAACATTATAAACATATAACTTTATATTATTCATATTATGTATATTATATAACTTTAAAAACAAATATACCTGCCCGCTTGCACATTCTTTAAATCACTCCACAGAGTAGCATATTCTTTTTACTCTCAGTATGCCATTTTTAAAAACTGTAAAGTATTATTTTTTTATTATGTTGTAAATTTGCCCTTTTTGTCATTTTTTGTATTTATTTTTTGTATTATATCTGGGGTTTTTTTCACCTTTTGTGTCTATCTGTATACTTTCTTTTGCTTTTTAATTTTGCAGCTGGTACACCAGAATTTCCCCACTGTGGGACAGTAACGGATATTTCTATTATATTCTAATTTGCAAATAGTGTAGGAACCCCTTTGATGTCTTTTCACTTTTAGATATATCAGTTTTCTGTTATAAAACACACTTGCACACACATACACACTCTTGCCTAACCATTCTTTTAAAAAGGTCCCTCCTCTTTGTACGTACGCAGAAACGCCAACAGCAGCAGATGTTCTCACACTCAGTATTCACCCATAGGGGACAGCGATAGGAGAGCAGAGAAAGAGATGCAAACAGCAGACAAGGTCGTAGTTCCTGTGGACTGTCTTTGAAAGTGAAGGCGAGTGTCCCCCCTCCTCCCATCCTTTGATGTTAAAGCAGTCCCTTTACTAGTGTAAAGACGGGATACAATAACCTTAACCCCCTCCAACTCTTCACCCAGCCCTCTGTGCACAGTTTGTACACGCACAGGTAACCCAGAGCAACTCCAGCCAGAAATCTGAATAAGTGTGGCAGCTCTCCAGGACCTTTGCAGCTTGCTGAGTGTGTTTATTTGTACATCGCAGTGTGTGGTGGTGAAAAAATAATCAGATCTATCCTTGAGATGCCCAAAGGCCTGAATTGGAAGAACTGCTGCTGGTTTAAATAAGAATACCGTGCTCACAGCATGTAACTGAAAAATAAACTTTTATATCAGTTGTATGAATCATCTGTTGAAAGTCATGCCATGGTTGACAACACAGAACTTAAATGGTCTTTTAGCAGTTTGCTGTGGTGTCAGCCAGTGACGTGCGATCAGGGGAGGCAAGTGAGGCCAGGCCTCACTCATCATGGAAAGAAAGAAAATATATAATGATGATAACATAATATAAATTGTGATTCGCATTTGTAATAAAAGTTTTCCTCATTTTTGATTATATTCTCTTTTAAATCACAGACTTTTCGCTATTTTTCATGTAAATCCTTGGTGGCGCTTGATAGCGAAGCCGGTGAGGCCGCAGCGATCTTGGCCTCCCCTGGGATTGCGCAATCCCATGTTAACTGCGCTGGCTTCCATTCTGTGAATGCATCTTCCTGTCTCTAGATCATAAATTCAATTGTTCAAACAGTTATGAACTGATTTTCCACAATTTAATGTATGTGGATTACGAATTGTGTTTTGGTCATCAAACTGTGTGCAGGTAACATGTTTTCGTGCTGCTGGGTGATCATAAAAGGCAAAGAGCTGGTTGTAGGTGAGGCCGGCAGTTCCTTGGCCTCTAGGTAGGGGGCGCTCAAGGGGCACCGCTCGTGATCCCAAAACTGTAGTGACAGCAAGTTATGGCTGTATTATTAGCGAGTTTTGCTAAACAAGTAAAGCACTAAAAAGACTCTAAACATCCAGCTGGAACGGGACTGATCAAGGAAGGCTTCCCTCCCTGGCAGTGATCGCCACTGAGGGTCTGTCTCATTCCGAATACTTCCGTCAGTGCACTGCTAATGTGCACTGACCACTTACTGCCGTAGTGCCCACTTTCGATCGTTAGTATTGTTCCAAAAGGAACACTTATGTTAAAACGCTTACCGGAAATGACGGGATAACGTGACGAACGCAACACACGTGAACGCGAATTTTCAGCCCGCCAAAAATATATGCCGCCGTTTGTTTACAGACACCGATCGTTAACACTCATAGCATGTGGATAATACAATGCCTCGTATTACCACCATTACTTACATTTATATGATTGCGGTGTCGCAGCTCCGGCTGTCTCGGCTGAATTGTCCGCCATTATTTTCAAAATGGGAACATCTTCCCGACGTCCTTTCCGCTTTGTAGTCAAGATGGCGTCCGTTTAGTGCGAGTAGGGTCCATCGTTACACACTGCATTTTGTGACCGTTTTTAGGGGGTCATCCGGGTACCTTCAGTGCACTTTTTGTGTTATCTACACTATATACTTAAAACTAAGTGTTCGAAGTGTAGAAGTAGGCGGAATGAGACAGAGCCTGAGACTGAGAGACTTTTAAAACTGAAGAAGATAAAGAGAACTTTTACCGGAAAATGACCGATATTTTTGTTCAGAAAGAGCGCCGCATGGACTTCATTTATAATATAAGTAGAGGTAAGACAGCGATAATTATTCATGTTTTGTTTTTGTAATGAAATGTGCGAAATGTGTGTTATATTTTTAGAATGTGTTACAAATGCAGAAATCTATAATAACTCAAACTGTTACCAATCAAATGACAAATAATTTAGTTTTATTTTCATCAAAGAATCAATATTTTTTCCATGTCTCTTGGTGAATTTATTTGGTACAATCAGTCTCCTTCAGCACTTTGCAATGAGTCTACTCTGTAGAGTGTATATATTTGTAAATCTGACTCTGATGACGTCAGTGCCTCACCAGCTATGAACCCCATAGACATTATATACGGGGTAATTCCCCAGTATGTGGTTTGTAGTGTCCTTTTATTTGCGCACCCATAAGCGGAGTAAAAGTCGGGCATCCTGGGAAGTAGCTCTGGAAGTTGCTGTCAATACAAAATCGAAATTATGTATTAAGTTAGACTATCAATTATTTAATTCAATCAATTGGTCCTATGTAGCCCCTAAAAGGGCGACGTTTTCAGTCAGCTAATTTATCTGGAAACCGGTTGAGAATTCACCGGATTCAGAGTATCTGAAAACATAAAGTACCACTTTTGACGTGTATTCTCTCTGAGCGCAGCTTGGTCTGACCTAAGATGGCCGCTCTGTCGGCACGCCTCTCACCCAACGACGGGGCGTCTACGTATATGATGTCTATGATGAACCCTACCGCACGTCACTGGTGTCAGCCAATAAGAGAACCCCCCCACCCACCCCTCTAAGGAGGAGAATAAAAAGATACCATGATATGTGGTTGCATAACAATGCACACCTTCGTTGAAACACATTTTGATCTCAGTTGAGCAGTCAGTGTTCGTTAGTAAGTGTCTGTCAGCATCCCAGACCTCGGTACGGATGCCTTGCGTGTTGCAGCACTGCGGAGCTCGAAGGGGGAGCTTAGATCTGCTCATTGGGCTGTCCTTGGTAAATAACAGCTAGCGTTAGCTTATGTTGTCCGTGATGTTTCCTACTAAACTGTTGCAGATACAGGAGCTTCACTGACCTTTTTATGTTACTCTCACCATCGAGGTATCGATTATTTTGATAACCCTCCCTGCGATTAACCTGACGCCGCCAGATAGATTTGCTCCGCATATCCATCTGGAAACCTTCCGTTGAAGTAATTTTGGGAAGGGGCGAAAATACTGGTTAGCTGATTGGTCTATGTTGGTGATAGACGGGCCAAATAAACCAATCAGATCAACGAAGCATATGACGTACTCGTCAACATGCTTCGTCGTCGCTCTGTTACGAGCGACGACGAAAACACAACCATAAGCCAAGCTGCTCTTGCTGCTCCAGGTAAAGGCTCGTTAGCTCAGCAAAGAAATACTCTGTAATTCCGATAAAACTTGCTCGATAGCCACGCTAACGCTAGTTTCATCGGCTGAAGCCGCCATGTTCTTTAGACTGAACTGTCGCGCTTCTGGTTGCGTCACACCTCAACCCGCCTCAAAGCCAACGCTGATTGGACGTTCGTTTGGTGAACGGCTCCAAATTTTCTTTTCTAGATCTAGCCAGACTGATCTGCGAGTGAAACCTTGAAAGCTCGCGAGATCAGGATGGTCTCACGAGGCTACCCTGCGATAGGGTTGGAGGTGGGTAAATAATACTGTGTGGGAAACCCTGGGTCTCTGTGTTGGTGAATACAATTGGGAGAATGTTGCTGTAGGGTAATACACTTTCAGTTGTCGGTTTGGCTTGAAAAACACTACATAAATTCAGTCCATTTACGTGTAGTTTTGGAAGTGACATGTATGTGCTAATTTCCCAAATTAATGGTGATAGAAGAAAATAAGAGGAAAGTGGCTGGAAAGGTGAGGTCTAGAAGCTGCATGGATGTGAAAATGAAAGGTCTTGGTTAGACATAGCTTATACAATACACTGACCTGAGCTTCATAGAAGTCTATAAAGTGTCTTCCAAAAGTATTATAACCCCTTAAACGTTTTCACATTTTTCTCAAGGTAAAGCCACAAAGTAGTTTATTCCGTTGGGATTTTCCTGTGGAAAATGCAACACAAAGTAGAGCATTACTGTAAAGTGGAAGAAGAATTAGACATGGCCCATTTTACTCTGATAGGCTGCAATTCAACACAACCAATATTGCCCTCAGAAGTTATCAAATGAGTAAACCAAGTCCACATTGGTTGTAATCTTATCTCAGTTTAAATCCGGCTCAGAGGTTTGTTAGACGACATTGGTGAACAGACAGCATCCTGAGGACCAAGGAACACCGGTTCAGGTTAAAAAGTAAAGTTTTTAAAAAGGATAATGCAAGGTTAGGATACAGAAGGATTTTCCAAGCTTTGGACCTCTCACGGTACATTGTTCCGTCCGTTATCTGAAAAATTGCTGGGACAGCTTCAAACCTACCAAGACATAAGCCGGGCTCCACTCTATTCTACTTGTGTTGGTTTTCAGCAGGGCCGGTATTGCCAGAAGTTTACCGTACCAGATAATTGCAGCCGTGGAGACTATAAAACACCCCCCCTCTCCCACACAACACACCCACAGAGCAGGAGCTGCTGTAGGTTCCTCGCACTCAATTTAGGACCCGGAGAGACTGATCTTTCCCAGCTGTTGGAAAATGGTTTAATCATATTTGGGGTTTTTTGTGAGTTGATATCAATTTAAATAATAGTGTTAGATGGGCAGATGATAATGCATCATATCGATCGCATTGATCATAAGTTGTAACAGACTTTGTTATTGAGGCAAGTAGCGTATCGTCATCCAAACCAATCGATATATCAAATCATGGTAAAACTGGTAATTTACACCCCTACTGACTATATGTGATGTTTTACATTTTTATATTATATTGTACTTTATTAATTTTTTTTAATGTTTTAATTGTTCTAAATTATATTTTACATTTGGAGCAGGTTGTGACTGTTACCTGAGAAACGTTCTATACTTATTTACTAGCGGCAAGAAGAAAGCAAAGTGTTGAGAAAAAGCCAGTTGTCACAAGCCATGTGTGGGACACTGCAAACGTGTGAAAGAAGAGGCCGAGATTTGACTTTTTACCCAACATGCAAAAGGCCACGTGGAGCAGAAGATCATCACCCACCCATGGTGAAACATGCTGTGGCAGCATCATGCTGTGGGTGTCATACTTTTGAACGTGTGACTCTGAATGAGCGCAATAACTGAAGCAGGAGGCTATATACAAAATGTTTATTGTAAAGAGTGGAGATGAACAAGCATATCTGCCGGTCGGAGGTCTTGTGGCTCTGTGGGAAAGATGGAGAGGATGGTGAATAACTTGAGCTTGGGATTTGTGAAAATGATGTTTGGATGGTTGAATTCATTGAAGTGGTGGCTAGGGCTTGATCTGGGGAAGAGGTGCTGTTCAATTGTCCGGGTTGTTGGTGCAGATCCAGTTCCTTTCTCTGTGTTTGTTAGTTGGAGGGTGGACAGGCAGGCGAGCGCAGGCAGGAGGGCTGAACAGAGGGATCCGTGGTTCTCCTCTGGTTTGAGACAGTTTCCAGGTGTTCTTCCGATTCTGGTCCAAGGCGTAGGTTACCAGGTCTTTCACTGGTTGGGCTTCTAGGTTCTAGGAAGAAAACGACAAGAACGAGGTTAGGTTCAGGTTGCACGGGTTCTAGGGTTAAACAAGGAGAAGGTCTGTACCACGCTGAAGCGTAAACGAACTGACGCCCTCCTCCTGGTTCCAGCTCCTTATGAAGGGTGGTAATTAGCTCTGATGGAACACACCTGCCCGTCCAGCCCTGCAGAGGAGGGAGAGAAAGAAAACCAGACCCGCACCCAGACCACAGAGTATGACAGTGGGATGCTCTTCTTCAAAAACACAAATCAGAAAATTTGCCAAAAAACTGTAACATACTGGTTCATGTGTTCTTAGCTTGTGTTGTTTTATTAGGCTGTAAATGTTGTTTGCTGAAACTTTTATTGAAAGAGAAGTTGTAGAGAAGCAGCGCTGTATCATGATTGCATGACACTGCCACCACCATGCTTCACAGAAGCTATGGAGTTGCAGCAAACTTTTGTCTTTCTTATAATCCGAGTCCTTGATTTAAAAAAAATCTGAAATATTTCAGGTCATTTATTTTGAAATACATTGACATTGCCAGCATACCTTAGATTCTTTAGGACCGGAAGAAGTAGCAGGTTAACCGCCTTGGTTTGAAAGGTTAACTGGCTGCAGTATAAGCTGTAATCAAGATGGAGGGATACCATCAGTGTCAAACCTGCTGTGCCTTCATTAGCTGATTTGAGGAATGCAGCCTGCTTTGTCTGAGATGTCAGCTCCTAAGTGTGTGTCTATCGCCGCTTGCCTCTGATGTGTGAAAGATGGGGCAAGCATTTCCACCCTTGACCCTTCTCAATGTCAGTCTGGGGTCATGTGCATGTCTTTCTCTCTTTTGCATTTCTCACTTGCAGCGTAACCTTTACTGTTCTCTCAAAGTCTCACTAGAAATACAGGTGTAGCTGGTAGAGGAGGCAGTGCAGTATAGGACAGTGTCAGGTTTCATGGCATTGGTCATATTTACCTTGAATCGCACCCTTGACTGTTATTCCTACGAAAACCATTACTTCAGCTAATTGTTCTCTGTTGGCAGTAACACCGACAGCACAGCTTTGAAACAGCCCATGTCGTTGTGATCAGCTCATGTGGAGTTTAGCTCCATGACTGAAGGGGAAGGTTGAAGTATAGTGTAGTTAAGATTAGGAAGTTTTTAAAATGTTACAGTATCAAAACATGTTCAATCTTCTATCACTCCATTTTTTTAGCCTAAACTCCTTTTCATTAGACGAGGGAGAAAGTGTCTAAAGTGACTGGACACTGCTCCCTCTTCCCTCCTTGTTCCTGTGCACTGCTGGTCAGCTGGCTAACCCCGTTTTAAAGGTATATAGCCTCGTAATATACTTATAAAAAAGACCAAAAATCGTTTGATCATGATAAAATAAGGTTATATACACCAAGCCTCCATCTTGATAGTGTTTTGATAGTCCTTTTTGAGCCGAAAGATAATTCGCTCTTGGGTGCGATTAACAAATATAAACAGACATGGCGACATCTAGCGACAGTATAACTTTCATAATGCCGAGTGGCCACCTGCAACTCGGCATTATGATGTTACCTGCCCCTAGCAGGTTGGCCACTTAGGCAGGTAACGGACCACTTAATATCAGCTTGTTATACATGTATTACTCTAAAAAGAGCTGACCAAGAGGTTTGATGCAGCAATAATAATCGCTATTTTAGCAGCAGTGCAAATAATTGTTCTTTCTGTTTTAAATAAAAGAAACAGATCACATTATACAGTTTATTGTAATATGTGTGTAAATATTGAAATTCTGTGACCATTCCTTTTTTTGCTTTGTTTGGTTTTTGGGGGTCTTTATCCGTTATCATGTTGACAGAAGTTCATGCCACCCCATGTGTAGTTGTGATTTTCTGGTTTTACACACATCAATGTGTCTGTCCTCAATCAGGTAAGTGTTGCAAGCCGTCTTAGACAAGTTTGCTAAGCATGTGCCTTCATGCATGCTCTGCTTGGCCCTTTGTTTGAAACAGACCTGGCTATTTGTGTTCGCATCAAGATACTCGGGTGTGATTGTGTTCGGACTGCCCTGACTCACTCTCCATCTTTTATTTGCTTCCTGTCCCCGCTGCAGACTCGGGTTACACTCCTCCGTCAGATGGCGTTCTGCCTGGCTGAGCTGCACTTGTGGTCCACGAAGAACTCGCTCCAAGTTAAAGGTGCCACTTATCACCATGTTCAATCTTCCTCTCTTATAAAGTCTCTCATTGTCTCCTTTCTTTTTCAGCCCACTCAGTCTTGTTCTGGTGGTTCCTGTCAACACTCACTTTGTTTTGGCGCATTGTCCCCGCTAATATCTACTTCAGCAATCTGACACTGACTCTTACTCCACATCACCCAGTTACTTGTCTAAGTGTTGCATTATACTAAACATTCTTTGCCCACATAAAATGGTATTTTATCTTAATCAGCTCAGAATCACATTTCTTTATTTCTGTTTTTGGACAAAACCCAATTGTTGAGCAATATTAAGAAAGAAATTCATCAACAAGGGAAACAATTTTTTTTTTCATGTGAAAAAACATTTCTGTTTTTGTTTCTTTGTCACTCTTAAATGCACAGGTGACAAAATGTATAGCAACAACTCCCACGAAGCAATATCTGGCAATGATTTTCCAGAGTTGTTTTTTTTTTAGCCTTGTTGGAGGGGTTTTGAATATAATGTCTCTGCATCCTAATTGGCCTGGACTTTGACTAAGCCCTTCTGTTTTCTTTTCTTAAGCCACCCAGAGCTGGGCTTGTTGGTGTGGTTTTGGTCATTGTCCTGCTAGATAACCTAAGAGTGCTTTAGGTTGAGGTCACAGACTGATAGTTGGTCATTCTCCTTCAGAATCTTTTGGTTAGAGCAAAATTCATCATACAATCAATTAGAGTAAGACGTCTGGGTCTTGAAGCAACAAAGCAGTTCCAGGCCATCAGATTGCACCTACCATAATTTTCAACAATTTCAACAATTTTCTACCAACATGTCAGGGATCATCAAGATCTTTTTTGGTAAATACAAGAAGGCGCTTTGGTCAGCAGTGGCCTTGGCTTCAGAACTCTTGCATAGATCCCCTTTGCCCAGTCTCCTCAATACATGACCAGATGTGCTTTAGATCCTTGATCCTCATCAATGTGCCTCTATTGTAATTTTGATAGGCAGGTCTGTCCTGAGAAGGTTGAGCACTGTTCTGTGTTTTCTCCATTTATGGACAATTATGTGGTTTGCTGGAGTTGAAAAGCCTTAGAAATGGCTTTTGAACCTTTTCCAGATTACTTTTTACTTCACTTTTCTCAAACTTTTCTGTGATAGACAAAGCTGAAAGCAGGAGTCGTCACAGGAGTTACTAGAAAAATAGAGTTTTTATTTTAACCCAAGTGTTTTCATGCTGAGTTCATGTAAGAGGTCAAAGAAACAAAATGGAACTCTGTCAAAATATGCAAAAAACTGTCATGGTTGGCTTTGTGTATTTTGCCCACATGCAGAAGCACACTCGGGAGAAACAGGTGAAGTTTAAAGGTTTTATTTAAGAACCAGGTAACGGGAGGATTCTGCCTCAGCGGAGGCAGCGTCAGGTAACGGTCAGGGAGCAGGAAACCGGGTCGATCACACTTGATGGACAGAAGGCCGACCGGGGAGGAAGCAGTGGGGACTCAGCGCTAGCCGTGCGATGGTGGCCACAGGTGTCCGGGAGACCAGTGGGTCGAAGGTGGGGTCGGGTCCGAGCAGCACCGGGGAATCCAGATGTCCAGGACAGCGAGAGGAACCAGGTGACTTTCCGGAGATGGCAGGGTTCCAGGGGAGGGGAACCGACTCAGGAGGTACCAGGAGGTTTGCAGGAGAGACCAACACCAGACGGAAGATGACGATGCTTGGAGCTCCTGCCACGAGAGACTTTACAGGGTCACGAGAGGAAGAGAGCTGACACGAGGAGGTACCACGACGGTAACACTCTGGCATCCTCTCGCTGTCTGCGTGGTGTTTAAGTAGTGCCTCCCGATGCCGCTCAACCGCCCGCAGGTGTGTGGGCTCCGCCCACCAGTCAACCCAGAACACCTGTGGAAAGAGTCTGAGGCAGCAGAGCCGGCAGCAAGCTGCACGGCCCTGCTGGCTGAGTCCTGACACCACCACCCCCTCAAGGGTCGCCACCTGGCGACCCAGAGGAAGACGTGGAGGGACGAGAGGCGAGGAAATCCTCAACGAGGGATCGATCCGGGATTGCAGAGCCAGGAAGCCAAGACCGCTCCTCCGGACCACGACCAACCCAATCCACGAGGTATTGGAAACCTCTACCTTGTGGACGGGAGGCCACGATCCGGAGGATCTGCTGACCATGATGGTCCTGGGAGGGTGGAGGGGGTTCGGCCGGAGGGCACAATGGGCTGGAGGTGACTGGCTTGATCTGGGAGACGTGGAACATGGGATGGACACGGGAGTGGGACGGGAGACGGAGACGGACGGTGGTAGGGCTGATGACGGAGGTGATCTCATAGGGTCCAGAGAAACGGGGTGACAACTTACGGGAGGCAGCTCGGGAGGGAAGATCTCGGGTGGAGAGCCAGACTCGCTGACCGGGGTGGTAGGTGGGGGCTGGGACCCGCCTCCGGTCAGCGAATCGACGGTTCTGCTCTGCGGTGTCTTGGAGGGCTTGGATGGTCTGAGTCCAGAAATGTTTGCAACGGGTGATGTGTTCGTGGACGGAGGGAACGGCGATCTGTCGGTTGTTGTCGGGTAGGAGTGGGGGCTGATAACCTAGGGAAACCTCGAAGGGGGAGAGTCCAGTGGCGGTAGAAACATGACTGTTATGGGCATACTCAATCCAGGGGAGGTACTTGTTCCAATCCGTGGGGTTCTGGGAGGTGAGGCAACGGAGGGCGGTCTCCAGCTCCTGGTTCATCCGCTCTGTCTGACCGTTGGTCTGCGGGTGGTAGCCGGAGGTCAGAGAGTACCGGGCCCCAAGGGCCACGGCAAACTCTTTCCACACCCGCGAGATGAACTGGGGACCACGGTCAGACGGAATCTCCCGGGGAATCCCGTGGAGGCGGAACACGTGTTTAACCAGGAGCTGGGCCGTGAGGAGAGCAGAGGGGAGCTTGCGGAGTGCGATGAGGTGGCAGGCCTTGGAGAATCGGTCGATGACGGTGAGGATAACTGACATGCCCTGAGACGAGGGGAGTCCAGTGACGAAGTCAAGAGCAATGTGTGACCAAGGGTGTTCTGGGATGGGTAGTGGTTGAAGGAGGCCAGCAGGGGGTCTGTTGGAGGGTTTGTTCTGGGCGCAGGTGGGACACGAGAGGACATATTGTTTGACATCTTTGAACATAGATGGCCACCAGAAACTTCGGGCTAGGAGGGTTTGAGTGCGATGGATACCTGGGTGTGCGGAGAACTTTTCGGCGTGAGCCCACTGAATGACACGGGATCTGACGGCGGAAGGGACGTAGGTGCGATTAGGTGGACCGGTTCCTGGGTCTGGGTCTGAGGGGAGTGCTTGTGTGATGAGATCCTGTACCTCCCACTGGAGAGCGCTGAGAACACAGGACGAGATAATGATGGTGACTGGTTCCTTCTCTGAGTCGGGAGCGGAGTACAGGCGGGAGAGGGCGTCAGGCTTGACGTTCTTGGAGCCGGGGCGGTAAGAGATGGTTATGTTGAATCGGGAGAAGAACAGGGACCAACGGGCTTGACGGGAGTTCAGTCTCTTGGCGGTTTGGATGTAGGCGAGGTTTTTATGATCGGTCCAGATGAGGATGGGCTGCTCGGACCCCTCCAACCAGTGACGCCACTCCTCCAGGGCGAGCTTGATGGCTAGTAGCTCTCTGTCTCCGACATCGTAATTCCTCTCTGCCGGAGACAGCCGCCTGGAGAAGAAAGCGCACGGGTGGAGCTTTTGATCTTCCCCGGACACCTGGAACAGCACGGCTCCTACCCCTGTATCAGAGGCGTCAATCTCAACCACAAACTGTTTAGTTCGATCTGGGTAGATCAAGATCGGGGCACTGGAGAATCTGTTCTTGAGGCTGGTGAAGGCTGACTGGGCTTCGGGATTCCAGATGAAGGGGACTTTGGTGGAGGTTAGTGCATGGAGGGGGGCGGCTATCTGGCTGTACCCGCGGATGAAACGACGCTAAAAGTTTGCAAATCCTAAAAATCTCTGTAGGTCTTTACGGGTGCTGGGTACAGGCCAGTCGAGCACGGCTCGAATCTTCTCCGGATCAGATCGGACCTGCCCTCCTTCCAGGATGAGACCAAGGAATGCAACAGAGGGCTTGTGGAACTCGCACTTTTCGGCTTTGACAAAAAGTTTATTTTCCTGTAGGCGCTGGAGGACGAGGCGGACATGCTTCAGGTGCTCGGAGGGACTGCGGGAGTAGATTAAAATGTCATCGAGGTAAACAAACACGAATTGGTTCAGGAAATCACGGAGGACGTCATTGACTAGGGACTGAAAGACTGCGGGGGGCGTTGCATAAGCCGAATGGCATGACTAGATACTCAAAATGACCGAGTGGAGTCTTAAACGCCGTCTTCCACTCATCTCCCCGGCGGATCCACACCAAGTGATAAGCATTGCGTAGATCCAGCTTAGTAAAGATGGTGGCTGACTGTACTGGCTCAAGTGCGGATGAAAGGAGAGGGAGTGGATACTTATTCTTAACTGTGATCGCGTTTAAACCTCTGTAGTCAATGCACGGGCGAAGGGAACCGTCCTTCTTCCCAACGAAAAAGAAACCTACCCCTAGGGGAGAAGACGAGGCACGGATGAGTCCTGCTGATAATGACTCTTTAATGTAACTCTCGAGCGCCTGGCGCTCGTTCTGCGAGATGTTATATAGGCGGCTAGATGGTAACGGGGCACCATGTAAGAGGTCAATCGCACAGTCATAGGGACGGTGCGGCGGGAGTGAGCTGGCCTGTGCCTTACTGAAAACCTGTCCAAGGTCGTGGTAATCGGGAGGAATTCAATTCAATTCAATTCAATTTTATTTATATAGCGCCAATTCATGAAACATGTCATCTCAAGGCACTTTACAAAGTTAAGTTCAATCATATTATACAGATTGGGTCAGATTATACAGATTGGTCAAAAATGTTCCTATATAAGAAAACCAGTTGATTGCATCAAAGTCCCGACAAGCAGCATTCACTCCTGGAGAAGCGTAGAGCCACAGGGAGAGTCGTCTGCATTGTACATGGCTTTGCTGCAATCCCTCATACTGAGCAAGCATGAAGCGACAGTGGAAAGAAAAAACACCCGTTAGCGGGAAGGAAAAACCTCTAGCAGAACCGGGCTCAGTATGAACGGTCATCTGCCTCGACCGACTGGGGGTTACAGAAGACAGAGCAGAGACACAACAAGACAGACAAAAAGCACAGAAGCACACATTGATCTAGTAATCTGTTCTACATTAGATGGTAATAGTCGGTGATCTGTCCTCCCTGGATGATTTCACAGCTAACAGAACACCAGACCAGGTGTACCTACTATGAAGAAAAAAGAGAGAGAACAAAAAGTTAAAAGCTGAAATGACAACAGTCATTTCAATGTAATGCAATGCAAAACTGGAGAACAGTAAAAATCAGTAGAGTGAGAAAAATAGGCCCTGATGTCCTCCAGTAGCCTAAGCCTATAGCAGCAAAACTATAAAGGTAGCTCAGAGTAACATGAGCCACTCTAGTTATAAGCTTTGTCAAAAAGGAAGGTTTTAAGATTAGTCTTAAAAGTAGACAGGGTGTCTGCTTCACGGACCAAAACTGGAAGTTGGTTCCACAGGAGAGGAGCCTGATAGCTAAAGGATCTGCCTCCCATTCTACTTTTAGAGACTCTAAGAACCACCAGCAGACCTGCAGTCTGAGAGCGAAGTGCTCTGTTAGGAACATACGGGGTAATCAGAGCTCTGATATATGATGGAGCTTGATTATTAAGGGCTTTATACGTTTGTTAGGTTTAAACACCAAACATCTTATTCAGCAACCTGCACAAAGAAGACACAGAGAATTAGTTAAATTTATCTTGCAAGGAGAGTGCTCGGAGACTGCTCAGTTACAATCCTCCAACCCACTCTGAAGCAGTCTCCGCTCGCCAGGCTTTTTATTGAAAATTGGAACGCCCTAGTTACACAGGATTCCAACTGCTGGGGGTAGGGAAACAAACCAGTTGAAATCCGTTAGGCAGAAAAACAATACACAATAACATCATTCAGGGTCATGGAGTAACTTCTTCTTTATCTTCCACAGGCAGCTGTAAGATACAATTGGGTGCAATTGCAACTGTTTGCATGCCTGTGATCTGAATCATCAGTATACAAGGAGAAATAACACTTCAGTAATAAGTATAATATAATGTTGTATAGGCAATGAGATATTATAAGTGAAACATAATAAAACTAGAATATAGATTAAAAGTAGAATAACTATAATAAATCCAACAACGTTAGAAGAAGAATTTTAAATTCTATTCTTGATTTAACAGGAAGCCAATGAAGGGAAGCTAAAATTGGAGTATGTGTAAATATGATCCCTCTTGTTGATTTTCATCAGAACTCTTGCTGCAGCATTTTGGATCAGCTGAAGGCTTTGAACTGCATTTTGTGGACTTCCTGATAGTAAAGAATTACAATAGTCCAGCCTTGAAGTAACAAATGCATGGACTAGTTTTTCAGCATCACTCCTGGACAGAATGTTTCTAATTTTGGCAATATTCCAGAGGTGAAAAAAGGAAACTCTGGAAACCTGTTTAATATAGGATTTAAATATGGGGTTCCCAGAGGAACTAGAGGCAGGTGGTGCCGTAGGAGCAGTGGTACGAACCGGGATCCGCTCGGTAGGAGCCGGTCGAAAAAACGGCGATCTCTCTGAGCGGCTTCTCCCACGCGCTTGTAAGCGGTTATCTAAGCGCACAGCCAGTGCTATGCTTTCGTTAAGCGAATCTGGCTGTTCTATACGTGCTAGTTCATCCTTTAAAGACTCATCCAGGGACTGAAGGAAAACTGATCTTAGAGGTCGTTGCTCCCAGCCTGCCGCCGCCGCCACTGTGCGGAACTCTATGGCGTAATCCGCCACCCGCCTGCCCCGCTGACGTAAGGTGAGGAGCCGCTGAGCGTCCTGGGACTCATCGGACTCGGCGGCGAACACAGAGCGAAATTCAGAAACAAAATCATCAAAGGTGTAGCCGAACTGCTGACTACAAGCGAAACGGGCTTCGGCCCATCTAAGAGCTCTGCCCGTCAATAATCGGAGAACATAAGAGATCTTAGTGTGGTCTTGGGAGAAAGTACGAGGTGCACAATTAAAAACTAGGGAACACTGGAACAGGAAACCACCACAGTCACTAGCCTCTCTGGAGTATTTCTCCGGAGAAGGTGATGACGTCTCACGCTCGTGCTCAGGCGAGAGGGGTGACGAAGGCTCGGGGGCGGGGTCAGGTGACGTGGATGCTACCGGTTGCTGGCTAGTGCTAGCGCTAACTATACCCAGAAGCTGGTTCATCTGTGTGGTTAGGTTCTGGATTTGGTCGTGTAGCCCGACCACAACAGATTCCAAACCTCTAATACGGTCCTGTTGTGCTGTTATAGTCTGCCCGAGTGTGCCTGTGGGATTAGTTAGGGCCAGAGTGTTCTTCTGTCATGGTTGGCTTTATGTATTTTGCCCACATGCAGAAGCACACTCGGGAGAAACAGGTGAAGTTTAAAGGTTTTATTTAAGAACCAGGTAACGGGAGGATTCTGCCTCAGCGGAGGCAGCGTCAGGTAACGGTCAGGGAGCAGGAAACCGGGTCGATCACACTTGATGGACAGAAGGCCGACCGGGGAAGAAGGAGTGGGGACTCAGCGCTAGCCGTGCGATGGTGGCCACAGGTGTCCGGGAGACCAGTGGGTCGAAGGTGGGGTCGGGTCCGAGCAGCACCGGGGAATCCAGATGTCCAGGACAGCGAGAGGAACCAGGTGACTTTCCGGAGATGGCAGGGTTCCAGGGGAGGGGAACCGACTCAGGAGGAACCAGGAGGTTTGCAGGAGAGACCAACAGGGTCACAAGAGGAAGAGAGCTGACACGAGGAGGTACCACGACGGTAACACTCTGGCATCCTCTCGCTGTCTGCGTGGTGTTTAAGTAGTGCCTCCCGATGCCGCTCAACCGCCCGCAGGTGTGTGGGCTCCGCCCACCAGTCAACCCAGAACACCTGTGGAAAGAGTCTGAGGCAGCAGAGCCGGCAGCAAGCTGCACGGCCCTGCTGGCTGAGTCCTGACAAAAACTACTTTAAAGAATATCCCTCTCCTTAGCAGGTGCTCGTGGTGGAGTCCAAATAACCTTTCTTATATTTAGTCGCTCTTCTGTTTGGCCAAACTCCCAGGGACCATGGAAGGTAAGAAACCAACAAAAGAAAGAGGAAATGGCAATAAAATCACTGACCAAGGGTGAGAAATGAGCTGTTAAAAATACAAAGTGAAATAAATGTGTGTGCTTACAAATAGAAACAAATGCAATTAAACCAGCTTTATTTCAAATTAAATGAAAACAATAAATGAAGGTGCCAAGAGTGGTGTCATCACAGCTTCATCTATTCTGTTTTAGGTTTTCCAACATTATTTGGCAAGCATGATCTAGATTTTATATTATTGAGATTTCTACACTGATAGTAAAAAGAGTCTACCGCCTCTTAAAGGTTTGTTCTGAGATCATGCTTTTGGGTCTTTATTTTTTATCTTTAATCATCTATGTTCCTTAATCAAAGAATTAGCCTGTGTTTATTTTTCAATCGTTGTTACAAGCCTTTTTTAAACCCCAGGTTCAGAGGTTTGCCGGTAATGGTTGCGCATTTGAGGAAATCAAACGTGTTGGAAAAAAATAAAAGAAAATCAACCACAAACTCCTCTATCTGTGATAAATTAGTCTTTTTTTCTTTATGAAAGCAATGAAAAACTGCCAGTCATTGCTTCCATACCAGATAGTTTTAGACTTTTTTGGCAGTTTTTGTGTGATATTCTGCTAACCACCTATCGGTCCATCTCTTCTGTCAAACGGAAATTATCTTTTTCCTTTTTTTTCTCCATTTTCTTGATTTTTCCTTCCATTTTGTCTTGTCTTTCACAGTCTGCTGAGCTTTCAGGCAAAGATAGTGTCTCTCAGAGGCTGTCTGTGTGGAAATGTGTGTGTCCATACACCTATGTATCTACGAAAGGCTGTATATCTTAGATGATGGTGACATGCTCCTTTCTGTTTGTTTTCCTGCTGTGTTTTGTCTGCTATCTTGGAAAAATATGGGGGAAAAAAAAGACCTGGTCGTCAGAGTGTGACATTCCCTATCTTCACCTTCCTCACGTCCATCTAAAAACAAAAATATGGAGTGAAAAAGCAGCTTATTGCTATGCTATAATGCTGTGTTCCCGACCCCCAGCTTTGCTTTGTTGCACAAGGACACATCAACAAGCACCATTACGTCATGTCATGGGACAGATGTATCTGCACAAACTCAATGAAAGAATTACAGCACAACTAATTCACTACTATACTAGACAGATTCAAGCTCACATTTTCTTCCTGTGTTTTCTGCACATCTAAAAATGTAGAACTGCATATTGTTATCTACCAGAACTGGTAGTGCTTGATATGGTTTGTATACTACAAAAAAAGATCAGATTTTCAGTTTCTGATTGGCCAGTTAAGTCTACACTACCGTTCAAAAGTTTGGGGTCACCCAAACAATTTTGTGTTTTCCATGAAAAAAGTCACACTTATTCACCACCATACGTTGTGAAATGAATAGAAAATAGAGTCAAGACATTGACAAGGTTAGAAATAATGATTTGTGTTTGAAATAAGATTTTTTTTACATCAAACTTTGCTTTCGTCAAAGAATCCTCCATTTGCAGCAATTACAGCATTGCAGACCTTTGGCATTCTAGCTGTTAATTTGTTGAGGTAATCTGGAGAAATTGCACCCCACGCTTGCAGAAGCAGCTCCCACAAGTTGGATTGGTTGGATGGGCACTTCTTGCGTACCATACGGTCAAGCTGCTCCCACAACAGCTCAATGGGGTTCAGATCTGGTGACTGCGCTGGCCACTCCATTACCGATAGAATACCAGCTGCCTGCTTCTGCTCTAAATAGTTCTTGCACAATTTGGAGGTGTGTTTAGGGTCATTGTCCTGTTGTAGGATGAAATTGGCTCCAATCAAGCGCTGTCCACTGGGTATGGCATGGCAATGGAGTGATAGCCTTCCTTATTCAGAATCCCTTTTACCCTGTACAAATCTCCCACCTTACCAGCACCAAAGCAACCCCAGACCATCACATTACCTCCACCATGCTTAACAGATGGCGTCAGGCATTCTTCCAGCATCTTTTCATTTGTTCTGCGTCTCACAAGCGTTCTTCTTTGTGATCCAAACACCTCAAACTTGGATTCATCCGTCCACAACACTTTTTTCCAGTCTTCCTCTGTCCAATGTCTGTGTTCTTTTGCCCATCTTAATCTTTTTCTTTTATTGAAATCTTCAATTTCTTAGCAATTTCTCGCATGGAATAGCCTTCATTTTTAAGAAAAAGAATAAACTGTCGAGTTTCAGATGAAAGTTCTCTTTTTCTGGCCATTTTGAGCATTTAATTGACCATTAGAACACTGGAGTGATAGTTGCTGGAAATGGGCCTCTATACACCTATGTAGATATTGCACCAAAAACCAGACATTTGCAGCTAGAATATTCATTTACTACATTAGCAATGTATAGAGTGTATTTCTTTAAAGTTAAGACTAGTTTAAAGTTATCTTCATTGAAAAGTACAGTGCTTTTCCTTCAAAAATAAGGACATTTCAATGTGACCCTAAACTTTTGAACGGTAGTGTATATCTTCTGATTTTGTTCCCAGACTGATTTCTCAGTACATCTTCAAAAATTGTAAACGGTTGTTTTCTAAAACATGACATGATGCCATAAGAAAATGACAATTCTGCATCGTCTTCCCATGCGTTTAACAGTACAGCACACAGGGTCTGACAACAAGATAACACCCGTTGCCACATTTGTTTTTTGGCTGTGTCGAAACATTTCGACACATGAGCAACAGCTCTCACAGACTCTGTGTATGCCCAATCAGAATCGACACGACAGCAACTAAAACATTGAAGCAATGACCCCATAACCACAGTATAAAGTGTCATGTTAGATAGACGCTTCACTCACTACGAGATCCGAGATGTTTGGAACTATAAGTGAAACTTTAGCCTGATTAAAATGGCTAATATGTTTTTAAAATAATTATTCATCCTTTGGGATAATTCGTAGTGTTACAATTTAATTCCCAGACAGTCTGTTGATCTGGTGAAAAAAATTACAAATTTGAACAAAAAAAAGTAGATGATATTATGTAAAAAGTAACTTCATGGGTCCTGACACAGCAGATTAATTCCAAACTATTGATCTGGATATACATGCACTACTCAGCACAGGAACATCAAAAGAGAGGTACACACATCAAAAACGTGACAGGACTTGATGTTCCAGAAAATGACCTTCATCTCCTTATATTCAGACTTATGTAAGACGTGTATTTTTTTTTTTAACCAGGATGAATGGAAAGAGTGTGAGAGGTGTTTAAAGAAATCAGCGCATTACATAAAAATGTATCACCATCGTTTGGTAGGGTTTGTTTATTACAGTTGTCTCAAAAGCCTGTCGTGTAGTGGTAAGTAAGGAACTGAGTCTGACAAGTTTTTAGTTTTATGATGCCTGTCGGACAGGGTTGTCAAACTCCAGTCCTCGAGTGTCCTGCAACCTTTAGATGTGTCCCCAGTCCAACACACTTTGAACCAAAAGGCTAATCTGTCTCCTTAACATCCAGTCTTTATTTAAAGGGGACATATCATGCAAAATCAACTTTTTAGCCCTTAAATACATTTTGCTATGTACTGACCAGGAGCTGCCTAGATATGTTTTTAATCTGTTTGGGTCATATTTTTCAAACTATTCAGTTTTCTTTATTGTCCGTTGCGTTTATTGAACAATTACGTCGTAGTGTTAACTGCAGAGCTGCTAAACAAGGTCATGGACTTCCAGCTTACCAGTCTCATGAATCCGCCATTTCTCAGAGCGATGTTGTAGTTCAAGCTGAAGGATGCCGAAACTACTCGTGGATAAGTCATTGGTTGTTCATTACGCTGTCCCCCAGCATACTACTTAAAGGTATACTATGCAACCGGGGTTGATTTTCCAGCAAGGCTCCCCCCAGAGGGCGAAAGTAAAAGTGCACTGTCGTAATGATGCTCAGCTGTTCTGGTTTCTCCGTCAAGCCAGGCGCGGTTGTTTTGAGCTTAGCAGACAGGCGAACGCAACGAAAAGTGGAAAAACGGCAGTACAAACAATGACTAACACAGTGAAGGTATGAACATCAAGCTTGGCGAGACGCCAAAAAAACATTTTTTTATGTTGGCGAGACGCTACCGCCACGAGACGCTACCGCCGCCGCCTTGCCAAGCCGCAGCCGCCGCGGTAGCGTCTCGCCAACATAAAAAAAAACAAATAATAATAATAATAATAATAAAAAAACTCGATATGCTTGCATGTTTATTTGACGTTAACACGCGGTTCTTTGTTGTTGCTTTCGCGCGTGCATATAGTGAATGGCAGGGCAAAAACACACAGAAGTCTCGCCGTAAAGCGAGACTTCTGTGTGTGCGGGCCGAGGGCTCTTGCAATTGCAAGTGCGGTATTTCCCCCAAAGACCACCAGGGCGGCCGAGAAAACCTTTGTTCGACCTGAAATGACTCATTTAATCATCCAAAACGCTATGGAACACATTAATTAACTGAAAAATGTTGCATAGTATGCCTTTAAATGGCTAAACGGGGTAAAGTGAAACGCTCTGCAACCTGGAGGGGGGTGAGGTGTGAGGTGCCTGCTTTAGATTTAAAGAGACTGCATCAAAATGAGTTGTCCTTAGACGCACCTCAGAACAGGGGCAAAAAGGGGGAACGTGGGGGTAAATTAACAAGAAAATCAGACCAAATCACAACTGAATGATTTCAGTGTGAAAAGGAAGAACTGAAAAGCATGATATGTCCCCTTTAATTGAGATGTGTTAAAACAGACGTAACTAAAGATACAGGATACTGTAAAAACGAAATGTTGCAAAAAAGAAAAGGTGACCTCAGGCCACATTTATGTGCTGATACAGAAACTGAGTTAGTTTACATATGTACCGTAGTTTTTTTTCTTTTTCCAAATCCCTCTTAAGAAACAAAAATAACTTGTGTCACAAGCCTTGCAGTATATCTGCATTCCCGTGTGTGTGTGTGTGTGTGTGTGTGTGTGTGTGTGTGTGTGTGTGTGTGTGTGTGTGTGTGTGTCTACCATCAGCTCTCTTGTTGTATTAGCATGACCCTGCCTCAGGAGCAGCAGCAGAGGCAGCAACAGCAGTTGAGTGAGCGATAAAGAAGCGATGTGTTGTGCAAATCTTAGACCAGCTGCTTATGGTTTTGGGGCCTGCAGGAATAACACTTCGGAAAATGCCTCAGCTCAGCAATTTGCCTGTGTTGTGTCCATATCTATCAGTATGTGTATTTGCGCTTGTTGCATGCCTTGCATAGGCTGGTCATATGTTTCTGGAGCTGCACATCCTCTGGATCTACTTCTAAATGTCTACACGTCAGATTACTCCCTCAGGTGGGATGGGTGAAGGTGCACCCCTGTGTTTATTATTACCCCTCTGCATGTCCTACCATTCTTTCTTGGACCCCTTTCCTTTCCACTTTCCATATTGGGTCTTATCTAAACCATGGTGCGAGCACAGGACAGGCCACTAGCTGATAGTGATTGTTTATCCCACGGTGCGAAATTGCTGATCTGTCGTCTGCTTTTCCCTGACAGCAAGATGCTCATCTCACTTTCTCTCTCCCCTCAGATACAGATATTGGCACCTATCAGTACTACGATAAAGGAGACCCAGGTAAATAGTGTTTATATTGGATGTCTGTTTGCGTTTCAGATTTGTTCCATGTGTCTTGTTTTTGGAATGTATGTGATTTCCCTATATATAAAGAAGGGCTTTTTGCTGCCTGCTGACACAGATTATTGGTCCAGCATGATTCGGAGTCTTCCAGCCCCTAACTACACATGCACTTGTACACACAAAGGCTATTAGTATGAAGGATTTACACCCTAAAACCTTATATACACATAGACATACCACACACACACAGATTACGGGGTCTCTGCGGTTCTATCTTTTACACTCCCTGTGTTCCTGTTGACCCCGGGGTCCTGCCATACAGCGATAGGAAAACTAAACTGTTGACTTTCTCCTAGATCACATAGCAAGAAGCCCCATGAAGTCCAGCCTCATTTTGTCCTGAGGCCACAAGGCTTTCCTTATAATCAGGAAGTGCTAAGATCGTCCCCCTGCAGTGGCGCAGTAAAAGATGATCTATAATTCTTTCTTTTTTTACTAAATAAATGATACATTTAGCTAAAAATATATAATATTAAGACGTACTTTGCAGCATGTCTTATATCTTTCTATCCATGTGCCATGCCTTGGAAACTGAATAAGAGGAAGAAACTGTATGCAGTTTTTTAATGCAATTCAAGCAAGATATTTTAACATTTATTACTATAAATACCCCTCGAAAGGTTATTTTTTTCAGTAAAGTAATTAAAAAGATTAAACTAATTTGTTATATGCAGTCATTATGTGCACAGTAAAGTAATATCCGGATGTATTTCTGTTATTTGTGAAGCAGCTTCTCAGAAAATCGCCTACATAATTTTGATAAGTGTGTAGCAGCCAGCCATTGACAATTTCCACATTGAGGTAAGTCTCAAGGGTATAGATAAAGAAGCTGGTAGTGTAAAGAGTGCTGTATCCACACATATTAATGAACAATTGAGTGGAAGGAAAAAATGAGGCAGAAAATGTAAAATAAAGCCCAGTCCAGAAGTTTTAGGGAGTTTCACAAGCAGTCAGAGCTTCAAGAGCCCCATCACAGAGACAGCTGTCGCGTTCATTGTTTTAGCCACTCCTTATGCACAGACATCAGAAGTGTGTTACCTGGGCTAAGGATAAAATAGATTGGACTGTCGCTCAGCAGTCTAAAGTCAATTAGTCTGATAAAGGAAAAGTTTGCCCTTCATTTGGAAATCAGAGTCCCTGAATCTGCAGGCTGGAGAGTTACAGAATCTTAAGATGCTTGATGTCCAGTTGAAAGTTTCCACAGTTTCATGGTTTGGGATGCCATCTTATCTGCTGGGATTGATCCAATGTATTTTATCTAGTCCAAAGTCAGCGCAGCCATCTACCAGGAGATTGATGGCTCCTGCCCTGCTTCTGCTTCTATCAATCTTTTTGGAGCCTCTGTTAACATATCCTCTGAATTGTAAATTATGGCAAGGCAAATTTATTTGTATAGCACATTTCACTACAAGGACAACGCAAAGTGCTTATGGATCTGGTCAGCTGGTCTCTCGACACAATTGATAAAATTTTCTCAACAAGAAGACTGGGCAAAGGAGAGCCCTCGTGCCCCGGCGGGACATTTGCAGCTGGACACATGATGGAATCCTGGGAGGAGGATCGTGTGTCTGTCCATTTTGTTGGTCAAGGATGTCAAAAACTAGTACAAAATTGGGTGTATGACAACAGGATTTCTTCTTTTTGGAGCTGGCGGTTACCTACAGTATTGAGGAATCCAAAAACTTCGGCAGCTTTTTCGGCCCATGTCAAAGCTATCTGGAACGATGTGTGGGATATGTCGTGTTATCAACACTCAGACTGATATGCTGTGTGAGCAGAACTGCAAACTGGATGTGATACATGCACACAATCGCAGGCCAGCTGCAGTTCCTGAAATTGCTGGCCGGATGGAATAGATCTTGGAGAAGTTGGAAGCTCGGCTTTGGCAGAATGACCACAAATTTGTCTGTTTGGTTTCCCCATTTAAGAGGTACCAGTGAGACTTTAAAGCAGGCAGAAAATAAGAGTCAGCCTGCACCAAAACAGATGCCATGTGCCACGGCAAAAGTAGGAACAAGTCGGCAAAGCACAGTATCTGCATGTCAGGGTGGGGAAAGCCACGGCTCATTAGTATACCGCCTTTGTGTGGCTCCACGGAGCCTTTTGTTATGCATCAGCCAATAAGCTCTGTGCTTGAAGAGAGCAGATGGCTACTTATGCCGCTACTTAACTCTGAAAGAGAAACTGAGTTTCTGTGACTTGTGAAGGAGAGGGACCGAGCTGAACGAATCTCCAAGAGTGGAACAGCGGCTTGCTCAGCGCTCCACTGTGGATTACACGTGACCAGGACGCAGACGTGGGACTTCTTTCATATTCTGTATCAGGAGTGCTGAAGCGGAACAAGCTGACGAAGCGACTGTATAACTTTGGCGAACATTCATAGTTTCCAGCTGCCGTTAACCAAAGATGATGAAGAACGCTTTGGACTTGTGGCAGAGAAGCGTTAAAATTAACGCATTGTGTAATAACCTTACCGAGTTTGAGAAGTTTAAAAAAACTATTATGATGCATCATACTGAAATTAAAGCCGTGTATCATTCAACCTTCCATATTTAATATCCAAACATGATTTAAGTAGCAGATTATTTCATTTAAGTGTTTTTAATGTAACACAAGACAATAAAAATATATTCCTCGTGTTGAAACCGTATAATTAGCTGAATAGTAAACATACTGTATAGGTGTGAACATCTCTATTCATACCTCCATAATCAACTCCTAAACTGTGGACTTTGAGCTAGAAATGCATAATCTCTTCTTTAGTATGACTGATTGCTGCTATACCTGGAAGATTGCTCCATTTGATCATTTTAGATTGTAAGGCGATAAAAAATGTTATGTTAACAAGTGCCCATAAAATGCTTTTTGAAAAGGTCCTTTAAAAAAACAGAACAAGCTATTAAAAATCCTTACCCTCTATTGACAGGCATTGAATGGGTGGGAGGTGTTGCTGCAAGGTATGAAAAATAATTCAAATCAACAGCTTTTGTTAACACCCCCTTGCTTGGGGTGATTCTAAAGAAACTTTGAGGCTTGTTTCCTCCCTAATCTTCTTTCCAGAGTGCCAACATTCAAAAGGTCATATATTTTTCAATTTTTATTTGATTTCCACATGTTTGACTTCACTGGAAAGCTTAGAGTCCACTCTATCTGAATCTGTAAATAACTCAAAAACGGCGGGGAGACTTGTTTCTAGTTTTGCTGTGACCGGTTTTAAATGCTGTTATCCAAACTGGCTCCCCCGTGCCGGCCTTGAAAGGGCGGGGGCTATCTGGGACCTACACTAGCACACACACTCACAAACACACATGACTATAGTTAAAACACACACACCATCTTCACTGTGCGTCTGTGCCATACATCCTGAGATTAATTTGCAGGGTGTTGGAGTTAAAGGAGCTATAAGTAATTAGTAGTCAAAATCCGAACAACACATACTCGAGCCTTTTGCTGCAACCAGCCATTTACTCAACGGTATGTTGTTAACGTCAAATGCAACTGAATTTTTACTTCCACTGGATAGGTCTATGATGTCGAATTATGTTCTACTTATGGTCCGCTTCTCTTACTGGCTTCCGTTTTTGCAGGCTGCTGCTCTTTTGTCAAAATTAAATACAAAATGCTGTGCTCTTATTTTGGGAACTTTGGGAACTTTCATATGATTGGCCTAGTAACCAAGAAGTAAACACGGGCTGCACACTGCACCAAAGTAGTTCCAGACCATACCGCTAGGTTTGATAGGAGAAAAACTTGAGAAACATGGTTGATGGAGAGGACCCATTGTTTATAGGGAATGTAACTTCCATCCTGGGTGAGAAATGAGAATGATTTTTGGTTGATTTTATAGTAAATATCTTACTTACAGCTCCTTTAAAGGGCTGCATACAAATGCATGTCACACATTCCTAGATTTGTTTATTAGCACAGAAAGATCTAATCCATATATCCTTTACCTCACATTGGATAATAATAATAATAATAATAATAATAATAATAATAATACACCACTTTATGTTGATCCATTATATAAAATCCCAATAAAATACACTGAGGTTTGTGACTTTAAATATCTGTATGAGAATTCCTGACTAAACCCAATCTGTTGTTGGTGGGCCTACTTGCTTTTTTTGGTTGCACTTCCAAGCAAGATGTTTGGCCAATTTCTGTAAAGCCAATCTTGAATAACCACAGCTTGTTTTCATGTGCAAAGCTTAGAAAATTGTATTTTAGGCCATGTGCATTATTTATTTGTTTATTGGGTGCTTTGTGTACGTCGATCACATGAAATCCCAATAAAACACGTTGATATTTCTCTGTAACGTGACAAAATGTGGGAAAGTGGAATGGGGCTGCATGCCTTGGCAAGACATAACATTAATGTTTTGATACCGTAAACCAGAAACCTGTGAGTAATTAGTTCCTAAAACCTTGTACATCGCTTGGCTTCTTCCTACTCCTGCTTAAATTCAGACGTCCTAAAGGGGAAAACCAAATAAGACAGTGACCCAATGGGAAGGCCTTTTTCTTGTCTTTTTTTTTAGTCTAAGATTTCATTTTCTTTGCTTTCAGTTTGTACATTTCAGTGTTTCAGTCCCTTTTAAATACATTTTACACAAATCAGACCTGAATGGGAAAATCTGCTCACCCAGTTGTAAGTATTAACTTAGATGTGACTGTAAAAGCAGGTTGCTCAGATGAGAAAAGCCACAAGGATATTGGTAATCATATACCAATGATTTTTCTAATTTTTCCATTAAAGATGAGCAAATTTCTATTAGTTATTTGATGTAGTGTTAAAGCAAAATAAAATACCTATAATTTATCCCTTTTTTTCTACATTTTTTTTCTGTGCTTTGTGCATATTTTCAGAATATTTAAGACAGTTCTTTATCCTGTTTATATCATCTGGATATTTTAGCGTTGTTCATTGCTTGTCTGACATGGCACGGCTCTTCCAGTCTTTCATGCGTTTCCTCTCTCATTCCTCTCATCTTAGCAGCTGCCTTCTCTTTTCATTCCAATCTTCAGTGGAGAGATGATGCTCCTCCTCCCAAATCCTTTCATTTGGAGGATTACTAAAGTGTAGCTCGATATCAGAGTGGAGGGATGGGGGGGAACAGGGAACCCAAAATACAATCCAGAAGGTATCATGACCCTCATACGGCAGTGTAATGATAGCCCAGCTTGGAGTGGTTTGGACTTTCAGCACTGCAGTAAATTACAGAACAGCTGTGTGCATTTTAATAGCAGTTGACTTTAACAAATTAAACTAAATGTGTGTTTACTCAGATGGACTGTAAAACCACTATGAGAAAGAAAATTAAAAAGTGGTATATGTGTAATTTTTAATTGACTCTAATTAAGGCCACCTTTCTACTAACACTTGAGAGCTTGTTAAAGGTTTTGTTTATATTTTGGTTTAATGTAGTTTACATGTGCTGACATTTTTTTTAAAAGCTCAATGTATGTTCTGATGTTTGTTTTTTTACATAAAAGTGCTTAAAACAGTTTTTCATCACCTTTGGTATAGGCTGATGCCTGACTTCATAACTTTTTCAGTCCCCTCTGTTTTGCAGCCACTGAACTAATCTGACTAATGTTATCCTCTTTGGGGCGTGCATGGATTCAGCAGCAGGAAAGAGTGCTGATATCGAAACATTTTGACAGTTTGATCTTATTTTAACATTCAGTTTCAAACTAAGCATAAAAAGCATCATGTTGGTATTCATATTACTTGGTTTTGGATTTGTGGTTCATTTGACTGGTTTA
The DNA here is from genome assembly GCA_037039145.1 of Fundulus diaphanus. NCBI lineage: Eukaryota > Metazoa > Chordata > Actinopteri > Cyprinodontiformes > Fundulidae > Fundulus > Fundulus diaphanus. The sequence continues at coordinate 18,474,844 of CM073121.1, read as the reverse complement.
ACATTTCCTCCACTAGAGGGAGACCTAGACTCATTGGAGCGGCTCTGGGGGGGGTCCCCAGCTGCCAGTGCCCACCACCCCCCTCCACTCTGTTCATCCAGCCCCAGAGCAGGTGCCCATTTCTGGGCCTGTCTGGCCCTTCACCCCCTTATCTGATTAATACTACTAATCCTGGAGGTGTCCCTGCCTGCCAGAGAGGCCGGCCACCAGGCTGGCCACTTTTATGCTTGGGGCAGCCAGACCACGAGGCACGGTTATGGGTTTCACTTTGCCAGCGTTGCCCCCTTTAGAACTGAAGGCGATGGTCGAGCCACAGCTAAGCTCTCTGTTTTTATTTAGCTACATCGAAATGAAAAGCCAAACCCAGTTCTCATGTGTTGTGTGTTGTTGTTTTTGTTTTTTTACATGTATGAATCGGTTCACTTGGCCTCCCTCTTTCCCCTCCAGCCAATCCTCTGGAGCATCACTACTACAATGAGAAACTTCAGTTCTGTGAGGGTAAGTTTACAAAGCAGGATTTCAAAAAGAGGAGTTCACATATCCTCCACATTTGTCTGTCTGGACTCTAATTGTTTGACCATTGGATGAACAGCCGCCATAAATCAGTGCTCCTGTCACTGAACTGTCCCACGTCTTCTGTGAACTCCTTTCCCTGCTTTTGCTTTTCACCCAGTAGTGAAATACAAACAACCTTATCAGAAGACAAACACTCCCCCAACCCCATCTTCCACACCCTCATTTGCATGCATCTGTTTACCTCCTCTTATTCTTAATAGAGCACTCTCCTCCTCAATCATTCATTTCTGTAAAGATGAAATGAGAGACTGTAAAATAAACAGATAAGAGTCTGATTGCCCCACATTGAGAGCAGCAGTGCTTCCTTTCCTCCTGGTAATGTTTTGTATGTGCGCAGGCAGAGGCAGTTGCACAAATTCAATTAACTGTTTTTTTTTTTCCTATATGCTTCCTTCTGTCTGTTTAACCTCCAGAGATGGGAGAGGGAGAAATGGAGGGCTAGGAAATTAAATGAAAGGGCAGTACTTGGGTTATAAACTCAGATTGGCTCAGGCCTTTACATTCTTGTATGCAGGTCTCTGGCACATTCCAAACCAAACAAGACTTGAAGGGACAAAGCAGCGGTACCTCATTAAGTATTTTCCTCCTTACCGATTTCTTCGGTTTTTTGCTTTTTCTTTGTCACTTAATTCGATTAAATTTTATTTATGTAGGTCCAATTCACAACACATGTCATCTCAAGGCGCTTTACCAAGTCAACTCAATCAAATCATCCTGACAGGCTGGTTAAAAAGCTTTCTTAGGAAACCCAGCAGATTGCGTCAAGTCATTGACTTACAGGGTTCTCCCCTCCTGAAAGAAAACATAGCAACAGTGGACAGTAGCTTGCATTGTGTTGATGGCTTTTCAGCAATCCCTTGTACAGAGCATGCATGTAGCAACAGTGGAGAGGAAAACACCCCTTTAACAGGAAGAAACCTTCAGCAGAACCAGTGTGAACGGTCATATGCCTCGACCGACTGAGGGTTTGATATCAAACTAAATGTAATATCAGGCTAAGAGAATCTGAGTAAATAAAATGAATAAATCAAATGATGATTTATTAAGTAAGTGAAAAACCTATTGAAAGGAATCTTGGTGAAAGGGTAAATCCCTCCTTAACCTAATAACTGCTTGTGTCAGTCTTGATGGCAACACTGCCATTAAGTGTTAGAGAAAACTGACCTTTTACATCTCTGTCATGGGATTTTGTTCCACTCTTCACTGCAGAATTGTTTTTAATCAGCAACATTGGAGGGTTTCTGATATGAATGGCCTATTTAAGGTCATGCCTCAGCATCTCAGCTTGACTTTGACTAGGCGACTCCAAAACAGTGTTTCTGCCTTTCAGAGGCAGATTTGCTTTCTTTGGCTTTGGACTATTTTCCTGCTGCGTAAAAAAGTCTTAGAGACCATGAAGATATTTTTTGGCAGTGTGAGATAGCCTTTGTCTTTTTCTGGTGATCAGTGGTCTTGAGGGTGAGTAGTGAAATTAGACTCATGTTACAAAACGTGCAGTCAATTATGGTTAATTTTTGATAAGGAAGAGATTACTGATTTATATAGCACCAAGCTGCTTTGGATAGCTGCTTTGTTTCAATAAATGAAATTATCAAGTGAAAATAGTGTTTGTCTTTGTACTGAAATCATCTTTGTCTGATTTTAAAATCTTCGTGAAAGCAAATGACAAGTGAAAAGATGATTTAAAAACCACAGCACGTCAACATTAATTCAGCTCTATAACTAGTTTTTGCAATATTTAGGCTTTAATGATGTTATAATCTCAAAATAATCCTATTTAAATGTTCAATAAATAGGAAAGGTGTTGATTTTATTTATAAAGGCCAGATGATTGGAATGAACATTTCCAGAGTTTGTAAATTTGCGATCAGTCGTTTGATAAGATAAATCTGTTATTAGGTTTTATGAGAACTTCAGAGGATAATAGTCGGCTTTATTTATATTTTCTTCTTCCTCTAATCACAATTTTAAGAGAATGACTCACATTAACACTTATGAGAATATGCAGCTGATTCATAACACCAGCTCAAATGCATTTTTGACCACAAATATCAGCACCCCTAGTAAAGCTGTGTAGAAAGTCTAAAATTAAATTTGTTCTTGCAGGAGCACAATCCGAAGCTGACAATGTAGGAAAATCAAGTCTTTAATTTAAGTCCTTTTATGATTAATAGTTGTTTTTGACCACAGTGTCAGAATTATTGGCACTCCAACAAACCTTGTAATGCAAATCGTTGATCACAGTTTCTGGGTACTTTTAATAAGTATTCCGTGATTTTCTGTTTTCCTGGTGAATAATTATAACATGACACAGAAGCCCGATTCTCTTAGCCCCTGGTCATTATCCTGGACAAGAACGTCCAGGATAATTGTCCTACAATCACCAACATACATGTGGAGTTTGCTAAACTCTACTTTACTTAGAAATGTGTGCTTCGGTCAGATAGTTTAGCTTTTTTGGCAGCAAATCCTCCAGCTGGTTTTGGCCTGAAAGAAAGCCAGAAAATGTGGAATACCACCTCCTGCTCATATGCCGGTATGGTGGAGGATGTGTGATACTGTGGGCTGCTTATATTTCATAGGCCTTGCGGACCTTGTTATTGTGCATAACTCCATCAAGTCTATGAAAGACATGAAGATTTAAAATAAAAATTCTGCAGATTCTGCCAGTTACATGAAGTTTTGTCAATTGCAGGACAGTTGTCCAAACCATATCAACACATAATTGATTCACAAGAGACAAAATCAGCCTTCTTCCATTCTCTTAGGCTCCACACCTAAATATTAAAGAAAACCACTAATTCAAACCAAATTAACTAAATTTGTCTTCTAGTTAATTTAAGACTAAATGGAGGGTTTTGGAAAATTTATGAACTGTATTATAATTAAAGAATTTAGCATTTAGAAGGTTTTTTATGTTAGCACCTGTATTTGTCTGTAATACAAAGAGTGATCAGTTTGCATTTGTTCCAAGGATGAGAAATGAAGCCAGACTTTACCATGAATCTGTTTTGATAAATACAGAAGATCCACCATTAGCTAAACAAGAACTATTTCCTCATTAATTTAATCTTTTTGGTTTCAGTCAGGTAGTAAAAACTGAGCTGCTGTTTATCTGGGTCTACTTTGTTTTTGTTTTTCAGAACTAACTTCCCTGCCGTCATCTTTTCATTCCACATCACCTTTATTGCTCTTTTATGCCTAACTTGCAACCTGGTTATTCAGTTCTTTCTGGATTGCTTCCCACATTGCCAAGGATTCCCATGGGTGTTGTTTTAAAGGGTATTCCTCTCTTTTAAATGTTTAGTCTCATGATCTCTTGACTCTCCCGTTGTTTTTCCTCTGTAGCTCGAGGCTATTCATGGACCCCCAGGAACCGCCGTCCAGAAAAGCTGCGCGACTCGCTGAAGGAGTTGGAGGTAACCCCACCCCACCTCATTACTCCACTATCCCTCTCCAGCTTCTTCCTCCCTCTGGGGATTTTTGCCGTTTTCCCTTTCCGAAACGGCTGATTGATTAACAAATAGGAGCATTCTCTGTCTGTTCTCCCTCTGCCTTCACTCTCCCTGTCATCCTCGTTTGTTCTCGTCTCCCCCTCTCCTCTCTCATCACCTCTCTTTCGGCCGAGCTCTGTCATCGAACGGGATATTTGAGGGGATCAGGGGGCTGCAGGCTCCCCCCTTTCTTCCTCCCTCCTTCTCTTCAACCTCCGTCCCTGACTCCTTCCTCATTCACCTCCTTCTCCGTTCTTCCCTCTGTACTTGTAGCAGTACAGACCTAGCTTTGTTTGCTGAAACCTGTCTGTGGCTGTCACACACACACACACACACACACACACACACACACACACACACACACACACACGCTACAAACCCAACCACCTTCCTCCTCTCACCCGTAACCATTGTCTGTAACCAGAAACACCCAGCACACCTCCTCTTTCTCCGTCCCTCTCTCCTCCCATCCAATCACCCCAGCTGGGTGTGGAATGTTGCAGGAATGACTGACCTTACACACACACACACACACACACACACACACACACACACACAAGCAGTGGCTACCTGCATCCGTTTCCAAGTCTCCCCCACCCCTCCCTGAGCAGGAACTGCTGGAGTGACCACCTGTTGGGACAAGTGTCTACTGCCACAAATGGACTGGGAACTATTTTCCTTTTGTTTTTGCAGTGTCTTTCAAAAATTTTCCAATGTTTCCTATAATTATTGCATTATTGAAACAAAGTTTGCGCTGACACTCTTCAACAAACCCGCATCTGCTACACTCTTTGCCTTTCACTTTCTCCACTATGCCCATACAGGAGCTGCTGCAGAGCAACACCTGCGTTCACACCAGATGGAGGAACAAGTACTGCTGCCAGGTACACACCCTTCCCAGCTCAGCGCCCACTGGCTTCAAGCAGACACACACAAACACTCAGCCACCTGTTAGTGTGTGCCCATGCCTCAGTGAAAAAGCTGAACTGGACAGTAAAGTCATTTGTAAGATCATTGTAAGCTCATTATATAAGTGAGCTGTTAAAACTAACATTCAAGTGTGTCTCTAAATGGTCACAGTTTTTTAACCAGACAACCTCAAAACCAGATCTGTGGTTTGGTTAACTTCAGAATAGATGTGTTAGACCAGTTTTAAGTGTTTTCTCTGAATAGAAACCATTTTGATTGCATTTACAGTGCCTTGCAGAAAGTATCCATACCCCTCGAACTTTTCCACATCTTGTCACAGCAAAACCGTGCATTCTACTGTGTTTTAAGTTTTATGTGACTGAACAACAAAAAGTAGTGTATAATTGTAAAATGGAAGAAAAATTATACATTGTTTTTACGTGCTGCGATAGACTGGGGACCTGTCCAGGGTGTACCCCGCCTCTCGCCCATTGACAGCTGGAGATAGGCACCAGCAACCCTCGCGACCCCACAAGGGATAGACGTGTTAGAAAATACTGTGATGAATGGATATTTTTATGCGTGGCATGCATATGTTCATCCCCCCTTAGCCAACACCTTGAAGAACCACTATTTAGTACAATTCAATTACAGCTGCAGTTATCCTGGTCTACCTGTCTTCCAACTTTGCACATCTAGAGACTGACATTTTTTGCCCGTTCCTTCTTGCAAAACAGCTCAAATGTAGTTAGATTTGGTGAAGAGTATCTGTGTCTATGCAAAAAAAAAATGTAAAAAAAAAAAACTTACTGGACAAGCAGAGTATTATCTTCTCAACGCTGTAACTCCACAAGATGATCTTTAGACAACGGCTTCCTCAGATGTGCTGCAACACACTACTACAGGACATCCTTCCTGTCATCAGCTATATTCATCTATACTGACTTTGCCTGATTTCCATTCTGGATAAATAAAGTAGTATTGAATGGAATTCTATTTAATTGAACAGCATTTTTGAAGTCTTGCCAAAGGTTTTCAAGTGTATTTAGGTGTGGGCTTTGACTAGGCCCTCATAATACATGAATATGTTGTGTTCTAAACCATTTTGTTGTAGCTGTCAATTTCTGTTTTGGGTTGTTATAACAGTCTTTTTTTCCAGCATCGGCCTTATTTTAGCTCCATCCATCTTGCTATCAACTCTGACCAGCTTCCCTGGCCCTACTGAAGAAAACCTTCCCACTGTATGATGCTGCCGACACCAATAACAACCCTCTGAGACTTTCACAGAACAATTGCATTAATACTGATATTAAATTACACAGCAATTAAGTGTGTTTACTAAATAACTGTATTCTGAAAGGTGTTTAGTTGCACTGTGTTTTATATAAGGGATATAATAGGAGATGGGTAGAAATTCATGCCATACTTTTGGTATTTTTATTTGTAAAAGGGAAAAAAATGAAATCTTGTTTGCTTGCTTTTTGTTTAGTTTAGTGTTTTTGTTTCACAGGTATGCACTACTACTTTCTCTTGGTCAGTCACATAAAATCCCAATAAAACATATTGTCGTGTGTGGTTGTAACAAGACCAAATGTGAAAAAGTTAAAGTGGTATCAATTATTTTACAAGGCCTTGTGTTTCTTTCAGAAGCTTTGATTCAGTGAGAAAACACCAGTCATTCAAACCAGTGCACTTTTAAGAAATATTTGCATTAAATCTTTTTATATTTACACTTTTGAGACGGGGTTTTATGCAGTTTTATAAGGTTTGGAGAACCATTACATTTTTTTTTTATATATATATATTTTTCCAATACAACATAAATTTAAACTGTGCTGTTGAAATTCATTAAAACAACTTAGTTTCTTCACCAAATGGTTGCACCTCGAGCTTAAAGAATAGGGTTGAAAAGGAGACTAATGAATCAAAAAATGTGTAAATAGTGTTTTTTTGCATTTCAAGCAACGGCGTTGACAGATATTGTTTCCTTTCTTTGATTTTTCTCAATGGACCAAAACACCTTCACGTGGAATAAAAGTTAATCTATCAGCTCCAGAATAGACTTTAAAATACTTCTGTTAGTCTATAAATCCCTAAATGGCTTAGCACCTAAATACATCACAGACTTGTTATCGGTGTATCAACCATCCAGACCACTCAGGTCTTCTGGCATACCTAGAACCAGAACTAAACAAGGAGAAGCAGCATTTAGTTCCTATGCTCCACTTATCTGGAACAAACTTCCAGAAAATTGTAAAGGTGCGGAAAGCCTGAGTTCCTTTAAATCAAGATTAAAAACACATTTGTTTAGGATTGCCTTCAACTGTTCTAGTTAACTGAATCACCACTTTTTTGCTCTAATTTCTATCTACATTTTAAGTTATTCTTACTTGCTTTTTTCTGTTTTAATTTGCTATATTTTAATCATGTAAAGCACTTTGCATTGTCCATGTACTGAATTGTGCTATATAAATAAATTTGCCTTGCCTTGCCTTGCCTTGACTAGCTCTATCATTTGTGACAGTTGTCCATTTTGTTTGGATGTATGTGCTATATGCAGATGATGCTGAGCAATGGCGTGCTGGTGACGGTCACCCTAAAAGGACCTCAAGTCGATCAAGTGTGTATAGACCGTTTGTTAGTGGGTCGACTACCTGCCAACACTGTGACTGATGGTGAGTTGTACAGTAAAGCATTTACGTCCTAATGAACCTCATGTGTTTCTCATTTATTACTACTAACCAGCTCATTAGTGTGCCAAGTGCATTGTGAACCCTATAAATCACAGAATTCCCAAAAATCAAATTAAGTTATCACCTGTCTTAGCTTGAAATGTGTTTGTTATAAATATAGATTCAATACTGTCCATCATTATATTTCAGTTTTCTTTTAAAAGCACATTGGTTTCCAACAAATTCTCCTTTAGGGGACGCAGATTTGCACAATTAATAATAAAACGTGATAAAATGTCAGTGGATGGAAACAGTTAAAAGTCTTGATATAGTGTTACACTGAAAGCAAAACCTTTAGCTCTGCTGCTGAGAAAAGTTTGCACGGTAAAGTAGAAAAACAGAAAACCCTGCCAGGGGAAATTATTGTTGCGGCATATCTGCTAATCTCACCTTTTTCTGATGAAAATGTTTTCTAACACATGATATGTAGAAAAAGACAAATGTCCAATGTGTGGTTCAGCACAAAATGTACTGTTATTGGAAGTACACACACAGAAAATTCCCCAATAACAATGATACGAGGTCATTAACAGTACCCTTCAGTGGACTGAAGAATGATGATGATGATGCTTGGCGCCTCCAGTTTTTTCTATGCTGAGTTTAATTTTATTACAAAAAATATTCCTAATTTCACACTCTCCCAAACACCCTAAAAATCTGTTTAAATATTGGTTTAATGCTCAAACGTTAGAGTTTAGCAACATATCTCACTTCAACAACCACCAAGAAACACTTCTTTTAATTTATTTATTTATTTATTTATTTTTCCATCACCTCAATCCCCAGACTGTTCCCAACAATATGTGCATGCTTCTATTTTTTTGTGTCCTGTCTGACTGTGTAGCACTAAGAATTGCTGTCTTAATGCCATAAAGAGCCCAGATTTTACTTTCACAAGTGGAGCATGACTACTTTCAATATAGTGTTCCACTTGACTTATAGGCAAAAACTTTATTGGATATTATTTTGGAATTATTTTAAATTCAATGGACACAGGAACAGAAATGTAAAAGAGAAAGAAAGGAAGAGAAAGAGATGAGGCAAAACGTTAAAAGGGAGAAAAGGTGACAAAAATAGAGTAGAGGAAAAAGAGGGTACAAGAGAACATCCTCGGAGTCTGCTTCTGCAGCTGCAGAGAGATATATAAAAAGAACAGCAAAACCAACAAAACGTTTTCACAGGTACAAACAACCAACACCTTGATAACATCACTGAAAAATACATAGTATTATTTAATATGACTCAAAATGTCTAAATGCTGATGATGATTTGAATGATTTTTGACTTTTTATAGCTATTTTAAGGAAAATTATTATTTAAAGCGTCATCGTCCACTCATTCTCTCTTAGCCTCTCAGTGCAGACTGTTTGCCTACACCTGCGCTCCCCGCATGCACTTTCACATCTACCACACACTTCCCCACACTCTGTCACACAATCACTCTTTCACACAAGCGGCGACTCACACCATAACAGGTGCCACAGGTGAGCCAGGCGACTGTGCTAGCTAATTGCAGGCAAATCCTTTTGTGCTGCGTGTGTCCAGGGGCCTTCCCTTAAGAGCATCCATCAGTGTTTTTCTTCCATTGCGCGTTCCTCCAGGGAGCACCACTCCGCCCCTCTTTACTCTGGGCTCCCTCGCTCTGCAGACCTGGCAGGAGAGAATAAGAGGCTGTGGACAACGGCCCAAATCTGCTAATTATTTCTTTCTTTCTGTATCAATTATTTGTTCATAACACCGCCCTCCCTACTTCCGCCCGGGGTCTCAAGACACTTGATAAAACCCCCATAGTGCACACATATGCACACGTGTAATTACGCACACACACACGCCTTTTTGCATAGACCAACACACACTTACTGTATGTCCACTTACATTTACACACTTAAAAAGACTTGAACACACATGCTCATAGCCATGCTTGCTCACTCACACACACACACATACACACAGGTACACACTCACCTCCCGCTGCGCTTCATTCAAAGCCTCAGAGGGCACTAATTATTAGAGTAATGGTTGTGAGAGGGTGGGTTCCGGGGATTTTGTGTGCGTGTGTGTTGGGGGGGGGGGGGGGGGGGTTGTAGTCTGACTGGGGTTCTCACATCTGCCACTTGTTAAATTAGGCTGAGACAATTAAGAGCACAGAGCCAGACCAGATCACACCGTCCAACACGTTTCTGATTACTGGAACAGTTTACGATATCAATCGAGCTGTGATCTCTCTGTGTGGGTGGGTGTTGTGTTTTAAATAGAAGCTGACTGTCAGTATTTGATATTACAATTTACAGTCTCATCAACCAATGCATGCTTTAAAAGGAAATATCTGGAAAGAGAGAGTGAGAGAGGCACATGCATAAGGTAATTTCTGGCCCGCTTGTGGGTGATTTCAAGATTGTAGCTGAGAGAAGGCTCGTTCAGATGCACCTATAGTTGGTAATCCTGTTCAGAAACACTTTTTGTTATACTTTCCTCCCATTCTGAAAGTAGTTGATACATTATGTATTCATGTAAAAGGAGGTGAAAAAATCATTCTCTGTGGGATCTGCAGGGCTGTAAAAACTCTAACCAATGTCTGCTGTTCGGTGCGAATGGCTGGGTTTTGTCAGAGTTTTGGTCCTACCCTCACCCCTCTCTGTCGCCTTATCTATTGGTTGTCCCACATGAAAAAATATTCTGATATGCTCATGTAACGCCAGTGTGTGTCCACGTTCCTTCCTAGTTTCAGCTTGCTGGCTGCGTATGCACACTTCTATAGTGTTTCTGTATCCGGTTAGGTTCAGAGCCAGTGGCATGGGGGGGCATTGGGGGGCCGTGCCCGCCCACAGAGCCAGCTGTGACCGCCCTAGACTAGAGGCTGGGTTTTGTTTTGTATTACCTCGGAGTGGCCAACTTTCTATTATTTCTATCTTTGACTTGTCAACCATACAATTCAACTAATCAAATCAAGGACTGAAAGCAACTTGCTAGCCAATTTCCAACTAGACGGGGGCGGGTCATTGAGTCAGACATTCATTGCCTACAGCGACGGCTCGGCTGTACTTGCCATTGGTGTCGCTAGTGCAGCTTGGATATTCGGACTTTCAAGCAAATTCAAGAAGTTACAACAGAGTAAACGGGAGTGAGCAGGAAGCAGCACCATTAATTTCTGTTGGAAATGTCAGCACTGGAGTAAAGGTCCATGCTGGGAGAGCTAGCTACGGCAGCTAGGAGCTCAAGGAGCAGAACCAAGCAAAGAAACTCAGCCAAATTGAAGAAACTTGGGTTGCAGGCAGAAGAAAACTCTGCTTTGTTGTGATCCTTGTGCTGTCTAGCTGCTGTGGTTACCCCTCCTAGTATGAATGTTTACTTGAGTCAGTGTTCAGCCTGACACCAGTGCTCATGTTTATCAGAGCGTCTGTTTATGCTTGACTTTTGAGTTCATTGAATGGACACAGCACTGATCTGACTGATGGTTTCCAGCCCAAGCACAACGTAAATAGTAAAAAACAGCTTAAATCTCAACCTCTCTTGGACTCATGTTAAAAGCGTAATAGCACATAATAAAGAACATGCCATTAGCACACAACTGCACTGAAGCAAAGAAAAAAACGTTCCTCATACAGGCTCCCCACAAAATGAGCAATCAGGCAACCAAATAACACACACTTTAACGATTACGTTATATCAACTGGAAAAAAAAATGTTCACACACGGCCATCGAACATTTTTTAGTTGATCAGTTGAACTCAACCCCATTTAGGGCGTTTACAACATTGACTAATACAATTTCATAGAGACACTTGATTAACCATTGACTATTATTCATTGATGATGTCAGGTTTGAACGATTCTACTTATTTCAAAAATAAATTTATAAAATGAGTTCATGGCGTTTTATTAAAACATGGAAGTTGTTAGTTTTCTGCCACACAATGACAACAATTTTTTATTTTTTGTTACTAGTTCTTTATTTAAAAAAAAACATCAAATGTTGTGAAAAGCTTTCCAGCTACTAGTTTAATTGGACAGGCTGTGTTTTTGGATGGGTGTGTTTTGGTTGGAAGAGCAGCAACAGCTATGTCTACATGCACAAAATTTCATGATTGGATTAAAATGTATTCGGATTAAATAATCGGATTGTACAGTTTATATGGACATACAATCAAGTAATCTGATCATAATGTGCGTTTATATGCACCTGGCTTTATTCAGAATATAACCACTCTGACATGCGCAGTTATCAAATTCCCCTAGAAAACACAGAAGAAGTACTTCCATCTTTGCTAAACAACAAAAATTGCGAACAAAGCAGTATTACACAAGTTCGTTTGTCTTCCGAGTGCCCAGGCATCGTTCTAATTACGTTACTGAATAAGAAACAAATTTGATCTTTTTTATTTTTTTCGAATAGAAAGGTTTATCGGGAGCACCGACAGTTTTACTTCCAGATGTATTTCCGGCACTCACCAACGCAGAAATACGTCACATTTACGTCGGGCGCACATGCGCACTCGGGCCAGTTTGCCACATTCAGAATAACTTGAGCCTGACAAGCGTTTATGTCCACGTTGATTAGATTATCGATTGGCGTAAACCACCCCTCTCATTCAGAATAAAATTTCATTCTGATCGAGCTTAATGCGATCATCATATTCCGATTCGTTTTTTATTTTGGTCATGTCTGATGCTGACATAATTCAGAAATGTAGCTCTGAAAAATTACTCAAATGTATTCATTTCTATTCTATTCTCTGCAATCCATTGACTAAATGTATCAGAATCTTAAATTGAGCTGCACCACAGTTTGTAATGAAAATGTGTTTTCATTCCCCGAACAGGATTTGACAACTTTGTAAAGCGGAAAGAGGGTGTGAATATTTGATTTTCTCTGACTTCAACCAAACATCAAGCCTGGTTTGGTTTTAAACGTTGAAACAAAAAGCAAAGTAAAGCATTTTTGGAAGCAGGTTCACCATTCTGATTTAAACATTTCAACCTGGAGGCCAGTTTAACACTGTCGCAACAGTAAGCTCCAATTGCATCATGCTGAGCGGCAGATTACAAATATTTTACACCATACACCAAGTATTACAGGTTTCCATTGGCCGATGGTTGGGCCAAGTTGAGCATATGCTCCACGATTAAGCATCCTTAAGTGATTTTTCATAGCAGGTTTCATTTACCCATGTTTAAATGTGCTTTGCTTAAGCCCATTGGCCTCTTATGTCAACATGCTGCAGAGGAGATGGCATTAAATGGATTTAGGGGGCTCTGTGTGCGTGTGCGGTTTTGTTTGTGTGCATGTGATGAGATTGCTTTTTGCATCTGACTGTGAACGCGTTTGTGCATGTGTTAGTGTGAGTAAATGTGCATGCATAAAATATTGTTGCAGACCGCCGTGTATAAATGCATATCTGGCTTTCTGGCCTCATGACTGGGGGGAAGGGGGGGGGGGGGGTCGACGGTTACCTCACACACAGACCATAACTAGCTCCTTCAGTGTGTGTGGTTGTGTGTCTGGGCGCTGTTCTAGGATGGGTCACGCAAGTCTGGCCCCTAATGCCGAATCAGCCACCTGGTCCCAGATTGGGCCACAGTCTAGTTTGGAAAAGAATGGGATTATGCTTAATCCCGTTTATAGACACCCACAGAGATCAATGCTAAACTGCATTTAACTTGATTCATCTGTAATCTATCACAAAGACGCTTACTATTGCATTAAATGTTGTTTCTAAAAGCTAAGGCTCGTTAATAGTTGTATGTTTTTTGTAATAGTTAAGCTTTGAACCAGTTCTTCACTGCATAATCCAACAGACGGACTCAGTTGACCTGATTTAAAATGCTTGTTTTTATGTGTTTTTTCAAGCTGTGTTTGCTCTTCTCTCATGAAAATTAGCATATTAATTCGAAATTTCCACACAACAGGATGATTTGAAGCGCCATCACACCAATATTCTCCTGTTTATAAATACACACGGCATGGTTAATTGCCGGTTAGATGTTCAAATCTCGGGATGCAGCCTCACTCGTTCAACTCAAAGCAGGGTTTCTAAAAGACGTGTAGTAACCCCCACCCCACCCCATCCCCTTTCCATTTAATTGGTTTCATAAACAGATTAATTTGAAGGAGAGGGGGGCTTAATTGCTAATCAGCGTTTCCATGCAGCTCCAGAAAGAGTTGAACAGGATCAAGTGTTTTCTTCTACCATTAAAAAAGGGCCTTACAGCGTTCTGTAGACTGACAGGGAGCAAAAGATACAAAGAGTAAATATTGTGTAGAAAGGAAGCATAAAAGGTAAATATTGGACACCAAACACTAAAAACGTAAAGTATTCAGAACATTTATAAAATATTTAAACTGAACTCTGTTTGCAGTGCTTTCCAAAATAACTATACCTCTTCAATTTTTCCTCACTGTCACGTTACCACAAACTTCAGTGTATGTTATATCATTATATGTGATAGACTCGCACAAAGTGTTGCATAGTTGTGATAGTGGGAGAAAGTAGTACATGGTTTATATACATTTTACTTCACAAATCTCAACACAGCATGCTGGTCAGGGACAGGGCTGTGCAAAAAGTGAAGTCAGGTTAGGTTATAAGACAATATCCAAACATTTTCCAGAGCAAATCTGACCTTTATGGAAGATTGTCCAGAGGAAACTTGTTAAAGGAAAGCCATTAGAAGTCACCACAACAGTTTACCACATGCAAAATTCTCTTTAATTGAATTTGCAGGATCTAAATATTTAAATCTTTTAGTAAATATGAATGTATTAATTAATGCTTAATAATTGCTCGTACAAGGAGCTAATAGTTTCTTTATGGGTCACCTCTACTGAATAATGCTGCTGTTGTCCTTTTTGTTTAGCATTGTAATATTGAGTGCGGTGATGTAATTTCCAGTGGTTCTGAGCGATCGGCTGATTCTGATGTCCTTCCTGGAGCAAAGCCAAGTCGCTGCGGTGTACCTGAACAAGAAGAGCCAGGATTCCCTGGAGACTGGCAGGCGAACAGACAAACTCTCACTTTCTGAAATCAAGGTACAGTAGAGGGCATTTTTGTGTGTTGTGTGTGTGTGTGTGTGTGTGTGTGTGTGTGTGTGTGTGTGTGTGTGTGTGTGTGTGTGTGTGTGTGTGTGTGTGTGTGTGTGTGTGTGTGTGTGTGTGTGTGTGTGTGTAGGTTGAATTTAGTGACCATATAGGAGGAGCAAGAATCCAAAACAGACATGAAACACCAAAGAAAAGTGTCGTGTTCTTGTTCTGTATCCCTGGCCAATTTTGATTCTTTTTATCTCAACACCCAAAAAAATTCCTCTTCGATTGATATTACATAAAGTCAAGTTGTGCTTTTGAAGAAATGCATTAAAAACCTCCATCATGGGTTGTCACTGGGGATTATCCACACACAAAATGACAAATTATTATAAAAAGTTCTAAAAATCCCACAAGTGATAGTAGTTTAATGACTAGATGTTATGGAGTTGGATAAAAGACTGAATGAATGTTGATTTATACAAATAGAATGAGAGGGACTAATAATTAAAATGTAATGTTTCTTCTTGATATTTGTTTCGTTTTGCACATATTTCTAGATCCCACCTTTTTTTTAATATAATCATCAACTTTTTTTAACAAATATTGTAGTGTCTTTAGTGCCAGAAGTGTTCAAGAGTTTTTCAGTCTGCTGCCATCCATCTTCTGGTTGTACTGAAAATGCATTGGTTGCAGCTTTGTATCTATTTTAATGTTAGTTTCCAATATAATCCAATAAAATTTAGTTTTGTCTTTAAAAAAACTTTCCTGAGTTTCCATGATATTCCTCAGTTCAGCCATCAACTAATTATTATGATCACCACAAATAAACATGGAACTGGGTTGTGTGTTATAGTTAAAGCAAGGGTTGACTTTTGCTGCATATGGCTTTTTACACTTAAGATTATGTGTTTTGAGCATCCATTCCGATATTCGCTCATTAATCTGCCTTTTTATGAGTAATAGCTTGACTCCCCATTGAGATTTTCATTCTGACTCCCCAAACTGAGTTTGCTCTGACTGCGGTTTGCGGTGGGTAACATCCACACTGCTGATAAGTAATCCACACTTTGCTCTTCTAAAACTAAATAAATTATTATTTTTAAACATTCGATTCGTGGTCGATAATTTCTTCATCTTTATTTCTGAGAAGACGTTGCTTAGGTAAACCATGATCATGGCAGGATTTCTGCTTGTTAAAGCACAAATGAAGTTGTTTTCTTGTCCTTTTAAAAACACCTGTTAAGTACTTGGAAAGACTCGTGAGCTGATTCAATCAAGTTGTAATATCAGGCTCCACCCTCCTTTTTACAACTATTCCATAGAGAAACCGTTTGCTTGGGTCTGAAATTAGTACGCGGTCACTCCAGTAAACAATTTTTAGATTGAACAACCATTTTGAGACCAGATACAGTTCACTATTGAGTTTGGTGAATTTTTAGATCTTGATATGCTTTCAGCTCTCTCATATGCTGTATTTATTTTCATCTGGTCTGAATATGTTTTAAAAGATGCTGGTAATAGATCTGATCAAGAGCAGCCCTCTTCTTCCCTAAAAACAGTCTCCTCCCTCTGTTGCTCCTAACAGCTAAACCAGGCATTATCACATTACTGCCAGGCTCTTTTTTTCAAGGTGTGTGTGTGTGTGTGTGCGTGTGTGTGTGTGTGTGCGCGCACATGCATCCATGATTGTGTGTGCGTCAATGCAATCGTTCCCGCCGAGCGTCTGTTTCCAGAAGCAGAGCCCTGATAAGGCCCAACCTTCATCACCAGCACCACTTCATTCTGCACACCCTGTGCGTCAGTGTCAATGTACATGCACATGCATGCATGTAACCTACAACATACACACACGTGGGCACAGACACACTCTTTATCCCACCCTCCAAAGACACACACACACACACACACACACATAAACACACACATACACACACATGCACAAGCACATACACATTGCCCTGGTCCAGTGGGCTAAGCTGGAAAAGGGAGAGTAGGGGGGCTTTGAGGGGGGGGGGGCTAAACTAATCCGGCCCACAGAAAGTGGTTTTTGATTATTGCTGACCAGCAAACGCCAGCAGAAAAAAAAATTGAAGAGCAAGGAGATGGGTAGGGATGGAGGGGGCATACGGGTGGTGGAGATAGAGTGTGTTATTAACCCAGTGATTTTTAGATATATTTTCTCCTTCTTTTTGATTTCTAATCTGTCACTGATCTCCTGTTCAGCTGTTTGGGGAAACTCTTTGTTCCCTTTATCATCACATGTACTTCCATCATTCACAGGCATATTTTGTGTCCAAAGGAAATTCTGCCCCCTCAGGGAGCAAGGAGGGCAGACATGGACCACTGAATCTCAAATATTCTCTACTCATATAACACAGCACACCAAATCCTGCAAGTTCTTAGGCTTTTAACCCATGTTCTGTGCTGATACATTAATTTGTAAAGAGATATTTTCATGTGCCTCCTCCAGAAAACTGTTATTCAGCTGGACACACTATTTTCTGACATGTTGAAACATCCATTAAGGCTGTGGGAGAGCAGGACTTTTAACAAATAATAGGAAGGCCAGAAGAAGCGCAATAAAGTTGCTATTTTATCTTTTTGAACCTTCCGTTTCTCTTTTTCATATAACATTTGTAAATATTGGCACCCTTTAACAAAGAATTCAGATTTAAGGTGGGCCTTTAGATTTTTTAGTTCTCACATGTAGGAAGGTTTCTTCTTTAGTAATACTAGTGCTAATCTCTAATATAAAAGCTACAACCAGTAAGGCTGCAGATTAAATGTCATAGCAATAAAGCTGTATGTAATTTAAGCAGTGCAAAGAACTGCTTGGACAGCAATACATTTGAGCCAGTTATGTAAGTGGCATGCATTCAAACTGTTGCTTGTTTAATGTAAAGGGGAATATTTTATCTTTGGCTTCACGATGTAACATCATTATGAAACTACAGCTGAGTTGTTTCATCGTCAAAACACAGTTGTAAGTTTTTAGTGCAGTCAGTACTTCAATCTCATCTTATGTGGGGATGGAAGTACTGACTTTCTGTTTTTACTAATAGCTGGATAGACTACTCACTATTTGGGTCTATGCTAGTAGTAAAACCAAAGCAAAAACAAAATTAAACGATGTTTAGTTCAGTATTTGGTTTATCACAATTTATTTTCCACGTAAAATTTCACCAACGTAATCATATATTGCATGTTATCGCAGTTTGTCGTTCTCTAAAGATAACATTAAAACCCTCTTTTACACAATGAATCCCTCACCTATGGGGCCTCTGCTCCTAGAATAAAAAAAAAATATATATATACAGAAAATGAGGTAAGGGGAAATATTTTTTATGCTCTTTTTTTCATATATTTTAGCTCTCAAATAGAAATAATATTCTGCTAAAATAGGTTTTGAAAAGTCTTTTATCCATCTTCTGTCTACCACTTCCTAATTACTGTTTTACAACATGATAGAGGATGGGGTCATTTGTGTGCTTGTGCATTTCAGCAATTGACTCTGCTTTATTCGGATTGTGAGTGTGACTGGAGATAGATGTGTTTGACGGGTCTGTATGAATGTGGAACTGCGGCTGTTTGTGTGTTAAGATAGAGTAAGCTTTGGTGTGGTTGAATGATCGGGTCAAAGTGTAGGACCTGTGATTTCACCAGCTTTACAATCACCTAATGATGTGTGTGCATCTATAAAGGCATTTTGCTTAAACACACTGCTGCTTTTGCTTGTATTTGCGCTCGTGTCGGTGCACATACATACTCCAACTTACATATGTGTCTGAGTCTGTGCTCCAGCCTCCCCCTTAAGCACCACGAGAGCTCATTACTGTGCGTCTCTTTGTTGTGGCCCGTAGAGCGTGGCGGACCTTCCTAAAAAATATGCACATCGCTAAAACAACAACCCCACACAGACATTAATAATGGAAGATAAAACACAACCTTAGACATCAACAGAAACAGAATGGGGGAAGGACAAGCAATGCATCTGGGGCTGTAGTGGTGGAGGTGTCAGAGCCCCGAGGTGATAAAACAACAGACCAGGAGCGTGAATCCAAAATGGATTAATCACTAATGACTTCCCCTCAAGATTTGTTTTAATTCTGTGGGCTTCTCGACCGCTTCTCGGCGCAGCCAGTGAGCTTTGCGAGTGTTTGTCTCTGTGTTCCTGTTTTTAGGTGACGTGTGTGGAGGTGGGCGGGCCAGGCCGAAGGCTTCACAGACGTGTAGCTCTCAGCCGTCTCCAGGACGTGGCGCTCTGCTGGTGGAAGCTGGACGAGCTTAGTGAGGAGCCGTGGCCGTGGACTCTTACAGACACACATAAAAACAATCTCTTCTTGATTAGCTGCTCACCTGCCGAAGGACTCAAGGTACGCGTGCACATTCTGTATACAGTCTATATTTTCAAGCGTACAACCAGACAAGGCTTGCATGTATTCTGGACACAAAAAAACCATACCAGCTCTTCTGAGGTGCTCATATGTTTGGTCAGCTAATTCAAAGAAATGACTAATGGTATCACCTCAGTTAGTTACACAGCACACACCAAATATTATCAGACAAACTAGCACACTAATACTTTCCCAGTGCAAAATTTGACTAGGTTACAGCATTGGTGACTTTTTTTTGGGTTTGGGTTTTGCGCTGTCCCTACATATACCTTGTTTATGCAACTACATAGGTCCTTCTGCTGGCCTGAGGACCCCTACAAATACATCAGTCAGACTGTTGTATTAATGCCACTGGTAGACATGAGACATATGTATTAAACACTGGAGTATACACAATTTGATCACTGCACGTTGAAAGATTTCCCCATATGAGCTCTAGATTTCTCACACGTCATGTGGATATGCACCACTGCTACAGAATCAACGCAGCTGTGACTCAAATGATCCAGTAATAATTTCGCACTACGCTATGCAGATGCTTTACCCACCCTGGGGCGTGGGATGGTTGAAACTGAAAGTCAAAGTTTAGCCATCACTTCATTCAGCTAGTACTTATCTCACCACTTGTGGACACTCAGAGCAGTGAAATTTAATTCCCATTTGATCAGTTCATCCTTTATTCATGAATGAATAAATAAATAAGTAAATAAATGAATGTAATGAAAGAGTCATGTTATGGAAAAGTAAAGGACCCAGTCATGACGCTGCAGAACACACTAAGCTGAACAAATGCGTTGAAACCATCACAGGTCTTGATGTTCCACTAAGTCTCCTTTATTTTCTGTTGCTTACCTTAATGTAAAAGGTGTTTTTCAAAATGCCAGAATAAATGGCAACATGGGAAATGGAAGGAAGGACAACAGCTTGAGGAAAGCCTGCATAGTTATGCTCACAGAGGTTTCATTTTATCTTCTCTCCTGTTGTACATGAGTTTTGAAAACATTCCTTGTGCGCTATACTTTTAAATAGACTAGCATGTAACAGCCTTCATTTCCATCCTGCACTTGAAAACAACGGTAAACTTGGCTCAGTTCTGCCTGCATCTACCCCCCTGCTCACCTGAGGAAACTGTTTCAGAGTAATGACTCCTTGATTATTCACCATGTTTACTTTATATCCGTGATCTGAGCAATAAACAGGTCTGACTGATACTTTGAAGGTAAGGAGCAGGCTTCAAAAGCTGAAGAGAATCATAAAAGGACTGTTTATGAATGGATTAATTGACTAACTTTCTTATTATAGTACCGATGTGAAAGTTAAATGGCTCCACCCAACTTTTCTTTTTTTAATGTGCCCTGTGCAGTGTACAATCGTTTATTATTTAATGTTTTGATATAAAAAATATTTAATTGAGCTCCAAACAGAATTTTTTTCTGGGAAGATTAAGACCTTTTATTTTGCCATGTTTAAAAATATGAATACTTTTAACAATCTCATGAAACACATTTTCTTCTGTTCTCTCCTTTACAGTTTGTGCGATCGTTGATATGGAGATAAGAACTATTGAACTTACAGGATTTTTATCAACATTGCATGCTGATATCAGAATTGCATTTGAAGTATATTCGGTTGAATTTCAAGCCAGAGGAACATGTTACTTTGCTTTCTGATGTCAGAAATGTTTTGCACCCACTTCTTCCTCCTAATTCTCAGACCCCTTTTACTTAAACCACAGGTTTTAACTCCTGATAAACAAGCTAACCCCTGGTTGTCATTTCTGAGTTTTATTTTAGGAATAAAATTATCTTTTTTTTAAACATATAATGTAACAAACTGCATTTCTTTTGAGTTAAAGACTTTCCTTTTGATTATGCTTCTCGTTGTGGAAATAGTCACATTTTGTTCCTTTTATGCAGTTCTCTCCTAAACCTCACTGTAGAAGATAAGAGAAAGTGCTAACAACTGCTTCAACAGCTGGAAAGACGACTAGAACCAACAATTGCTTAAAATGACTGTTTATGTAATGAAAAAGAAGCAAATGAAGCACTCGCCTGTCATTTTTATTGGGTTTCATAGAAAGCCTTAGGAAATTGATATAAAAAACTACTAATACAATAAATAAAAATTAAAGCATGTGTTATAATTTTTCAGATACACATTGTGTAATAAATAAAATGTTTAAATTGAGTCCTTTTATCCTATATGCGATCTATTTGGAAGTATGATTTGATGGATGCGATTGTCAAACAAAACAACTTGCAATAGTCATTTCACTGTTGGCTCATTACTTAGCGATAAAATGTTGTCCTAAATGCAGAGTTAAAATATGATTAAGGAAGGACAATCTAAAAGTTGGATCACAGGCTGGCAGGCCTCCAAATTCTAAAAATCTGAAAAGTGTGGTGCATTTTTATTCATGCCCTTCGGTCTGATGCTACTAAATAAATCTAGCTAACCCCTTGCCGACAGATTTCAGCTGATTAGTAAATAGTTGTAATTAGTTTTAGTATAAATCCAGGAAATGGAACGAGTATGATCCAAAACTACCAAAGTCAAGGTCACGTTTATTTATACAGTACGGTTCCAAGTACACTATAAACACAAAGAGCTACAATGGAACGATTTGCATTGAAGCATATTAATGTATGATAAGAAATTCCTTTATTGTCCCATAATGGGGAAATTTGGGATACACGAAATTCACCAAAAAATGCAACAAATCCAAAGTAAGACTTGATGTTCACCATCACTTTCACTTTAATTGCAGTGAGTGTAGTTCTACAAAGAATTGACTCTGAAAGACTAAATTCAAATATATGCTGCACTTTGCAAAGTTTTCCTTGTTAAAACTTTGAATACCATGTACAATTTTCCCTCCACACACATTTTTTATGTGTGTTGGTCCATCACATAAAACTCCTAATAAAATCAATTTAGGTTTCTCCGAATATCTTGACAAAAATCTGAAAATGTTGAAGGGGTTTGAATATTTTTGCAAAGCGCTGTATTTGCAGAGTTTATCGTAGATGATATAAATCAGCTTGATGTGTCGGTTGCCCGTCTGTGCTGTTCACCAAAGGCAAAGATGTTCAGACAGAACATCTTTGCATTTTCTTTAAAAAGTTTAATCAGTGTTGATCAATTCTTTAGAACGTAAGACAACGAATGTCAGTCATTGGTGGGTTTAAAGGTGCTACATACTGGGGAAAGAAGTTTCAAGATTACCAAGGCAAGATATGTTGTAATTACCTTTACAGTAAAACCTGTTTGTTTTTGTTTTTTTACTTTATGTGATCAATATTTGGACATTTCATGAACACCGGGCTGCTCCTTTTGCCAATTTAAGCTTTTTGCGGCATCAGCTCTGATCATTGGGTCAGAATACATTGAAGATGAAGATGATTATTCTGAATTATATGCTTTTTGCAAATGTTAAAACACCAGACATAGGCAAAGAAATATGGCTTCAAGCCTGAAAAAATGTTAAACCTCAAAGTACGATCCGAAAGTTTTAAAGGCCTTTGTTGATTTTATTGTTACTCAAAACATTCATCTCTGTCGCATTACTCAGAACTCCAGATCCATACATATTTCCTGCAGACTCTGAGGCACACAGACTTTGCAGGGCAAAGAAAGGAAAAGCTGCTGATTTGAGCTGAGATTTGTGTTGTCATGGATGGGATTGGGAATGGTTTGTTAGTCACCTCAAGGGTGGTACCTCTGTTGCACCTCCTTGCTTCACCATGCGAAATAAAAAAGGAGCGGTAATCTGTGGTGCAGCATGTAGGAGAACGCCTACACGTTCTCTGGCTTCCACGCACACATTCGCGGCCTGTGGCAAAACCATACCCACGATGAAGGATCAGTTCGGGATTGGCCTCGCGCCGAAATCAGATGAAAGATCCCACATTACCAAACCGAGCTTAACTCCGCTGCTCCTCTGTATGCATATGCAAAATATTCACCACAGCAGAGAGAGGAAAGGGAATCTGCAAAAAAGAGGAAAGATGAGCATTAACAACTGGAGGCAGGGGGAATAAATTCATGCAGGAGAGAATGAGGGAGGTGTAGGAGGGAAGGGGGCACATGAATATGAAAAAAAAAATCAGAGCAGATGTTTGCTGCCTCTTGTTTTTGGGCAGGCGCTCTACATTTATCTCACTCCTTCACCAAGTTTAAGTCCTCACCGTCTTCCTCCGACATCCCCCACCATCCTCCTCCTCCTCCTCCCTTCCTCGCCGCCTCAAGAACATTAAAGTCTCTTCATGGGGCTGCGGCATCGCGCTCTAATGAAAGCGTTTGTTGTCATTTTTCAGATGTGCAGTGTGAAATTAAGCGAGCAGTTTATGTAAGAGCCGTGGCAGGAATCAAACGGCGGGCATACATCGGGAGACGCCAGCTACTTCAATCACTTCAAGCTCATATATATGTTCCTTTTGTTCACTTCGCTATCTGCAGCACTAAGCCAATTTTCTAGCCAGTCTCTCGTTTTTTTTTTTTTTGAAAAAAGTCAGTTTTTTTTTTTTCGTATGTGGTCTTAATTCGTAACCCCCCACCACCACCACTCCCCATGCTGATAAGTGGAGCCCAAAGCACACGCTAAGCAAAGGTGGAGGGGTGGAAGGAGAGGAAAACATACAGTTTAATGCAAGCAGTTAGCATTTTTAATGATTCTCTCTCCATGACTCCATCACTCTCCAAACAAATATGCTTGCACAGAAAATGTTTTTGATTTTAATAATCTAATGGCTATTTAACTATGTGTGTATAAATATCGTACAACATCCTGTTATATTTCACAAAGCAGTTTGTGTTGTTGCTTTATATTTATTTGAGTCACGTTTGCTGCAATAAATTATTGTTTTCATCAGATTACAAAAATAAACAGCAGAAAAAAAACGTAATTTTTTTCCCTGATTAATATCCAAACTGGAAATGAAGAGCCAGTACGACAAAATCTGTCAAAACCGCCGTTACATTGTATCTACCAAAAATAGAAACCATATCTATTATGTGTGAAAATACAGCCTATAGAACGGCTTTTGATTATCAGATGTGTGTTCAGGGTGCTGTTGTGATCTTAGATGTTATAAGTTTGAATGAGGCTAGACTATTAGACCTGGAGGGGATTTGAACCCAGGACCTTCTTCCTGCAGGGCAATAGTGCTGAAGTCTGCACCACCATGCAGCTCTGTTGTGGAATTGGGAGTACCAATGTTCTGCAAACATTGACGTGACTTTCATAATTCTGCTATAAAAGGAAAAAATAAATAAACAAGACAGAGTTTGCAACAATTTTGATTTTTGATCTCCAATTTTTGTAAAGCTTTGTCCCTCCGACATAGTTTTTAGTGTATTCTGATTTCTCTTTAAGCTCTATAATGTAAAAACTAATGAGAATGACCTTCAAACCATTTCTTTCATCCTGTTTGGAATGATCATTACTTGTACAATTTACAGAGGAAACGTTGAGTTGTATTTTTGAGAGCCCTGCTATAAAGCAGGGCGTTGATATTTAAAACAACACAAAATCATCATGGAGGTGACATTTTAAACTATCTTCAGCATCATAGATAGGCAATCAGCGAGGTTAGCATGACCAGCAGTTTCCTGTTGTATATTCTAGAAAAGTAGCTGCAGAATGGGCCAAAATCTTGAGGTTGAAAGTGCAACTTTTTTAATTGTTTAAAGTAAAAATACCAAAATAATTAAACGTTTTTTTTCTCGCAGAAATAAACTAAACGTGCTGTAGTTTGCCTAATATATCAAAGTAGTCAGATTTTTTAAGAAGGGGTGGGGGGGGCGGGCGTGTACATCAATGAAGATCCAACACATCTGGCCACATCCCTGTTCTAGAGAACATAGATCCTTGCCTTAGATTTCCAAAAGGCTGCCAATGTTTCCAAATTTAGCATTTTCTATGACAGAATTCAGCTCAAAAGGATAAAACAGAGCAAATGTTCTGTTCAGCCATCTTATTATTTACTGACGATCTTTGACGTACCTCAAGATGTTAACAAAAACACAGCTTCCTTTTAAATTGCTTCTTCTTACTCTGACTTTATTTGCAACACCTTTCTGATACTGCAAAGTTTGAGCATTCCTCTTTCAGCCAGAGCATCTGTGCCGAAGAGCGCTGCTGTTACCATGAGCTGACAGCTTGGTAAAAGAAAAGGCAGATTTTTTAGTTTCCAATTGGTTGATCTTTCTGTGCGTCTCTAAACATGCAGATGAGTTAAAACTGAAGCATTTTAGTTTTTTTGTGTGTTGGAAGTTTATGTGAACAGCTGAGTGTCTTCCTGTCATCTGGAGGCTTTTTGCAAATAAAGTGTCAGTCTGTGGAATTAGAATAGAAAATGTCCTCTGTTTCTATGTAGAGTATAGCTGTCAAGATTTATCTCTGAAATTGGTGAAATTCAGAATCCATTTTGGATAACGTTTTATTTGCAAATCTGAACTATTCAGTCCTACTGGTTGTTAAACTATGTGCAGAAACATTACTTTTTAAAATTGAGTCAGAATATGCAGTTTGGGATCTCCTTCTGCTCCTAATGCTCCTAGGTAGCAGCTGCTACAGAGAAGAATATTTTTTCTCCCTACTCCTGCTGTTCCAATGTCACATCGGTACCCCATCTCTGACCCTCTTTCACATGCCTAAAACTTCCTAGTCCCACCCGGCGCCCCCTCCTCCTCCTCCCTCTCAGCAACCCCTCATCCCTCCGGTCTCCTCCAAGTCCCTCCGTCTTTCTCCGTGCGTCTCTCCCTGTCTTTCTCTGCTCCGTGAGCTGGAAAATTGGCTTCAAAAGGCCACTGCTGTGAACAAGGGCCAGCCACACAGTTGGGCCCGTCCGCTTTATCTTTCACGCCACGGAGGGGGAGAAAGGGTGCCGGCAAGAGGGAGGGAGAAAGAATAGAGAAGAATAGTTTTGACCAGTCACTGAAACCAATAACCAGGAGAAAGCTACTTACTAGAGGTCTCTCTCTGCCTCTCTGTCTCCTTCTCCTCTCGCCTCTGCTCTCTTTGCATCTCTTCTCGCCGTGACTACAATCCATTTCTTTCTTTCTCTTGTGCTTTGCCTCCTAATTCTTTTTTATTTCCTCTTTCTTATCATCTTTTGTATACATTTCCCTTTGTCTTCAATATTTTTTGTCCTCTTCTGCCCTTAATCCTCCTTTTTCTGTTACACTCCCAGAATTATTAGATCTATTGTACATTCTCATATTCAACTAGAAACTCAAGAGAGTTCACAGCCTGACCGCGCTTTATCCGTATGTATGCTTGTAATATCAGTGTGTACATTGTAAAGGTGATGTATAAAAAAAAGTTTTAGGCTTGAAGAGCAGATTTCTGTTACCATCTGCAAATGGGGAGACTAATTTTATAAGATACTCCTTCGCTGTTTTTCATTCCGTCACGTTACACCACAGACTTTTCTGCATTTTATCCAGATATTGTTAGAAAGGAAAAGACAAAGGAGCATTTTTAAGCAATTTTATTTTTCTTTATAAAAAATGTCTGAGAGGTTTGGCTTACATTTGCATTCACTTCCATTACTAGTTTACTCCTAAATAAGAGTCAGCGCTGTCAACTGTAATGTCATGAAATGTGAAAAAGTAGAAGAGTTGTGACTAATATAGCAAGGTCCTGGATATATCACATGATGTTTGTGGTCTAAATATCACACAGAGATGGCTCTTTGCAGATTAAAACATTTACACTAAACAAGCAGATGCACCATTATTTATGAGTTTGTGGTTTAAAATGTATCACTGAAGAATTTATTCTTAGTAACTCTCCAATCTTCTGTCAAAAAGCTGTGAAATTTTCAGGGGATGTTCTGTCAGCCTTGTTTATTAAAAAAAAGCTGCAGCATGAGTTAAGTCAAAATGCCCTTTAAGGTCTGAATAAGGACTTGGATCATTTCCAAACTACTACAAGACCTGGAAAAGCACAGGAACCTACCATCTTTGATGCTGAAACGACAAAACCCCAAAGATTGCTCTACACTCGGTGGACTTTGGGTGAATTGAGGACTTTACAAGTATAAACTGTTAACATTGCGATGTATGCTCTGAACATTTGCAGTATGACTTTTTTAAATTAGTAACATCTAAAACACAGGGACCCACTGACGAGCCGTATGTCTACCACCAATCTGTGGATTTTCTTTCAGCCTCACTTCAAAAAATCCAAACCATCCCTTTTATAACTCCGCAGACTCTGTTTCTTCAGGCTTACTTGTTCATTGGTGGCAAAATATAATGAAATAAAGTCTGGTTTTAATTCTCTTGCAAAACATTTCATGTCTTCAGCCTGCGAGTTGTTCTGGTGTAAGTTTTGACTAATGGTGGCCTGTCAGTGAACACACAGCTTAATCAGCAGCATCTCTTTCCTGGTGATGGTGCCGTGATGGCATGCTGGCCCAGTGGCAGCCAGAAGCTCAAGAACGGGACACAATGCTTAGAGGACAAGATGTGGTTGGCGAGGTCAGGCTTAGTGGGACTGAAGTTGGTAACACGATACCTGTGACAGCTTTCTGTGGGACAAACTCAGTGGTTTCTTGCCTGTTGTGCGTTTGCATGCTTGTTTATTTAATGCATCACTTTGTCACTGGAGCAGTAGAGCTCTCCCAGGCATAAAGCACCTTTTACCTGAACCAAGCCCCTCTTGCCTGATGCCTCAAATAAACCCACACATTGACACACAGCATTCACCCCCTGGGGAGCAGCTGGAGTTTGCTCTGAGGGATTATAGAGAAGGAAAAAAAAAAGGCTTTCAGGAGGACAGTCATCTGCTTCTTTCCTGCTGTAGACCACGGGCAGGCAGGGGGAAAAAAAGCTTCCCTCCCTCTAAGTCCCTTTTTGGCAATGCCTGCCAAAAAACTGGGCCGAGCAGCTTTGGAAAAGGAAAGGAAGGCAGGCAGGCAGGCAGCCGATCCCTCTTTCTGTCTACATGGCGAAAAGAAATGGGCTCATTTAGCCAAAGCTGCCACGGTCAATGCAAGGCTCTGATAGAGGCTTTGGAAAGGTGAAATCCTTTATAAAAAGCTCTGTTAGTGACTGGTGGACTGCTGTTTATCGCAGGCTGTTGTCTCCTCCTTCGGTTTCCTGTTCAAGGTGGGTGTTTTAACAAAAACTGTGACATGGACTGTCTTCTTAACTGTCAGTTTCCTTAGCGGGGTCTTTGTACCTACTGCCTGGTCTTAGTCCAGGGCAAAAAAAAATGATCTTCACTCTGGATTTTCACTTTTGGCCAAAGACTCTAAAATTCCTCGTACATCAAACGAAGCTGGTTTTGTTTCCCTGTCATTTTCTAATACTGAGCTTCTGGCACCTCACGCAGGTAAACATCGGTGGTTGTTTATCACTTTGCGCCAAGCCGTGGCATGCTCAGGGAGAAGATGTTGTTGACCTTGAGTTAAAATAGAGCTCTTATCACTAGCTGTCTTGATTGACAGCAAGGTGTTTATGAGCAGCATGGAAGACCTTGTTTCCTTCATCTCTTGGGGTTTAGAGTTGCTGCCAAGAGGTGACTCGTTTCTTTCTCTGACATGCTCTCTCTGTCTCTTTGCATCTCCGTTTTCATTCAAAAACTGTTTATTCAACAACATAATTACTTCATATCAAAGACACTGCAGTATAGTGACAAGTAGAATAAGGTCTGTTAGCACTGATTTTCCTGTGATACTGATATATTTACACTAGCACTTCCAAGGTGCAGCTTGGAGAATAATTAGTTACAAACAGGGAAGAAACAGAACTACGGCTCACATTTATAGATGAGACCAGATATTTATATAAACTATGTAAAATGACACATGATCTTCAGACTGTCTGCAGTGAAAGCAGACTCTTTTTGTTTAGTTAGGATAACCAAGAACATTATAATAATGCTAATAATGGATGTATTTTAAGGCTGCCTTGTGTGACATCAGAGGGGAATAAATGCAGAAATTAGCCAAAATATTGGAAAGAGACATGTGGACGTCCAAGTTCCTTGGGTACAATTTTCATATGGGTGAAGGTTGCCACGTTCATCTGGTCAAACAGTTATACACATGTATGAAAGTGATGGGAAGGTGATGCTATTCAGGAGGGAGAGAGGTCATGTGTCCCAGAGGTGAACATGGTTTGGTGAGAAATGTGTGCATCAACCCCACAAGAAAAGCAAAAGGCCTTGTAAAGGTTCGGATTGAGGTTGGCAAGAAAATGAATCCTGTACCAGCACGGTCCAAAAGACGATGAAGAAGCCATTTCATCAAAGCTAAAACAAAAAGCCAGACTACAGTTTTCAAATGCACTCAGAAACATGGAACTTACTTTTTGAAGACATGTCCAGTGGTCGGATGAGAGTCGAAGTGTTTAGCCACAATGATCATCACTCTCAAGCTTTGAAAATTGACCGACTGTTTTAAAATCCTGGCGTGTGAAGCAGCCTTTAAGGAGCAGTGGACTGCCACTGTGCAGCACCTGGGGAGCAATCTGGGGCTGGGTCTTGCTCAGGGGCCTACAGTGGCAGTCTGGGTACCCGCTACTCTCAGCCTTCTTGGAACGCAAGCACGCCGCTGTAACCACTAGGCCACCGCTCCCCAGTAACCAAGAGATCTGCCTCCCATTCTACATTTAGAAACTAGGAACCACTGGTAGACCTGCAGTCTGAGTGAACATACAGGGTAATCAGATCTCTGATGTATGATGGAGCTTGATTGTTAAGGGCTTATATGTCAGAAGGAGAATTATAAATTCTATTCTTGATTTAACAGGAAGCCAAAGAAGGGAAGCTAAAATTGGAGAAATATGATCCCTCTTGTTGATTTTCATCACAACTCTTTCTGATTTTTGATGAGCTGAAGGCTTTGAACTGCATTTTATGGTATTCCACTTAGGAAAAAAAATGACAACAGTAACAACTGCATGAAATGGTATTTCTGTATCCCTCTGTGACTGGATGGTTCTAATTTTAGCAATATTGCAGAGGTGAAATAAGGGGGTCATAGAAACCTATGGGCAGATGTGAAAGGTTTGTGGCACTGATGTTTCCTACAAAACCTGACTCTGTTGCACCAGTTTTGTCCGAAAAACCTCTGATAACAAAAGTGTTGCTCTCTAAAAATATATTTAAATATAGATAATTCTCTCTGTCTCCATCTTCTCTTTCATCTTTCTCAATGAAATACTCAAAACTCATCCTGGCTGCTTTTGCACACTATTTTGTTTTTTGGGTAGAAAGATTTTGACGAAGAGTGAAAGGTATGGAGGTGGAATGAGACTTTCCTGTTGTACAGTACGTCGTCTGAATCGAGTTCTGTTTCCTCTCTGTCTTCTTTTAACTGCAGGTCCTTTGCTCTGTCCGGACGACAGGAAACCCCCTCGACTGCTGCTTCAGCCAGCTTCAGCACTACCAGATGCTGACCGTGGAGTTACCTGTAGAACCTCAGGAATTCAGAGAGGGCTACTGCGCCGATACCTGTGTGTATGAATGTGCACGAGGTCGCCTGCACCGCATATCCATCACCACCATCCCACTGCCATCTCCTCCTGTCTCCTGCTCTCGTCACCCATCTGAGACCACTCTCCTTTTAGGCTTGAGGGACTCCTCCTTAGTCCTTTATGACCATAGACGGGCGGTCTCAGTCTTGGCCCCCTGCCCGGTACCACCCTCATACATGGCCTGGCACCCCGCTGGGGCTGTTGCCATTATGGTGGGGGGACAGGAGGAAGTGATGTGCTTTGATGTGGGCTTGGCACCTTTGAACATGGCACTGGTAGCAGAAGAGGCAGCTCCAGCAACCACATTGAGACTAACTCAGCACCTAACCTGCTCTGGAGGCCTGACTGGACTGCATTGGGGAGCTGGTTTGGATGGTGGCCCAGAGGGGACAGATTCGGTGACTTTAGTCTTTAATGGAGGACCTCTAGCAGTCTTAAAATTCAGACTAGGTGAGTAAACAAAAGATTTAAAAATGATCTTCTTGGGTTTTTTTTTTTTTGCTAAAATGTTTGATTGCCTGGCACAAACGCATTATACAACCAGACCATGGCTTCTTGGGTAAATATCTCTCTTAATGAGAGGCCCGTCATAAGAAAAAAAAAAAACTCAATAACATCAGCCGTTCACTGTCAAACAGAACGTCCTTTAATATTGCTATGATGAGCTTTATTCACCGTTTTATTGCTGTATTTTATTCTGAAAGAGAGTCTAAACTACACTGCCTTGTAAACATAGTCATACCCCATAAACCTTGTTACATTTTATCACATAACAGACACAATTTCAAGTTATTGGGAATTTTTATTTGGATAGATCAACTCAAAGTATGGCTTAGTAGTGAAGGAATTAATGATGCATGGTTTTACCTTTGAAACATACTATTAAACATTAAAAACCAATAAAATACAGTAAGTATTGTGGTTATGTCATTACACAGTTTAAGATCTATATATTCTTTTGCAATACCTCATTACAATATGAGCGTGCATACTGACAGGCAGTTTGTTGCAATCATTTAGGGATATATGAGTTAATGCAGCTGAAAACGGATGCACACCATACTTTTCAGATTTGTATTTTGAAAAACTTCTCAATATAATTCATAATTTTCCTTCCACTTCACTATTAGTGCGCTACTGTGTGTTGGTTTGACATATAAAATCCCAACAAACTACGTTGGGGTTTGTCTCTGAAACATGACCAGAAGTGACAAAGTAAAATAGGTAATAGTGTGAATGCTTTACAAAGACCTGCATCCCTCTGGAAGTGTACCCTTTCCCGCCGTGTATTTACAGTAAATATGGGATCATTCAGGGTTGCCTCTGTTTAATCCAGATGTCCTCATCCCTGGGAGTTCTCCTCCTCTGTTTTGGATCCACACCCATCTGCTTAAAAGAGGCTGCCGAGCAGGTCGCCCTGTTACCTCCTCACTGCAGAAGGAAGTTAATTTGTTGGGAAGGTTAGCAGGAGTCACGCTCTCAGAGGTCATTCAATAATCGCCCCGGGGCACAAGCTTCCACGCCCCCAGGTGCATTCTGGGATGCATTTTTCCGATAAATCGTTTTCAGTGGCTGCGCAGTCCCTCGAGGACCCTAGATAAAGTTTGCCAATCAAAGTTTTTTTGCGAAGCAGCCATCTATCCCTTTAGCACGCTTGCAGTGATTTTCATACACACACTTTAAGCATCTTTAATTGTAACTTTGGAAAGAAGATGTCACAGCGGCACGGAGCGAAGTTTGAAGGCTTGGAGTGGGGGTGGAAGGTAGAAAGTGTGTGTGTATGTTTGCGTGTGTGCATGGGGAAAGGGGGGGGGGGGGGGGTCTTCCAACAATAGCTTACACTCCTCTGATCGTCTGCCAAGGTTTCTGATGAAGAAAGTCACTGCACGTCTTTTCTCTATGATAATTCCCCAGGACATACGCACACACATGTGTTTATTCTTCTATTTCTGTGCTTCTTTGCACACAGGCACACACTCCAACTCATTTGTTTGTTGCTTGTGCTCCTTCTCTGTATTGACTTGTTTCATGCAGCCTGCTACATGACAGAAGGAGCGAGTCGGAAGGCGGGTTGGAAGAAAGACTTGGCCATGCTCCAGGTTCTCCCTCTTTTTTTCCCCTCTGGAAGCAGGCCTCCCTGGTGCCATCCCCACACCCACCCCCCAGCCTGCACCGCGTTATCTCATCTGGGCACACGTTGGCCGCTACTGGGCCTGCACCGGTACACAGTGTAGAGAAGCAGAGCAGGGAATGTGCTGCACCCAAGAAAAACTGTCATTTTCTTCTCAAGATTGGAACGTAGTAAAACATTTTAGATGTGGAAGGGACATAATGACGTAACAGGGTTTGCACGGAGTGTGAAAAAATTAGAAAGAGGCCAAAGTTACAAGAATTTTTTTTTTTTACTGCAAAGCAACACTAATAATTCTGTCACATAGTATATTCAAAAAAATGTATTTTCTATTTCCAAGTGCTATTGAATCACACTGTCATTGTGAATGGCAGTGATGGATTTCATCCCCTAAATACTTTTGATGAAATGGTTGAAATGATGAACCAAAACATGACCATTTTGACAACAGGAGGGAAAGCAAGGAGCCACATAAATAGCTGTTTTCCACAGCAATTATGTAATTTCACATTTCAGATGTGTTTGTTTTATTGTAGAGCTATAATCAATACGTTTCACTCAGATTTTTTTTGTCTGATATCAGTGTTAGGTAGTTTCCAATGTTGGTGACCAGGGGAGTGCAATTGCTGCCCCCCTGACCACAGCTCCCTCCCCAGGCAGATTGATCAGTTATTAGGTTTAGATCCTTTTAACTGTGCGTTCATTATACTGTTTATGGTTAAATTGTATATCATTTTCTAGGCTTGCGGTCCTGGTTTCCTACAAGTACGTTAACTCTGTTGGTCTCATTCAGAAACAGTGGCAAATATTAAAGAATCTGTTTGCAACTCCAAAATTATCATAGGGCTTGTCCTGACCACTCCTGTGAATATTTTGCTGTAGGCTCCCTGGGTTATACTCTTGACTAATGAGTGATATTAGAAACATAACAGGTAGGTAAGGCCTCAACTCCAGCAAAGTTGAACTTAATCCAGAGTATGTAGAGAATAAATTAATTGATATTTAGCATGAATGAAGTCTAGTCTTATGCTGACCTCTTTATGATGGATTATTGGAGTATCTGAAAAAGAGCATGTCTAAAATGGACATATCACGCTTTCTAGTTCTTCCTTAATTTAAAAAATTCAGCTGTGGTCCATATTGGGGCTGGGCGATATGGACCAAAAATAATACAATTTTAGTTTTGACTTTTAGAGCTTTTAATGGAGCTTTTAATGGACCCCCCCACCCCCCACCCCAATACATCTCAGACCTTTTAATCCCTTACTCTTATGGCCGTACTCTGCGGTCCTCGGGCCAAAACCTTCTGAAGGTCCCTAAGACCCGGTTTAAAACTGGAGGGGACCTGTCCTTCCTAGCTGTAGCCCCCAGACTGTGTAATGCCGTGCCCCTGTCTCTCCGTGTGGCCGACTCTGTTGGATCCTTTAAAAAGCAGCTGAAGACACTTTTATTTAGACAAGTGTTTACTTAAACTTATGTATTTTTGATGTTGTCCTTGTGAGCTGTTCTTGTCATATTTCTATTTAGTATTTATTACGCTCTGTAAAGTACTTTGTGATTTTTATCTGTGATAGGTGCTATATAAATAAAGTTTACTTACTAATATCTTGATATTTTTAGGCTAAAATCCGATATACGATATTTATCTCGATATGTTTTTCTGTTCATAAAGTAATTATAAAAAGGCATATTTGAATCAAAGCTTTATCCCAAATGTCTCACAAGCACATTTCTAACAAACAGCTATACATAAAGACGAGAAACAGCTTCTGGAATACATAAAAGTATAATTATATCGCAGCATAGACCATCTGAATATAAATAATATAGTCTGATTTTATATCTCTTTAGTTAAGCAAATCTTGTTTGCCCCTCCTGTGTAGCTATAACCTGAATGGCTTCACTACTGGAACCTTAGAGCAGATTTGATATTCTTCTTCTTGTAAACTAAATGGTACACTGAATATAATTTACTCAACAATCGCTTCAAGTGAAGCAAATTAGAAGATCTCCTATGTTCTACGTTTGGATAATTTGGCTGTTTCTTGATACGAACATCTGCTAAAGGTGCACTCTGTCATTATGGTCTCTTCTTTTATTTTTACTAATTGTTTTCTTTTTTCTCTTAGCTGGCCAATTAAATCAGTGTGGACAGGTGTGAGAGGGAACTAACACGCCTTAATGCCACAAAGATCCATTGTTTCTGCTCAAAGTTTAGTTAGCCAGCAGTCAACACCCAACTCCAGCCCTCTTGCACACAGTCACACACAAACAGCGCCCACAAACACAAACAAGCTGATGTATTAGCCACATTAGCCATCTCTTTAGGGGATTTGGAGGTTTGCTAATTGCCAGCTTGTCATTTTAATTGCCCTCACCACCGCCCACCACCCCCATCTGACTCAGACACACAACTTTAACAAGACTTCTAGCATCCTGCTACACTGACAGTAAACCCGTGGAGCCAACATAAAGAAATCAGAAATGTAAATTGGTTTTCAGCATCCCAGAGAATAAGCAGTTATTGAGATATTGAAATGTGTCGAGTGAATGCGATAACTGACAGCTCTCACTCCAGCACAAACGGCTCATTTCATGGATTTTTTTTTACTTCATGTTGATGCTAACATAACAGTAACAACATAATCCAAGTTTTTCTATTCATAGGTCCACTGAGAACACATCCATGGCAGACACAGTTACAGATATTAAAAAAATACCTTAGTTGGCTGTTTAAGAATATAAATGTAAAAAAGAAATGTCTCTGTTCTATAAATAAATCCCCAAACCAAGGATGCAGAACTGCGTGTAGGTTAAAGCACATTTGTTAATAGCTCTATTAGCTTCACACCAGATAAAACTCCAAAAACAAATTAGTCAGATTATCTGGCCTAAACATATTTGATAAATAATAAATAGGACATCAAGATCTATTTCTCTCACTCTGCTGAGTTCTCCTACTGTTCTTCAATTTTGCATTATTTGTTGTTATTTCAACTTTTAACTTTATGTTCTCTCTGTCTTTTTTCTCTTCATAGTATGTTCACCTGGTCTGGTGTCCTGTTCCATCCAGGGAAGGCTGATCATCTGCTATTATCATATAACATAGAAAGTATTCCTGGATCAATGTGTGCTTCTGTGCTTTTCTGTCTCTGCTCTGTCTTCTCTAACCCCCAGTCTGTCGAGGCAGATGATCGTTCACACTGAGCCTGGTTCTGGTTCTGCTGGAGGTTTTCCTCCCTGTTAAAGGGGAGTTTTCCTCTCTACTGTTGCTTCATGCTTGCTCAGTATGAGGGATTGCTGCAAAGCTATCGACAATGCAGATGACTGTCCCTGTGGCTCTACGCTCTTTCAGGAGGGGTTTTACTGTAGGTGGGCCCCCCCAAGTTAGATGCTACCTAAAGGTTCCTGTACAATCATGTGTTGACTCAGTTAAAAACCTTTACAGTGTATCAGAATCAGCTTAAATGGCCAAGATAGTGTGCATAAAGAGGGAATTTGATTTTGGTTTCACCCGATCAGAGCATACAGACATTACCCATACCTAGACGTTATACCTCTTTAATCACAGGTTGTTGTTTTTTTTATTTATTTTTTTATATGAAACTGTACCTGACCCCTGGCTTCATGTGGCAGGGGCTCTGACTGGAGGCCAGCTGGGTCATGTGGAGCTGTTGCAGCAGAGGCTTCGTTGTGGTCAGGTCAGAGAGGCGCTGGGCATCCTGGAGGCCATGGACTGGAGCACCATGGGGGACGAGAGCTACCAAGGCCTGAGCTCTGTGACCAACCACCTGCTGAGGCTGCCGCTGAACGCAGACAGGGAAGGTGCGGCTGTGCATCACATGACTAGTTTTAGGTTTTCATGCCTATGAGAATAATAGTTTCTCAACTGGGTAACATAATATCCACTGAGAAATTTAGTCCTGTGAATTCTGAACGTCCCTGATAAAAAAATTTATATTTGTTCTTGAAAAAACATATATATTTTTTTATTTTTACAGCATACTCTTCTAATCAAAGAAGAATATTCTGTAAATGAAAATAAGAAAACTGTTGTAAAAACAGTTACAATAACCTGGCTGCATCTGTACGCAAACTTCGGTTTAAGCATAACATTAAAGTTTTCAGCATTCAGTCTTGTTGAGTTTATATTTGTCATCAGGAACACTGATTCTGATTAACATAAAATAACATTTATATACCCTAGTAGGATTTTCAGGTTACAAAAAATGTATCAAGGGTTAAATTTACCAAACAACACAGGAAGGGAGGTAGTTAATATTTGGCAAAAATATTGGACAACAGTGACCACAGAAGCTGGATGTTTCTCCAAAATCAATGAAAAGACTAGATGGAAATGGGTCAGGGGGGGCTGCCGAGAGGCTGACATCAGCATCGACAAATGGTTGTGATCTTCTGGTAACAATAGCCTGTGTTCTCCATATGTCAAAGCTTACTGGCAATTCAACAAAAGAAAGGCTTCACCAGAAGGAAATCTACATCTTGCAAAAGAGAGGCCAGATCTAAATCTGTCAGAACATCTGTGGGATAACCTGAAGAAGGCTGCGAAAAGATGTCTGATAGTTCTAGAGAACTTCTGCCAGGTAGAGTGGATACTTGTGGCTGAGTCGATGTGCTTCATTCTCACATACATCTATCAAAGAAGACTGAATGCTGAAATTGAACGGTGCTTCAGCAAAGTTGAGTTAAAAGTTGTGCACATCTGTGCAGGCAGGTTATAGCACCTGGTTTTATCTTATACAGGACTGTCTCAGAAAATTAGAATATTGTGATAAAGTTCTTTATTTTCTGTAATGCAATTAAAAAACATGAAATGTCATACATTCTGGATTCATTACAAATCAACTGAAATATCGCAAGCCTTTTATTCTTTTAATATCGCTGATTATGGCGTACAGCTGAAGAAAACTCAAAAATCCTATCTCAAAATATTAGAATATTTCCTCAGACCAAGTAAAAAAAAATTATAACAGCAAA
The DNA here is from genome assembly GCA_037039145.1 of Fundulus diaphanus. NCBI lineage: Eukaryota > Metazoa > Chordata > Actinopteri > Cyprinodontiformes > Fundulidae > Fundulus > Fundulus diaphanus. The sequence continues at coordinate 18,437,099 of CM073121.1, read as the reverse complement.
ACAAAATCAAACATTTGAAAATGTCCATTAATGCACTCAGTACTTGGTTGGGAATCCTTTTGCACAGATTACTGCATCAATGCGGCGTGGCATGGAGGCAATCAGCCTGTGGCATTGCTGAGGTGTTATGGATGCCCAGGATGCTTCAATAGTGGCCTTTAGCTCATTTGCATTGTTGGGTCTGGTGTCTTTCAGCTTCTTCTTCACAATACCCCACAAATTCTCGATGGGGTTCAGGTCAGGGGAATTGGCAGGCCAATCAAGGACAGTAATGCCATGGTCAGTACACCAGTTACTGGTGGTTTTGGCACTGTGGGCAGGTGCCAGATCTTGGTTGTGCAGCGTTTCCTGCCACATTTCCCCCTTCCAACACACTTTTTGTGAATGTGCTTTGAAACTGCACTCTGTGAACAGCCTGCTCTTTGAGAAATTTCTTTTTGTGTCTTACCCTCCTGATGGAGGGTGTCAATGATGGTCTTCTGGACAGCAGTCAGATCAGCAGTCTTCCCCATACTTGTGATTTAGTTTACTGAACCAAGCTGAGTGTTTTTCAAGGCTCAGGAAACCCTTGCAGGTGTTTCGAGTTAATTAGACGATTCAAGTGATTAGTTGAATAGCCTACTAGTATACTTTTTCACCATATTCTAATTTTCTGAGACAGTCCTGTATAGTTTCATTGCACCTGAAAGCGTATGCACTAAAAGTGACAAAGATAGCAAATTATCGAGATCTCATCTGTTAACACTATGTGGATACTATATATTTATGCCATTTGTTAGACTTTTGTAAAGGTTTATGGTGTGCTTCTACTCTGCATGCAGCCCAGCTGGAAGCTGCTCTGCGGGTGTTTTACGCCCCGGCTGCCCCTCTGTCTGATGCAGTGATATTGGAGTACAGGGAGCCAGTCAGCAAGTATGCTCGCCGCCTTTTTCACCACCTCCTCAGGTAACGCCACCTTCTCCATGCTGCTGCTGCTCTGGTCTCAGTTTGATGCACTGAGGGAGAAATTTGCTTTGTGCATCCCCACCGGGAGGGTCCAGGTCAGCTTCTATAGAGCACTTCTGGAAATGAAAAAGGAAAAGCAGTGATTCTTTAATAGGCTACAGTTCAGTAATGTGAAATGTAAAAACCCATACAGAGACTATTTTTAACACACCACAGGAGCACATTGTTAAGTGTGAAGTGTGGAGGGGAGAATAGCACGTGTCTAAAAATGTCTTTCAAAAATGACAACCATTGAAAAAATAAATTTAACAGCGCTTGTTTTCCTCTCACTCGTTCTATTTTAGAATTTCCAAAACGGACGTAGCTTTTGAATTTCATCAGTCACACACGCATACTGCTGCAGCTTTGAGTCATTCATGAGGCAAAGCATCACACATAGACCTGTTTAACTGTTGTTTCATTTTCCCTTCTGCCATTAGAGCCTTTTGAAACGCATGTTTGACTGAAATAGACCCTGTTGTTCCCACACACTGCCGCTCACAGCTCTCCATCTAGCAATTACCTCCTTTTTCCTCCTCTGTAGCAGAGCTGGAGTGTTGTTTGGCATCCCTCCTCCTCCTCCTCTCTTATCACCTACCTGCATTCTTTTTCTCTCCATCAACATCAAATAAAGAACCACCACCACCACCTCCTCTCTGCTTGTTTATTTGTTTCATGTTGGATGTGGAAAGGGAAAGTTGGGGTGTTTTGTACTAGGAGATGCGGCTCTCGCTCTCTTGGCTTTAATTCTGGATAATAAGAGAAGTGCTCACTATTTACTGTTCAGCTATTGGCAGTGTAGTTCACAGAGAATTATGTGCATATCTTTGGATTTAGGTATTTGTCTATGTGCAACAAAAACAAACAAAAAAGCAAACGTACTTCAGGCTGATTCATCTAGAAATGTTCCCCTATTGCTTTTGTGTAACGGATAGATATTTGTCAGGGTGTAATTTTTTTATTTATTATTGTCTCCTTTTTCTTTGCAGGCATGAACGTTTTGAGAAAGCTTTCCTCCTCGCTGTCGACTTGGAAGCCAGAGATTTATTCATGGTGAGTTGAAAACAATTTAGATTTCAGGTGGCGGTTTGAGAGCAAAGTGTGACTAAAAAGCATTGTCTATAGCAGCTTATCCTTGCTGGGTCACGGGGGTGCTGGTGCGTATCTCCAGGGGTCATGGGGCAAGCAGTGGGGTCTACCCTGGTCAAGTTCCAGTCCATCGCAGGGTAACATATGCCCCTTCCCATTAGTACCAACTCAGAGCAGTTTTCTACAGCTTAAGTCGCTTTTGAGTCGGTTACATGGAACCGTTAATAATGGGACGGTGGACCTCTTGAAGTCCACCGTCCTCTCCACATTCTTGGGCAGCAGAAGATGCTCCCCAGCCTCACCTGCTGCTGGCAGTCGGTCAGGAAGCTACCGAGCAAACTGCAGAGAGCCTGTGATATCTTTCAGATGCTTCAGCACCAGGCGCTCAAAGGATTTCATGACCACAGACATCAGGGCAATAGGTCTATAGTCATTTAAACCTCCAGTTATCCAGTTATTACAAGCTAAATATTTGATTTTCTAGAGGGAGTAACGATATTTCCTGAAATGAGATCTTCTGATATTTACACAGCGTGTTTCTTGTCAAAGTTAAGTCTATCCCACAAAGGGCTGCCCAGATTCTGCTATGCTTTGACTCTGTCTGGTGAAATTTTTAGTGTGAGTCCCATTTACGACCCAATATGGACAAACTAAAAGAGATGCGTTTGAATTTGTTGAACAATATTTTACAAATTAAAAACAATGAAAGCCACATGTACATGATTAATGACAGCTTTTGCTATGAGAATTGTCAAAACTCAGCTGAGGTGCATCCTGTCGTCTCTGTTATTCCTTCAGATTCTTCTGCAGCTTGATTCAAGTCCACTTGTGGTAATTCAGTTCATTTGTCATTAGGAATGGCACACACTCCCTGTAAAAGGTGTCACGATTGACTCGCTCTAGGCTGGATTGTGTCAAACCACAAATCTGGGAAAGAATGCAAACAAATGTGGAAGCAGCATTGTACACCACCAACAGATCTGTGGTCTTCACTGTTTGGAAAAGAAAGACGTTTAAAACCACCAGGACCCTCCCTAGATATGACCACCTGACCAAACCAAGGAACCAGGGTGGATGGGCCTTGGTCAGAGAGGTGACTGAGAAGCCAGTAGTCAGTAGAAGATGGAGCTCCAGTGTTCAGCCCTTTATGATGGCATGGCCAGATGATCAGGGTAGAGTTTGTCAGACCATCTGGTCTGATTAAAGCAAAAGTAAAACCCTTTGGCCTAAACTCCAAGGATCATGTCTGGAGAAAATCAGGTACTACTCTTCAACATAGAAAGGATTCCTGGATAAATGTGTGCTTCTTTGCTTTTCTGTCTCTGCTCTGTCTCCTCTAACCCCCAGTCGGTTGAGGCAGATGACCGTTCACACTGAGCCTGGTTCTGCTGGAGGTTTTCCTCCCTGTTAAAGGGGAGTTTTCCTCTCCACTGTCGCTTCATGCATGCTCGCTATGAGGGATTGCTGCAAAGCCATCAACAATGCAGATGACTCTCCCGGTGGCTCTACACTGTTTCAGGAGGAGTGAATGCTGCTTGTGGAGACTTGATGCAATCTGATGGGTTTCCTGAGATAGGAACATTTTTGACCAATCTGTCTGTATAATTTAATTTGTCTCTGTAAAGTGCCTTGAGATGACATGTATTGTGAATTGACGCTATATAAATAAAGTAGAATTGAATTGAACCAGCCAAACATGGAGCCCAGATAACATTAGAATGGCTACAGAGCAGTCTGTAAATGTTCTTGAATGGTTCACCTGGAGCCCACATTTAAATCCAATTGAAAATTGTGGAACACGTCAGTGTTCATCTAAATCTGTTGAGCTTGAGAAGATCTGCGCAGAAAATCTCCATAAACAGATATGTCAGGTGTCTGGAGACATAGCAAGGAAAATCTAAAGCTGTAGCTGCTGCCAATGATCCTTCAACAATGTATTGAGCAATGGTTGGAACGTATATTTCACTTCATAAAATACATACTTTTTTTCAATAACTTAGTAAAAAATATTTTTTATTGTGGAGGATGTGCAGTGTGGATAAATCTGAGGGAATAACTGTTAGAATAAGGCTGAAACATCACAAAATGTGAAAAAAGTTTGAACATTTTCTGGAAGCGCTGTAAATGAAAGCTGTTATGCTGCTGTTATGTTAGCATAATATAAACATTAAATTCTCTATAGGACCTAAAAGGATATCTCATATAAACAGTACTGCATTAGACTTTAGTTGGCAAAAAGCAAGTCACTGTGCAGATCCTGTGTGAACAAGACTAAAATCCCATCCTGTTAGACCATTTTCAGAATAACTGGAAATATGTGAGTATTTATTTTCTAAAAAACAAAACAAAACCAAAACTAAGGATCAAAATGACCTTTTAAAATGATTACCATATTTTGTGTTTGACATTAAACAGATTAGGCCTAGCTGATTAATATTTGGCCTCCAGAGGATTAGATATCGGCTCAGTCACCACCACCTTTTATGAAAGCTTCCTGCAGGCCCCTTAGTGCCATACACCCTATTTTAGTTGTTCATTCACTGTTAAACCCTTCTTACTTGCATTTGCACATGACTTGTAGCCCACAAAAGTGTGTGTATGTGCGTCTGTGTGTTGCATGTCAGAGAGCAGGTGTGATCACAGTGTGGGCCCCTGTCTTTTCACAACCTCCATGGCCTCAGCTCGGCCTTTTCCCTCTCCGCTCATCTACCTCGAACTTGTTCTTTCTTCCAAATGTTTCTGTAGGTGTCTTTTCCTCTTTATTGTAACGTAGGGCCACCTGTTTGCTCCATGCTTCACCTGCACAAACACAAAAACACTCACTCATGCTCCTCTCTATCCCTCAATCACACTGATAGCACCGCTTCCAATTCCCTCCCCACTAATAGGCAGTGCTGCGGGGAAGCCGAAATGAAAAGGTGGAGTCAAGCCGGTGAACCTTGAAAAGAGTGAAGGGAAGAGGGGGCAGAAGGGAAAGGGGGGGGGGGGTCGTGGAGTAGATAGGTCAACAATAAATTTTAAGATTTTTTTTCAATCAAAAAGGTTGGAGAGAAAATTCTACTCTCGAAGGTGTTAAGAGATGATTACTCGAGACAAGGAGACGGCAATATCTGCCTATAACTCTTAGCGTGTGACTGGAAGTGGATTAAACAGTTGGAGGTGACCTCATCGGGGTATTTTCAAGCTGCGCGTTTTTTAATAAAACATGCTAACTAAAAGAATGAATTTTAAACTGATCTTTAGGCTTCTAACACAGATTCTGTCAGGTTCCTGTCCGCAAAATGTGGATTTTAAATCTAAATGTAACAGCTAAATAAAATGCCTCTGTGGATTTATAGAGCCTAATGAAGGACTGCCAACTAATCCCTAAAGATCAGGCATGAACATAGAAATATCCAACCATGACGTGAACAATGTGAGGTTTTTCTCGTGTTGGACTTTATAATGAACAGTGTGCTACTCTTTCCGGTCCCATATTTATAGTTAAAACATTAAAAGGGTAAAATGCACAAATTTTAGTGACATTTGGTCCTTTTAATTGTTCAGATAGCTTCCATTCGTGTAGGATTTCAAAAAATGACAAATTTTTGGCATAGATAATCATAACACCAATTTTGACCATATGCATGGTTGACCAAATGAAAAGTGTTAAAAAAGATATATCAGGAATCTTTATTCAATTATTAGATTCACACAGTTTTTTAATTAACTTTTTTGAATAATAAAAATGAGAAAACATTTCCAAGAATTTACTAAATTTACAAAAAATCCATGTGTACGGTATAGCCTTAAAATGCAAGAGGATATGTGAATGTTTGCAAACACACTAAACGCCTGCAGCATTTTGTTAGCCTGTTAAAATTTGTGTAACAGCTATAGTTGTATGTTTCAATGAGAGATTGTAATATAAAATAGGAGAGCCCCCATTCTCCCATTTATCAATTTATTTTTTTTACATCTATTTTGTTTGGCAGTTTAATAAAAAATGAACAGAGACTTTAGAATTTCTTAGACTGCGGTAAATCAAGACGATGTCCTTTGGTTAGTGGCGGGATCTCAACCACAGCACAGATCAATCCTACGGTTCATCTGATAACAAAGGCTGGATCTGCCATAGTCCTACACAGTTGACTAGCGTCACTGCCAACGGGAACTTATGCTGTGTTATGTCACAAGTTCATTCTTTAAACCCAATTTAATAAAACTCAACCATCATTGACACCCTCCATCAGGAGGGTTTTTAATAATCAGTGTTGAGTAAAGAATTATCCAGTTCAGGGTTGAGAAGCTTAAGTTAGTTAGAATTTGAACCATATGTCATTTTAAAAGACTGAGTCTAGATTCATTAAAACACTAAGAAATAGCCTTTTAGTTTCACTAATAGGAAGCACTGAAGGCCTATCTTAGCATTGTTAGCGGCTAACAGTTAGCCAGCTGTGTGTTTTTTTGCAGAGCTACAAATCATTTATATCTCTTCTGTTACCATTTTATTTTTTACCAAGTAACCACAATGCTCAAAAATTAGTTCAAAGTAGTGGGAGCTTCTCCAATGCTTCTCCTACCAAGTGTTAGCAACAAGCCCAACAAGAAATAATTATTAGCCTCTGTTAATGTAACACGCCAGCTCAAGGACCTCTTCCTTTCATACTTCAGAGTCCTAAACATAGATACAAAATGTGTGGAGGGGCTTAAAGAGCTCAGCCTCATATCTGGGGGTCACCAGAAACCCTGTGGTTTGATATCATGAAGATCTCGTCACAGTCCTACTAACAGTCAACAGAACTATATTTATATATTTATTTTAGTCAAACCACATACGTCTGAGCTGTTTTTAACTAGAAATCCTGACCCTGCACACATTTTAGAAATTGAAAAAATCATTTTCTGTTTCTTTTCTTTGACTCCTTTACGATTCTAAACATCCTTAGCAGAATCTGAAAGCTTGTGGGAACCCCTTTGTGGCGGCCACAATGCACAATGGGAATCTGCTCATATCTGGTTCACCGATTTCAACAGATACTGGCCGATCCTCGTCATCCCAGATCTGTAACAAAGTTAAAGCTCATTCACTGCAAACAGTCTCAAGCACTTTTTAGCCTCAACGACTAAGAGAGCAGCAGCTCATTGTCTGCAAAGAGTGAAAGAGAGTAGAGAAAGAAAAAGGGGGCACATTGACATTTCACCCCTCGCCCTGTCCTTCTGTCTAATTAGGTTGTGTTGTTGCTTTAACCTGCTGCTTGGCTGATTGGGCCGAGGTGGAGGGGGTTAATGAGGGCAACCCCCTCCATCACCAAACTCTTAGGAACTTACTAACTTGCCCACAGAACTCAATAACGCACCGTCGACTTGATAGAATGCACTCACAGATAACATGGACGCCATCACCTCTTCTAGAAATGCTCAGCATGATACCCTCCTGCCCACCATGACATGACCCTCCATTGTTTCCCAGCTAACAATAGAGGCCCTTCAAGCTTTCCCCCCCAAAACAGTAAGCTTTTGTTAAAATGAAACACTTAGTGTTGGGTTAAATTGAGGGGGAGGAGGAACTGTGTGTGTGTGTGTGTGTGTGTGTGTGTGTGTGTGTGTGTGTGTGTGTGTGTGTGTGTGTGTGTGTGTGTGTGTGTGTGTGTGTGTGTGTGTGTGTGTGTGTGTGTGTGTGTGTGTGTGTGTGTGTGTGTAGGGGAGGGTTCTCTCAGGGGTGGAGGTTGGTGGTGGTAAGGGGCTACCGATTCGTTGGCTTTTTTTCATTATTGGTGCTCTTCTGTAACTCCCTAATTAGCCTTTGATAATGAGTTGATAATGTAACCAATTAGGTCATTCGTCACCCAAGTCGAGCCCGCAACACCTCCCTCCCTTTTTTATTCGCCTTCTAAATGGGTCTTTATAGAGCTTGTAATTAAATCAAATTTTTGTGGGAGCTGAATTGAACGCACGCTCTTCTGTTTCTGAATGAGGTCTGATACAGTATCACCACAGATGTCCTCAAGCGAAGCTGTCGTCGTCTTCTTCTCCTATCGGATGCCAGCATCGTTGGCAGTACTGAGGGAGGAGGAAGGGGTGGAGAACTTGCTTCTGCGTCTTTGGCAATGAATTCACAGTTGTCTCTCACATGATTAATTAGACCTTTTAAAACTCTTGACGCCTCGCTAACACAAGACTTTGGGGTGTTATTTGTGTCATGAGACAAGTGTGAAACTAATTATGTTGATTTCTCAAGATGCTAGCATATTTCTGCCTGTGTGCTGCTGCCAGTATTGTTGGCAAACAGCGGCAGAAAATTGCACAGTTCAACATTTTAACAAAACCTAAAATAAAAACGCTATCACTTTAATTGGAGTCTGAGAGTGATTGTTAATAAACATTTTTTTGTGTTGCCACGAATAAAGAAGTGCAGATAATTTGAACACACTTATATTTATATATATATATTGTTGGTTCATGCAGTGAGTGTACCTCTGAAGAAATCAACAGGATTGGCTGCCAGTTCCTGAGAATCAAAGAGCAAGACTACTCATTCACTAATCCTTAAATTTTCAGATTTCACACTTGTATAAATGATCTGTTGCTCACAGATGTATGACAGTTTTACAAACTTATCAAACAAGTAAAGGTTTCAAGTGACTGATTATTTCTCTGAGCAATTAGATAAACCTCGCTGAGAAATTGACCTTTATTTGGGAAAATACCAAATATAATATCAGAAATGCAATGTCTACATTTTGCTTACAACAAAACCTAACTCATAATGTAAAGTGGTAATTAGTGGTAATTCAGCACCCAGTGTGCAACATATACAGTGAATATCTCGCAGTGTGACAGGCTACATACATACACTAATCAGAGCCATCATGATGCCCTACGAGAGTTTTTACAGGTTCTGAAAGGTGCCGCCCCACAAATAAAGAAAAAGATTTATGCGTTTTGGATCTCTGAATAAATTCAGGGGCAGCCTGTCCTGTTTGCTCCGATCAGACAGATCCGCCAGAACTGCAACAAGGAGCATCAACCTGGGCAATGAACAGGTGCATCTTCAGCTGTCTGCATTTTTTCTTCTTGTTGGATTTGTTTTTTCTTTTTTGCGCCTACTGTGAACATTGATGCATTTCACATTTTGCTGAACTTATTTTTTTCTGATTTATGAAAGGATATTAACGTTTGATTAAACAGATTTATCCAAAGAGAACTTTAATTATTACTTGACTATTTCTTTAATTAAACCTATTTGATTGTAGTATTGCATGGGATGGATTTGAGATTGAAGAGTGGAGCATGCGGTTTATTTTATTTTAAATACATTTTAAAAGTTAACATTTTTAGTGCAAAGAAAACCTTCAAACTTTGAAAATGAGATTTAAAAAAATCTATAGCTTTTCGCTACCGTGAGTCGTTTCAGTATTTTGGAAAACCAATAAAAACTGGTACCACTCAAATAAAATGCATACATTTGCTGCATATTGAAAGAACCTAGAAAAAGTTGCAGTCATTGCACGTGCAGTGTCAATTTGTTCAAGAAATTCTTTAGAAGTTTTGGTTTAATTTGACCAGAGCACCTTCTTCTACATTGTCTGTATCCCCTATGGTTTGTGGTGCACTGCACATTAAACTTCTCTTAGGTTTCTTCTTGACACAATGGCTAGACTTGTGGGATGCACAACTTATAGCTCTCCTGTCGTTAGATTTGTCCCACCTGAGCTGCAGATCTCTACAGCTCCTCCAGAGTTACCTTGGGCCTGCTTCTCTTATTAATGCTGTTTTTTTTCCTGGTCTGTCAATTTATCAGCTTAGGTGGACAGCACAGGCCTCGTTCATTTCTGGTTTTACTGTATTTTAAAGGGAATATTGTAAGACCAGTACATAATCAGATTTTTTTTCAGTGAGAATAATAAACGGAAATATTTGAATCCTTTTTGTATTCAATACAAGTAATTTCTTTCTTATTTCTCATTTCTTATTCAGATGCTCTGCAAATAACTATACAATAAACCTGAACACATCTTCATATTTAGGGGGTTTCTTATACCTACCTGTGTGTATCAGATGGACATTACCTTACACTTCATTCACTGAGTTTATTTCCCCTATAATTTATCTGTGTTCTCATGCCTGTTGATCCAGTTTGAAAGGAACCCACAGCCATCAGGTCAGACTCCATACAGACATGAGCCTGTCTCGTAAACGTGCTGAAAAATGTTGCTCTGTGCCAGTTAACCTAATCCCCGATTTATTTGGAGGAAACCCAAATATCAGTCAATATCGGGTTATATAGCCTCCACTACCGCTCTCCCCTCCCCTCTGCTCCCTTAAAAAAAGGCCCAGTAAAACGCCCCTCTTTATCAGCGCAGTTAGCTGGCTCGCTGCAACCCCTAAAGCTCTTATATAAATAAGATTAGTGTCGCGTTTGAGCGTCGGGGAATAAGAGGTGTAATATCTGATGGTTTTATATGCAGTATTATTGTTATCCCCTCTTAGTCTGGCTGATACTGCTCGCTCTCTCCTTCTCATTTTGCGTTTGTTCACTCACTGGGTTTTTTTTCTCCGGGTCTCTTTCTACAGATTCAGACAGTATTATGAGCGGCTAAGCTGGAATAAAGCGCCTCAGCATCAAATGTTCATATTGTTCCGATCTGTCTGTCATACCGTCTCATCCTCTCTCTCGTTGTTTTTTATTTATTTATTTATTTATTACCTTTCTGTTCTAAACTCTTCCCCTTTTCCTGTCCTGCTTCCTTGGTTTTATCATCTGCTGCTCTGTTATCAATTAAGCACCCCAGTCATATCTAATTGTGGGGCCATGTCCTCGTTTGTGGGGGCCGAATCTGTCACCTCAGTCCTGGGAGCCGATTTAGGCCCCTTTGAGGCCATTTTGTTGTCGTCCATTTTCACATTTCCTCCTAACTCTCCTCCACAGAGGGCAGGCACCACACTATAATTACCCAATCTGTTCCTATTCAGACTCCTCAATTTCAGCACCTCACCCTCTCTCATTCTCCTTTACTCCCCCTCTCTGCTCCCCCCTTCTTTTGGGAATCAGCCCCCCCCCCCATCCTTTTTTTCATTGGAGGGGGTTGGGGGCATACAAAAGCTGGGTTACAATATGAGGGTATTAAAGCTGGGTGCTGGCTCAGCTGGGGGCTGGCTTTAGCCAGCTGAGGGTTATCCATGACGAGCCCTGAGTCATGGCGCTGATGTCCTGTGATGTTGCTGAGGCGGAAGACTTTGCTTAACGCGCTGTACACTTTGATGGGCCCTCAGACCCTGCGTTCTGCCTGGGGAAACCCTGCGGGTCTCAGCAGCCACTTGTTGGGTCTCTGGATGAGCATTTCATTCACTGTAGTCTCAGAAAAAGTAACGTTATTACAGTGTGTACATTCAGTTTCTCCTGACATAATTCTTAATAATATAAGGCACACGCAACACTGGTTGGCACCTGTGCTTAAAGATCTCAGGGGGGGGGGAGTTTTCTGCTAACCATGAAGCTGGACAGGACAGGGGGGAAAAAATACTAATCTATCAGTTTGGTATGTTTGTTCACTAGGGAAAAGATTTTTAGAAATGCTTTTACAAAATTGTCACTGCTGGAGTTACTTTCACTCCTATCAGATAGACATAGCTGAACGATTGTTTATTTCACGGCCCTAAAACCTTTAATTAATGATCAATGAATTCCTGTTTACCTGGGATGGAAATAAGATGTGACTCTGACACCTGTTTCTCTTTGCCTGTTTCTTTAACACGTTTTTAACCACTGAATAATATACACAAATTAAAGGTTGGCTTTCTCTAAATTTTTCAGTGTGAAATTGTGCTACTGCTATTGAAGTTTAATGTATTTTCTGTTTTTTGGACCCTTTTAAATGGGACAGTACTAAATGTAGGGAGCATTGATTATAATTGTTACCTTGAGCACTATTCTGTCGGTCTAACACATTTCACAGATAGACAGACAACATGGTGGAGTGATGTGGTAATTCATTATTCACTTTGATTATTTAAACTCATTTTTCCACATATCGTTTTGCTGTTATGTCTTAAGAGGGAAAAAATGCAAACTTTTCTCATTCACCACGGAGACAGAAATGTTCAGCTGTGGATCAGCCACCTGTCATTGATCCCTTTGCTTCCAAGTATATAACATTTCTGAAAACCTTTCAGTTCTACTTTTATTTATTTATTTTACAATTCAACCTCCTTTCCACTAACGTTTTATCCATGCAGCCCTAATCTATGAATCATTCAGACATAAAATGCTCCTAAACTCAACAGCTGAACCAATATTGTATCTACACACACAATCCTAGGGGGCTCTAACTAGCAACCTGCCTCAAACAGATTGTGTATTCTTGTTTGCAAAATACAAAACATGATTTTACTGCCAAAGAGGTTTTAGTTGAAAACATGAAACACAGCAGATGATCTATTGTTCAGACCCTGTCTCTCTTAAAGGTTCTATCCCTGATTCTGAACAAATTCAAACCAAAAGTGAGGAGAACAGTTTAGTTTGAACTCTAACCCCGCCCCCTCCTCGACATGCACGAGATTAAACACGCGCCTCAAGCTTGTGCGCAATCCTCTAGAGAAACAGTGCATTATCAAGGGGCTATTCTTCGACATAAATGGCTACGTCTCGGGTAAATGATATTTTCCTGTGTGAATGATCAGCACTTGCATGCATGCCGTGCTGTTTTGTTTACATACACTGTTGTGCAGGAGCTGGGAGAGCTGCTGCTTAGCAACGGCTCCACACCTCATTGTGCCATTGGCGGAGAAAAGTCGTCCCGGGTTGTCCCCAGTTCGCTGCTAATTCCTACTAAAAAAAGCCTGGACTCGCTCCATGACACAAACAATTAGTCAATTGTTATTATGAAACTGCGTCTATTAACTCATAATACACTGCAATAAAATGATTTTTCTTAAGCAGACAAAAATGAATTCAGGTATTGTTCCTTTAAGTCCAGGCTGAGTGGTTTGCTGATTTTTTCCCCCCCTGTTTTTTAGACATGACCTGTAGATCCTGCTCTTCTGCTGCAGATAGCTTTTTTGTTCTGACATTAATTTCTTCTCCCACTTGTCCTCTTTCCTCATCTTTTATAACAAAAACTACAATAAACTTTGATCGGGTGCAGGGACTGGACAGCAGGTCATGGCAGATGGACTCTCATTCTAAATCTGCATTTGCTTTAGATTATTTCCTGCTAAAATGGGGAGATTCTTCACATTCTTCCTCAGAAGGAGGCGCTGCCGTAAAATCAGTGACTTGATTCAATCAGTAACAGTTTTACCCTTCAATGATCAACTGAATTCAATTGCAGTATATTTACGATTCAATTAATGTAAATCTGAAGATGTTCATCAATTTGAAATGAAAAAGGTTCAATTCATATTAATCTGGATATGAACTGGAGTATTTGCATCCTGTGTGTCTAGAGCTAAAATCTGCTGGACCTGGCACTATATTCATAATTAAAATTGAAAAACAATTATCTGCACTCTCCACTGATGTTTCTGCAACTAAATTGTAATTATTCAAAATGTTTACCTTTTTACCTTCTAAGACGAAATAATGAATGTAGCAATTCTTTAAAAACTAGATATTTTCTATTATTTTGACCCAACAAACATGAAACCAAACAAATCTCAGAGCCACAAGTCTCGGAACAAACCAGCTATTATCTAACGGTGCATTTATCACAGCTCAACGCTCTTTAGATGAAAATCTTTTCCCAAAACATTTCTATTATTTATTGTCTTTGAGTTCCTAGTAAAGATAATGTCCGTCCACAGTATAACAACCCAAGCATCTTGTATTTGACAAGAAGATGGTTTTCGGTCTCAAACATAGTAACAGAGCAGCAGAAACCAGATGCTGTGTGGTTAATAATGAATGTGCCGCCATATTATCTCTCTTTATGAGCATTTGAGGCTCAAACAGAGAGATACAGAGGATACATGCTGTTTCCAATATTGTGACTGGCTGATATAATAATATGCTCGGCTGGATGTGTTTCCTTGTAAAAGGAGAATATGAGAAGGTGAACAGTCCCTCTCCCACTTTTGAAATGTGACAGATAACATCCAGCCCTGTTAAAAAACAGAGACAGGGGTGTGTGTGTGTGTGTGTGTGTGTGGTTTGGGGCGCAGGCAGCAAGGAGGCTGATTTCAAAGTTTTTTTTTTTTTAGGAAGTGGCATTTCATCCGAACCGGTGCCGTTTCTGATGTTGGACTTCAAACGGCTCTTTTTTTCTGCTTCTCATTTCATCTGTTTCTTCCTCCTCCTCCTGCCAAAATACTGTGCCCACCCCTCCATTAAAAAAAAAAAAACTATTGTCATCCGAGCCTAGATTCATTTTAGATTAACGTTCATGTTTCTTTCTTTCCTGCATTACCTTCAAAGGACCTCCATTATGTTGCCAGTGATAAGGGCGAGGTGGTGCTCGCGGACGTGGCCAAGAGGAAAGCTAATGAAATCGAAGCCCGGGCCATCGCAGGCGACGGTAAGAAAATAATCACTTGTCCAAGCCCAAAAAAAGGAAATGTGGCCTATTATTCCTCCTTACATCTCGATAACCTCTGCGGCTCAGCAGTGACACACCTGAGATATTTTCTCAGGCTCAAGCCCTTCTTTAACAGCACCAAGAAGATTCAAATCAGATCACGTTTGGTTTGGCTGAGAAAAGCGGCACCAAACACACACAACAGGTTGGCTTGCTTTCCATTTTTCACATCTTTTCATTAAAACTTTTGTAGTGTGAACTCTAGGCAAAGACCCTTGCTCCAGACGAATGCAAGACGTAAAATTAAAGTTTTTCTGGGTGACCTGGCATGGGAGAAAAACTCAACCAAGGCCCAGATATTCTTTTTTTTTTGTGTCTGTGCTGCTGGCCTTTGACAAACACTCCCAAAAGCACATACCAGAGGGGATCAAGCCGAGTTCCTGATTACACACACACACGCACACACACACACACACAACCACACAATCACACACGCTCAGTCCTCACAGAGGCTTCAAGGGCCGACGGCTGAGCAGAAAAACATTCACATTTGTGAGGGAACTAGATGAACATGTTGGATGAGTCCTTCATTGATGCTTAAAAGCGCACCAGAAGGGCTGCGCGGGCATGTTCGTGTGTTCACTGATGAGGTATTTAACTCCACTGTATAAGGTCAAACCCTCAAGGCTGACCGTCTCGTCTGCGTGGCTGGGAATGAAAATGAGCATTTGTGTAACTCTGAGGCCTGTTTGCATCTGTTTTCCAGTTTTTTATCACTAATGTGATGCTTAACACGTGCACACCCCCTCCTTCATAAGCCGCCTTAATTATGTCCTCGATGATTTCCCTCCATCACCCGCAGCATGTCCTATCCTTGGACAGCAGCACTGTGGAGAGATGAGGAAGGGACACAGGTGAGATGGAAATAGGAGGGATGGCAGCTGGAAAGGATGGAAGGACTGATGTAGAGAAAAAGAGAGAAATGTGTTTAAATATAACAGATTTTAGATTCAGTGTCGATAATGAGTCTGGGAATAATCATTTGTACAATTAAAAAATATTTCAGTCCTCAAAGAATGATAAACTAGACAGTAGCGCTAACTTTATTGGTTAATTCGCTTCTCACTCTTTAAGTAATTATAATTTATTTACGTCTGGGTTTTGTCTTTGGTTAACAAAAAAAACGGAAACGGTTTGTAATTACGTTACATTAAGTTTTGTATATTTAACCTTAGGATTCTACTTTTCTTGTGCAAGCTGTAGGAACCAACACATTTTATGGAGCGTAATGATTCAAACAAACCTCACTGCTGGGACAGTTATCTGAAAAAAAGTATATAATGAGAGTAATGTAAATAAAAGGGATTTGAGATTCAAAAGTAATTTTATTATTTGTTTCCTATTTGTTTGCTGCTACCAGGTTTCTGTAGTAACTTTGTTTTATTTCTGCAAAGCAAGGCTAGGCTTCTTTGTTTGCTCTTGCGTGTAACGTATAACTAGATTTGCACCGATCAGGCTTTTCCTGGCCAATACACATTTCCAGTTCTCTTTCAGGCCTGAGCTTTCCATTCTGAGTTTGACTAATTGTATTTTTGCTTTTAGAACAAATTAAAAGAGAAAAAATACTTTGATAAAGGAAATAGAATCCAACAGGCAATAAAGGAATTGCAAGATCATCTCTATCAATGCATCATTGAGATTTATCCGCCTCAGCAACATCACAGGATTTATCAGCAGAATGCCCTTTGGTTCATGACCTCCTGATCACCGGTCTGACCTGCTGAAGGGAAAATCATCTAATTTCAATCTCCGGGCAACATCTAGTGTATAACATTATAGGGCAACATTCAAAAACAAATGCAACATGACACAATGTAATGTAGGTGGAGATATAATTTAAATAAATGATCATATTAATCACCGAGTAATGTTGGAAAGGTAGAACCTCAAATGTAACTAAATATAGTGCTACTTTTAGTAGTGTCAGTTTCTCCATTTAACAACAAGGACGGAAATGCTTTTATTGATTGAGGTTTAGTACCTAAATAATTTCATTTAAAGCACCAAATTTTAGCACCTAATGCTGCTTCATCAGCGTGGATCTGTGTTATTCAGCCGGCCTCTGATGGCTGCCAGAATGCTTGTGACTGGAAGGAGCAGGTTTTACACACACAACTGCATAGAAATAACCTGAGAGTGCATCACGAGTGTGCTTAGAAGCACTCTGGAGGTGGAAGTTGAACCTGTCTGTCTGCATGAAAGAGCCCTAAACTGATACCTGTCTGTAAAACATCAGAGGTGTCTATATTACCAGCACATAAACTGCAGGTCATCAATAATAAGAGTCCCTCTTCAAGCAGAGGGCCCCAGCGACGTGGTGTCTCCCTTTACACACTCAACCACGCTCGCACGTTTATCATTAGCAGCATAACCTGTGGAGAGCTAAAGGAGAGGCCAAGAGCAGTTTGATCTTTTCAACTGAGGAACACCAGCAAATCTACTTGACTACCACAACATTTCATTTTTGCTTTGAAAGTAAAATGTGTTTTCTTGTCTTTTTTTGTCTTCATCGTTGGTCAAATGTTTGTCCTTTATCATATAGTACTGGTTTATAGTCTTGGGCCAGCCATAATTTTCAGGGGTTTCTCTCCCATCAAGATTATCTTTAATCTATTCAACAGATTTTTATCACTTATTTTTTCCTTGTTTATGACGCTTCTTAAATCTGTTCTATGAATAAATCTCACACAAAACTCTCTTAAACTCAGGAGATTATATTCACATTATATAAAACTTAGACCCAGTTCGATTCAGAGCTGGGTTGTCGGGCAGCCTGTCACTAAGTCGTCATTTGTCTCCATTTGCTAAATTGCATTGATGAGAAATAATGAAGATAACAGGGTTTTACAGAAAGAAAATGTGATTTTTATCTCCAAATAAAGTAATTCCTCAACAGCCAAAAACTGGTCCCACATTAAAAGCTTGAACTTCCACTTAAAATGACCTGCATCATTTTACCTCCTGGGATGAGGACAAATATACAATAAAGCTGATTCTGTAAAAGCCTAATGACAATTAAAAATGACGAATTAATTATTAAACCCATGAAATTGATTCTGGATTGGTCTTTCTGACCTAATTTCTGTCCAGTCTGTTGAAACAACTGCCACCTGATCACAGGTTATTTTTCTACAGTGCCTTGCAAAAGTATTCAAAGCCCTTTGCATTTTGTAGCATTACAACCATCAACTCTGAGGTATTTTATTTAGATTTTATGTGATAGACCCCACACAATTATCATGTGGAAGAGAAATGATAAAATGGTGGAGACGTTTGAAGTGAGGTTAGGGTATGAAACTATATCGAAGGCTTTTAACCTTTTAAAAAATAGATTTTTTATGGTTTACATGCAAAACTAACTGTACATCACAGTGAATACGCCCTCTCTGGGGTGAAACACGATGGCGGCACCATCATACTGTGGGAGGAGACTGGGGAACTGGTTAGGGGGGATAGGAAGATGAACGGCGCTCTGAATGTAGCTGTGTATCCTAGGTTTTCCTTTATATTTTATTTTTATAATATAATATATTATAAAATATAAATATATTTTTTAATTGATGTATCCTTTCCTTTCCGTGTCGTAACAATGGACCTCTTTTTGTTGGTCTGTTCCATTAACTCTCGATATAAAACATTCCAACAAAGTTCATTGTGTCTGTATTTCAAATATACTTCTGTTATCAAAGAGATGTTATTTGTCTAACACATACCTGACATGTTACTATGGTAACTTCTGTCTTCCTCAGAGGTCAACGAGCAGCAGCAGACGACACCTCTGATGACAGAAGACACTAAATGCTATGTCTCGATAAAAACTAATTTAAAATAGGAGGGTTTTAAAACAAAAGATGGGAAAAGTGTGAAAAGTGCAGTGTGGTAAACATGATGGTTTTGACGCAGCTCCATTTTAGTGTTATACATTGAAATTTAGAAGTTATTGAGGAAAATGAGGGTGTAGCAGGTTGTCAGTGTGAACAAAAGCACTTCACTTTAACTTTCTAACGTAATTTGCCAGCTTGTTCTGTAAAGCTCCACGCAGTTTTTCTTTTCCAACGTCCTAACTTGTTTTCAAAGCATGATCTCTATAGGCATGTCGCTGCAGAGACACATTTTGACTTTTAAATTTTATGCATATATCGTCCAATCCTGTGCGCTCCAAACCGCCTCCAAATGATGCTTTCACAAAGCAGATTGGAGGTGTGCATATTGGCTCCAGTTTTAATTCTTCCTACTTACATGTGTCTCCATAAAAACCATCGTTGCAGCTTAAATCAGAAGAGGAGTAAAGAAAGAAAAGGTGGGGTGGGGGGGGGGGGGTGAAATTTGAGCTCTGATCAACATGTTTTGTTAAAGCGTGTAGAGTTTGTTTGATGGGCTGTAATCGGCTGACAAGTGGGATAGTTTGCATGTTAGTTGCAGCCTAAGGCAGTTTTACTCCAGGTGTGAGGTGCAGGGATTGGACTAGTTGGACACGAACAGATCACTTACCTTGCAGTCCAAAAGCAAAACTGCGTGATCTTGTCTCACTTTATTTTAGAAAAGGACGGACTTGAAACGATTTGCATTTAAAATATGTAACACCCCAAAAAAAACAACAACAACCAAAATCACGCTTGTTGTTTGGGTAATTCTTTATGTGTTTCTGAAAAATTGACTCGGTACCAAACTGAGAGGTTGTTTAAAGCGGATGCCAGCGATAGACGCCACATTTCTGTGCGTCTCCTCTCGTATTTATGTGCATTGATTGTAAATCCCAATCCGCAGAGATTCTGCTGCCACTTGTACGCACACAGGCGCACAATAGAGAACACGGATCGCAGCTTAGAAATGCTCCGTTTCATAACAGCATTGGAAATCGCTTATAGCCGTCTGGCTGACAAGTGCTGATTTGGATTGATACGGCGCTGTGAGAGGCAGAGCGGCGAACAAGTGCGAGGGAAGGCCTTTTTCTCTTCTCCTCCATCTCTTTTTTTATTATTATTCCCTCTGAGTGCCAAGAGGAAAAGCCAACTTGGTTTTGCGACGGTTGTGTCTCCCCCTCACAAAGGCGGCCGTGACTGCAGGGCCTTTCAACGGGCAGAGACGAGAGCTTTATCTGAAGATCCACTTCTCCACCTCCTCTCTGCCTTTCTATCTTCTCTTTGTTGTTCCGGTGAAAGCCTGTTAGCTCCGCTGTGCGTTGAAGGAAAGACGTGGTTGTTTCTGTTCTTTTTCCCTGCGTCTTTGTTTGCACATCCTCCATTACCGTTTGACTTCTTGTCTCAATTCAGAAATTCTCCCAAGTGGCAGCTCACTTTCATGCCTTGCACAAGTGATCATAGCTCTTGAACTTTTTGTCCATTTTGCCATATTACAACCACAAATGGCAGCTTTTCACATGAGATTTCATTTGATAGACCAACATAAGCTGGTGTGTTATTGTGAAGTGGAAGGGACATGAGGGCTTTAAAACGCTTGTAAAACCAAACCTCTGAAAAGTGTTTTTGATGCTTTGTAAAACCACATTTTGCTGCTGTTGCGCATCAAGAGACTGAAACTATTTGTTTTTTTAAATCGTTCTAGTTCAGTCAGACTGAATCGAGAGCATTGATGTTCCCTGTGTTCCTCACCTGATTGAGGTCTGGACTTTGACCGTTCTTGATCTAAACCATTCCTCTTTTGCTCTGGCTGTGTGTTTAGGGACATTTACATTGTGGAAGGTTCACCTTCAGCCCAGCCTCACGTCTTTACGGCCTCGAACGCTTTTCTTCCATGATTGACCTGTATTTAGCGCCATCCATCTTGCCACAGCCTCTGACCAGCATCCCTGTCCCTGCAGAAAACAAGCATCCCCCAGCATGATGCTACCAGCGCCATGTTTGTTTAGTGTTATTTGCCTCACATAGAGATTTGCATGTAGTTAACTTTCTGTGACCAGAGCTGCTCCTTCTACATTTTGGTTTGTGGTAGACTACCAACAGGACATCTTCCAATTTCCTGACAACAATGGCTTTCTCCTCTCCGCTCTTCTGTAGAGGACAGATTTTTGAAATTAGTAGTTGTCCTTTTTTCAATGTCTTCCACCTGAGAAGTCTATTGCATACATTGAGGGTGGTGGTTGGTTCGACTCCTCCCGCTCCTTCTTAAGCTGTTGTGTTTGTTTTCATGTTTGTTGTCAGATGATCCTCAGAGAGGCACCAGTGGTGCCTGTGGCTCCAGCTTCAGTCACAGAGAAGCAGAGGGAATCAAGAGGGCAAGCGGGCCTTCCTCCTCAGACAACATCACAACACTGTGAGTACCTGAGCGTGCAGGTTGGCCTGAATGTTGTTGCATAACTGTGTCCTGTATGGAAATGAATCATCCATCCTCATCTGTTCGGCACTGCAGTGGCAACTCCCCTTACTACTGCATGACGCACAGAAAATCCTTTGTTAGAAAGGAGAAGAATGAAGTCCAAACCTGACTCCAGTCCCCTGAATTAAGCTCTGTTAAAGACTTGTTGAGGTGTGAGAACAGGACTTCATCGAAGACAGACCAAAAAAAAATCTTCAGAAGAAACTTTGTTTTCCAGAAGCAATGGTCAACAATTCCTGCTCATCTGTGGGTACTGGCTTTGGTATTTTCCTGTTTTGTTTTGAAACTACAACCCTTTCTGAATGAATAAAGGGAGACCTGACAGAAACGCCTTACTTCTTTAGACAAATAGAGCCAGTCTTTGCTATTGAATCTCTGACTCACATTTGTATGGCCAGTTTCTCCATTCATGCTGTTACCTCCATGTGAGGAACATCAGGTGAGGAATAATATTTCACTGTCTGCAAACAGGAAGAACTGCTGTGCTGTGAGAAAATATTTGTCCCTTTCTTCTGTCACACTGATTTTAACATCAGTCACTTGGGTAAAGACAAAATGCACTTTTTAAATGAGGATTTTATTCATAAGGAAAAAAGGTTATTCAAACCAACCTGGCCCTGAGTGAAAAAGTAATTGCCTCCTATGTTAAATCGCAAATGATCTATGATAAACAGCATTTTTTGTATAGCTGAGTCCAATTCACTAGCTACGCCCAGAACCTGATTACTGCCACACCTGTAGAATAAAGAAATCAGTTGAATACAACATGTCTGACAACATGAAGAGGCCTGAAAGGGCTCAAAAAGCAACACATCATGACTCGGTCTAAAGAAATTTGAGCGCAGATGGGAACCGACACCATTTTTAATACTTTCAGATGTCATCTAACCCTTAATGTTTGACTGGTGATCTGAAACATTTAACCAGGACAAAATAGCAAAAACTGAAGAAGTGAGCAAGCATTTAAAAAAAAGCAAGTATACATTTTTCAGATCGCACGTGGACCTGAAAGTTGATTGAAAGCCGTTAAACCTGAGCAGAGCTGCAGGTGGTCATTTCACACGTCGTCATAAACCTGCAGCTTTTTAAAGTTTACCTCACTAGAAATAAAGCCTCCAGAGACATTTGTTCATTTGGTCAATTCATGCCTCCTCTCAGAGATTCATGATGGTCTGTTCATGGCTCCCATAAGGCCATCAGTGGCCAGATGACCGAACTGCCGCCTAAAACAACTTCCTCTCCCCCGTGAAATTTCAAATGTCAAAGCCTCATCAGCTGTGCCTCTTAACGCTTCCAGTGAGCCCAGATTTTAAAAAGCTGCTGGTCCAAGTCTGTCACGACAGCTCCCGACGAAGTCTCTGTCCCTGAGTTTAACACAAACAAGAACGACGAGAACAACGTATTGAAAGACTTACAACACAGATAGAACTGTCCACGTCTCTATTATTATGGGATGGTAGAGGAGGGAAGTGACGGATACAATATCTAACGTATCAGAGCATTTATATGGGATTTGCGTGCTTTAGAGAAAAAGGCGCTCTTGTGCTTTTCATCCTCGTAGGCTTTCATGGCTGTTTGACTGTAACGGTGATGACTCTCTGAACTCCCCCCCCACACTAAGCCTCCTCCATCCATCCCAAATCCCCTCCAATTTAAGCAATCTGGGTCCAGAGAGAGGTAAAGCGAGATGCTGTGGCCTAAGCTCTTTTTGTAAAAACACTCAAATAAACAAGAGGAGGAAAAAACACGTGGAAAAGAAGGTGATTTGGTGCCAGAACCTCGATCGTACTACCCCGGGTCATCCTCTGCTACCCCAACAGGCTGAGGAAGCAAAATCTCAAAACCTCCCAAAAGACAATGGCCTCGGCGAGGAGGAAACAAAGCTTCTGCTTTTTTATTTGACAATCAACCCCTCCTCCTTTAGAGGAAAAATTACTCTAAAGCCCCCCCCCTTCTCTAATCTGGTCTCCAATGAAGTTTCATTGTTTCTCATGTGAAGCCAGTGGCAGCTTAGCCGAGATGGAGTAGGGGAGGCATTATAACGCCGGCGCTCTCTCTCGTTTGGCTCGGCCAGAAAAGAGCAGTGAAGGAGAGGGGAGGCGAGCACAATGGCAGTTCGGGGGCTCCTCGCAGATTCCTGCGTTCTCCAAAGCCGACTCTACGCTCGGAACAGTGAGGGACAACGAGACGAAAGTCTGGAAAGCGTCCCAACGCTCCTTTGATGGCTGCTGGCCTCTGTTGTTCATCCCGTACTCTTCTGTCAGAGGAGCGCAGAGACTGGGAGCGTTTTACTCAGCGAAGGCCAAACTTATTGTGACGCTCAGAGCCAACAAGGAGCCTGAGCTTTGCACTGCTTCATTCTCTGATGAACCAGAAACGACCAACATCCACATTATCTGAACAGTCCAAATCCACCCATCAGAATCAGGACTTGCTATGAACACTATAAAGATGTGAAGTTCGATTAAAACAACTTCCTGCTCCTAAAGTGAAAATACAGCCGTCTGAGCTGACGGTAAAGACAATAACTGCATCATCTCAATTAACAAGCTAAGAATTGAGGGCCGGCAGAGTAAACTGAGTAACAACATCGCTGTATGGAGGCAGTACCTGAACTGGTCCTCTGAGTCTGGGTTTGGTCACAAAGAAGGCTAAAATCGCGGTGGGTCAGACCTTTTATATCGTGGTCTATGAGGGTCTACCACGAGAGGAACTCAGTCTATCAATCCATAAATCAGTCAGTCACAGTTTCCCATCAGTACATTTTGTCTTTGTCTGTGTAATTGTTTTAATTCATTTCCACCAAACTGTCTCTTTTGTCAGAATCATTGAAACAGCAACTTTCTGTCTAAATGTTCATATCCTGGCGTTGGTGCGGCAGTTCCAGTCAAAGGGTCCCTTTCACCAAACCTTCCTCCTGCAATAAAACCAAATTGTTGTCCAAGCATCACACAGGGCTTCGTCATAAGGGTTGATATTTTAAAAAGTTAGGGAGTAAACTCAAAAAGCTGAGTCAAGTGACATAACTACACAGCCTGCAAACGTATCTTAATACGATGTATAGTACCTGGCCTTATATTTATGTGTATGACAAAATACGGTCCAGTGTGTTACATGACCAGATGTAAGGAGAAGGATGAGATGGATTTCAGTAATATTTTAGACTTTTTTTTAATGAAATGAGACACTGCATAATTAACATGGGTTCATGAAATCCACATGTAAATATGCCAGAGTGAGCCATAGAGACTACTTTTCAGATTTTCACTGATCTACTGAAGGTTCTAAGTGTTGTAATGTTCCTGATGTTTGGTGGAACAGTGTTCCAAGTATGAACGGCTCTCACTGAAAAACTCATCTCACCAAAAGTAGTTTTTCTGAGAGGAATAGCACAGTCCCTCTGATACGGGCTTGTGCGCCCACACCAAGGTGGATATTATCCTGCGGAGGAGGCAGAGCCAAACCTTGTAATATTTTATAGTATTGTGTCACAAAATCTAATCAGATTTATCCCAACTATTTATTTCTTGAGAGAATGACAGTAATGGTAGGAGTTGTGCTTCCGATCCAAAATCTTGAGTGCTTATAAACTCTCTCCACTGACTGCAGTGTTGTTCAGACAATAGCGAATATGTGGCATAATCATGGCACTAAAATATATTTTTGCTGCTTCAGTAGTTACATTATGTCTTAATTGCCGAAATGTTGGCAACATGAATTTTATTCTATTGATTACTTTCTTGACATGATATGTAAAGGACAGTTTTGAATCAATAATGACCCCTAAGTATTTGTATTGTTGAACCATAGTTAATGTGCATCCTGCAACCTCAACAGGTAGGCCAGGTTCTTTGTTGAGCAACTTAGTAAAATGCATACAAACAGTTTTATCAAACTTTTAAAAAAGAACTGTCAGCCATTTTTGTACAGATGTCATTGTAAATGATAGTTCCTTTGCAGCTTGGCTTTTCGTTTTAGCGTGCAGGTATATGACTATCATCTGCATACATTTAGCATGTAGAAGATAGACAGGCCTCTGGCAAGTCATTAATATATAGAGTAAATAAGAGGGGGCCCAGGGTTTATCCCTGTGGCACACCCATACAGTTATTTACAGTACTAGAAGTGTTGCTGCTGACCTGAACACTGCTTTATATTTTCTAAATACGACTTTATCCACTAAATAACCATAGGTGAGAAATTGTATTTTGACAGTTTATTCATAAGTATGTTCGCCTATATGGAAATAAAATTTATAAATCATACAAAGTCTGTATCTATTTTAGTTGAAATTTGTGTGTAATACATCAGACAGTGAAACCAGATACAAGAATCTTAGTATATATGACAGTAATTTAACATACAACATCCTGAATAGAAAAATGTAATATCAAACTTTAATGACTGGCCAATCAGCAGTGAAACTAAACTACTGCAAGAAACATTGAAAATACTCATGGTGTCACAAATGTTAGACATACATGAACTAAAACCAAATCTGATGAAATAATTACAAGGAATGCACGAGTTAACAAAAAGCTGCCGACATTTGACATGAAACTTTAGTGTTTTTCCCAAATATTTTAAAAGCATTTTTGAAGTATTTCATTAAAGAATATTAATTTCTTTCTTATTGGAGAAATACCTTTAATTTGGCCCATGATTAACACATTACATAAATTGCACATTATCTTTTAGAATAATGTCAATACTTGCTTGTCTTTTCACATAAACAGAGTTCATTATAGTGATGCTTGTACCACTAATTGTGCTTTTGTAAGTTTCACCAAATACATAAATGTTGAAACCAGGCATCACAACAAATGTGTAATTTCATTTGTTACATTAATAAATGTGTGGAGAGTTTCCTTATCAGAAACCCAGGGCGAGCTCCCTTTTTTTTTAATCATTTATAGATTTACATACAGTCGAGCTGGACAGTGGACATTGAATGTGCATACACGGTGTAACTATCTGAGTTACATTTCTAGGTTTGTGAAAGCCTGTAGGAATGTGGATGGTTGATATAAAGCTCGGTTCAGCTCTGATTAGAGACCCTCTGGCCAAATTCTGCTCTGTGCAATTACCGTATTTTTTTTAATATATGAAAAAGATACAAAACATGTATGGAAAACATATGCTAACATATGATTTACATACAACATACATAGTTTTCATATGATTCTTGTCAAATTCATTATATTATATTGCAGGAAATAAATTTAAAAGTGGCCACTTTCCAGAGTAACTCCTATCAGCCCCATACGATGTGGAAAACACTTACATTTTTTATGTGTTTTTTCTATTTCTTTTCCATATGGGTAACCAGCTTTTCCCATGGCTCGGTCCAGGTACTGCATGGGTGAATTATTCTACGGTGTGTCTGTAGCACTAATCCGGCCCTGTTGTTGCTCCTCAGACCCGATGGACGGGGCACACAGAGGAGACCACAGACCCAGTCCATCCATGTGACCGTCAGTCCAGATCTGCTCCGAACTCTCAGGCAGACAGGTGGGTCTTGTGCTAGTCAGAACCACAAAATACAAACACTCTGTAGCTCAAACTAACACAGTAATGTACAGTGCTCTGAAAAAGTATTTACCCCCTCACATCTTTATTATTTTTTAGCTTTGTTGTCTCCCTTTAATTCGACTGATTACTAAATGCTGTTTCCACACTTGGCAGCAACATCAACCATCAAGTGTTCGTGGAGTATTTATTTATTTATTTACATCACTGTGGGGGAATGGTCTGTTTAATGACACCACAACATTTTAATCCAATTAAATTCCAGACTTTGACTAGGCCACTCAAAAACATGTTTAGCCAGCAACGGTGGACATGCTGGTGTTGGTTGGACCAATGTCTTGGCGTTTTTTGTCCAGATGTTTTTTGAGCAAAATGGGAGACGGACCTTTCTGTTCTTGCACTCAATCTCTCCCCCGGATGCCATTTCTGCCCAGTTTCTTTTTTATCGCTGAATCATGAACTCTGGGAAAATGAGGCCTGCAGAGCTTCTAGATGTTCTGGGTTCTTTTGTGACTTCCTGGAGTCGTTGACGTGCTCTGCATACATTTGTAAGCTGCTTTTCATATATCCTCTGGTTATCATCTTCTGATGTTTAAACCTGTTTGATAATCTGAGTAAGTGTGACAAAAAAAGCAAAAAGAGAAAACAAATCTGCAAAGTGGCAAATATTATTTCACAGCACTGTAAACGAGCCATCTGTGTTATTGTTGTTATTGTTGTTATGTGATCGTCAGAGAAATGTGGACGCTTCTTGAGGACTTTCAGAGCTTTTAATGGTTACAATCCAACAGTTCTCAGGCGACGACCTGCTTTTCCTGCTCTCTAAACGTGGTCTGAGTGCTTTTCATTTCAAATGTCTGAGATCACTAACTGGTCTTTTAGGAAAACGTCCATTAAGAAAACATCACTTCTCTTTCTCTTCTCGCTCCTGCTCTTAACAGTTTAATAATTCCATTTTATTTGCGTTCAGCAATTGCCTCGACACCAAAGCACGCTGTCGCTTTATAATCCGGACTGTAGGCTATTGAAGGGAAAAATTAGCATCAGCGTCTTGAATATCTGTTTAAGGCATGCCGGGGTTTTAATGTCAATCACAGCCTTATTAACGCCAAACTCAAAGCGAGGGAGATCACCGTAAAGTGACAACGCTTTTTACTTTCATTAAAAGCCAGAGAGGCATCGCGTTGGACTCTCTGAGCGAACATGTGAACCTGCTGAAGCTTTTTGCTGTCGAAGTGTCACTGCTGGTTGACAGCAGCAGTGCTCTGTGGTTCTGTTTCTGTTTGTGCAGGAAGCCGCGGAGACGACACAGAAGGAGGGAACGTAAGTAGACGGACTGACGGAGGACTACAGGCCTTTGCAAAAGCATGAATTCATTTGCTCACATTACAACCCATAACTTCTGTGTTTACTGGGATCTTATATCATAGACCAACATGAAGAAATTTAGTGAGCAAACAGCATCATGAAGACCAAAGAACCAAGCAGACGGGTCAGGAATACGGTAGTGGAAAGGTTAAAGCCGGGTTAGGTTATAGAACACTAAGTTGTTCTCACTGGAGAGAATATGACACAGGTGCAAACCTACCAACACGTCCCTCCATCTAAACTCACTGGTCAGTCAAGACGAGTATTATTTAGAAGAACAGCCTATGGTAACTCTGGAGGAGCTGTAGAGATCCACAGCTCAAGTGGGACAATCTGTCAGCAGGGTAGCTATTAGATATGCACTCCAAGAATCTGGCCTTTCTACCATGGCAAGAAGAAATCTGTTGTTGAAGGAAAACTTGAAGAAGTCTCGTTTATACTTTGCTACAAGCCACAACAAATGTGGATGAAGGTGGCCGTGTCAGATGAGACCAAACTTGCATTTTTTTGGCCTAAAGGAAGAATGCTGTGTGTGTCAGGAAACTGACACGCACATAACTCTGAACACACCGTCCTCACCGTGAAACATGTTGGTGGCAGCATCATGCTGTGGTGATGCCTTCATCGAGCAGGGACAGGGAAGCTGGTCAGAGCTGGTGGGAAGAAGGATGGAGCTAAATAAAGAGGAAACCTGTCAGAGGCTTGAGACTGGAGCGGAGGTTCACCTTTCAGCAGAACAACGAAACAGTCCGAGTTACAGTGGTTTAGACCAAAGCACATTCATATTAACCTGACTCCGCCAGATGGATTTGCTCCGCATATCCATCTGGAAACCTTCCGTTTAAGTAATTTTGGGAAGGGGCGAAAATACTGGTTAGCTGATTGGCCTATGTTGGTGATAGACGGGCCAAATAAACCAATCAGATCAACGAAGCATATGACGTACTAACACGACAAGAGGAGCCAATTGATAGATCAAACTCTTGCCGAAACCAGTCGGGAGAAGAGCAAAAACATCTTTTCCTCTGAGAAAAGCCTCCAGAGCAGTGTTTTGCTCTTCTTTCAGTGAAGAAATACTCTGTAATTCCGATAAAACTTGCTCGATAGCCACGCTAACGCTAGTTTCATCGGCTGAAGCCGCCATGTTCTTTAGACTGAACTGTCGCGCTTCTCGTTGCGTCACACCTCAACCCGCCTCAAAGCCAACGCTGATTGGACATTCGTTTGGTGAACGGCTCCAAATTTTCTTTAACGGAAAGTAGCCAGACTGATCTGCGAGTGAAACCTTGAAAGCTCGCGAGATCAGGATGGTCTCACAAGGCTACATTCATGTTAGGGGCAGACCTAAATATGGTGGAGAATCTGTGGTCGGACCGACTGAAACAGCCGGTAGAGACGCCTCAAGACTTGCAGCAAACATCTGTTGGCTCACGTGGGCTGAACAAAAATCTTTTTCCTTCTGTGTCTCTGTTGTGTGCGACTTTGGGTCGCTCTGTCATATGAAATCCCAGTAAAATGCATTGAACTTTGTGACCGTAAACTGACAAAATGTGGGAAAAAAACAAAGTATATACATAGTTTTGCAAAGGAGCTGCATAGCCTTTCTTTAAATGTGTTTCTATGCAGATAATTTGTGTAATAAACATCTAACCGTGTTTCCTTCTGAATGGAGGTTTGGATCTTTTTCCATTTTTTTTTTAATGTCCCAATTACACTTTTTATTCAAAACATAATTTTTTTCTCAGATTTGTAGTAGGCCCTTCGTGAATGCAACTGCAAGTCATTACATTAATTTCATGCATCTAACACTTTGGAAGCAGGGTTTTGTAGACAAACTGCCAACTTTGAATCATTTGTTCATTTTTCTAAGAAAAAAAGGGCAATTAGTTGAGATTTCTTCGGACTGTTTGCATGCTTTCATTTATTAGTCTAACAGAATAACTTATAGTAGGGTTAGAGTTGGCCGTAACCCTACTAAGATCTTATGAAAGTAAAATGATCCATAACAGATGATAACGTGATCATGTTCATGTGTTTGTAATTACTATTTTCTGTTTCTTTCAGGATGATCAAGACCCCGGGATGCTCCATGTAGTTCATTTAGGAATGGTATAAAAAAAATTAGGAGTTTATTCCTAAAAGAAGACTGTCGTCAAGACAATACCTCAATAATTACAAACCTAACTTGATATTTTCTATTTGAAAAGGATACCTGGAATATTATCGCTTTAATTATAAAAAGCTGAATCTCTACAATTAAACAATATTGAGGGAATCAGATTTAGGTTTTTCCAAAAGGAATTCAAGTGATATTCTAAGTGAACGATGAACCAAAAGGAAACAGTTTTTCTACTGTGATCACATCAAAACCTGCCATTAACCCGCCTGAATCAAATAAAGACTTTTTGTCTTGATAGTGGACGTTGCAAACATCCCCTGCATCTGTGTGTGTGTGTGTGTGTGTGTGTGTGTGTATGGGCTTTGTAAATGTGAGTGTGTGTGTTTTGGCCGAGATTACGGGCCGCAGTTTTATTCATGAACGGGAGCCAGCCAGCGCCTTTAAAGCATCCATCGCGCGGAGCCCCTTTCCTGAACAGCAGCCACAGCCGTGTCAGAGCTGTCGACGCGCTGCTCTCGCCGACTAATCTGACAGCGCCGCGCGAGCTCTAATCCCTCACTGTATCGTAATCTATTTACTTTGCATTCTAAGAGGATTTCCACCAAAAAATATACAAGAAGTGATGCTGGAAATGGACAGAAGATCAACGAGGATGCTTTTCTGCTCCTTTTTTTCCTTGTTGTTGTTTTGTTGGCTTTAAAAGGGGAGGGGAAAAAAATCTTTGTATGTTTTTCGGGTAGTCAATCCAACACGAGAGGGACGGGTGAAAGGAATTACATTTGTGACTGATACTAATACTTCTCTTATGTAAACATCAGAATGTTGTATTTCCCCTCTGATGATACAGTCACACTGCAGAGGCAGCCGCTGATAAGTGGCATCTGTCAGTGCGCTCAGTGCAGCTCTTGACACGTTGATAATTTACAAACCAACACTGCATTATCTCCTGATTGTTCGTCTTGACGGTTCCCAGAAAAGCTGCAAAATTGCCTAAAAGGCGAGCCCGACCCCCTCCCATCTCCCCGATGCCCTGCGCTGTCGCATGTTTGACACACAAATGGTGGAATCACACAAATTAAATAACATAATACAGAAACACAAAGTACGGGACCAAACGGTCTCCTCAGTCACCCTTTGAGCAATTATGTCGGCTTTGTGAATTCACAAATGCTTCATTTAAAACGTGGCCAGCAGCTTTATTGTAAAACACTGCCTCAGATCTTTGCCATCCGTGATGACTTGCAGAGATAGGCTTATTAGAGGTATTAGCATACTGCGCGGGGTGCTGGGGCTGTGAAACGGCCTTGTTAACATTTTGGAAGTGAATCAACCCTCCAGCACTCAGGTTATCTGCTCTTTTTTGCCTCCTCAGTGCAACAGCTGTGCTGAGTTTCAGCAGAAGCCCTATAGCATCTAATGATGCCCCCTGATTGGACCAATACTGTCTCCCATGAGGGGGACAGGCCCCCGTGTACGGGCTTATTTCTGCTGCGCACAAGTCTAATAACTAAAATATCACCGGACACTGTGTCGGGACCGTTCCAGGCGTCAAGCTGACAGATTTACTAACCAGTCTGAAGTGTTCAGGAACACAGGCTATTTTATTGCAAGGATCCATCACTAAAAACAACACATGGTGTTCTTTTGATCAGAACAAGTTAACTTTGTATGAATTTTCTGTTGTCTAAACAACTGGTGCCTCTTTAAACGGAGAAATCTCTTAAATTGGTTTTATTTGCCAGTAATAATCTGGTATCTTAAATCACATCTTGATGACGGGAAGCGTCAGTCTGAAAGTACAGGAAACTAATTGGACATACTGAATATTTATTTGCCTCCAAGTCACTTTTTAGCTGATAAAAATCAGATTGCTGCTCCTTCATTGCCTCTAATTTACTTCCTTATTTAGAGCCACTTACATCAGTGGTTGTTGTTGAATAACAACAATAGATCTATAATGTCTAAACACCACATTTTCCTCTTAGAGCCAAACGCCTGTGATTATCTCTCAGGAGATTGTCATGAACGAGCTTTATGACAATCGGTGAAAATTTGGATTTGTTACTTTAAAGAAAACGAATCGAAACAGGAAATGAGGCCAACAAATCAGTTTTCACGCGGAGACATCAGGCTCTGTGGGAAACGTTGACGCCTGCAGGCCAACCAGCACCCATTAAGCTCTCCCAGGTCTGGAGGGGGTTGCAGGGAGAAGACAAGTTGGGACGAGGGTCTGCCGCATCCTTTTCAGGTGAGATAATTCCTCTCAAATACCTTCCTAATCCATCCCTCCTCTCCGAGATGCAACCGATTTACAAGGAAGGAGACTGGGAAGCGAGGAAGTCGTCGGGACAAGCAGCAGTCATCTGAAGTTTCATCTGTAGGGAGTGGCCTGTTTAGAAACCACAGAGAGCTGCTGTTACCAGACCAGTTCAGTCTGATTTCCTATCAGGTGTAGCAAGGAAGGAAGGAAGTAGTCTGACTGCTCCGTTGACCTTAGAACAGCTGTTTACCTGTTTTACTGCCCTATCTTTGAACTTCGGGAAGTTTGGTTCACCACACTATGTTTTGGTTAGCATGCTAACATTTTAGCAGCCCTTTTTACCCAAACATGAGGACTTTGAAAGCTTTGAGCTGTGTCTTTCTGACAGAAACGTCAACAATAATTTGTTGATCACCTCGTTAGCCATTACATATTTAAAGTTTTTTGCTAGTGTTGTTTTCTTAACTGTTTAACGGAGCTGAAACATTAGCCTGTACAATGATAATGCTAAAGAACTCAGTCTTTGCGATAAGGCTGGTAAGAATCTTTCTAACATACAGTAAAGGCACAGGGAAAAACAACCAGCTTTATCACTAGAGCACAACTACAGAAAAATGATTTTTTTTTATTTATCAGTTTTATAGTCCAAAACATGATGATCTGTGATGACCTAAAGTAACTTTTTGTTCCCTTTCGTTCATCTAAATCAGGATGAGCAGGGACAGCATCCTACCTAATATGCAAAGTACTTTTTGTGATTACCAGCTTGAAAGGCTCTGCATTTTCAGCCCTAATGATGGTGGAAGCTCTCAGCATCACGTTTTAAGGCAGCTGGAAATCCTTCAGTGTCATTTCTTTGATAGGTGAGAGGATTGGAGTTTGGTGGAGGAGCCCATAGTACAAGCTAAACTGTGTCGTGAGAGATCATTAACGCGTGCTTCGTTATTGTTTTCACTTTTGTGACATGCACCAAAACAACGTGATTGGGTTTACTTTTGACCAATTGTACTTTGTGCTTAAATAGCCGAGCTGACACGTTTTATCTTCAGTAATTGTCTCTGTAATCATCGTCAATCAAACGCATTTAACTACAGCCCATGGTGTCTTAACCAGACTCTGGAGGACTTCTCCTGAATCCCCGAAAACAAAGTGGTGGTGACGAATTCCTGACTATGCTGACTGTAAACAAGCTGCAGAAGTTGTCATCAGCCACAGTGTCCTCTCAGCTTAATAATAAAAACACGTTACCTCTTCGTCTTCTTGACCACATGCAGAGAACCAGCCCTACAAGCACTTTAATGAAGGTTCCTCTAGCTTTTTTGGAAACTGTTTTTAAACCTCCTTCTGGTCTTCTCGCCTGCTCTAAGTTTGGATTCCAGAGGTCTGGTCTTTGCTGAACATTTCAGAAATCCCAAAATGGAACCAAAGAAACCTGCTTTCATCTTTGTGTGCTCAGACTGTGACAAAACAAGAGGCACGAGGAAAAGGTTAGGTAACAGAGGCCTTGACAGACAAAGCAAAGAAACTAGAGATGGCGGTCCAGTCTACACCCACGTCGCGGTACAGTTGCCCCCAGATTAACCTCTGGAGTAAATATAATCCTACTCTTCAATTCCTCTCACTGCTTTAGCCAATGAAAGACAAGGAATTGTGTATTCTTTTTTTCTTCTCTTGCGTGGAGATGGAAGAAAACAGCCCTGGCATGCAGGCCATTATCAGTGCGGCCACTTATCGAGGCCTGTGAGATCTGGCAAAGCAGAACAGCGGTGGATCAAGCTGCTTTCGTCTTCTTTCTCGCCCTCTCTACGGCAGATAGAAATCTAAACACTAATGCAAATATATAGTGCAGCATGCTTCCATGTTAGCAGGATTCCGGTGCAGCCCTGTTTTACACAACTTCACCAGAGAAGCTGAGAGGCCAAAGGGTTAAATGGTAGACAACAGGCGTCGTCAAGGTGCAATCGATGGGGGTATTGAACAGCATATGAAGACAAAGACCCTCAGCCGGGGTGAAAACGCTGATCCCCCACACATACAGCAGCAGCCATTAACTTTTTACCTCTGAATGCATCTGCAGGATAGTCTGTTCTGATGTTTTCCAGCAGGGGGGTTATTTATGCAGTTCAATTTCAGAAGCTCGGGTCTTAACATCGCTCTGGCAAAAGATCTGATCAGTCATGAGCTACGTTGCTTTGAAAACACAGCCTTACCTTAAACCTTCTCAAAGCACTAAAACAACATGAATGCTGGCTGCTACAAGTGCATCTTGAGCCAAGCGAGAAACAGTTTGACTTGACAGCATCATCAGCTCAATAGCTTTTGAACCCTTCGGAGGTTAAAGATGGTTTTTGTTCTTACTCTTTCACTCGTGATGCTTTTACAGTTCAGATGAGGCCATTTTGATCCAAGCGCTTCTGACTTCAACTAGCGGGTTCAGCATCTTCTGGAGGTGAATCCTGATTAGGCATTAAAAGGAGATATCAGGAAACCTGCCTTAATATGCTTGTTTACATTTTTGGTTTTAAACAGTTAATTTAAAAATATCTTTCCAACAAACAAGGCATTAAATAAAGATTTGGAATCGAGAGTTCATTGTGTGTTCGTCTGTGAGATTCAAGGCACAAAGTAAAGAAATAAAGTTATTTCTAAAACAAATCTGTTTTTTGTGTCATTCATCTCAGATTATTTCAGGGTTTTAACATCAGGATTTAGTTGAGACCTTCCCCGTATTTCTAACATTAGACATTTCAGTTCTTTAGAAATATGGATGCAAGATATTTTGGCTCACAACTCAAATTTCTGAAATTACTACTCAGCATTTTAAAGTGTCCTAAATGATGGAGAAGCTCCTACTTTGGTGACATTTTTCCTAAAGCCTAACCTAACTTAACAGATAATTGTTTTTATTAATTTATATATATATATATATATATATATATATATATATATATATATATATATATATATATATACACACACACACAAGTTAATTTAATCGCTCTTTCAGATAATTGTTTAAAGTTCCACCTTTTTACACGCAGGAGCACGTAAAAAAATAAATACAAACGAAAAACATCTTACACACTCTATAGAATAATGATTTCTCTCCCTTAAGTATTTTAATCCTAAAGGACATTTTTCTCTCAACCAATCCTTTAATCCTTTTTCCTTTCAGTCCCAGAACAGTTTATTTTTGCCCCTGCAGACAAATATTTTGTCGGCTGTATAACCCATTCGCTCACACTAAAGGGTCTTTTTTCCACTTTATTTTTGGGTCACAGCTGCCTCATGGAGAACCTGTGGCTCCTCAGAACTCCTTAAACAAATCGCGCAAGATTGGTCCGCAAATGTTTGTTTGATGCAAATCCGAACAAATCCGCCGCTGTTGGCGGACATGGCGCTGCGCTGTTTGCGCGTCTTGACGCCAAGGCTTTTTGATGTCCAGTCCCGGCCGATATTTATTCAGCTGCTGCTCTCAGATTTACACAGAGAGCAGCGGCGGCAGGACGGGAGGAGAGAGGGCCCGACTCGATCAGGCCGATCAGGAACAACTGGGAGTTTTAGCTCGTCGCCCTTTGAAACGAAGCAAACGCGAATTGCGACCCTTTGCGTTTCGTTTGGAGCGATTTTAAACGCGCCATTTGGACTAGAAATTACAGATCATGTCAAAACTACGTTTTAAATTAATATCATACGATCGCAAGTGATATATGTTCACGGTTTGACTTAAATTGTAGTTTAGTTTCACAGCGGGTGTGTTTTGTATTATCCCATACAAAAAAACTTATTTATCCTGCGTACAATAAAATCAAATCGTTAAGATGACTAATTCCGGTGTTTAGTTGAAAAGGAGCCATTTCATGAAGCAATGTTTGACAAACATGATAAAAAAATTTAACAAAATCAGCAGTGGAAGGTTTCATAGCCAGATTATGTTTTGTTAAAACACCGATGGATGAACAGGCTGTTGTGCTCAGTGCGGCCTTCTGAAGACCTGGCGCCATCATTTATTATTATTATTATTATTATTATTATTGTAACTTTCCCTGTCTTGTGGTGTTGCCTGCAATAAACGCATCAAACACACCCTTACATGTGACCCCCTAACCCAGCCCCACCTCCCTAATTACCGCATCAGAGAGGCCGAGATTCCTGTGGGTTATTTTGGAGAAACCAGGAGTAATTATCACGCAATTACTGCGCTGCATTCAATTACGCCTCGATCAAATGTCTTCCGGCTTACTTTTTTTTTAAACGGCAGAGTCAAAATAAAAATAAATAAATACAACGAGCCTCCCTAAAGCAAGGAGAGACTTTAGTGTTTCAATTTGAGGCAGGCAGAGAGGATTAAACATCCGCTCTCTAAAATGGAAATGCGGGGCCCTACATGCGTTCGAGGCTTGTTTTAATTACGCTCTAATTTGCATTTACCCCGCTATAATTAGAGAGAAACAAAATAAACAAGCCTTTAAATAAAAGTGTGACTAGTTCAAATGACAGAAAACAGCAGTGTTGATTTTGTAATTTACAAGCATCTAAAAAAAATGCATTTAAAAAGCTCCCGGATGGGAGTCAAGCTGAAACAGAATCCACTTATGGAAAATAAATTTGGACTTAAGGGATCTTTATTGGATGAACATGTATGCAAGTGTGGTTGCCTTTAAGATACATTCAATATCTCACTCTCGTTTAGAGCATTAAATCCACATTTCCCCCTCCAAAACTAAAAACAGAAAAATACTTTGACTCCATATTTAAGCCAAGTGCTGCGGTTCAAACATGTCCAATATCACCACAATGTTGAAGAGAGGAGACCGAGTTGGAAAATGTAGCGGCTGCAATCATGTCTGGATCCGGTCAGAAGCCTTTTTTTCTTGAATCCAAGACATCTCAAATTTTCAAAAAAAAAAAAAATCGGAATAAAACCATGTGAAAAAGCTCAACTTCATGGCCAATTTATCATCTTTGGAATATTTAGAAAGATTTACATACAGTATTTTTTTTTTCTCCCAAAGTTGTTATAAACAATTTCAAATTCAGAATAAAAGAAAACAACTAAACATGGTCACTGTAACTGACCCAAATAGATATTTACATATTTCAGCTCCTCGCTGTAGCTGACTAAAAATCTCTGTCGTCCTAAAATAACAAATTTGAGAAATAAAAACTGTACAGAATTGGATGGGTTGGAGGTAAAAGGGGCGCAGCAGGCAGGCTGTTCCCGTCGGTGCACCAGAGGGGAAAATATTCCTCTCATCCAGAGGGCTGCTGGTCAAAGGAGTCTGTCCAAATAACTTCTGCTGTTTTCGTAAAACAGTTTAAGCTCCTCCACATTTTATAAAGTCTCTCCTCATCGTCACAAATCTGCTCCGGATGCTCAACAGGATTCAGGATTTTTTTTATTTTTTTTGTCGTCATTTTGCTTTCTTTTTTTTTTTTTAAAGATACGGAGGAAAAGTGGGAGGAAGAGGCAGTTCGACTGCTGAGCATTCCTGCTGCTATCATTTTGTTTCATAAACTCTTTGTTTTTAATAACAAGCAACAAACTAATCTGGAGAATGAACGCAGAGGGCGCAGGAAGGGAAAGGGAAGAGAAAAGGCTGATCACAAGACCTGGAACCTCCAGGAGGCCTGGTCTTTGTAGTCCAAGCAGTCCGTGGCATTAAAGTTGAGTTTCCACGAGGAGGCTGCAGTCTGCTCTTTGTAATCCAGGCAGTCAGAGGAGTTGAAGGCCAGGCCGGAGCCACCGTAGGCCTGGTGGTGGTGATGGTGGTGGTGCCCCGACGACTGGCTGATGTGGTGGTGCGGATGGCCGGACATGGAGGAGGCCGTCATGGGGCTTAACTGGTGGGGGTGGTGGTGGGAGTGCATGGGGGCCAGGTAGGAGCCACAGTCTACGCTGCTGAAGTAGGAGCTGGAGGGGGCGGGATAACCCTGGCCGTAGCCTGGCGTCTGGTTGTAGGACATGGGGTAGGAAGTGGCGGCGGCAGCAGATCCCGACATTGAACGCTGCATGCAGGAGGCATTAGACGCGGGTCCGGGCTCAGGAATGGGGGCGACGGCAGGAGCAGGGGCGTTTCCTGGAGAGATAGCAGGGCTCCAGATGGAGGAAACGGTGCTGATGGAGGTAGAGGTGCTGCTAAGAGCTGCAGGACCAGTGTGGTTGGAGGACGAAGTGGACGAGGAGGATGAGCCCGTGCTGGAGACAGCAGGAGGGGTGAACTGGCCGCTGCTCTCTGATCCGGTGCTCTCCCGGGCTGGAGAAGACTTCTTCTTGGGCGGCCTGGCTTTGGCGCTGCTGCCACTCTGCTGCTGCTGGCGACACTTGGCCCTCCTGTTCTTGAACCACACCTACGACCAAAAGACACCAGGCAGGAGTTACCAACCTGAGCATTTCATAAAAAAAAAGAAAATTGAAGGAAAAAAACTCCTAGGCCATGCTGGGAGTACATTATGGAGGAAAATTGAGGGTTATTATCCATCGAGGTTCATTTCCACCTCGGCCCCTTGGCTTGGATCAGCCAGGGGTCTAATTTCATAGCTGGTAGACGGCTCTAAGATAACAGGCTATTGAGTTTCACCACACAGTAGGGTAACTCTAGAGCACTGAGAGGGTAGGATCTTGTAGAGCATTTTGTTTCACACACACATTCTGAAAATAACTCAAACTGCGAGACAGAGGCCTTGGTTTCCCCCATTATGCCCTTTAAGAGTAGTATTTGTTTGGCATTGTGGTGCAGCAGCTAAATGTGTGCAGTTTTTCCAGAGAGCGTTCTTACACCTCGGATCAAATTACATCATACACTTCATCCAGCCTTAAAATAATTATACAATAAATCATCATCTATGAGCAACTATTCAAAACAGTCAGATTTATTGTTTTTATATCTGAACTAGCTTTGTTTTCCAGGTGACCAAGGTAATCTCAGTTTTTATAGTGGTTATAGAAGCTTTCCCAGTAGGCGAACTAACGAGTTGATGGCTTAATGATCTATAATATAGACCATTAATTACTTTTAGTCATATATTAGGTTATTATTGCATTATAGACCATCTACTTAGCCCATTAAATTTTAAACACTGTCAAATCACAAAAATATCAAACGTTATTTATTTTCTTTTAAGAATATGTAGTAAAGTAATTTGTGACATTTTCAAGCAGAATTAGGATAAAAATATGAAGCTAATGTCAGATATAGCACTGCTAGCTAGCTGATGACCGTTAGCTAATGAATGTTCTGGATCAAATGACGTCACTAACGGTAAAAACAAATAATCTCCGGACGATATTCACTTTTTTTTTTTTTTTTTTTTTTTTTTTTTTTAAACACACAAAACCACTCACAACCACTTACAAATTATATTTTGCACCGACTTTAACTATTCCGCCCCGTTCTGTTTATTTTTAAAATTTTATTTTTATTCATTTTTTTTTACCTGAACTCGGGACTCCGGCAGGTTGATCTTCAGCGCCACCTCCTCCCGCATGAAGATGTCCGGGTACCGGGTTTTGGCGAACAGAGCCTCCAGGACGTCCAGCTGCGAGCGGGTGAAGGTGGTCCGCTCCCTCCGCTGCTTCCTGGGAGTCGCTGCAGGAACACAGACACGGCCCAAGAAGGACGAACCACGGTGAAAAAACAAGAATAACGTGGGAACACGCTGGATATCACACTCAGTCACAGGTGTGTGAGGAAGTTAGCCAGGACGGCTTTAGTTTGTAACTATTGCTTCAGTTATCCAAACACAGACCGAATCACAACTAAAGCAGTGAGTCTATCGGCTGCTGCTTTATTCAATGGGCTACAGGTCTTTACACACAGGCTTGCCAGAGTTTTCACCCTGGACCCCATTCCTGACCCACCCGGGATTCGAACTCGTGTCCCTTGCATGAAAGACGCAGCATAAGGCCGCTACAACAGCGTGGTACAGTAAAGTAGCAGCTAGCTCAATTCAGCGCCTTCTCCAGCTGCATGCAGGAGCCTGCGTCCCGGAGCGATCAGGGGCTTTGTGTGCGTCGGGGCTCCTACCTGGGTATCCCACCGAGGGGTGCAGCAGGTCCATGGCAGCGCCGCTCAGCCCCAGGCCATTGACCCCGTAGGGGGGCTGTTTGAGGTAGGACATCATGCTACAGGCGGTCACTGCTCCACCCAGCTCAGGCCAGTGGTTCAGCTTCCCCCGATGCTGCAGCTTGACGGAGCAGGGGGCCGATCCAAGTCACTGCGCACAGGGGCAACAAGGAGAACCAGCGAGATGATCACAATCATGATGGAAAATAAACACACAAATAAATAAACGATAAAGTAATATAAGAAAAGAGTTTTCCCTTACAAATGTAAACACTAGATACTAAATAAAGTGCCCATTGATCGGACTGGAGCAAAAACAAACAAGAACATCTTAATACAGGCCAGTTTGTAATGCCTTAAACTGAAAGAAGACGCTAATTAATCAAACCCGTCCAATTAAATCTGTTTAATCCGCAGGAACCAGAACCAGGAAATTATTTTTACCACGACGGCCACTAGACCCGACCAGCAGTCCTTTAGGAGGATTTATTAGAAATAATAGAATTAATTCAATAAATAAAAACAGAAGATGCCATTTGACTGCCTCCAAAACTCGAACTGGAAAATAATAATAGACCAATTAAAAAAAAAGGATTTAGAATATTATCGCCCATTTTAAATTGTAAAATCTAGAAAAAAATAGACTAAGCTAAGGAATAAGGGATGCTGCAGGTAGGGACGGAGTAAAGTAGTTGACCTGGGTCTAATACTGAAGCCGTACCAGCATTTATCTCTGTGCCTCTAACCACCAGGCATATCCCCAGGAATCCTGCAAATAATACAATTTCAACTTAAAATGTATCGATTTTATTGGCCTGTGCCTTTTTTGTTTGTTTTAGAAATGCATGGACACCCTGAATAAAACAATGAATAAATACAATACAATAAAATATTTGTCGTTCAATATAATACATTTAGATAGTTTTGTGTAATAAAAGCAAACTTTCAGGATTAAACTGCAGTCAATCTCGGCTGTGTGTGTTATGGTGTGGGTGGACCTGCTCTCATTAAAGGAAATATAAATATGAGTTATGGACGCGGTGGAGATTTTTTGGAGGATATTCTGTAAATTGGTCCCTGTCAGTATATTTCTGATTTTTTTTTTTCTTTTTTTTTTTTTTACTTTCATACATTTTAACCCAAACTGGATCCGCTGCACTAAACCAGAGGAGCTCCCCGGCCCAGACATAAATCCAGCCGGAGAATAAAACTAACGCTAACCAGGGCAAAGTTATAAACATTTACTCCAAAAAGCATTTTGTAGCCTATATTTCACTTATTATTTTAAAATCGACTGCAGTTTGAATTCAGAACCCAATTCTAATAAAAGAAATATAAAAACAACCAGATCTGAATATCTTAAAAACAATTCACTTATTTGCTTTTGCATTGAACGAATAAAAAAAGGGAGGTAGAAAGTTAGATTTTGCCCTCCTAATTATCCACAGATCTGAAGTAAAAGGCCGTTCCGCGGTGTGCAGGGCGTGAATTAAATCAGCGCGGTGATCAGTACCAGTGAGGCCCAGACCGGCCGAACCAAAGCAGTCCGGTGCGTCTCGCAGGCCGGGAAGGAGGAAGAGAGGCGACGTCTCGGTGCAAATGAACTCCATTAGAATTTAGATTAGACCTCCGGGGAGAGAGGCAGCCTTTCACAAGGGCTCTTATCAGAGAAAGAAATTAACAAAAACCAAAACACGCCTCTCCAATTATCTGCAGAGTGCTTCACACGCTTTAATGGCCAGTTGCGCTCAGTTTAAAAAAAAAAAACTCAGAGAATTGGAAATGAAATATGAAAATTATCTGGAGGAAAGTTGATCCGACCGAAGCCTAAAGTCCTTCTCCATGCGCCATTAATTGATATATCTGCGGCAAATTGTCACGCAGATGATCAGAGAGCAATTCAATTAGTTTCAGTCACTTTGTCTGCAAAATAACCACAACAACAAAAACAGGTCCGAGTTAAATGAAAGTATTAAAAAGTCCAAACAAAAGCACAACTTTACCTTGTTTCACCCACTCCTCCTTTCCTCCAGAGCCCTCGGACCGCAAGAGGCGAGTAAAATTATCCAGTAGGAGGAAGTCCGCAGAAGAAGCCGCAGACTTGCTCAAACGCAAACGACGGTGCGCAAAGGCAGCGGCATCACGGGGGCAACAGAAAGGCGCACAGAGCTCAGCGCGTCCCCGCCGCGGTTCCGGACGCTCTTCCAGCCACACAAATCAAACTCATTTGCTTTTTCAGGGGGGCTCGCCGTCGTCTGTCAGCCTGTTAAAGGTGATTTCTAATGGAGACGGATGGAGATTGATCACCTTCTCTCCGCCCCGCGCCTCTATGAGCGGAGGATCACCTGCGGGATCCGCCTCCCGCAGCCAATCACAGGCCGCCGCTGGCCGTGACGGACGGCGCGGGCGGCCAATGGGCGCAGAGAAGCAGCAAGAGAAGCCCCCCCCTTCCCTTCCCCGCTGCACCTCCTCCACCACCGGTCCCGGAGATCGGGTGGGGGGGGGATGGGGGGCTTTTAGAGGAGATGGACCCGATTCGGAGGCCTGAAGTAGGGACAGGCCTGCGCTCTGCTGTGCGCCAAAGCAACGAGATGGACTCAGAGGAAGATGCTTTGCAAAGCAGATGTGCTTTGGAAACTTTAGATGCAACTAAACATATGGGAGTTTATTTTATTTACAAAATTAATTATCCGTTTAAGCGTCAGGTCGTCTGCAAATCCGGGATTTTTCTCCTGAATTTACACCAACAGGAAGAAATCTTTGGGAGATTTCGAGGCTTTTCTGGGTTGTTAGTTTCCCTCTCGGTTTATTGCAGCCAACCAGCACTTATATTTATTTTTATTTTAGTTCCCTTCTAAACTCCGAAGTTCTTCCTCCTTTTTTAAAAAATAAAACAGTGTGTGTGTGGTGAGGGGGGATAAAACCAGGCGCAGAGAAGTTAAATTCATCCATTTTGATTTTTATTGATACCGCCACCCCCACTTCTTTCCCCCTTTCCTTTTTCCTCTTCTCTCTCTCTCACACACACACACACACCTCATGAATATTAATGAGCTTTAATCCCCATTTAGAATTACATTTGAGGATGGTTGACGTAAAGTTTAACAGGGAAAGACCTCCAACTCAGTGCGGAGGAAATACTCAGCAGAACAAGCTGCAGCCGCTGATGTTTTTCAGCCGCTGATGTTTTAAAAAACTGAATCTTTAAAGCTGAGCGGGTTTGAATTCTCTGACCTTTTCCTGACGGTGAAGGTCACAAAAACTCCGCGGATCTGTTACACGTAAAATAAATCAAAACAGAGCAATGTGCAGGGGCGGAAACGGCATCTTTAGGCGTTAAAGCATAAATGAGCTTTTGAGTAAAAAGTGCAGATAAGTGTTTCAGGTTGGGCTGCTGAGGCCTGCGGTGACGCTGCCTGCACGGAGCCAGCGGACAAGGCGCTCTTTACGCACACACACACACACGGGATCAAATCAGATCAGAATCAGACATGAAAGAAGCAGGGGGGGGAAATGAAGGGTGGTTTAAAAGAGGTCAAAGCCTTTCCCCGCACCTTTTCTGCATTTTATTCCTGAAGTCCAAG
Source organism: Fundulus diaphanus (assembly GCA_037039145.1). Classification (NCBI taxonomy): domain Eukaryota; kingdom Metazoa; phylum Chordata; class Actinopteri; order Cyprinodontiformes; family Fundulidae; genus Fundulus; species Fundulus diaphanus. The sequence goes on along the minus strand of CM073121.1, from coordinate 18,393,210 downwards.
CAGCCAGAGGCCCGCCAAAGATCCAAAATACCAGCACCCCTCCTGTTCACAAGCGCGCACACAGAGGCGCCGTTAAATTATGCAAAAAGGCCATTCAACAAATATGGCCTTCCCAACACAAAAGAGACGGCTTATTCTGACATTTCCCCTCACGTTTCTTGTTTTTCCCCTTCCTTTCTCGATGTGAGACCTCCAGATAACCCCCCCTGAACAAGTATCAAGTTATCAACTTGCACCAAGCTTTTTGTAATAAGAGCATTTTGTCTAATCCCAAATTGCAGAAGAATTTTCTTAATGCTGAGCTGGTAAAGCCTGGGATTAGAGCGCAGAGGAGAGGAGAGGAGAGGAGGGGGGAGAAAAGTTTTGTCCCTTCAGCCGGGAGGATTGGAAGGAGCGCGGATCTGCGGGGATGTTGTCGGCGCTTATTAAAGCGATGATGCCTCCGCCTCAGTGTGGCTGGTTGCGGGAGGCTGCGGTGCCGCCGCACCGAGAGCCAGAGCCGCGGCGCCGGCCGAGCGGCGCGCAGCGGCGGGCCGGCAGGACCAGCGCCGGAGACACGGGGCTGGATCCAGGTGTTATTTCCCCCTTTGTGCCGCTGCTGGGACCATCAGGTCCCCACAGCCAAGGAGCGATGCCGCAGAGGTAAGACACGCATTTAATTCACTTAGTTATTATTATTGTTAAGGTTTTATTAAAGCTGATGCTGGTGCAGCTTCAACGAAGCGCATTTTTAAATTAACCGGAACACATTTAAAACATAAAAAAACAAAGTTTGGCTCATCTATAATTCTGCCAGGATTTTTTTAAAGTGCTTGAAATAGCCTGATAATTTTTTATGCACCTTAAAAGGAAACAGTAAACAGGGAGCATTATTTTAAGGTTTAGACACGCACACAAACCCAGCGCATAAAACTAAACGCCTCCCGGGACGCGCGTAAAGTGCGCGCTGGCGTTTCGGTCCCAAGCAGAGAAGAAACAAATGTGGAAACAAATTTGAAAGCGTGAGGAGCCGAGCAGGACGTCTGCTGTCACAACCGATTTCCCCGCTTTAATCGCGGATGGGAGGGAGGGCTGACCTGCGCTCATCCTGCGTTTCCAGCGCGCTTTCGGGGGGACACGTTTCACAGGTTAGCCCAGTTGGACACCCGCCTGCGCGTCAGTGCAACCTAAAAAAACCCGCATTTTAACAAGTATAAATAAGGGATGTGAAGTTGTTTTTCCGTCCTCTCCAGGTCGGCCCACCGGCTTCAGCAGCGGCCCGGTCAGGTTGGACATCCGCTCCGAGAAATGAAATATTTCTTTGAATCTCCTTCTGGGGAAACTGTTAACCTGAAGTAAAACCACACACGTTTTTATGTGCTGGACATACAAACACTTACCGCAGGAAATTAGAACACAGCGTCGACTGATAAAGGGAGCTGACGCTTAAATCCGCCAAAATGGGCATTTCATGAAGTGTCTAAAATTAGCGCCAAACACAGAACAGTGCAGCTGGGCTGGTGGTGAGGCGCAGCTGAAGCCTAGTGACAAAGAGAAGGGCTCAAAGTGTGTGCTGTGCAGGAAATAAAACACAGGATGACATGATATTCACTTTTAAACACACAAATCCACTTTGAGTGATACAAAAGACGCGGCACACCTTGCTCTGGAGTATGAAATCATAAAGACTTTATTACTGGAGACTTGGGTTATGACTGGAATAAATAATCAGATAAATGTTCACAGGTAAAGGACACGTGGAGCTCTAAGAGATGCAAGTGGAAGCATTTTTCCCTCCTCTTCTGAGAACAATAAATAGGAACCAAAGGTTGCTGAGCAAAAATGCACCTGAAATGTGACGAGGATTCACAGGACACACGGCAATAAATAAAACACAAATCTGTTGTTTCAGACTGCAGAGATTTAAAAGGGGGGTTTGGAAAACAAAACGGATGGAAATGTACAACAATGATTATTTGTTTCTTTACTAATTCTTTTGGTTTCAAGCCAAGACAATATAAAAAAAAACAATAGGAAAGATTTATGAAGAGTAATGCAGTTAAAATATTTTACAAGTAAAAAGTGATGCAACTAAAGGTCACGTAATAAAGAAGCCTAAAAACGGATCTCTCCTTTCCTTCTCCTTTAAAAAAGCCTTTTATCTGAAGATGATGACCCCCCCCCCTCATTAAACCCAGTTGTGTTGTACCTCAGACTGACTGCTGCAGCAGCATTGCATGCATCACACCGTCTGCTCGTCTCAAAAACTTATTTATATCACACAGGTACCGTTTTTAATAACCTCCAGTTAAGATCGCATCAAAACGTGTCTCAGCGGAAGTGAGAGTCAGGGGAAAGTTGGTGCAAAGTCTCTGCTGTCAGTGGGACTAAAACCCTCGTCAGGATTCCAGTAACCGACAGAAATGTCTAAAAGCTGCTATCAGACAATAGGAAAAGTGAGAATATTCATGTTGATACATTTCTTTCATCGGCTACATTTGTTGGTTTGTTCTGCGACCCTCACTGAAGGACACACTTCTCCTCTTTCTTGGCCATCTTGCCTTTGTTCTGCTCCAGCGTCCTCTCCAGGTGCTCGTCCTCCGCCTCGGCCCTGTGGACGACACGCATCGAAAGGTCAGCAGTGTTGCGCGGGTCTCAGGGTGGCGGGGGAAGGCAGACACAGGTAACGCCGGTGGTGCCGCGCCAGGGGCCACGCTCTGACCTTTCACCCTCCTGGCACCATGGATCTGGGAGAGATCCCCACCCCTGCAGGTGAGCCGCAGGCCGGGGTCAAACGCCGTAGGCCTCAGGAAGGCTTTGTGGGTGGATGGTCAGGCCTGAAAAACCCCCATTTGCTATAAACATCTCCTTTCCTGGTTGCTGTCAGTAACTCACTCTTTCTCCTGGGCGTCCAGGTCCCTGACCAGCGCGTCCCGCTTGTTGACCAGTATGACCAGTTCGTCTAGCAGCAGCTGCTCTCGTCTCTTCTGGGCTTCAGTTTTCTGCCAGTCTGCAAAAAGCAGAGGAAGCGTCAGACTTTGAGCCACCAACAGATACCCTGACACCTGAAGAAGGAAAAGTCACACTCAGGGACACTTTAAAACTCTCCCTACAAAAGCAACATCTGCAGTGGGACTTAAGGAGGATGTGTGCTGGTCTTCTCAGCTGGACAGAGAGCAGGACGTGCATGGAGCGCTGTGTGGATGTGCAGTGGTGATGCAGAGTCCTGAGCAAACACCCTCCAGGTCCCACAGGACCACGCTGCCACCGGCAGAACAACGCCTGAAGATGTCTGATCCAGCAGAACCTCTCGGCTCGGTTGCTGTTTTGTTTTGTTTAGCCTGAAACGGTGACGTGCTTTAAGCCACATCATGGCTGACGTAAAACATCCTTTGGTTAAATCGTTCTTTCATCTGAACGTCACCTTGGAGAAAACTGTGTCCTCATCTGTTCAGTTCAATAAACAAACAAGCAGGTGAGCCCCGACTCTATTCTCAGTTCTCCAGGGTCTATCCAGGAAGGGGCCCCACAGGGCCCAGGTGGGACCCTGATCCAAATCCCCTCAGCCTCCCCCTGGAGGTGGGGGGCTGCCTACAGGAGAGCACCCACTCCCCCTGGGGCTCAAATATCCGCCCGGCGCCCTCGGCTCCACATTTAGCTGCACCGAGGCAGCGCTCCTCCCTCCCCGTGTCCCCCCGCCCCTGAAGGCCCACAACATTAACGTCGTCACATCTCTGCACGATTTAAACATGCGCTGGACATATTTCCCCAGCAAAGGCTGAACAACGCGCGCCAATATCTTTAAACGAGGTCGCACTTCGCTCCGATCACAGAAGTCGCCTCGTCTCCTCCGCTCAGATAATGTGCAGATTTACTCGGCCGTCTTGCAGCTTAAGGAAGGCAGGAAACCTGCAGCTTCTCCACAGCACTGTGTGAAAAAGCCCCGAGAGAACCCAAACACAGCTGAAGCTCTGCGCCTCTTCTGTCGGCCAACTTCTCTATCAATATTTAAGCGCCTATTGATCCGAGAGTCAAAAGAATGTTGTGAAATGTCAGTCCTAAAATAAGTGAGCTTTATTAAAAATAAATATTCCCCCCCGGTTGAGTCAAATTGCAGCGGTGGGACCGTGTGTGTGTGTGTGTTAGAGTCACGCTGGGCCCAGTGTGTCGGTCCTGAAAGGTCTGCGCTCTCTTCATTGGCTCTGCTCGTCCCTTTGATGTCGGCGGCGCAGAGAAACAAACAGTCCCAATATTTCTCCTTTTTTTCTTTTCACTTTTTGAGAAGCAAATTCTCGCTGCACTCTGTGTGGAAGTCACCAAACACTTCATAAATCTGCCCAAACTTGCTTCTGAGCCACAGCCTGAGTCGGCCTTTTTTTTGAAGCCGGCGGTAATTTGGGATAGAGAGAAACTGGGGCAATCTGTGAAACAGAGAAGCAGATGAGTCATCAGGTTTAGGTAATTGTGTGACAGGAGGTGCAGCCAGGATCCATCGCACCGCTCCCACAACGCTTCTGGATAAGCCGGCTCACAGGAAGGAAAGAGAAATCGTCTCTAAAACTTCCTCCACAACTACAGCGGTTTAAAAGTTCCTCCCTCTGCAGGGCAGCAGTGAGCCAAAAAGCCAAATCCTGCTTGATTCTTGAAGGGGAAGAGGTAAAGGGGGGGGGGGGGGTTACTGCTGTCAATCACATGCAGCAGGGTCCCGCCCCCCTCATTAGGAAGGTAAACAATAAAAACAGTCGATGAGAGACGTGACCAGGCAACACCAGAGCGGGGCAGGCTGGGTAACCAGAGACGCAGGAACAAACAAAACACCCTGCAGCCACTCGACCCCCCCCCCCCCCCCACTCCACACCCCCACATAAGCCCCGCCCCCTCCATCAGAGAGACAGAGAGAGCGAGTCTGAGGTAGAGGGAGGTTAAAGACTTAGGAGGTGTTCAGATGAACCTCACCGGGCGCGCCAGCCGTAACCATGTGAGCCTGAACATAACACACAAGAATGCGCTGGCTACAACCCTCCCTCCCTCCCTCTCTCCCTCCTCAGCTCTCACTGCCGCTAAATTTATTCAAGAGTGCAAACTGGTCTAAAGCCGCGTCCCCTCAAAGCCGGGCGAGAGCGCCCGACATGCAGCTGCCTGCCTCGTTGGCCTTCTCGTAGTAAATATGACGGCGAAGCGTCTGAGCAGAGCTCTCCTGAGACTTTTACACCCGCAAGAGCTGAAATATGAAGGCAGCGGCCGTCGTTTCTTTGTTGTTCCTCCTCCGGCTTTATTCTGCTCTGGAAAAGGCCCCTAAAAGCTGCTCCTGGCTGAAGGCCCAGCTGGATCGACAGACAAAACGGGTCACCGCCGGAAAACAAAGACGACAGGCAAAGGAAAATAAAAACAGATCCTTCTGCGGCGTCACAGGAAAATGGAAAGAGGTGGAAAACAAACGATTGTGGACAGAATCCCTGATTAAAACGCTTCGGAGTTAAAGGTTAGAAAGATGAAATCAGGCCTTAAAATGTATTAGTCCAACATAAAATCCTAACTTCTTTCAATAAATGTCTCAGTCTAGAAAACCTAAAATACCCGGCATGTCTAAATCCTTCTGGAAGGTTAAAAAGAGCTAAGATAACTTTTACACTGGTATCAAGATTGAGCAGAAACATAATGGCTCCAGTCAGTCAGTGATACTTTTTATTCATTTATCCTAAATAATTAGAACTGCTGGTGATCCCGACAAGTTTTATTATCTTAAATTTTCCAGAAAACAGGATCAATTAAGTGTGCATCCTGTTCACGTTTCCCAGATTAGATTTTAAAGACACTTTATATAGTGACTTGCAAAAGATTAATGCAGGCATTAAAAACTAAATAATAAAAATTAAAACTGCCATTTTCTAAATAGGTTTTACACAAATACTTCAATTTAAAAGAAAGAAATAAAAATTGAGGGAAAGGCCTTTTGTTCTCGTACAGTAAATACTTAAATACTACTGAAAACATGTGAAGAATGTATTCTGATGTCAGTAAAGTTGCACTTTCATTAAACTGGAATTTTTTAAGGGGTTTCCATCCTTTGACATTTAAAAATATATATAAATAAATAAAAACGCTCTTAAAAAAAACAAAAAAAAAACTTTACCGACATTACAGACAAAGTGTTCGAAGAACGGAAGTTTTCCAAAAACGTTTGAAAGTAAAATAAAAATAAAAGCAGGTGCTGGTGAGAAACATACAACATACTGCTTAGATTTAAGATCTCGTCCACAAATGTTATTAAACGCTGTAATATCGCTCAGGATAAATCCAGAAAACATTATCTCTGGGCCGCTCAGAGATTCTCACAGTGGGAGAAAAATACCAGTTTTACGGTCTTTACACGAAGCTTAAAACTCAACAGGAGCTAAATTGTTTTATTCAAAACGGAAAAGCAACAATTCTTCCTTCTGTTGGCAAAATAACCCATAATTCATTACAGCTATGCTAACCTGGTCTTTAGCATTCATTAAGTCATTGTTTGGACACGTTGTCAAACAGAAAGATCTGGAATACGCTTCATCCAGAAGTCATTTCCAGTGAGCAGAGATGATGGCCTCTCTGCTCTTCACAGCGCCGCCCTGAGGCCAGATTAGCTGGTCCTGTAGTCAGGCTACAGTCCTGCCGGGCTGCAGTCTACAGCGCCATGTGCCCTCACCAGTGATGAGTGCCGCTGCTTTGGTTCGTCCACAACACGACCTTTCCTCCAGGTGATTAGCAGTCCCCAGCAACAGGTGGGGGAGGAGCAGAAAGTCGAGGAACACTGTGAGAGCCGTCTGAACCAAGGCGATCTGAAGTGCCGGCTAGAACTAGCAACCAGCCGTCTTTTCTCTTGTGACCCACAAACCTTTTTTTTTTTTTATCTTGACAAGTTTTAAAACAGAGGCGTGAAGCTGAGCACCAGGCAGGATGTCAGCACCTGTTCCACCATACGCGTCGATAAAGAGCGTATCATCTCTAACGTTCACCACTGGAAGACTCAAGATGTTGGAGAACAAAACTACGAGGGCAGGTGACGAGAAGGCGTAGATGAGACGCATTCAATTTCAACGTCACGTCTCAACGGGCAGGAAGCGTGCGTCTGCGTGGGACACTGGGCTCCTGATTCCCCGTGGAGACACTTGTTATCTTTGGTCTCAGTCAACTCGCAGCCCTGAAAGAGTCGGCGACATCATCAAAAGTTGCCCATGTGATAGGATTGCATAGTGCACCTAATCAATCAGGGTCTGAAGCGCGCCGCCCCGATGTGTTACAAAGCCCAAATAGATTTACAAATGACGTGGTGTGTGTGTGTGTGTGTGTGTGATGGGGGTGTGGAAAGGGATAAGCTCCTGCATAGGATTACATATTGATTTTAAACATATAAAAAAAGGCTTATCATATCAAACCGTAACAGGAAAAACTCAGGGACCCGGCTATGCATAAATCCCTTTTAGACAGCAAGAGGGTGTCCACTTTAAAGCACACACACAGGCCCTCGAAGCAAGCCAAGACGCTGGTGTGTGTGTGTGCAAACCTAGGTGTGAATGGGTAAGCAGATAAAGAGGGCATAGTGGATCAATTTTGTGGCAGGGAGATGAGAGTGTGGCATACAGATGGCATTTCCCTGCCTGGCATCACACCAAGATGGTACAAGGAGGCGTTTATCACTGAGCATGCTCATAAACCACAGGAAATCTCTCCTCGCCCTGATGTTTCATCCCGCAGCAGCTGCTCTTTGAGACCAACTCTAAATGTCTGCGTTTTACACGGCATCAGATTACGCTTCATGTTCGTTCACCTGTGTGAAACGCTCTGATGCTTGAGCGATAGAAGTGGAGGAACAGTGGCTCTAACCTCGCTGCTCTGACGGCAACAGTGTGTTGTGGCTCATTGATACAGAGGATTCATCCTGGGCCACTAGGAGATTCCCAGGATAAAATAAGCCTAAGTTAGACCACGGTGCTCACGACAAACCTTAAAACAAAAGGGCAACATGATCTAAATGCCGTTTTTAAAACAGGAATTCAATCGCCACTTTTGCTACCAAAACAACGTAACATTCATCCTCACAGCTCTAGTTATCGACACAGTGATCTACACCATGTCTGTGTTATAATACGCACTGCAAGCTAAGCTAAGTTTACCATTCGCTTTCAAGAAAACGTCTCACTGCATAGAATATTACAAGGATAACAGCCCAGTTTGTTACTCTGGTGAAAGAGGGAGTGTACTTTCAGCCAGCTGACCAGCAGTGTGCAGCAACAGGTTGGGGAGGGGGGGGTACAACACAATTCTGTGCTTCAACCAGCAGGAGGCATTCTGCTTGAGGCGGTTCTGAAATTGTAACTTTTATTAAAGTGTGACCTGGGTCACCGGCCCCCGCTGAAGTCCTTCTAGTCCTGGACTATAAACAACGAGAGCTTGATCATTAGGGGGATAAAAGTCTTTGAAATGTTTCTGCGGACTGACCGGCACAGTTGTGTGCATCCTGCGGTACGATCCGGAGGGACTGAAAGGACGCGACAGACGGAGAAGAGTTGGGCGGACTGCGGTTGCATTTTTCTCTCAGCGGGGTGTGAGGGTGTCAGGGCAGGTGTATCACACACGGGTTTCTCTCTCACCTTCTCTCATCTCGTCTGTCTGTGTCATGGACCGGCCAACCAAATCAGCAATTACTCGCACTCCCGACCACTGCTCAATAGGCCCGCCCGAGCACCCAATAAAAGCTGCACACACACACACACACACACACACACACACACACACACACACACACACACACACACACACACACACACACACACACACACACACACACACACAGGGGAAGGAGGCAGACACAAACGCACGGACGGCGACAGATCCTGGCACATCGGCAGCTTTCCTGCCAGCAGCTCAGGACTATCTGTGGCTGCTGCAGCAAAGGAAGAGCCGGTGAATGTTAAGTGCCTCCCTTAGGGAGGAAAATAAGGCCGGCTGATAAGTTAGTCAGCAGCAAATCCAACAAGTCCACATGAAGGCAGCAAGGATGGCGGTGACACGGCACGCGGCACCTCTCCACCTCCACGCACACTATCTCTGCTCTCACACCGACACACACGCAGAGACGGCAGGCCGGCAAATCACACAAACCCGATATGTAAGGAGGCGTCCACTCAGAGGGGCTCACAGCTACGCACATTTAAAAAGACAAAGCGCCTCAAACCTCTGAGCTCCGTCCTAAACTCACAAAACATCCACGTATTTAAACGCTGATGAGACCACAACATTTCATTGGCTGCAAAATATGCAGCTTCAGCCTGAAGGGGCGGGCCGAAAAACCTGCAGGGCTGCAGAAATCACAAGTTTAGGTTTAAAAACAAACATTAAATAGCACAAATGAGATAAAAACACCTGTTAAAGACGGCTAAATCTGAGCAAATAGGTTTTTTATCTTTAACCGTTGATCTGACTTTCATTTTCTGGTCTGAACAGAGGTGGACGGATCTCCTTGCATTTGGAAGTGAAACAATGTGACAGAGGACACATTTTCTTCAGGTCCATCTATGAACTGAAAATATGTGAATAGGCGTGGCGGCAGGAAGCATTTTAGAAAGTTGGTAAAAAAGAAGGTGAATCAGAAAAGTCAAATGTTGTTTGGCTTTTAAAGTTTTCATGGTTTTCTCTGATGTAAGGACAGAGAGCTGGTGTTTGAATATTAAAAAAATGTGTTCAGTGTGGCTGGATATAGAAGCCTCGTTATGTGACTGTCCTCTTAAAAGCCTGCTTTTTTTGAAAAATATAAAAACAATAAACAAATACTGTTACAATCCAATCACTGTGAATACAGTCAAGGCCTGGAGGGCGGTTCAACACATCGAGGGAAGAACTGGGAAGACATCCCCATTTACACCCTTTGTCCAGAACCCTGACTTTCTTCCGGGTATGTTAGATGCAGGTTTTGGGGAATGGGTGGCTAAGGGTGTTTCCTCTCTGGGCTGTCTTTTTAAGGAGGGGATCCTCATGTCTTTTGATCAAGTTATGGAAGCCTTTGGAGTAGGGAAAAATAACCTCTTCCGTTTCTTCCAGCTGAGAGACTTTATTAAAAAAGAAACAACTCTAATCAGGGACACTGAGATTGTGGGCATCGAAAAATTGCTCTTCGGAACTCGTGAAGTGTCACTCAGCATGTGCTACAAAACATTAAAATGCTATAAATGTCACATACCAACTCTGGCCCAGGCCTGGGGAGGAGAGTTGAATATTGAGATCACTGATGAAATGTGGAGCAGTATTTGGAATTCTGCCAAAAAAATTACTATTTGTAATCGCTCCTGGGCATTGCAACTTAAATTAATACATAGAGCTCACTTGGCCCCAAACAGGGTGTCTAAATTTAAACCGGGGTCCTCTTCATTGTGCCCAAAATGCAAAATAGATGAAGGCAGCATTACACACTGTCTTTGGTCATGTCCCAAGATCCAGATATACTGGAAATCTATTCTGGCTGAGATTAGGAACATTTTCAAAACTAACTTTGATCTCGATCCAATGTCTCTTCTCCTTGGTCTACCAAATAAACATATCCAAAACCAAAATAAGAGTAAGTTGTACAATGTTCTAATTTTCTGTGCCCGAAAGAATATTTTATTACAATGGATTTCTAATAAATCTCCTACAATTTGTGGGTGGAAGAAGCTCGTTTTGGAATATATCCCTCTAGACTTTCTAACATGCCTCGTCCACTCTAAGACTGACATTTTTAGACGCATATGGAAGCCCTTCCTGGACTATGCTGAAGGACACGTGTCTACCATCCTGTCTCGAGCATTCATGAATGTTTAGATGTGTACTATACAATGATGGAAGTATGTATGCCCCCCATCTTGTATTTCCTTTCATCTCTGGACTGCACTGCTGAGCTTTTGGTTTGTGTTTTTTTTTGTTGTTGTTGTTGTTAAACAAAAAAATCAATAAACATATCTACAAAAAAAAAAAAAAAAAATGTGTTTTCTAAGAGAAAATATATTTCTTTAGAACAAAAGTTATGTTTGAAGTTGTGTAAAAAGCGACGAACAGCAGCAGCCATGACAGACATCTGCTCTGTGGTGTGAAAACTGACAGAACATATGCTGAAAGTTCAACACATGAAACCTGCAGCAGAGAGCAGACGCACGGACAGGAAACAGGAAGAGCGTCAACATGGAAGCAGGCGCTGCAGCTCCCGTTTGGATACGCATGTGTGCTCCCCCTCCCCCTGCTTGGACCCCTTTCTTGCTAATTACAATTGATTTAATATGGAGCAGGTAGCTTATCAGGTGCCCGCTGAAATTACAATGGCTGTCCAAAGGCCGGGAGGAGCGGGAGGGTTTGTGGAAGGAGGGCGGCGGCGCTGGTCAATGTCGAGAAGCAAAATCAATTAGCATTGATTGGCAAAAGGTTCATTTTCCCACAGAGGATGCAGTCGAAGGGGATTAAACTTCCCCGGCCCTCCGACAACTTTGATGCGACACAATGGCTGCCTTTTCTGTTTGTGGTGTGTTTAAACAGGCTTTCAGTATTAAAACGGCTGCTTTTCATTGCACAGACCCGCTCTCCATGCGGCGGTGGCTGGATTTCAAATCAGGCCCCGGCTAGTCAGGTCTGGCTAGGAAACAGATAGCATTGATCAAGTATCACAGGGTAAAATCCCTCGCATCTTAATCCTCATCAAGAAACAGACACAGAATTTAAATAGTTCAGCTTCAGGCCCTAAATGGAGAGGGATCAGGAGCCACCCACTGGAGAAAGCATGAGCGCGACGCAAGACAAAACATACAAACAATGAGCCCCTTTAGTCCAGAACCGAGGTATACGCAGCTTTTAAACCTTTTCTGTCAAACTGCTCCTCCTGTTCACAGCTGTTTTAATGCCAGAGTGACCGACGTCCTGTCCGGGTGCGGAGGCCTAAACATACAGCTACATCTAAAAGAATCTGATTTTAGAAAAAGCTCTACATATTTTTAGCTACTCATCTCAGAAAGGGAACTTCATTTATCATAATGATGCATGAATTAGTGCATTAGTGTGGCGTGGCATGGAGGAGATCAGCCTGTGGTTCTGCTGAGGTCTTCAGGTTCTCTGCGTTGTTGGTTCTGGTGTCGCTCCTCTTTAGATGGTCCTCCCCATGCTGGAGTCGCCAACTGACCCAGACTGAGACCATTCAGAGACTCAGGGAACCTCCGCTGGTCTTTAAAGTTAATCAGCTGATCGGGGGTGACGGCACGCGTTTACAGTATTTACATCAGATTCTAATGTTCTGAGACACAGTTCTGGCTTTTCATCCCATTTATGCCACAGACATGCAAATTACAAGAAATAAGGCTTGAAATATTTTACTCTATGTGATGAATCTATGTAAGATCTATGAAGAACTACTACTATCCTGATGAACGCAGTTCAAGTTTCTCTGTTGTTGTGGATTACGTTAAGACAGCACTGCCCCTCCCCTAAATGTTGCTGAGCACTTCCTGTCAGCAGGCTGAAAGAAAGCAGAATTGCCTCAGCAAAGCATCCGATTAAGTAACCAAGCAATATAAACTTCAGCTAAAAAGCCATCAATGAATAATATTCAGAGAAATAAGCACTGCAGTACTAATCCTAAACTTAGCAGGAGTTCATTGCACATCTGTCCATGCAACTAAATACCGACTGTTATGTAACATTATCAAAACAATAACAAAGCACATATCAATCAAGCAGTGGGAGGAATAATTGTTTTCCTGTTTTAACCCAGAGCAATTAGATGATGTTGTATATTCTGTACTATAAATACCGCCATAGTGCGGTGTTTTTGCTGAATGATAATGGCTACTTTGGTCTAACCCGTTTCATCAGTGCTCGTTTCCTCTATCAGAGCAGCAAAGTGAACGCCATGTTCAAAGCGGCTCAGGTGAAAGCCGGCTGGGCTGTCCACACACCGAGACAGCGAAGGACTGCTCTGTGGCTTACCCTCGATGGCCAGCATCGCTCTCAGCTCTCTGTTGAGCAGCTCGAACCGTCTCTCCAGATCGTGCTCTTTCTCCCTGTGGCAAGTTAGAGGAGAAAACACACACACAAAGTTCATCAATATGTTAATGACTAAATCATTAAGTACTTAAAGAAACCTGCAATAAACATCGATTGGGCCAGTGGCCTGAACCTTCTCCGGCTTCACATTAATCTACTGCACATAACTGATACTCATGGCGCACTCGCACAGCCCTGGGTCACAGCGTGCGTTTGGGAAGAAGAAACCGAGGAATTAAAGGGGAGCGTGGTGACAGGTACGTGTTTTAACTCTACGCCAGGTTCATGTGTGTCCGTGCGGCTCAAATTGAATTCTTTCCTCTTTCAGCCATATTAAAAAATGAGCTAATTCTGCCCCTAATAGAATTTGTCCTTCACAGCCGCCTTTTCTCCTCGGCCCCATAAAGAGAGAACACAAAGGTCTAATAATCAGCCCTTCTGTCAATTGGCCACTTTAAAAGCCTCCCCTTTCCCACGATATAATGTGATTATGAATACTTCAATCTCCCAGCCACTCACTCTCTTTGAAATTCTGCAAATGAAGAAAAAGCCAGTGTGTGGCTGCCTGTGCCTGTGTGTGTGCCTGTGTGTGTGCCTGTGTGTGTGTGTGTGGCTGTGTGCGTGTGTCTCCACCTGTCGCAGCTGACCACATACAAAGAGACTAGAGATAGAGTGGTGATTGCCACGTTTCTATTGATTTCATATCCCTTCCACATGTAAATCAATGAGCGCATAGACAGAGGGGCTGAATGGAGTCCGGCCTTATGCAGCCGCAAGGAGGTTCATGCAGGGCTGGAATACTGGGGGAGATGTTTCCAGGACGTAGAAAACGATCGCTTTATGCCGACAGGAAAATGCAACCAAAAGCAGAGGTGCACATACAGCAGAGAGAGCTGGTTCTGTCTCCTAATGAGGGCGTTCTTCTTGTTGACCAGCATGAACCACTCCTGCATCATGGCCTCTTCCTCCTCCTTGTTGTTGCCTAAGAAGCAAAAAAACAAAACAACTTCATCATCTTCACTCGTACATTTGCCAGCATTACAACTTGCAAAGTCTTCCAGCAGGTGAACCTACAACAGACTCGGCATGTCCGCTCCTTTTCTGTGTCTAAGTACCTCTGGTCAAGGTTCCCGCATCAGCGTCCACATAACTTCCCGCCCCGTCAATACAGCTTCAATCAGGGCGGGATTAACTCGCCGATTACCGCCGAGCGCCTCTAAGGAGCCAAGCCTCTCACTGTAGAGCCATACATATCCTACCAATCACCCCGTCTGTGGGGCTGTGCCATGTGGTGTAACACCTTCTCAGCACACAGAGTGCTAGCAGGCTTAGATGCATGCCTAATGTGAGCTTCGCCCATGCCTGGGGCTAATGCTCCATGCCGTAACTTACTTACAAGCTACAATGGGATGGGAACAGCTGATACAGACAAAGCACGTCGAATGGGGATCCTGAAATGTCAGAAACGGCCTCAATCTTGTCCGACAGGAGCTTTTGAAAACTATGTGATCCGTCTCTAACGTAAAGGCGGCAAAAGATGTAACAGGATTAGCAGGAACTGCCACACAACACCTAAACCTGCTCTATGGGCCTATTTCTCTTTGTTTTTTCAATATTTTATAGACCGTGCATCTTGTCACATCTCTGGGTGTGTTGTGCTTTGTGGCACTTTGGATTAGATGAACAGGAAAAGAATCTGCTGCTCTGCATATCGGTGAAGAGTAGAAGTCAAACGATTGAGTATTTCTCATCATTTATTGCCGTTTGGTCTTCCTTCTCTTCAGCACGGTTCGGTGGTCCAGAGCTGGAACTAGAGATGCAGCCATCAGGACTGTCCTGATGACCTTTGACCTGCTGATTCCAATTTTCTCTGAATATATCCTGAAAAAATGTACTGCAGGTTATTCGACGGAGGCAGCAGCTCTGAATCCAACAGGAAATCAATGAATTACACGACTATCCTTATTTATACAGCAAAGCATCTGTCCCTAACCTTAATCGGATTTTTATCATACTAAAAGTGCATAAAAGCACACGGTTCTTGTTGATGCGTTTATAGACAGAAAAGGGCAGGAGTTCTTATTTAAAGCATTAAATAAATGATCTCCATCAGAGCCTATTTGGCAAATTTCAGGTAATTGGTGCCAGTCTGTGGGTTAAACTCTGAATGTACTGTGACTGAACCCCGACCAGTTATTGTTATCAAGGTACGGCAACGTTTTATAAAGTTATGACTGTAAAAATGCTAAAATTTTCTTTAATACCGTTCCTGACCTGTCTAACGAGACGCCAGGCGACTGGAGTTTAATTCAGCTTTATGGAACACAGAGGAAAGCAGCGCTGTCCCTCCCTGTATGTTGCTGCACACTGCCAGTCAGCTGGCTCCTTTCCCAGAGAACAATGACAAATCCAGCTGTTCATAGTGCGAAGATTAAAGGAGCACCGTCGTTGCTCCTGATAACACCGTAGCTGCTTAACCAGCCTATTGTTCTTGCATTGCTTTATGCAAAATGCACAACAGCAAAAATATATAAACATTCTGTGCAATGTGCATAGAAACCTAATGACAAGATAACTGGGGGTTTATTTGCTATCTTCCCTTTAGTTGATGTGAGAGAATAAAATAACAAGAAAGACAGTTACTATTTTAGCAGTAGGAGGAAATTTTAAACATCTGAGCAGGTTTTGCTTTTAAATTTCCGTGTAACGACTGAGACACTGTGGTATTTTTACTTCAGGAGAAAAGCTCAAACCTGAGGAGCACTTAGGAAAAAACATGCATTCTGCTGCTCGGAGAAGGAAAGAATCAAAATGAAATGCAGGAAGTATTTTTCATCAGATCCCCCCCACACACGGTTCTTTGCCAAGCACAGGGAGTATCGGGCCACAGCGCTGCTGATGACAAAAGGCGGACGTGTGGATTTGTGTGCGGACACCGGTGAGTGTGTGGACATTTGGGATACTCTGAGCCGCCAGATGTATGTAATTTCATTTAGGAGGAGAAGGGAGTGGAGGAGTGAGAGGAAAGAAAAAAAAATGAGCGAATGAAAAGGAAGCTTCGGGATTTAAAGCGGAATCGGGGGCTGGTGGATTACTGTAGTCAACTTTGAAATGGACGACACTCGGAGGGAGGATAAAGCCTGTGCTGACAGGTCATTGTGCTGCCTCCAAGTCAAATAAAACAAGCAAATAATAATGGCAAATATTAAGCTCCTGTGACATTGTGGCAAGGCGGGTTGGAAGACGAGGGGGGATTATAAAGCTATATCCCCCACCGCTAGCCAGCCAGCAGCTATCAGCCAAGCAGCCGCCGCATTGCATGAAGACAGGGAGGAGAGGGAGAGAGATGGGAGGGACGGGATAGGGAGGAGAGAGGCGGGGAGGTCAGAGGAAAAGTGGGATAAAGGAGACGAGGGGGGAGAAGGAGAAGGAGGAGGTTAAAAAGAGGGAGAAAGGCAGAGAGGGAGTGAGTGGAAGGAGGTGAGGAGAGGAGAAAGATGGAGGGATGAGCAGGACACCCGACAGCTGCTCAGCATCCTCTCTCCCAGGTTGACCTCTGACCTCCACATGTCACCTGACTCCTAAAGAGACAGAGTTGAGTTTAAAAAAGATGAAGTAGCAGGCAGTGGAGAGACTCACAGTTTGCTCACCTGCAGCAAAATACCATCGATCGCTGTGTTCAATCAGAATATGACAACAATTATTCCTGCTGGAACACACGGTTGTTACAGCTGCTTAAATAAGTATTAAACACTTAACGTCCAAGTGTTTCTGATTGACAAACCTCACACCAGACGTCACCAACAACCCGAGTGATCAAAACACATAAAGAAATTACAGCAAATTAGTCCACAAACGTAATTATGGGTAAAAAACTGGAATGACACAAAAGGTACAGAAAGCCAAGAAACCAGCTGAAGTCTGTCAGTATTTAGAAATCATCCCCGCTGTTACGTACACATCCATATTAGCTGGTTTATAATACTGACTGGGAGCCTATAGAAAAGTATTGCTCAGAGTGGTAATACTGCTAAAAGCAGAGTCCTTCACAATAAAGTCTTCCTGTTACAAAATGTACTGATGGAAATGGTTACAGCTGCTTCTCTAACTTTTACTCAGCACCGTTGGAGCCTTAAATCAACAGCAGAAACCTAAACTGGCCAGGATCCCCCCCGTAAGATAAGATAAGACAGACAAGTCAAAAGATGAATTTAAAGAGCTTTCCACGAGCCAAAGAGCCCCAGAGCTACAGAAATACCTATAAGTATAGTTTTTAACCCATGAAAACTATAAGCAATGTACTCTTTGCCTCTATTCGTAAGACTCCACTGCTGAAGAAACAGCATGAAGCTCGCTTGAAGTTTGCTGCAGAAGACTTTGACAAGGCAGGGAGATGCTGGGAGATTATAATCTGCTTCAGATGAGGCTGAAGAAAATTAAATGAGCAGAATAGGCCGGCCATATGCCGAGTATACAAATGAAAATGATTAGAAAGAACTAAAGATCAGTCCATGTGGTATGCCTTTATGCTCTTAAACAGCGCATATCTCGCTGCATCCACTAAACAGCATTTTTAATCCCTTTGTCATTCAATAGAATTTTTCAGAAATATTAACACTATGATTCAGCATATTCTGTTTTAGATAAACCCTACAGCAAAGGCCCCAAATTAAATTGGAATAACGCATGAAATCATCTAGAATCACAAAATGTTTTAATCCGACTGAATTAAGCAGAAGCTAAATTGGACAATAGTGAGTCAAATAGATAAACAACCATAGCGTTTTTCTGGGGAACATCAGGACGCTGTAATAAAAGCCACATTTGGACTCCAACATATTCCGGATCAACAAGCTGAAGGTGTAATGAGCTCCTGTTTATGTTTAGATGAGGAAAAACTGCTGAATGTTGTTTTATATGAAGACAAATGGTGTAAATATCCCTGGCAGACAGTGCTGACACTGTCTGTGAATCCGGCCTTGGCCCTGAGACACTGTGGATCCATGCTGGCTCTCAGGGGGCCATGTTGGAGCAAAGCATCTGCCACTTTGGCAGGTTGCAGTCTGGTTCTTGCTGCTTGCCTTATACGCCACTTCTCAGCGCTCAACATGGAGCGGGAAGAGGCCAGACTCTGCTGGGGCCGAAGTATTAAAACTGGCACCGATACAATGTTTGATCAGAACATCAAAGGCTGGGGGAAACATGCCTGATGGAGATACACAGGGTTCCCTCACCTACAGGAAAAATGATCGTGTTCAGAGTTAGCTCCGCTATCAATGTCGTAAGAAACGCTGAAGATACAATCAACGCAGACACACACAGACGGCTGAGATACAACTGATACACATATTCCAACAACCCGTCTATCTGATTGCCTGCCTCCCTCTTCTCTTGTTTCACTCACCCACACACACAATCACAGTCAGGATACAGTGACACAAACTAAGATGCGTGGATAGAGATCCTCAAGGTGTCATGAAAAGCCTGGTTTGCACACCTCACTCTCCGTTCGTCTGAAACAATATGAGCGACAGTAAAAGAAGTGATCAAGAAGAGGTAAAGACACAGGCTGAGCCTCTATGAACAGAATCGATTAGGACGGCCGTCCTAGTTCCACTCAACATTCAGAGTTGTCTTGATGTCCTGAAGGCAAACGCTGTTTTAAATTTTTTAAATATTTGCCAGCAACATTTTTTTTATGTCGTTACTGTTGAGTGAATGAGTTTCCAGGGGAAACATCATCTCAACTCATTTAGGAATAAGGCCATAGCTTTTTGACTGCTTATCAGGTTTATTGGTGGCATGTAGCTAAGCAGCTGGTTTGGATTCACTTCATGGTTGAAGCAAATCACCTCAGAAAGGTTTGGCCCGTTAGTCTGGAGTCCCGCTGTAGGTCAGCTCACCAATGAGCTGCCACAGACAGATTTGTATTTATTACAGAAATGGTCCTGCGAATTGTCTCGTATTAGTTTGGTCGCTGGCCCAAAGACCCTCATGATTCTGGCTGGACCACCCAATGATGAGCCAGTTATACGTTACCGATAAACACCATGAGATTTGTATTTTAAAGCCTGTATTTCTTAGACATCTTGAGGCCATGAATTCTAACAAGTTTCCCAGCTTTGGCTAGAAACAGGCCCACAGCGTCACAGACCCGCCAATGTACCCAACAGTGGGCATGAGGGTCTTTTTCATATATCTCATGGTTCATGGCCAACTCACCTACGGTGTTTGATGCTGTAAAGCTAAACCTGGTCTCATATGACCAGAGCGCACAGCTGCAGTTTCAAGTTCAGCAAACTTCATGCTAACATTAGTTAGGAAAGTAAAGCCTTTTTCTTTTTTCCTGGGAAAAAATGATTGTTATGGAGACTTTGTGACAAGATGGCCCTCTGTAGCAGTTGTCCTGCGATAGATCCTCCTTCAGCCTAGTGGCTAATTGACAAAATAACTGGACCTCTGTGTCACGTCATAATTACACCACAGGGAATTAGAAAGCCGTAGATTACAAGCTAATTTTAAAATGCTTTAGTTGCATTTATTTTAAAGGGATTGTTAAGGGTACCAAAATCTGAGCCATTGGTAATTTAGCTGGAAACCATTTTTCCTTAGATGGGATACTATCTAATTAAAGGCTGGGTTTTTATAAGGTTTTAGTGTGAGATCATGCTAACCTCAGTAAAAGATTATACTATCTGAAGGTATTTTCGCCTCCAGAAAGATCAAATTAATTAATTGAGTAACCAAGTCTCCATTTTTAAAAAAGCACAACGTTTCCGAGATGAACAGTTTGATTGTGTAGGTGCTGTGCAGCCTTTTGAACATTAGATTGTCTGACTGCTTCATTAGGAGCCACATTCATCCATTAAAAACGACCTACAGTGACTGGATGAACTGGAGAAAAGGTCTTCTTTGGAGAACGGGAGATGGAGTCAAACTGCAAGAGAAAGACATTAAAAGCTGTGATCACAGCACGTTCATCTCATTTCTTATCCCACCATTCTGTTATTTAATCCAATAGCTGCTAATCCAATTTGTCTATCGGACATTTATAAAGGCAGGGAGGAGGGGGATAATGATGAGGAGGGAAAGGGAGGAGATAAAGTTGAACTTGTCTTCTGTGCTCAAGCCACCCTTCTCAGTTGTAGTTTATTTAAGGGCCCGAGCCGCACTTGTGCCTCTCCCATCGCTCTCCGCCGTCAGAGCGTCGGGCCCGGCTGATATCAGCGGGGGATCGGGGAAGATGAAAGCCAAACACACATAAAGGGAAAATGAGAAAAGGAGGAATAAAAAGAACAGGATGAACATTGTTTCCTGTGATTAGGTAAGAGCTCGTTAAAAGGCTGTCACCGCGCCGATGTGAATATGCATGATGGGCCGGCCTAATCAGAGAGGGCACTGAGGGGGGTAGTGTTTAAGGAGCCTGCTGAAGACTTGATTTAATTAATGAGAGGAGAGGAGCGTCTTGTTAGAGAGCAGAAGAGGTTAGGCAGCGCTGTGAGTCCGCTCTCATGCTTGAGGTTCTTAGTCTAAATGGTTAAGATCACAGAGTTTAATATCAGTTTGCTTTCATCTTCCTGACTGTCCCACCTAAAGTGCAGAATCCCATTTCAATCAGTGATTCAAAGCAATGAACACCAGGTCCAACAGCGGGTACAACTTCTGCCATATTAAACGTGAGATGCGCGCCAGAATCAAACCATCCATTCTTGTCTACATTGCACATGTGATTTCCTCTGCTCTCTCCATCGCTCTCCACTCAAGTGCTGCCGAGAGCTTTTTTTTATTTTCCGGGGGAGTCTTGGATGAGGCCTTTTTATCCGTCCTGAATGGGACAATAGTCCTAGAGCATAGAGCAGATTCCTGCTTTATTGAACCTGTGTATAATGTCTGCTGAATGGAACACATTAACCGATTCATGCTCTCACCTCTCCTCCCCACAGACAGAAAAGGGAGAAAAGTAAAACTGAGGAAAAAAGAGGAGGAAGAAAAAGCCTCTCACACTGCGGTACAATGACTGCCTTTTCCACTGGTGTCATTTGTCAACCAAAGCTTGCTTTATACCTCACAAAGGAGGCGGAGATACGAGAGCAAGACAAGTGGGTTGAGGAAGCAGAGCGATATGCATTTTTAAAAACCGTTATTAGCTGTGGGTTTATAGTCATTTGTTTTCATTTAAACATACATGGTGTAGCACAGCTAAAGGTTTAAAAGTGCAAAGATGGTTGATACTATTATGAAAAATGTCAGATTAGGATTATGTGACGATGAGCGTCTCATACTCTTATGTGAATCGGTTTATAGACAAAAAACCCTCCCTATTTGATGCTTCAAAAAGCAAAAACTGGACCAAAACAAACTTTAACGTCAACACACAACAACGACAAAGCTATAAATCTCCACAATAAAAGTCGCTGCTAATGCTATAAAATTGCAATTAACCAGGACACTGCTTCAATAATAAACTTTAACAACCCTGGCTTTGGTTAGTGTGTCTGATTTGTCATGCAGACATGGTCTGATGAAGTTTATAGTTAAAGCAGCTCAGGTTATCCTGAGCTGTCTCTGTAGTTATGCTGCTGGAGGACATCATGACCCCCTTTCCTCCCTTTGCTACTTTCTATGACTATTCTCCCTGTATGTACGCATTTAATGCTGCCAAGCTTAAATACGTACACAGGGACGACGAAGGATGACGTGTCCTCTCTCGTTTTTCCCTCCACTGAACTTACACTTGGTGCAGTAAGTTTTAGTGTTTTGCTGTGTAATGCCCGGTTTACACAGCAAGACAATTGGCTAAATTTTTGCCCCGATCTTCCCCTTCCGACAATCATGAGGATACCCCGATCATCGGGATGGCTCTTAAGAATCTTAAGAGTTATTCCTGCCGTTTGTGGTGTGTTAAGACAGATCTGCTCGGCTCGGAAGGACATCAGGACCGCTCCGTCCTCAAACCTGGGATATTCAACATGTTGGATTTTCTAGGTCCGATATCCTATCCTGTGTGGTATTCCCTGAGGACAAATGAGCACGCAGCCTATTATTTAATCTAAATTCACGATTTACCATTATATCTAAGATTTTTTATCGTCAGGCTTTGAAAATCAGCCGACAATTTTAAGATCTTGGTGTGTGAACAAGGCATAACTGTTCTGAAAAAGGGTCAGCGGCTGAGCTATTGCTGCCAATACCTTCATGTTCTCTCTACCAATGACACCTTGTCATTCAGTTGAACAGAGTCTCTTTTCTGGACCAAGCCACTGAAGGAGCTACTGCTGTGACTAACTATGAGTACTCTGTATATTATCTCACTGATTTTACTATTGGCTTGGTACTCGTCTGTTTAGATACCTTCCTAGATGAGCCACATGGACGCTCCTGCTGCCATTAACACTTTTTATTTAGTAATATACTTTAATATAGAAAGTATTCCAGACTTTTGTGTATGCTCTATCCTCTCAATCCCGTGTAGATCGGACCAGAGGGCCTCTCATTCTGAGCCCGGTTCTGCTGGAGGTTGAACCAGTCGGCCCTTTTAACTGTCGACACATTTTTTGCTCAGGAGGGATTGCTGCAAATGATTTGATGCAATTGCCCAGATTTTTTTTTTTACCAATCACATTATAAATTAAATTTGCCCTTGCTGCATTATAACCTGGATCAAACTGGAATTTGAATCTGTGTGATTGTATCACAGCAAATTGGAATGCTTTGTTTTGTAATGTTCCTTAAGATGATGTTGTTGTGACTTAGTGCTATATAAATAACCCAAATCAAATAAAATTTGTCTCATTAACTACGGAAATAAGCCTAAAATAACTAATTCTCAGTTATCATGGCAGCAACAAACAGCCTTAAATTGGAGGCAAGCGGACTTAAGGAACTAATGAAAGGAAATATATGGGATATTGTTTTGTTTTTTTACAACAGGAGGGCTTTGTAGGCCTTAAAGGCAGACTTTCAGAGGCACACTTTGAATTGAAAGAGAAGGTGCTGCAAACACACACTCTCAAATCAGTTAATGTATTTTAATAGGCACAATGAATGACTAGTTTTAAGGGAGTGGAGCACCTTCGGTTCCAGTTTTAGCCATTCACATGGGCACTGCTTTAGGGTGGGAGGAACACAGGGTGGTAGAAAATAGGTTTCATGCCTCTATCTTTCTCTCCAGCAGTATCGCACCTCCTTGCTCTCGTCTATGGTCTGTCCAGCTAACACAGAAACTGAAGCAAACACACATGATCCTGAGTAAACACATTTGACCTGAAAGCTAACAGTAGATCAGCCTCCAGACACTCATTCCTCCACCTCAGAGGCAGGGTGGGGGTTCAGTCAAACAGCTCATAGATTGACTCTAGAGATGAAATGTTCACATTAGGAGTCTTCACACTCCAACAGAGGTACACATTTTCTCCTGCTTAAACACAGAGGTGCAGGGCGTGTTTGTGCAACAGAAGTCATTTACTGTCCATCCATCGTTTATAGCCGCTTATACCGGCAGGGTTAGAGGGAGGCTAGTTTCAGGGGACTAGTGCTTATCTCCAGCTGTCACTTGATGAGAGGTGGGGTCCACCCTGGACAGGTCTTTAGTTCATCACAGGGCTACATAGAGACACACAGGACAAACAGCCATGCTCACACCTTAGGGCAATTTAGAGAGACCAATTAACCTAACAGTGACGTTTTTGGACTGTGGGAGGAAGCCGGAGCACCACACAGGAAGAACGCTGACTTCAAACTACCCTGGAGTTGAAACTCCAACTCTGGACAACTTCTTGCAGCAAGACAACAAGTGCAACTGTGCAGTTTTGCCTTCTTTTAAACTTTAACACAAACTTTTTCAACATTTTTCAATTAAATCTGGATCTATATGTGATATTTTACTGTTAGACTTTTAAAACATAACTGTGTTCAGATTGGAAGAAAAAAAAAAAACTCCCAATCCGAAACATTTCTTTACTCATCTCAGAGCCACCCAAGTAGTGACAATCAAACATAGAGCTGTGCTTGCCTCAGCCCACCAGCACCTCCCCCCCAGTCCATCAAATTGTGTTTTAGCCACAAATCAATAAACATTATCAGAGAGTGGCAGACTATGGGCTGGTGGAGGCAGCCTTTGCCTGTTAAAGCTCAGACCGCCCTGTCTCTATCACAGCCTGACTGAGGGGACCAGATTAACAACCCAAAGACACACACAAGTGAGACAGGTCTGCAAACCTGCACTAAAACAGAAGACAACTAGAGACGCTGAGAAATAAGCTGTTGACCAGAATCAGACCTTTTCAGTTTGATCGGCCCTCACTGGTGACCGGTCAGGAAATAAAAAAATTAGCTGTTTATTTGTTTTTTTGCAATCAGTGAACACAACCTACAGTCACCCACATTTTAACAAAGTTTCAGAGTCAGTTGACTTAAAAAATGTTTAGGAGAAAGTAATTTAAAAAGTAGCTGTGTTTTATACACATGCTGAGACATGTCCATGGTTCATTCCCACTGTGAGCCTCCAACCTGTCTGTTATGGAACATGCTGGATTTGGAAATGTTGGCAAAGATTTGGAAATCTCAGAAGGTAAGGATCTACGTTTTTTAGGATATCCACACAGAAACCACTGTTTTCTAATGCTAGGTGTGCTAACAGCTAATGTAAACTGCTAAGGACATTTAAAGCGTGAACTCCAGAATCATATTTTTGGATTGTAAAATATTAGAAAAACCACGTTTTAACCCAACGGATTTCCTGCATGGGTGCAGGGTGATGTTAACTCAGCTAAGATAATTAGACCAGTCACGATAACATTTTTGCTGAACGATATATTGTCCCTGAAATTATTGCGATAAACAATAATATTGTCGTTTGTAGACCATTTTCAAGAAACATAATGATAATGGCATAATAATGCAATTGTGTTCTGTTTGTCAATTAAATGCTCCAGTCATTATGGACTATTGGGAAGACGGAGACGACCCACTGGTTGTAGTTTTTTTTTTTTCACAACTGAAAAAACTGCAACAGATGATGATGTTTTAGGTGCAGATGCATGTTTGTTGTAGTTGCTACTGTTTTACAACAAATGCAACATACCGAACTTAAACGGCTCGCGCAGTTTAAGTTCGCTTTTGCTCCAAAGTTCTCCCACACTGCAGCTGCCAAATTCAGCTTTGAAACCTATTCCATCTGTTTTTCCAGAGTGAACAAGGAGTTTCTTTAAATCCAGACATAAAAACATTTCTTCAGTATTTGGAAGAATTGCTTCTTATATTTTATGACCTTTATTTTTGAGGTATCTGATGCGCACTAGAGGGTGACACGGGAGTGGATTTTCACTCCTGTCCCGTCCCACTCCCACAGAAAAAAATTGTGTCCTGTCCCAATCCCGGGCCAGAGTAAAAAATAAAGTCCTGTCCCGTCCCACTCCTGGTAAAATTACTCCCACTCCCACTCAGAATGACTCCCGCTCCTGCGCCACTCCCATTCTTGTTGTCTTCATTAAGTTTTCTGGCAATACATTAAACCTGAATGTCTATGAAGGGTCAGTTAAGTTCCTGTTTTAGCTGTAGTAAAGGCCAGTTAAAGTAAAAGGAATAATAAATAAATAAATAATAAAAGTAACAAACAAGGACACAGACCACGCCTATCTTAGTTGAATAAACAAAATGTACAATGTTGCCTTTTACTAATTCATTAAGTAATTGTTTCACATGAACAATGAAGTTACTTTTATATTTCAAATTGCTGAAACTAAAGAATAATGCACCGAGCAAGAGATCTATACTCAATTAAGAAAAAAGTGCATAAAGGCATTACTGTCACAATTTAGATAATGTACCTCAATGGTTCAAAAACTCAGTTTAGTAAAAGAAAAAGTTCAATATCATTCAAGCATATTAGTATTTGTCCATTTGGAAGTAAATATCCGTAAACTAATTAGGGTTTACCATCAGAACCAATACATTCATCGAACATTAAACACATTCTTAGACAGAGCTCTAAACTTTTATCAAAAATTGAGAGTGAGATTATGTTAAATTTCGGGGGAGATGCGGAGCTGGAGGCGGAGCTAACTGGACCCAGGAACAGCCGGTCCAGTCAGCTCCGTCTCATTTTTATCCGACCAGACATGGAAGTAGACATGTTTTACTTTTGTTAAAAAGTGAAAGAGAAGTGTTAACACATTGTTCAGTTATTGGGTTAAAACAGAAAAAAACACAACTGTTCAAATAATACTAAATAAAATAATAAAGTAGTTTTAAGTTCTTGGCCGTATTATTACACTGTTGCACATTGGATAATGAGTCCAGGAAACACGGTTTACAAGCAGGGTACTGAGTGTTAACACCGTGACATTTAACTCTCGTCAGGTTTGTTAATATTTGCAACTTTACAGTCGCTCTGTGAGTTTAATAGATAAGTCCTTACTTCTGACTTTGCGTTGCAAACCCAACTTTTCCAGGTTGAGTTCGCCACTAGAGGTTGATTATGGAGCGCTCCATAGTTGATCCCCCCCATTCTGGCGGAAAAATAGAGCGGAAGCATTGTTGGCTTCTGGGTCGTGTAGTTCTTTTGACTTGCATTATAGTTTAGGTTTCTTGGGAAAAAAACTACAAAATGGCGGCGGCGATCCTACATTTTTGTTTTTTCATTTTATTTAATTTTTTGACATCGATCCTAGTTTATTGTACCTGCTATTGGTTTACTCCCGCTCCCGTCTGCTCCCGTTGAAATGTCACGTGACCCGCGGGACATTTCCATGATGTTGCATTTAATCGACACCTTCAGGCATCTGATTCAGGATTGTGGAAGTCCACATTTCTCGTTGTGATAACTGGTGTGATTTTTGAAGATTTTTACAGGATGTCAAACAAGGAACCAGTGCGTCGGGTGTTTTTTTAAAAAGCATCCACAGGTGTTTCTCAATATGAATTTCCCTTAATCAGAATCTTAAAAACAAACAAATTAATTAATCAAAAAAAATAAAAATGTCTTGGCTTTCTAAAATCATCTAAAGGCATATAAAGCTTATCAAATGTCAACTTATTAATTTGAAGAAAAACAAATCTGTATCTATCTGGTTATTCTGAGTAATAGAAGTTATTTTATTTATCCAAAATTATCTAAAACAGGAAAACTGTAGTCTGATTTAACAGATTTGACAACCAGGGGGAAAAAGAGATACATGTCTTTTAATACAGTGTATATAAATTTATACAGTGTATATAGATTTGGAATGAAGACACCAGGAAGGCTAGAAATTTCTTTTTGAAGGCTGTTCTTGTTGATTCTTCTAATAGAGTCTTTAAAGAGGAAGCAGATTTGGCTAAAGTTGGGATCAGCAGAGGGCCACACGGAGGCGAGTTGGTAGCACTGCTGCCTTGCAGTTTTGCAAGCCGGGATGAATCCTGAGGTCTTGCTGCATAAAGTTTGCTTGTCCAGCTTTGGTTTGGATGCGTGGGTTTGGATGCGTGGGTTTGGATGCGTGGGTTCTGTTCAGCTTCCTTCCACGGTCCAAAAACAGGACTTTTATAACTGGTTTCTCTAAATTGCCCTCGGGTGTGTGTCTTTGTGTCATGGACTGGTGACTTGTTCTGGGTATAGCCAGTGAGGTGTTTAACAGACTGCACTGTTGCCACTCAATGTCAACTAGAAACTAAAGGTAAAATAAATGAGTCTGAAGTTGACAGTCACTGTACCTAACCCTCCCGCATTAGGTCTCAGTATTACAAGCGTGTGCTTGTCAGTAGGCCTCGGCGTTAATGCCAGAAATCCCTGCTCCCTCCAACGCTCAACCCAACCATTTAACGGAGCTCTAAATAAGATGATTTACAACCTGTCCCCACTTAGCCTGGGGCTGAAAAAGGAAAATCAAAGGGCTTGTAATACACCATTTCTCAATTACCGTCCTCATTATTGTCACCCGTGTTCATTACTACTATTATCGGTCTTTCTGTTGCACCCCCACTTTAGGCGAGCTGCAGCCGTGGCTGTCACGATGGATGAAGAGAGGCTGGAAAGCGGCAGAATCAAGAGCTTTTTGCAAGGCCAGGGCACTTCAGGTAATTAATATAGCAAGAGGGGGCAGATGAGAAGACGGAGAGGATGTGAGCATAGGCTAGGCTGTGTGTGTTTTTGCTGAAACGCCTGATTGGGGAGCTCACCTGCCGATACCCCCTAAAAGGTATTTCATTAGCAGGGCTTTTACCATACAAGCAGAGCAACAAAGCCTCAGCTACGCCTGTCTCCACTTTAACTCGACAGGGCCCTCCAGGACGTCTGGAGCTGTGTGTGGGAAGAGTAAAGACGAGTGAAGGAGCAGAGAGGAGAGGCTATCCCCGTTCATAATCTGATGACAAAAGGCAAAAAGGCATCATCCTATTACCAGCGTGATCTTCACCAGCTAGCACTAGCTCCTTCCCACAGGGGCTCTCTCTATTATTAGGGGAGTGGGTGATAGGGAGCAGGACGAGCACCCGGCGCCTTCTTATGAACTTATGAGAGGGGAAAGAGAGGAGATCTCATGCTAAGGTCCTGTTTGAACTCTCTCCCGTTATTTTTCAGAATCATATTCTTCGCTTGGACAACATCTTAACATCCATTTGAATATTGATTTATTACAGCTTCATTGCAACAGCAGACATGTCTGGCATCAGTCCTAAATAATGGATGTATTTCAGACATTGGAAGAACAGAAAGAAAATATTTGCCACTGTGGTGTCACAGGTCTCGGTTCCACTCTTAGTTTCTATCTACTTGGTAAACTGGGACTGCAATCAAAAGGCTGGCAAGTTATTGCGCAACAGGGCACACAGTAAGATTATTTAAGAAGTTGAGAGTTAATTAAAATTTTTTTTAAGAAGAAATTGGTTTTAGGCGCAAGGCATCAATGACTCACAAAAACTGCGGGAGCCAGGAAAACAAGTCATTTGCCGTTTACTATAGGCACATTTTCATATTTTCTCTTGACTCTTCAATTTGATGAGTAAGTACCCTCAGCAGCAACATTTATGCTAGAGTGTTATGTGATGGTCTAGAGCTCCGACACCTTAGGTTCTTTCTAAATCATCTCTTTAGTGAACCTGCTGCATAAAGAGGGCATGTTGAGTCTTTTTCCAGCTACATGAACAGAACGTGTTTTGCTATGTTGTTGGTTAGAATCTAAAAATATCTTCTCATTTTCTCATAAAGCAACCAGTTTTCAACACTGCCTGCTGTTATGAGCTAAAATTGTCACCCCTGGAAGCCACAGTTTTATATAGACACACACACACACACATATGCGTGTATCTCAACAGCAATGGCACGCTGCAAGAGGCCTTAATTATGCAGCTCAACAATCCGGCCGCATTCAGAGAGAGGAAGCTTTTTTGCCTTTGACATCAGGTCATCACAGTGTGGATACCTGACAGAAAACGACACTGAACCCACATTTTTTAAGATTTGGGCTTTTATATACTGTGGTCTTAAACTTTTGATCAGCTTAGGCACCGCCTATTTCAGTTCAATAGTTGATTGCAACAAATTGCCACCTCATTTTTTTTGTCTCACTCCCAATTCTTCTTTTTGCATTTGGAAGCTCTACTTAGATCGATCAATCGATAGATATAGACACAGCTTGCTTGAACCTAGAGATAAAGTTTTCTACTAAAGCCTCATTGGAGGGGATAATGTGCTGGTTTATATGGTGTCAGCTCAGAGGAGATGATAAATAGATTTCTCATCTGAATATCATGTCGTTTCTGGACTCTTTGTTGCCCCTGAGAGAGAAATGATCCACAATAGACACAGGAGAGCTCTCCTCAATGTGTTTCTTCAAAAAAAAATTTTCTTTTCTTCTGTTCATGACCTGATTGTTTAACATCTGCTGTTTGTTTGGTGCCACCCTCTAAGTGGGAGTTTAATTGTCCCTGTTGGGTCATGGTCAACGCGGTGACGTACATCTCTAGATGTCCGTAGAGACTTCCTCTGAACAGGTGATGTAACTTCAGTGATACAGGCTATGCAGTTGCACATCGGTACAACTCCAGTGGCCATCGTTTGTTTTTATCTTTGTTCTGAAGACTTTTCTGGAGCTCAATGAAGTCGCCATTGTTTTCACAAGAGAAGTCCTCTGATGTTTTAAGGTATTTCTGTACATGCCCTGAGGTATAATGACTAACGTTCAAGGACTTATATGATTTCAGTGTCTCTTGTCTATGAATGATATGTCTGGATCAAGCAACACATTACATGAAATAGTAAATTTATCACAATATCTTGAGATGGCAACGCTGTCAAAATATGATTTGTTTTAGGACTGAGTGCTGATATAACGCTGTTCCATGCTAATTTCTACCAACCAATGCACAAATAGCATATGTTGATATTAACAATGAGTCTAAATGTTTTTAGATTTACTTTGAACAACACAAGAAGCACCCTGTTCTCTAAACTTCCTATTTATATTTTATTCTACCTTTCCTGTGGCCTTGCAGCAGTAGTAGTGAGAGGAGGGACACTGAAGGAAACAGTGAGGACTGTCTGTTGTTTTGCTGAAGTATTTTGTCTTGCACTCAGCGGGGGTGCTTGTACATTGCCTGGGGTTACACAGGAGGATTGTGGGAAATAGAAGCAGTCAAAGGAGCACTTTTAGAACTGCAAATTCAGACATGCTAATAAAAATGGGCTGCTCCCTAAGAGATATCTTTGTTTCACTAGATATCACTAATGAAAGCAGTGATTCACCAGCATGCTGAAACCGTCTAGACTCCTCAGCTCATCTGTTCTGGTTTATTTAGCAGAACAGTTTAGCAGGTTAGATTCTGCGAGTCCCACCTGTGGGATAGGATTATCCAAGATATGCTAATAGGCCTACTTTTAAACTTAGATCATTCATAATGTAAGCAACTTAATGCATCTTCGTGCCATGCAGACATCTTTTGTGAGAAATGTGCTATGCAAATGATGTTCCTTACACAGACAACGACCAGTCAACATTTGACTAGTCATCGCTCCTGTACAGGCAATATGAAGCAGCACTACAAATGATCCGGCTGGAGGAGACATGATAATGGAAGAGACACGGTAATGATGAACAACGGACCAGATGCAGACACTGTAGACAGACACGTGGTTCTACTGTACCGTGAACGGTAAAAATAATAATTTCTGTCGTCCAAAGTCATAGCATCAAAGTCCAGCTCAGCTATTTGCATTCGTGTAAAATAAACTGACTTCTGTGTACCTGGTCCCTGATGAGACGATGCAAATAAATGGTAATTCAATTTGACTGAAAGAAGTTTGAGACTTTTGAAAGTGTGCGAAGCATGCAGATACTGGAGAGGTGCACACCCACCCGACTGTACCCCCTGACAACCCCTCCTCCCCCGATAAATTCCCATTCTCATCATCGTCGTCGTCTTCTCTCTGTAGCCCAGTAAAAAGCCTGTGATGACCTGGGTGTGTAGCTTATTAACCTCTCCATCAGTTCTTATCAGCCAGTGAATAGCGTAGGCATCTGCTCCTCCTCCTGTATCTTAGTGGGAAAATTTCTCTGCTTGTCAGGACTATAATTCAGTCCACACAGAAACCACCTAAGGTATACGCACACACAGAAACAGCAAGAGGGTCTCAAACATTTTGTAGCCCCAGATGTTTCCAAAATAATCAACGGCTGTAGGAAACACCAGGATGTGGGGTGTAGATGGTGGATGCGTTTGCCTGCCGGTCTGCATTTATGTGAGGGCCAGAATAAATTAATGGCTGATTTCTCCCCTTGCTTTGATGGCATTAAGAGCCCTCTCCTCTTCTCAATGTGCCACGTTAAAGGCTTTTCTCTCCTTCTCCTTTTCCATCCATTTCTCCCTTCCTTCCTTCTTTCTTTCTTTTTTTGACAAGTGGGGCCACCCAGCAGAAAGCAACTGATGCAAAACGCGGGAGTAATCTCCCCCCTCCATCCGCCACCCCTCCCGCTATCTTTAGTCTCTGACACAGAAGCCATTATCTGTGGGATTTAGTTAAAGCAAAGCTTCATGTATTTGTTAGGCACTGGGTTTGTTTTCTCTTCTGACTGCTCTGCTTTAGAGTGGCTGAGCTGGGAGGAGAACAAGGATAAGGAGGGTTACGTCACCACCACAGCCTTCTGAAAATTTGTGAACAGGGGGTGTTCACATCACATTGTAGTCGCAGGGTTCCTACACATTTGTGATGTTGATAATTTGACATGAAAAATGAACATTTTTTTGGATGGACAGATGGATGGATGGATAGCTGCACTGATAGGGTGATGGTAAGCAGATGAATAAAATGGGTTAAAGGCAGGCTGGATGGATGGACGCACAAATGGACAGATGGACTTACAGACTGATGGGTGGATGGATGCAACTTCAAACAATGGAATAAAGATCTAAGGATTTACTTTCCAGAGAGCAGAAACCATTTATGGTTCAGCTATGCCCACTGGGAAATTAAGCTGGAGAAAGAAAAGACCAACGACTAGTACCTGGTATAATCAATCTAATGTCTGGAGTTTAAAAAGATCTTGACTAGGCCGTCTTGTGACAAACAAAATGCTCTTATAGCTGTAAACAAGTGAAATTCAAATGTCAAAAGCTAAAAACAAACCATCTTCAGAACATGTTGAATTGTTTTTCCCCCACTTTAAAATATGCATGTTTCCTGACAGAGAACGTTGCGGAGAACAAAAATTGAAGGTTTTATCTTTTTTTATTTAGCCTTTCTGTAACACCACCTCAAGGCTCTTTGGGCTTCCCGCTCAGCCCCATAAGAGCGCAGGAGTAAAAACAGTGCGTTCGCAGTGGAAACTCGCTGATAGAATAAGACGAGGCCTGTGGGGTTAAGCCAGGTGGGTTTAGCTCCCTGAGAGGCTGAGGTGTGAACTATTTGGGGAGCTTATAGGGGAGGAGAAACATGAGATGATTTAGTGCTAGTGTAAATCTTAGTACCTGTTGACAGTGTTAATTGGGACAGCTTGACAAACACAAACAGAATAAATCTGCAGGGATTCTGATCTGAGCCAACGAACCACCACCTGCAGAATACACACCAACACCGCCTCCACCTACAGTAGCAGCAGCTGGCATTACACATACGATCAGATGCTTCCTGAGTATTTTGTTTAAAGAGCATAGCTTTCCTCAGGCTCCAGCGTACAAAACAGAATTAGCATAAAAACAAAGGTATATTCGATAGTGGGATGAGACATGGACTGCTCTACTTCAGAGCTACTTATGTTCAAAGAGAAATTTCAGAATGACTAACTTTTTGAGCAGCGACTTCTCCAGCTGGAGGAGTCCCTCCTCAACCTGCTGACAGACGGATGCTGTCTTTTTAGCATGCATTGCTCCACCCGCCCTATTAGCAAAGACAGGGAGGGAGGAGGGTGGGTGTGTGTGTGTGTGTGCGTGTTGGGGGGGGGGGGGGGGTGCTCAACGCCCACCCCTGGGGTAGATGTTAGAACAAATTTGAGAGGTGTCATATTACACGCCTTGTGACAAGAGGCCGAGGGGAGGTGAAACGATAAATTTACTTAATGAATTAATCTGCAGACCAGTAATGGCTCTGCTAACAACATTAGTCATCCTTCTCTCATCTCTGAGCTGAGATTCAGCAGCTTCCCTCCCTCCTCGCTACCACTTCTATCTAAATCCTGTCTCTCTCCATCCAGTCAGAAATTAGTTTAGGTTTCCTTCAAAGGCATAAATTACTCAGGCAAAAAGCATTCACCTTTTTAAATCATTTCTAGCTGCAAAGTCTTAAACATCCGTTTGTGTTCCTGTTTTACGTTGTCCCCGACGTGGTTGTAAATGTGACAAATAAATCCCCTTTCAACGTGGAACGGCATTACATTACAACCGGCACCAACACCAGGCAGTTAAAGCCTCTGGGCCTCGGCTTGAGCTTTGATTCAATACACAGATGCAAAATTGCTCTGTTTAAATAGATATTTAAATGGAAATGCATTGGGAAGGACAGCTGTTGGTATTTGTAGCCCGAAGTGCTCATTACAATGAGAAATGGGACGGAGTGTGTATGTGGGGGGTGATGACAACGCTAGTGAGGCGAGCAGCTGTGTTAGCACGTGAATGGTGTAATTACTGGCCAAACCTCCGTCATTAACCTGCATTGTTGAGTGCCACCACATCTGTTACCATAAGAAAGCCTTGATTAATTGACTGCATGGTAGAAATTCAATTATGTGCTCAAACTGCAGTTTGTAAATTAAATAATAATCAAGTGGAAAGAAAATGCCCAACAAGCCAAAAAAGTACAGATATACCGATCACAGATTTTGTGGCCGATTCCCGAGTACCGATTTTGTAAAGCTCTCACCCACCGATACAGATTTTAGTTGAGTCACAGTTCTTATTAAGAACTATAAATAATAACAAAATATAGTTTTTAATTACTTTCTAAATAAATAAGAGATGGGACTGTTTTCACAATAACATTTATAAGTAACATAAAGCAATGATAATCTCTAGCACAGGCTTCACCTTTTTGAGAGCTACTTCACTGGTGTTGTGTCATATGAAGGGCTACCAGTACTGACCTTTGAACTAGAAGAGTCAGAGTTCACCTTAACTTTATGTGAAATAAATACATTTTTCATGCTTTGTTATAGATATTCTCATTTCTAAGTCTATATAAATGCAAGTGTGAATGAACAGGAAGAGCAATGGAATAAAATAAAGTTTTAGCTGCTGCTCACTGGTGGATTGTGCTTTTTGTTTTTTAGAACAAGCCGATGTTGGTGACCCTTGGTCTTGCAGCTCAAAGTACTTGGAGCGGTCATTTCCTGCATCACGCAAAAGATCTGTAAAATCCTCCAAAGAAAATCCAACCATAAAGATTCACAATATATTGTATTTAGCCCTTTACAAGACAAATTATAGCTACTATCCTTTGTTTATTCTGCACACCTCAAAACATTAAAGTGTACCATGTCACAATATATATATTCAGTCATTTAGGACCAAGACGTGTTTTTAAATGTTGCCTTTCAGAAAGCAGAGTCTTGTACAGAGCTCTGCAGTTATACAAGATTTCACTAATATTTCAAAACAAAGACAAAATTATTACAGAGTTTACAGTTTTAACTGTCTTTAGCATTGTTGGGGGAGCGGTGGCCTCGTTAGATCAGCAAACTTGCGCTCTGAGAAGGCAGCAAATACTCTGTTCGAACCTCGCAGACTGCCACTGTGGGTCCCTGAGGAAGATCCTTAACCCCAGATTGCCTCCGGGGTACTGTAAGCTGCCCACTGCAGAAATCTTTATTTGCCATTGCAAATCTTCTTTCTTTTAGCTTGTAGCACAATTAGCATGCGTTTCCCCTCCAGTTATTCGAACCTTACCATAACTGGGAGTTTACTTTCTAGAATCTTCCTACAGCTAATCTTCTTCCTCTGATTTCATCTTAACTCACTCACTGATACTGAAAACATCTTCTTCACATCATCACAACTTTAACACTGAAGATTGTCGTATCGGTCACATATGGTGTGTGCACTGATCAGAAAAAAGAAAAATCCTATTTTTACGTTTTCGACAGGATGATTACCAATCAGGGTCGGGCAAGTGGGATTGTGGTCACCAGCAGAATCTTCTGTGCAACTCTAACAAGAATTACAGCCATTATGTGTCTGAGCTACATAAGATGTATTTTTGTCATTTTTCCACCGTGAACGCACTACAAGGTAGAGGGCAAGTTAAAGTCTAGATCATAGCACAAAAGAAAGATATTGGGTAGCAAAAAAAGAAGGGAGTAAATAAAGAAGCACATACGAAAAACAGGTAGAACTCTAGCAAAATACATAGCTTTTGTTTTGCTTCGCCAGGCTGTGTTGCTCATTCACTACAATAAAGTGCGTGCAGCTCCAAGGATCCATGGATGTGTATGTTTCAGCAGCTGCCCCTCAGTGACGATGTGTTTGGCAGCTCACAGCACTGTTTGGCCCGGCTGCTGCACGGGGTCTCGAGCAGAGGGGCGGCTGATGAAAGCATTGGCGGGATGCTCCAATAAAGAACAGATTATCATAAGCGGCCATTGTCCATCACCCACTTGTTTCCAGCAGCCCTCCCATCCCCATTTACTCACCCCTCAGCTCAAAATGTTAATCGGCACCATCGCCGGCTGTCTGAGGAAGGATGGGGAGCCTGGCCCCATGAGTGCAACTTTGAATGGGTTTTAGTAGGCTTAAAAATTGTGAAAGAGCAGCAAAACAGAATAAACAAGAACAGAATAACCTGAGTTAAAGAGAAAAAGACAACCATAACACAGAAAATGAAGATAGTATGAAAGGAAAACAAGAAATATCCTACTCTAGTAACCGTTTTGTAGGCTGCTGCAGGTCCCTTCATCCTAACAAACTCCCTGCCTGCCTCCCGTTGACTCCATCCACCCCACTCGTTTTATCTGAAGATTCTCAGACAATGCCTAGAGGATCCCATTCCCTAATCTTCCTAAAAATCCCCCTTTCATCCCCACTGTTAAAGAATGTATGAAAGGCTGACACCGAGCGGGAGCAAAGAAGGAAAAAAAAAAAAAAAAGAAGCAGCGCACATCTGGGAGCAAGGGTCGCGTCGCTGTGCTGGACCTGCTGAAGGTAGGGGGGAGTGGGGGCTGCGAGGGGCGCTGAAAGCACCAGGAAGGCAGGAGAGCTCCACACAGCTCGCTTCTGCACAGTCCCTGCAAGTTGACTAATTAAATTGTTTTGCTGCTCAAACATTCAAATGGCCGAGGAGATTAAAGGCAGGAGCAGGAATGGGAGTGTATGTGTGTGCGCAAGGGGGGGGTGTTAATCTGTGTTCTGACCCAGCTGAACCCTTGAAGTCGTGCGTGCAAACACACAAAACAAAAAAAGCTCAAATCCTTTGTTTTGTCACCTCAAAGGCAATAGGTTTTAAAGAAGTGATCCCTAGATTTCTTTTCTTCCCCATCGGGAAGAACAGTGCATTTGCTCCTGAAGAGAACCCAAGATGGCCACAAACACATTCCACTGTGGTCCGGCTCAAAACCCTCCGACTGAAAGTGAGTGCTCTTTTTTGTAACCCTGACAACAACGAGAAAATGTCCGAGGGCCTCGTGAGGGAGCGCATCTTCTCGTAGCTGCGTCTATCTCAGTTGCCATGGGCTTAGCTTACAAATTGGCTCTGTGATTATTGATAAACAATAGTCGCAATCTCGCTGCTCAGCAATCAAAATTCACACAGCGGACAAGCCCTCAGCAAAGCCGGTGTTTCTTGCAACGGGGACGCAGGAAAGAGACATCTGTGAAAGTTAATGACTATCAACTTATTTTTGGACAGAAGGCTTCTGATATTTTATGTAAACCTGTGCAAAATAGCAGCTGAAAATGAAGCAAATGCTTAAAAACGCAGACAGAAACAACCTCGCTCCCTGCATCTTTCGGTCTGTGAACTGCAAAGGGTATTATAGTGCAAACACCACCACTTCTCTCAAAGCTTAGAGATTAGACTGGTTATCCCATTAAAGTTGGTAAAATGCCATTCTTATGTCTTTAAGCTCTCGTATAGGAGGTCAAGATGAGTCCGCCGGTTCTTACAAGGCGGGCTTGGATGTAATCTGCCCACAGTTGCAATAATTAATGTTAAGCTTCTTCCGCGTTACGTTTGTGAAGGAACTGCTCCTGATAATATACTCAAAGCTCTGCGTGCTGTTTGTGTTGCAAACACGAGATAAAGACACACGGATAGGTTTGGGTGACAGACGATGGAAGAAGCAGCCTGATTTTAAAAATTAGAAGACGTTAAAGGAAGGTTTTCTAACGGGTGTCCTTAGGGCCGGCTCAAGGTATAAGCGAACCTTGTGGCTGCTTGTGATCCGTCCAGCTTTCCTGGGGCATGAAGAGAAACCTAATTACACAGGAATGGATAAATGGACCAGCTGTACACAAAACAAAACAAATGCAGGGGGGTTCACTCTGTTTTACTAGAAATTGTGCTACTTGTATAATTACTGTGGAAATTAAACATTAAAATGATAAATGTAAACATGAGAAAATAAAGTGCATTGCAAATAACACAGAATAATCAATTTCATTCAGGTTTTAATTATGTTACCTGTTAAAAACCAAGATTTGTTCAATGGTAAATGTAAAATAACGCA
Source organism: Fundulus diaphanus (assembly GCA_037039145.1). NCBI lineage: Eukaryota > Metazoa > Chordata > Actinopteri > Cyprinodontiformes > Fundulidae > Fundulus > Fundulus diaphanus. Next base: position 18,355,078 of record CM073121.1, on the reverse strand, counting down.
GAAAGGGCAACATCAAAAGGTGGTCAGTGGCACTGCGACGCTGGTGGACTAAAGCAGAAATGGCTCCACATAAAGAAATTCCTCCTGTGCTTTTAGACCGGCTCTGGGTGTTTGAGTGGATACAAGAAATTTGGAGTCATTGGCTGATTTTAAGGCCTCTAACGTCACCCAAACCAAAGCACAAGCTCACATTTGAGTAAAAGCGGCCCTTTTGGATGTGAAGCCATTGACAGTCCGCTCTGTCCTTTGCTCAGATTCAGAGGGCGATACGCCTCGCGTCTAAAGATACATTAAGCCCTGGCTATATTCCTCCTTGTGCCATTTTCCTTTCGCCGACTCGCAGACACAAAGGCAGATTAAAGGAGCGCGCGTCATAAAAACCCTGTGTCAATCTTATCGGCTTCGAGTGCGATTTTTAAACATATGTTAATCTGGGGGAGCTAAAACTCATTCTCTCCTCTCCCTGCTTGTTTATCTCTTATCAAACGCACAGTAGGTGAGGGGCAGCTTTGCGGTGCAGCTAAGTGGCATTATTTGGATAATTGCGTCCATTGTTGCTGCTTATATAGCTATTTGAAATGGGAGGCGTGTGTAAATAGGTGCAGGGGCCAGGTAGGAGGCGTTTGAGATACATTCAACAGGGGTCAGGGGATTTCTGCATGGGCTACATGATGCTTTAAAAGCTTCTTTATACCACAGTACATTTACAACAATGCCTCATCTGCATTGCTATTCAAAAACACGTCAAAAAAACGACAAAGCCTATATCAGAGGACATACCACAGCAGTATTAAAAATAACTAGCCACAGTAACTTACCACTGCATCAGCCATATCCTAAAAGTAAAACCAGCTTTGTGAGATTTTAATAGTGAATATTTCTGAATATTCTGCTGTGTACAAGATTCTGTTGGAACGCTCACATTTCTTTTACTATAAATATCTGGCTTGTTGCAGGAGGTGAAATGTTCACCGAGTGTTGGATGTGTGAAGGACAGCGCTCCCAGAGGTGCAAGAATAACAAGTTCATTAGTCGAGGGGGTGGGGGTGGAGGGGCGTTGCAGGAATTCAAATTCCCCCCCGACCCAGAGATGGGCCCCTGATTGGCTGGCTGCAACGGCATGGCGAGACTCATTAGAGCCCAGCAGTAATTAAGAGTTGTTAGAAAGTGAATTCTCCAACCGCAGATTAGAAAATTAAACTATTTACTGATTACATATTAATAGAAGACAACAATGCTGCCTGCCATAAGCTTGGAAGGCAACCAAGGAATAAATCTGTGTACTTAATTACCATAAACAATGGGGGCATAGAAATGGAGTTTTATGCACACTCCCTCCTGTAATGTGTCTGATATCAGAAGACACTTGACAATTCTTGTTCAATTATCTCTATTATTTAATGTGCTGTGAACTGCCTCTGAGTAAATAAATTAACCACCCCAATTACTTTGGACTCATCTGGGGAGGGCCGCTGTGTAATAGAAAATGCTGCAGAAAGCTGCACTGTGCCCAAACCGAGAGAGAGAGAGAGAGAGAGAGAGAGAGAGAGAGCAGAGGGAGGAGAGGAGATGTGTGGAAAAGGAAGGAGAGATGAGAGCAGAAAGGGTGGGAGAAGGACGGGAGAAACTGAGATTCACAAGGATGAAAGAAAAAAAATGACAACAAAGAAGAAGCAAGTCTTTGATTAGAGAAAAATCGGAATAAAAGCAAACGTGAATGGCAAAGCAGAGACATGTGATATCAAAGAAAGGGGGGATGTGAAGCAGCAGAGCACAGTGGATCTTCCCAAGTTTTCCACTGCTGGAGCGGAGAGATGAACAATCATTCATGGGTCAGTCCATCTTGTCTGTTCACATCTGCTCTCCAGTCCTGGAGCGCCGTGTGCTGCCACAGCACCACTGCACACCCAGGTCACACAAACTCACTGAGTGGGCCGAATCATATGATCACATGCACCGCAGCGATTACTCTGCACATCCGAGCTGGTAGCACAGCTCTGCTGTCCAACACTACTCACACTTTCGATTGCCTTCAACTCGAGACATGGGCTAACGTCTAATTAAGCATAAGGATGAAACGATTACCGGTTTTAATGATTAGCGTGTTAATGTGAGTATTACACGATTATAAAATTACATTCAAATTAGATAGTTACACAACTGCACAATTAAAAGCCACAGGTCCAGCGTTATCCAATAAACAGCATCTCTGCTACACGTCATTGCAAACACAAGCAGAAGGCAGTGAAAGTTATGAGTCAATACTTCAACCACCAAAGAGCGCCAAAGGTTAAACGTTGGTGTATTTTGGACTTCAGAACTGTGCAAAGAAGGCTTTTGTTCCTCCCTGCATGGAAAAGGAAACATCAGGAGTCATCTTGATCTTCCATCAGCCACCAGCTGCCTCCTGGCTAATGCTAGGCTAACTTTTACCAAGATGTAGCGGACTTTACAACGCTCTTATTGCTCCCTTGAAGCTCGTCTGTTTTCATTGATTCGGTAGAAGAGTTTTCAGATAGGAAACTGTGGTGCAGAGTTAGGTAAAAGGAGTGTCCATGTCCAGTCAATTACTTGAAGGTAAAAGACCTAAATAGGGTCACATTAGTGTTAAAAGACAAGCTTTTCTATTCGGCAGGGTTCAAGAGAGCAGTGTCAAGAAGTACTTTGTCTTCAAGCAGTTGGGATTTGTATTATTCAGAGTACAGAAGAGGATATGAGTAATTTAGTTTTGGGTTACTGTGGGCAGAGACATTTGATCGCTGCTGGCAGCTGATAGCACAAAGGAGCGGATTTCACATCTAGGTATTGGGTCACACACGTGAATAAGTAGGGAGTAGTGGGAGACTAAATGTTTTCATCTTACAAGCAGACTGAAGCTTGGGTCTTGTGCACTCAGGTACCTACAAGTACCAATGAAATATTCACAATGACTGGTTTCCCATTACAATAAGCATTTAAAGTGTAAAATAACCACATTTATATATATCATAAAAATAATATTTAAGTTACTTCTTTTTTTGAGTTTCATAAGCCTATCCAAGTATGCAATGGGAAGAAAGACTGAACTACAGCCAGCTGGAGAGATAACCTATGATTTTTCACTTGAAATCAGGCAGAACTTCATAGACACGCCGTGCAGCTGCATGATTTTTAGGGTAGATCTCTACCAGCTTTGCACATCTACAGCCTAAAATATTTGCCCTTTCGTTTTTGCGAATTGGATGCAGACCATCTGTAAACAGTGGTTTTCAAATCTCAATTGGATAGAGGATGAATGGGTCATTCTATCACTGGAATATGAAAATATGCTATTGTGATATTATTGTTGAATATTAAAACTAAATCATTAACTGCGACTGACCCACTTTTTCCTCATCCTCCTTTGTCCTTTCTCATTACCGCATGACTCTCAGTGAACGTTAGCATCTGCATCACTAGAACTATCTCAGGCTCGGGCATCACAGGTAGTGAAAGCACTTCACGTTACATACATAAAAGCGTTCCTGCAGCATGATGCTGCTTCTGCCACGCCTCCATTCGATTGTGTGTGGAAGGATGCTTAGTGTTAGTTTTCAGCAACAAGTAACATCTTGGATGTAGACGAGACGTTCAATTTTGTTCTGATTCTGACCAGAGCACGTCCTTCAACATGTTTGCTGTGGCCCTTATAATACATTATATTTCTAATAAAAATTAGAAATATCATGGCATCTCTATTTGTGTTTGTTTATCACGTAGAACACCGATAAAATCTATTCAAGGGAAAACGCTTAGGGGGGAAGAAATAGTTGCAAGACAACGCACGTGAAGAACGGCCCACAGACAGGGGAGGTGAAGTAAATCTCGCTCACTGATGCCTGGTTTCTTTGGTAACCACGTGTGATTAAAGCCCAATCCCAACCTGTTGGAGGGGTGTTTGGGGGGAAAATGCCACATACTCTGATGAGAAAACAGAAAAGCTCTTACAGGAACTTAGTGAGACACTCTGCATTACGTGGAAACTAGGTTGCAGGGTGTGTGGAACAGGTAACTCGGGTCGGGGAACGGGGAACTCTTTCCTCGACCCTCAACAGCAAAACGTGATTTAAAGGCAAACGGGTAGGTAACGTGTGTTCAGTCGGCGAGCAAAACCCCAAGGAAATGGCGTTATTCATACATTGCTGTGGTACACTGCAATACAGAGAGGTAAAAAGAAACTGAGGAGAATTTCTAGCTGTAAAATCCTTTTATTATTTTCTCCTCACCTTCTGTATCAGACTCATCCTTTTCTAGCGAATCACATTTTCAGGATAGGTGTGTATCATATATATATATATATATATATATATATATATGGCTAAAGGTGTTTGAAAGTAAATAGCCTGGCTTCTTGCTGGCTAGTGGCTGCTTTAACAGTTGGTGAAGAAGAAGAAGGAAAGCAGCCCTTCAGACTGACACAATGGCATGTGCTCCGACAGGGGGAGAGGGCACAGAGAAGGGAGGGAGGCGGAAAGCAAACACAACAAACGGCAATGAGATAGCCTCAATATCAGCGCTCAAATGGGATGGGAAGGTGAGCGTAAATCCCAGCGCCCCGGTTTCCATTTCTAAAAGCTCTTTCTTCTGTCCTGCCCTGTTGCTTTTCCCCGGATTTTAGGGGGGTAAATCCGCCATGTTAGGCACCGATATATCAAGAAAAGCACGAGAGCTACTGTTACATTACTACGGCAAATACTTTACCTACACTTTCAAAACATTTGCAAATATCAAAATTTTACCATCCCATGAAGCACGTCTTTTCCCTGTCTCTCCTGAAGCATTCCTGGGTGAGAAATGGGATGATTATTGTCACCAATGGGAAGCAATTCTCCAATTTCAGTTGGGGACTTAACGGAGCCAAGGCCCCTCTTTTGGCTCAGCATAGTGTCTCATGTCTTAACAAGGCTTTACTCCAGGCCAAACCTTAAATAAAAACCTTCCGAATCTGGCTGCGTATGCCAATCCACATTGCGGGTGTGTGAGCATGTGTGTGCGTCTGTGGTGGATTTGTGAACTGTGTCGGTGCTCGTGTTGTGTTGCCTCATGTTTTTTTTTCTTTGCCATTTCTTTGCCTCTCCTTCTTTCCTCCCTTTAACTCAGCCCCGTCTTTCCTTATACAGCATATCAATGAAGGCCAGATATGTACTGGGGGGAAGGAGGCTGTATGGGTGTGTGTGTGTGTGTAGCTGTGCATGGCTGAGTGCACTGTTCAATAGTTGGGAGGCTGGCTGGGGCCGTGGCTGGCAAACGGCTGCAGCGGAGACTTCGGCTGGGCTCCGCTATCGCACCCAGTTATCGTTTCCCCCATGAAGGGCTCCCTTATCACCCCAGCCCAGAGAGGTCTCCCTTCTTCTCCCATCCCCGAGACACACTCCCCCTCGTTCCCTCCCCATCCAGCCTACCCCTCCCTTCTCCACCTCCTCCTCCTTCCTCACCCCCCATTCCCTCCTTTCATATCCACCCAGCGCTACGTCGCACAACATTCATCCAAGAGGGAGGGGGAGGGAAGTGGGGGGGCTTCAAAGATTCTCTCCCCCCCTCAACAAACACACAAACTCTCAGAGTGTACATAAATATCTGTGTGTGTGTGTGTGTGTGTGTGTACGCTCAATTTGCCAAAACAGTTTTTCCAGTGTAATTGGGCTTGGGGTACCTGTGTCCATGAGATAGCGCAGCCTCTTCTCCACGCGAGCTGCTCGGGCGTCTATGTGCCTCTGCTCGCTCTCCAGTGCAGACAGCTCCCCAACCACATACTGACTGGTGTCTTTGAACGCCTTCTGTCAACCGAGAGAGAGCGAGAGCGAGGCAGAGCGCAAAACGGCGAAAGAATAGTTATGAGGGAAGAAGGAGGAGTAGTGAGAGTTGGCATTAAACGGAGGGGAGGGGAAAGAGATAGCGGGATAAAGCAGAGCGAAGGAGAGGGGAGAAACAGAGGAATAATCAAAGTAATGAGGATGAAGGAAGAGGAGGAGGAAAAGAAAGGCAGAAGGAGAAGAGGGGAAAATTGTTTAAAACATCTGAAGAGGAGAGAGAATCTGTTGACTTTAAACACATATTTTGCCAAGAAAGCTATTTAAAAAAAACAGCAAATGAACCAGAAACAGCTGCTGCTGCTGCGTCTTGATCTGAGGGCTGACTTTTCTACATCCTCTAACCCAGTCTTCAGCTTTTACTCAGCATCTATATTAAAGATGAAGGATTCACCTGGTCCATGTAGATGTTTGCTTTTCTTCGGATATTTAGTCAGCAGAATTTTCAGCATTTCAGACTTTTCGAGGAGTTTAACATATAAAACAGAAAAGAAATGTGCGGAGATCTTTTGATAAAAGGTCGTTTTGAATCCAACAGAAAGTTAATTACAAGATTATTCCCATTAATGCATCAAAGCCATATGCTCCAAACATTTATATATTATTTTTCTAATCAAAGTAAAAATGTGCATCAAAGTACATGCTATTAGTTAATGAGTTTATCATCAGAGAATGGTGGACGTTCTCAGCTTTGAAGCATTAAAGGGACAGGTGAATAACTAGATCAGGTATTTCAGTATTTGACCTGCGGATCCGTGATCAGAGCCCGCCATGGCCGACTGCAGTCTCTGGGAGATCAACTGGTGCATCTCTGACCACGACCTAAAGAAACTTTGCAAATAACTACAATCATTTCCAGTTAACACATAAAAAGGTGTTTGTTTGGGTTATATCGATTTTTCTAGTCAAAATTTCATAATATTGTTTTTAAAAAACACACAAACACCTTTTTCATCTGTGAACTGGAAATGAAATGCTAACAAAGTTCACAACTGCTCTGGTTCACGTCTTTGAGTGCGTTTCAATAGTTTAAATTAAATCTAACCCAACTTTTGATCCACATCAAACTTTCTTAATATTAGTCAGAATCTGGAGAAACTGCTAAAAAAAAACTAATAATTGAGGGAAAAAAATCAAAGTTAGACACTTTAACCATAAATGTAATACCTGACATTTATTAATTAGGAAAATGAAGTAAATAAAAGTTAAAGATAGAAAGAAAATAATTTAAAAAAGGTTCCATTTCTGACACAAATAGGAAGAATATATGCAAACCTGAACACTTCAAGTCAATCAGACTGTTTCAGGGATATTTAATGTGTGACTGAACTTGAATGAGAAACACACAACAGGGAGCTACATAAAGCAAGAGTCACTGCAGAAGAAATACCTGCAGAGGCAGAATTGTGAAACATTACATAGGGAGGTTAACGTCACACCTTACTTTTATCCAGCAGGGGACTTAATAACTTAAGCTAAATATAGCTTTACCCATTAAGGTTATTCAGTGCTTTTATATCAAGGTTACATGGCTGCACGATAACAGACTATGTGACCATGAAACTATCGCTGAATGTTGTAATGAGGCCGTCTATTATGATCAGACTCTTACTATATTTCTCTTCATCACAACATCGGCAACAATCTTTGACAGTGAATGCGGCTCAGTTGAGAATCGATCTAGGTGTCTGTGTATGAGTGGAACTGGTCAGTGTGGATCTAGTGTAAAACACTTTGAATGATGAGAATGACTTCAGTTTATTTGACACTAGCATCTCGGCCACTAAAATACACACCAAATGAGGGCAGTGAGGGTCTTTCCAACAGGCCAGATATTTTACTGGCATGCAGAATTGCATGCCATGCGTTTGAAACATAGTATCCAACCAAATACTGCTTCCAAGCAGATCAGGATCTTGGAGACATTGAGAACACGACGATGACCGGCTTAAAATATCGTGCAGCTCTACTTGGTTACTTAAGTTTAATGCCGTTTCAAGATAGACACAAACGGGGCTAGCTGCAGCGCCTTATTTGACATGAGGTAATTCTCAGCATAAACGGAGCGCATGTCTCGCTGAGGAGCGCCCAGATCACATGGGTAATTACTTCAGAGGAGTTGGCGCCTGAAAAGACAACCGTACCGAGAACAACATCTGGGCACCACGCTGTGGCGCGGCGCTGGTGTCCAGCAGCTGCTGCTGCTGCTCATGTTAAACTATTTATGTATTTTTTACTCATCCAATGAGTTTTGCTCGACATTTACCAATGACGGGTTTAGTCCAACTATTCAAATCCCAATTTTCAAGTTCTAACCTTGCTAAAAATAAAATAGACATTCTCATGACGATGGAGCCGTTAATGGATATCGTCACGAGAACGTTTTGGTTTTAGTTCCTTTATTTTTAGTAAACAAATGACTAGAAGCCAGTTTGAGGAGCATGAGGGTACAAAGGTTTGCGGGGAAGGCTGAACATCGGGGCCTTGGCATTTTGCCGCAACGCATGAATTTGACAGAACTAGAAAACAATCAGAACAGACTTTGTAGCGTTAAAAGTTAAGCTCTGTCAGATTTAGGTCTAAAGTAAACTTTTAATTTTACCAACAGGTTTCTCCTGACTGGAACGAATACTAACGTTTGCAGGGGGTCCAGTCATATTGCAACTCTCACAGAGAATCTGGGGGGGGTAAAGATGAGAGAGAAGATAACGAGGTGTTCCCTCCTCAAAGACCCAGAGCTCCTCACCGAACATAAATGATCAAAATACCAGAGGAAACATGCAAACAGCAGCTCAGGGTTTGGTTGCTGTAATTCTAATAAAGATGCTCCCATATTAAAATGTAAATAAAAAGAGGTCTATTATTTTTTTTCTAAATGGATACGGTTTTTAAATGTTTTTATTATCTTTAGAGAGATGCCTGCCTCCTTTCCAATCACACACAGACTTCTTGGTTGACATAAGCCCAAATCTGCCAGACAAGGGAACAATTATTGGTGCAACAGTAACTGGATGCGTTTCAAGACCTGATCTAAAAGTTTTTAAGGCTTTATTAAGAGCCAGCAGAAGCCCTCGTTAGTATGAATCAGTTTCCTAGAGAGTCTTAAAGCATCACTCATAACAAAAAACCTGCAGTTTGTTCTTAAAGCACAGATGTTGTTATATTAGAGCAGTAAAAGAAAACCACGCAGAAGTGTAAACTAATCAATACTAAAATGATAAAACAGGATCCACATTAGTCCTTGTCTAGTGTCTCGCTGCCAGTAAGAGGATGGCTGAATATAATATCTTCATGCAACCAGTGACTACACGGCATTAGGAATACAACACCAAACAAATGTCACTTTCCAAACAGTAACATTTACACTGTAAACACTGATACTACTAATGACTACATAAATTCACTATTTCATTCTATCTGGATGGATTTATTAGTGAAGGACTTGTTTGTGTTTTGCAGTGTAGACTCAATCCACCTGCAGCTTACTTGTCCCCCTGGTTTATTTAATTAAACCTTTGATTCAGCTCTCCTTAAACCCTCGAACACACTCCTCCACTTCAGCAAAGTCTTTCCAGTCCCTCAAACACACCGACAACAAGCGCACTCCACACTGTGAGACATATGCACACACGCAAACACACAACCCATCATTCTACGAGCATAGGCACTTAATAGACTTTCCATTTGTGACCCCTCTTCACCTCTGTCTCCTGGCTGTTTGCTATTCTTCAGAGAGACTCCTCTGAGTGAGGAAAATGTTTATTCAAATTTACCACTAAGGATGCGTCCGGGAAAAAAAAAAATATCTCCATTTTTATTGCTGATGCACTTCGTTTTTCTTAATGGGAAGGAGAACTAGTGAACAGGAGAAAAAGTTTTTTTTTTCTCTCTCCATTCCACCCAGGCCAGCACTTTTTCCCTGTCCTCTTTCCAGCATATGAGAGTGTGCATTCATGTAGCTCTGCGCACGTCTCATTTAAACCAGAGTGTGTGTGCGCGCGCGCAGATTCCCTGCAGCCTCCCTGCAGCTACTCCCCTACTCCCCCCTCTGCGCGCTCTCGCTCTATCACCATATTTTTCCTTGGCAAATCAATTTTACACATGATCAGCCCACTCCCCTTGCCGCGCTCGGCCCAGCCGTAATTAAGAGGAGGGAAATTACCATATATATTATATTAATGCAAACATCATTCAGCAGGTAATTCTTGGCTGATCGGGATAATGGAAAGGTTGAACACCCATTAACCCTGGGGCCCGGGCACTGGGAGGAGGGTTACGTGTGTGTGTGGGGTTGGATGAGACCGAGGTGGAGGGTCGAGGGTAGGAGACGGGCTGCCTGGGAAGAGAGATTCACCTCGTGGTCTCTAGTGGCCCATATGCTCAAACACTCACTCGCTGAAATAATAGTGTTCTTATAAACACCCTCTTTGAGAAGACAATGTGGAATGTGTGTGTACTTAAAGGACGGCAGAGCACGCAACACACACACACCTCCACACGCCAGCCGATATCTACCACTGTTATAATTAAGGTGGCCGCGTGTTAGATCAATACTTCGATGTCCCCGTGGTGAAGAGGGGACGGCCAAGAAAAAAGGGAGAGGGCCTGAGCCTCAGAGGCTTTGGTAAAGTTGAAGACAAGGGGGGAAATTTGAGGAGCAGAGAGAGGAAAGTGTAGCGAAGCAAGACCGACAATGAGGAAGTAAAAAAGTAGCTGAAATGACCTTGAATATTTTAGCACCCTGACGTTCTGCTAACCTTTCCCACACAAAAGTCGAACCAACGACTGGAAAGATAATCGGGCAAAATCCAGAGTTTACTGAAAACATTTTAAACATAAAACATTCTTTCCTTTGCTTTTTAGCTTTTTTTTTTAAAAAAAAATGAGCAAACCTCTTCTTCAAATGGTCTGTGAAGGTCAACTTCTGTCAGTGCACCTCTGTCCTCGTCAGCCTTCTTCAGATCTTCAGGAACAGATTTCTGTCGCTTCACTTCTGAAAGCAAGGAGGGGAAAACTAAACAAAAACATTGATATCTTTGCAGAAACATTTGTATATTTTCCATCTTCCGTTCACCGTTTCCTGTCCCTCATTGAGGGTAAAACTTGAATGTTCTTTAAGGATATCCCAGTGTGAAAATATCTGAAAATTGGTTTCACGGTGTTAAAATATCATCCAACTGCTTTAATCTAAAATAGAAATTGAAACCTTATTTTTATGTCCTGGTAAAGAGTTACAAAGAAGCAAATTAATGTAATCTACATGCATTTCTTTATTTCATTTGAAACAAAATAACGACTCAAAATTTAATAGTATATTTCAAGTGGTTATTACAGAGATTCTGCACTTTAAGCACATAATATGAGTTTGTTGTGTCAGCGTTAATTAGTCAGGCCGTCTGCTCAAGTAGAGTCTGTAGTCAGCTACTTTACAGACCTGTTGCTCTTGGTTTTCCAACTATAGTTTCAGACAGCACCATCTTCAAGGCCCGATTAAATCCCCCATACTCACGTAAATAGGTCCACTTGTTTCTAACATCATCATGCAGCCATTGCATTTATGAATTTGGAAAATGGCAAACCACCAGCGACAGTGAAGGAAATCTTAATGTAGATTTGCAGAAAGAGACATAAGAAGACCCCCAGAGTGACTGGACTCGCATCTGTAAGCTCCCTGATGACGGACTAAAATACGAATGAAATGAACGCAGAAGACTAAACATGGAGCATAAATGTGTGGCGGGTGGCACTCCTTTAGTTTTCACATGTCGACTGTGTTTCTTACCGCAGGAAATGTTTAGTATCAGTTTAATTAGTTTGACTTTTGAAGGAAAGTTGTAGGAGTCTTTTTTCAGCCAACTGATTGGCAGTATGCAGCAACAGGCGGGGAGGGGGAAGACCTGTTTTAGTTAATCATACACCTCATTACAATGTCTAAACCATAAGAACTACACAAAGGAAATATCTTAGTGCTGTTGAAACCTTAACTTTGTGAAACCTTGGTCCACCCAAATCCTGGAAGCCCGGGCTTAGTCTGTTCGTCTTTCTTTGGTTGATTTGGTGGTTAGGTGTGATTTTAGCAAGTAACAGACGACTTTTAACAAGAGAACTCGATCATGGTGCCAAATTACCAACCTGCTCATGGGAAACCGGTTTTCAAGAGTAAACTGGATGTAAGCAAGGGTTGCTGCTTAAACAGCTCGTCACAGCAGGTAATTACAGAGTGCACGGGGTGTGTCTGAGCTGCCTTGTCTTCACCTGGCCTGTTCTCCACATACTGGCTGAAGGACTTCAGCTGGGTCTTCCTCACAGCAGAGTCCTTGCTGAAAACGACTGGACTGCGCAGCTTCTCCGTGGCTCTGCGCAGACGCTCCGCCCGCAGCTCCTCTGCATTGTTCTGTACCAGACAGAGGCTAGTTTTAAAAAAACAGACAATCTACTCAACAAAAACAATCCACCGTCAACGTACAATGCCCTGATGTGAATAAAAACACGTTAAAAGGTGATTAGTACAGTCCGTCCACAAAACATCTGTCAGTCAGTATGCTGTCATCTGTGACGCTGTCAAGCCTTTGCCAGAAAGTTTTACTGCTTCTCTGACTGTAACCACCAGGTCAGCAGATGAATCTGGTGCAAGTCAGTGTGGAAGCTCCATTATAATTAGTTAGTATGTCTCCCTAAAAGACACGCACACACACACTGTCTCACTCATGAGCGAGACAAAAAGCAGGCAATTAACTTGACTTTCAACAAAACCTCGAGCCAGAAAATATATTCAGATTATGCAAAATGCATAAAAAGAAAAAAAAAATGCTATTGTTTTCAAAGTGAACACATGTTAAAAAGCTGAACGCTCACTTCTCCCTCTATCAGGACCGGCACGCAGAGACGCTTTATTACCGAGACTCCAAATATGCCAAGCCGAGTGGAAAAAGAAACCGACTTCGGTTGAGATTGACGTGGTGGCAACATTAATAAGACGGCGAAACGTGTAATAAAGTCGACAATTAGGGCAAACACGTTCCAGCGCTTGAGACGGAGGGAGATAGTCAAGCAGGGTGCGTGGAGCAGGGAGGGCTGATAGAGCCAGCGTAGGTGGGTGGGAAACGGGGCGTAGACGAGGAGTTGTTAGAGCTTCTTCACATTATTGACTCTCAAAAACAAAGTCAGCAATTAGCCTGTTCTCACTTTGTTTTGTCTATTAGTCTGTCAGCTTCCACCAGCCACTTAAAACCTTGTGTCAAGTCGAACTGAGGCAAATTTATTTATGAAGTGCTTTGGGCTTTTATACAAAAAGGCCAATTAAATATTTTAAAACAGGACAAGAGCTGGGATGTGTGGAAGCACTGATGTCCTTGAGTGAGTGTGTGTGTGTGTGTGTGTGTGTGTGTGTGTGTACCCATGCCCAGGGACAGCAAGATGCTCACAAAGCTAGTGAGCATATTTAAATTTACTGAAGGCCATGAAAAGTAAAGAGCACATGCAAAAACAGGAGTATCTCAAAGCTGAGAGATCTCCGACGACGATGATGATGATCCTAACTCTGAGTAAAGGGAATGTGGTAATACTTTCTGCTTCCAGCTCTCAGGAGGCATGGGACCAGGTATGCCAGTGTAAAAGTGTTTTATCATACATCTTCCCCAGCGTTGGTCCATTTAAAGACACGCAAGAGAAAACGTTGGCAGGACTAGAGTTTTCTCCTGCCGTGTGGAGTATAGAGTTACTCAGAGCGCTGCCCTGCCAGTCAGCTGGCTAAAAAAGCCTGACAAACATTCAGATGTTAACAAAAAAATTACAAATTCCATTATTTGAAAATATTTCCAGAAAAACACAGTCATGGTGTGGAACTGAAGGAGCGCCATGCATCACTCATATCAAGCTATCCTGTTTTAAAACTAGTTATCACACTACCAGTGGCATGCGCATTAATCAGGTAGCCGCTACCTAGCAGCTAGTCCGACTAATTAAGACTCCTAATATTATTAACTTATAAACCAAATTATAAACCAAAATGGCAAAAAGTGACCCCGGTGGTGGTGCAGGGGAAGAACATGTGACCCATTTAGGGCCAGCAGCAAATCCGGGTTGGAGTCCTGGCCTCTGGATCTTTGCTCTATGTCTTCCCCCTTTCGCTCGACCCCATTTCCTGTTAGTCTATTGTCAAATAAGGCCCTAGTGCCAAAAAATGGCAAAATATAATATTCTACTCAATAGCCATGTTAAATATAAACAACTTTTGAGTATTAATGTCTGTGTATCAAGATAATAAAATACATTTTATAAATCATGTAATTTCTGTAGTAAACCTTTCCATGAATGTAATGTAAAACTGGTGTTTTTACTCAAGGTTATCGTACTGTAAGAATCTCATACCCATTCTCACATTTGAGATTTTGAGCCTGTTTGTAAACTGCATGAAAACGTCATAAAGTCGGTGTTTCAATCATCAAACTGATTCCTACAGCCTGGGACCTGCACTTTCTGGCTTGCCTGATTCTGAAACTTTCCCCAGATTATCGGTCATCTAAAATAACAGCAGAAGTAGAAGTAGAAGTCCACAGAAAGACATGGGTTGATTTTAATCAAGAAATCAAATGCGTATTTAAATAAGAGATTAATCAAATGTCAACAGATTCATCCGATTAATGCTTATGTCCTTGTCATTTTTTCATGAGGATTTAAAAAAACATGTTTGTGCTATGCTAACTTGAGACTGCAAACCCTTGCACTATTTACAAAAAAATCACGTATTTACCCAAAATGTAAAAATCCTGAGGGGACTGATTAGAGGCCTTAGGCTGCCTTACCATTGAGAGACATATTGCTTAACTGTTGCAAAAATTGTGACTTGTCGTTTGGGTTTTTATCTGCAGCAGCATTTCAACCAAAGGCAAAAACCATCCCAATCACTAAATCGCACAAGAATACAAAACACCTGCCCACTTGGCTACCCCTCTGTTTCCTTTTCACACTCTGGCACAAGCAGATATTGGGGCGCTCGCCCCTTCTTGCCTTCTTTCATTCTCCCTCCATATCTCTTATCACTGCTGCAATCACTGTGGTAAGCTGCAGCAGTGGTGATTCAGGGCTTTTAGTGCATGTGAGTCTGTAAATGTGCATGCAGGGGGCTGCGTGACTAATGTTGCAGTCTGCTGAGCGTCGCATGCCCTTATCGTGCGCTGCCGAGGCTGCGCATACACACAATCAGTAATGAGAGGGACAGTGTGTGTTGGCGGGTGATGTTCATGCGGGGCATTACACCGGCCTGAAGGACTTTATGGAGCCCTCGGCAAGGAAAATGAATCCTTATTTCAAAAGAAAACCACACAAACTCACCACCGCATACAGAAAGACATTTTCTGGACAGCTAAAAAAATGTAAACAGGTTTAGGAAACATTCTTTTCATATTTCTGTTGTTTACACTTTCTTTATCCTCACAATAAAACATTACAATTGTTACAAACATTGTTCAAGGCCAAGGTTTTGAAGTTCAAGGTTGCTCTACGTTTCCCATTAATTTATATTTCTACACATAACCACACTCATTCATCCTAACACACCTGTAATGAAAATTCATCGCAATTTTTAAGTTACAAATTCCAAATTTAGCTAAATTAAAACAAGTAAACAAAATGTTACACATTTTTTTCCTGAATGTTCAATAATCATCTCATAAGACAACTTCTGAATCACTTTAATCAGTCATCCCTTAATCAATTAGGAGACTGTTGAGTTGGTGCCAGTTATCTCCTGTATGGCACCTACATGGTTTTAGGCAAGAGTTTCTTATGCCAGGGTACATCACTTCATAGATTTCAAAAGATATTCCTTCTTCGTTTAAAAAGAAGGAAGTCCTTAGCACGGCTAAGGAAGTGTTAGCTCATGTTTTCATTAACACAGTTTACCTTTTCCTCAGTCATTATTTCTCCAGCTTCTATGCAGTTTAACAGGCCCAGAAACAAGACAAAACGTACAGAAACAGAAACACCACAGAGCGGAGTTTTTAAAAACGTCAAATTTGGATTTTTTTTTTTTAATCTCCACACAATCTGTATGCAAAATAATGATTTTGGGCCCAGTCCACAGATACATTGACATAAAAAACAGATTTCTTGTTTGTAACTCTGGCCTACAAGGGCCTTTATTTGTGAAAAAAACAAGTGATATTTTAAGAATAGTTTCATTAACAAAGCTTTTAGTGGTATCTATAGGTGAATTGGAAAGCCAGTGATTATTAAAACTTATGAGAGATCCACTTTCCTCAAACTAACCTTTGGCAAATCTCTCTGGTAAAAACCAAAACAGTAGAGAAGCCATATCTGTCTCGTTCAGTCCTCACCAGTTTCCATTTATCTTTATCAAATGCAGGCTGGAGAAGGTGCTGACTGAGAGGTCAGTGGGAAGGCAGGAGAGTCTTTAGCCTAGCGCCACTTTGGCCATGCTCACCTATTTTTTTTAAAGTATTAATGTTATCGACAGCTGCTGACTCAGCATAGGTACAGCATAACATCTCACTGACTAGATGCAATGTTAGACGACATGCAACAGAACAAAAATTATCAGTTTAAAAACATCCAGAGGCCAGAGCCTCATTAATGTTTTAGAAAATCAAATTAGGAACAATATCTTTTAAGACGTACTGAAAATAATGGGTAAAATCCATATTCAAGACTGTGTAGAAACCCTGGAGTCTTAAGACTTTATTCATATGAATTTTGTAACTCTTCTTACTTAGCTTCAGTGGCGGCTTGTCAATAGGGGGCGCCTAACCCAGTGAAACCGCAGGAAAGCTTTTGGCTTGCGTGTGACCTCAAGCTGGTCTCTCATTGGATACTTGATTCTACTCAGGAAACAGTTCTTTAAATCCGTGGATTATCTGCGCCTTTTGTTTTATTCATAATCCAATCAGATTAATTCTTGATACGTGTCAATCAAAGTCACTCCCCTGGCAGCTTAGATGCGCAGGCAGGAATGTTCCTCAAACATACTGATGTCAAAGGAAGAGTCAGACAACAAGGCCGAAAAGAGCAGAGAATTGTGGATGAATTTATGTTCAAGTAGAGTTTATGGTTGTGAGTTCATCTCTGACATCTAGTGCGCCCCCAGCTCCACAGTTCAGCTTGCAGTCTGAAAGGGATACTTTCCAAAATAAATCTGTAGCAGAGCGAGTTCATTAGCCTGATCATTTATCGTATGATTATGATTACTGCTAGTCGATAATTTGGACCAAAAGCTAATTTCCTAAAGCTATTTTTGTTACTAGAACGTGATTGCTTCATTTCATCAGTTTTGATGTGGTGTAATTCAATGACCAAGACAAATGTCATCGCAGCACTATTGACACTCTTTGAGATAAACGAAGACAGGAGAAGAAGGCATCCTATTCATATCTCTAACGGTAGCGATGGAGCTCCCAATCCCACTGTTGGCGATCAGAGATCCAGTATTTGGTACTTTTCGGTAATCTGTTTAGAGCCTATCAATGTCAAATGCTGATTGTACTTCTGTGAGGGTCAACTGATTACATGCACACATATACACTCCTCCAGCCATAAAGCACTAAGCCTTTTAGGCTCTGAACACAAGAGGGTGTTTATGTGAATAGCTGATCAAAGACACCCTGCACCGCCATACGCAGAGCGAGTTTAACTTGTTCTGACAGGCACACGCACATTCACCTTATTCTACTTGACATTCAAAATCAATTAAACAGATGTTCAAACTGCCTGACTGCCATGTTGACTCAATATTCTCATCAGAAGCTATAGACACAAGCAGCGGTAACAACTCTCCTCCGCACCTGTCCCCATACACACACCTAACGGTCTGTAAAGGTCACAGTCAATAGAAGGGATGGCGGAATATAATGTAGCGCACCGCGATGCCAAACATGTGTCTGTTTATGCTTGTCCTGGCTTTAAACGGACATATATGGACATGAGAGGGATAAACTACGGCCGTGCATGAAGGTTCAACTGACAGATGAGTACAAAGGTTCAGCAGGCTGACAAACAGGGTCAATCTGGTCTAATTGATTGGACTAAACCTTTGATGGTGCATCGAGTAAGACAGGAAGAGGGAAAAAACAAATACGCCAAGATAAAACGGGGAGAGAGAGAGAGAGAGAGAGAGAGAGACTGAGGGGAAAAAAGGTGTTTTTCTGTGTGTGTCGGTACCTCCAATCCTTCAGGGCTGAGCGGGGAGGATGAGGAGGCAGTTGGTGAGGATGAGGAGGACGTGGAAGAAGGAGATGAAGGGGAAGTGACTCCTCTTGGACTGGTCTCTGCCAGCTTCTTCAGCTTCAGATCCACATGCCTGCTGTTTGCGCCTAGGGACGAAGAAAGAGGATAAGAACATGGATGATCCATACCTCTGAAGATGATAGGCTGGAGCACGTCACAACAGCGCAGCCCACACACTTCCACTGATATATGGTTGCTATAAACATCGATGTCAAATCAATTTGCCGCTTCAAGAATTTGAGAGGTTGTTTGTTTTCACATTATGCTCATTAGGCAACAAACAACTTCAACGATTGTGAAAAAGATTAGATGCAAGAGTTTAAATTGTTTTTTCCTTACTTCATCCAAGTTATTACACCGAGTAAAAACATGCCTACAGGCTGAAATACAAACATTACCACTAATATCTGCTAATTGCAGGCAAATAAGAATTCACACCCTTTTTGTGGCTATGAACAAAGACCTATCATAATCCGGGTTTGGTGGTTCACCCCTCGTCTGCCAGATTTCAATTGCTTGACCTGTGGGCCCTTGGGTTGTTGTCAGGACTCTGTGCGGGTCCAGTCAAGCTCCTCAACACCCAAACTTGTCCCACAAAGTTGGGAGCAAACAACTGTCCAAAATACATTGGTATGTTGAAGGGGGGAGAGAGATCCCAAATCCTGAAACAGCCCCAGTCCCTCGGCACCAAACCTTACATGACGCTGTCAGCAAAGTGCGGCTCTCCTGGCGACTGTCAAACCCAGACTCCCCCGCTGGGTTGTCAGAAAGAGACGCGTGATTCATCCCCACCAGAGAACATGTCTCCACCGCGCTCTGGAGTCCAGCGGCTGCGTGCTTTGCACCATTGCCTCCAACGCTCTGCGGTGTACTTGGTGATGGAAGGTTTAGCTGCAGCTGCTCGGCCATTAACACCCAATCCACAAAGCTCTTTACACACTGTTCTTGAGCTAATCTGAAGAGAGCTAATCTATCACGGTACAACGCTGGAGTTCACTAAGCTCTTGTGAGTGACCCGTTCTTTCGCAAATGTTTGTAAAAGCAGTCTGCATGCCTAGGTGCTGGATTTGATACACCTGTGGCCATGGATGGGTGCCCTGATGCTTTTGGCAAAGATCACTTATTTGTCATCTAATCATTTCCCCTCAGATAAAGAACCACTCATCTTTAAAAGGGATAAATTAACATGACAGTACTGCCCAGGATGAGTGTGTGTAAATAGTGATGTAATTATGACAGAACTGGAGAGACCGGGCAGCACAAGATCTTGTTTGTAAGCTGCTCATCTACCGATGGCATTTTCTGCTGACCACTAGTGATCGCCAGTACGACATTTAACGCTTTAAAAGTTGACCTACTCACTTCCTCTGGATAAATCCCATCACTTCTTTTATGACTAATTCACGTTTCACACATCTTCTCTGTTTTACGTCCACCCATCAATATTTGGTTTGCTTGATTCTTTATCCCCCCCCCCCCCCAAAATGTTCATCCTTCCTTCTCTGTGTGCGTGTGCCTGCCAGCAGCAGACTACAGCTCTATTTTCCAGGGACCGGTAACCACAGCTCCCCTGCCAGGCCAGAGCACTGCACTGAAGAAGATGAAAGAACAGGAGGGCAACCGTTTCATGTGTCACCTCCTCTTGTGCAGCCAGAAAACATACACACACACACACACACACCAACGCGTATGAATAAAGATACCAACATGCAGACATGGCTCTTGAACTTTGTCGCATCACACAAACACGTACGGCTGAACACGGGCACCATTTAAATAATGTGTGCCGCGTTCACTCCGCTAATATTGGCAGATTAAAAGGTGGAATCAGAAGCTTTAAAAGCTACATTCACAATCACCGATTTCTTTTCAAAACGTTACCAACGAAACAACATAGTGGGGGGAAAAAAGTGCGAGATAGTGCACTTCAAAGGTAGCGAAAGCATTTGTTTGTTTTTTAATGTCTGTTTTGTCAGGTCCCTCACGGTACTCTAACCTATCTTAGATCGACAGGAAATGAAGGCAGTAAACAGAATTCCTTAATTACAAAAATACAGTAATTAGTTTACCTCTGAAGATTTCACCAAATGGTTTCCTGAAGATATTTTTTATTTTTGTTTGGGACAAACTTTTCATTTAATAATTAAAAGTTTCTGCAAAGTAATAATAATAAAAAACAAGAAAAACTAAATCCTTAATAGTACTTTTTATCCAAGTTAGTGGGGGACAGCCAGACCCAGAACGCCTGGGAATCAGATATAGTTTAGATGATTTGACCATTTTAATAAGGGTAGTTTTACACAAATAAGTAGTCTTTAGTTGATGGTACTTTGTAAACAAACATAGTGTACCAGCTAAATGGTTGAAATTAAAGATTGAGGGTAATTTTAAAGCCATAACAATTCCAGTTTACTATATGGCATAAATGGGAAAAATGGTGACTATCCACATCAGAGGTGAAATATGACCAGGGAAAGTAAATAAGGTAGCAGACTGAATCACGCAGCACCACAAAACAATCAACCATTGGTTTTACCCAGACAGGCTAGCTCAGACGCAGGGTTAGTAAGATCCAGGGGACCCTGGGTGCTGGACGTGGTTGGAAGGGCCTCCTGTGGGAGCTGGTTAGTAACGGGTGCAGAGGCAGACAAGGCAGCATCAACAGAATCTGCATCAACATCATCAAAGTGGAGCTGCTCTTCCTCTGCCCTACGCTCTTCCTCATCCTCACTCTTTTCACCATCAACATCATCCTCGTCATGACTTCGCAACCTGCCCAAAACATCTGTGGATGCAAGGTTAGAGAGAGGAAGAGACGGGCAGAAGCAGATAAAGAGGAGGACAAAGTAGGAAATGAAGGAGAATAGTTATGAGAGGAAAGGAGGGGAGGATGCAGGGAATGAAGGGTGAAGGGTTTGGAGTTAGAAACGTGTATTAGTGATGGTTGGGTGGGGGTGGTTTAAGAAGAATGAAGGGAGAAGAACAGAAAGACAGGTTTTGGTTAGCTTGTATTAACATTAGCCTGTGGAACTATTAACATGCCTCCTATCTCCTGTTGTCCACATGTCCTGCTGACCTGACAGCTGTAACTCATGCTTTAGAGCTACAGCTGAGCTTATAGTACATTCATGTGACTATCTAGGATTGTGTTCAAATACATTTACAGTTCTTAGACCACCTCCAAAGTATTTTTTTTTTTTTTACATTTGTTCCCACGTGAGATGAGATATAATGCTGCTGTCAAGGGATCCAATTGATACTGTGCATGTACTTATGTATTGGGATGTGATACAGAAGGATTAGGAATAAAAGGCACATATGAAATTACTCCAAATGATGCCCGGACGATGGTCAAAGATCAGGCTCCAAGAACTTCTAAACCAGGGGTGGTATCATTTTGTTCCTGCAGCCTTGGGAGGCAGAAGTACTCTCCGTTCTTGTGTGGTCTGTATGGGCCTTTAGTCATCTTATAGGGCCAAGTCAGAACTTTACGTACACTCGTCCTGGTCATAAAACCCATAGCGATCTTACTCAAATTCTTTTTACAGGCTGCAATGGTAATGCAATGACAAACCTACCTTGTGAGGAGAGTCCACAATTTGTTACCATAGTTGAGGCCAGGACTTTCTAGACGTTTAATGTTAACCTGGTCTAAATCTATTCTAAAACCAAGTTATATGTGGGTTTGGGATCACTGTCCTGCTGAAACACCAAGTTATGTTGGTGTTTTAACCCTCTGACTCAACTGTTACCTCAGATGAAAGGAACAGCCACGAGCAGCCCTGGCTCCTACCTGCCACAAACTGGATTACTCCTAAAAAACAGCACAACTACAGCAAAGACTGAAAGGGGACATCTGTCTCCAAAAAACTAATTAAATTCTATTTCAATCTAAATTAAAATTTTCCCACTTGGGCCATTCAAATGCCTTCTAGGTACATTACTTGAATGGTTAGAAAAGACAAATATGTAACCTCCTGGCCTAAGCAGCATATTTGTCTGGAGGAACAAAGATGAGCCTTAAGAGAGTTAAGAACACTGTAGCAACTATCAAGCACAGCGGTGGCAGCATTATGCTGTGGGGCTGTTTCACAGCTAGTAGTGCTGGTGTGATTGGATAATAAAGGATTCTTCAATTTAATTTTAGAACCTGGACACATTTGGCTTTTCTAACAGGATAATCATGGTTTGGAACTGTAAAGCCGGCTTTTGGAAAGCGTTTACCTCAACCTTACGGAAAACTTATGGAGTACCCTTCAAAAAAATGGACTGGTGTTTTTATTTCATTGTTCCTCTCTGGAAAATAGATCACCTCCATTATTAAAAACCCAGCAGGAACATGGCGATCATGGACACCGCTGGGTCAGAGATGTCTTTATTACACTAGGAGTTGATTTTTTTCTTTAAACTAAAGGGCAGACTCTTTAATAAGACATCAATTTGTTTAAAATCATTTAAAGATCCAAGCCTTTAAGAGATCTTTATCCAAAATTCAAACTCCTTTCAAGCCTTGAAAACTCCAAACTAAATGTCAAGTATTTACAAGTATTTACACAGATGCAAACTATTTAATCTATAAACAAACAGAAATTAAAAACACTGCTTACAGCAAAAGGCCGTAAAGCTAAGCAGAGTCAAGTTTGTACCTCATGTCTGAGTGGGTTTGTGTGTTGGGCAGGAAAAAAAACAAAACTCAGGCACACAATTTGAAAATGAGAACTCTGTATAATTTCTCCCTCATTCAAAGATCTGCTGTTCGCCTTTCTTGTTCCAGATAAAAGAGGTGAGGCAAACAAAAACCTCAAAAACATGAAAGCACATATTCCATTAAGTCTCCTGAGGGGTTCATTGGAAACAATGGTGTCTCCACATTAGGAACAAAACAAAAAGCATGTTAGGAGAAAGTCAAATGGAGACCTGCACAGCTCTAGCTGCATGGATAACCCACCATGGATTAAAACAAAACAATCAGTAAACAGTGTCAGACGTTGCGAGCGCCCTCCTCTGCTATTTATTACTTGGAGGAGAGAAAGACCAAGAACAAAGAGGAAAGGAGAGGGAGTCAAAATAACAGTATTTCCTGGTTTTTCTTTTCTAATTTGCTAGCTGCGATGCGAAGCGTGCTAGCAAGCGCCAACCCTGCGTGGCTGGCTGAAGCCTAATTAATAGGGGGGCCATGGTGATGGAGTTTGGAAAGTTTCTTTGCGGGCAGACTCTTGGAGGGGGCAGGCCGAGCTGCATTTAAAGGACCGTGAATGGTGATGAGGGGAGAGCGGCAGAGAGATGGAGAGAGTGGGGGCTAGGATTAGCCGTTCTGCTCGGCAGGCCTTGTGTATCACAGCCCACAGCATTTCTCTTTCCTCCTCCTTGCCTCCTCCTCTTTGGTCCCCTTCTTTCCTCTGCCTCCATTTTTAATGAGATCAACAATTAGTCGTGTACAGAAAAGCTGAAGGAGCAAATAAATCAAGTGTTATCTTCAGTTTGTCTTGCTGTCTTTGTCCTGCCGTTTTCCACCTCCTGATAAGATTTTATTAGCCTTGGTTTTGGTGCTTTAGGTTTTTTCCCCATTGGATGTCCCCATTGCTTTCAGATTTTTGACTGTCCATATGTTTCAAGAACTTTAATAGGCTGTTTATTCACTAACACACTGAACTGCTGCAAAAATAATGGAAAAGAAAAAACTTGACCAATTTCCAATCTCAAAATCTTTACCGAGGTGAAGTCCTACGGTCCATGTGATAAAGTTCCTGGGAAAAGGGCCGTACTAGTGTTAAATCTCCGCTAAATAATTTGGAGTTGACATTTTATTGAGGATTAGCACAGTCTGCACCGCTATTCGCAGCAGGATTTTAAAATAGTCGGCTGACTTTCATAAACCTGACAGACAGCACATGTAACGATAAAACAATCGTAGCTATAACAGGTACAGTGTGTGGTCTCCAGTCAGACGGCGAGCACCACACACATGAACAGATTTCACTCAGGATCATTCAGATGTCAGATGAGAAATCTAGTGAATCCTCTCAAGATCAAACGTGAGTTCAGAGAAAATAAACATGGACGACCAGGAAGAATAATGGCGATAGTTTGTGGAATAATTTTAACGGAGAAATTCATAAAATTCTTCTTCTAACGTATAAAGCCCTTAATAATCAATCTCCATCATATATCAGAGCTCTGATTACTCCGTATGTTTCTAACAGAGCACTTCGCTCTCAGACTGCAGGTCTGCTGGTGGTTCCTAGAGTCTCTAAAAGTAGAATGGGAGGCAGATCCTTTAGCTATCAGGCTCCTCTCCTGTGGAACCAACTCCCAGTTTTGGTCCGTGAGGCAGACACCCTGTCTACTTTTAAGACTAATCTTAAAACCTTCCTTTTTGACAAAGCTTATAGTTAGAGTGGCTCATGTTAAGCCGGGCGTACACTGTACGAGTTTTTCAGTCGTGGTACTTATATACATCTCAAACTGTGCGACGGAACCGCGGGGTTTAAAAAGTTTACCGCTCACGATCTGTGCGGCGCGGCGCTTGGACGCGACCGGACTGCTCACACTGTACGTCGTGCCCCCTCTGGGACCGCTCGCTGTGGTGGCAGAGGCAGGCGAGCGACGGTAGGTGAACAGGGACCCAGAGCAGGGGTTCGAGCCCAGCTCTGGCGAGGCCCGCAGGAGGCACCGGGCGTCGGGGGAACGGAGGGGAGAGAGGAGGGACGAGACGCACCGGCGGCCGCTCGGCACGGCAGGTCGCCCGGCCCGCCCCCCCCCCCCGCGAGCGGAGGAGTGCCGAAACAGGCGGCCAGCGCGGACCGCGGAGGAGTGCCGAAACAGGCGGCCAGCGCGTTGCCGCCCTCCCCAACGCCCCCGCGAGCGGGCCGGGCGGAGGTCGCTTCAGGGACGCCCGCTCCCCTCCCTCCGCTGGCGGGGACGGAGAGGAGGGGAGGGCGCCCCCTCGTAGCTCTGCTTGAACAGCAGGATGCGCTCACGAAAACCTCACGACAGCCGACTGAATTTCAAACATGTTTGATTTTCACCGACCGTCCGATTCCTGATCGGGAGGTAGTCGTGAGAAGCCATTCCCCCCTCCTCCCCCCCTGTACGATCAAGCTGAAATTCGGCCCCATTCAAAAAATGCCCGCACGACTGAAGAATCGGCCCGAATAGGACAAAAACTCGTACAGTGTACGCCCGGCTTTACCCTGAGCTACCTCTATAGTTTTGCTGCTATAGGCTTAGACTACTGGAGGACATCAGGGCCTACTTTTCTCACTCTACTGATTTCTACTGTTCTCCAGATTTGCATTGCATTACATTGAAATGACTGTTGTCATTTCAGCTTTTAACTTTTTGTTCTCTCTCTTTTTTCTTCATAGTAGGTACACCTGGTCTGACGTTCTGTTGACTGTGAAATCATCCAGGGAAGACAGATCACCGACTATTACCATCTAATGTAGAACAGATTACTAGATCAATGTGTGCTTCTGTGCTTTTTTGTCTCTCTTGTTGTGTCTCTGCTCTGTCTTCTGTAACCCCAGTCGGTCGAGGCAGATGACCGTTCATACTGAGCCCGGTTCTGCCGGAGGTTTTTTTTTCCCGTTAATGGGTGGTTTTTCTTTCCACTGTCGCTTCATGCTTGCTCAGTATGAGGGATTGCAGCAAAGCCATGTACAGTGCAGACGACTCTCCCTGTGGCTCTACGGTTCCCCAGGAGTGAATGCTGCTTGTCGGGACTTTGATGCAATCAACTGGTTTCCTTATATAGGACATTTTGACCAATCTGTATAATCTGACCCAATATGTATAATATGATTGAACTTGATTTTGTAAAGTGCCTTGAGATGACATGTTTCATGATTTGGCGCTATATAAATAAAATTGAATTGAAAATTGAATTGAATAAAAAGTTGTTGGTTAAAGGAGTGGAGACGGCGTGAACGGGCAGGCTCTATGTTTGCTGCACTATGATATGCAGGTGAGTGGGCTTTTTCTCTCTTTCTCTGGGTTTCCCTCACCTCGCTTTCTGATTGGCTACACGTCCAACAGGCTGTCTGCTCGTTTGTCCTCGGGGAATAATCCACATGCTAAGATATCTGGGCAGGACAATCCAACATGTTGAATATCCCTGATTTGAGGTCGGAGCGGTCCCGACGTTCCACCGAGCGGAGCAGATCACTCTTAACACATTTAAGCATTTTCCATGACAGACAGTGGTTGAACACTTATAGGGATAAAACAGAGTGGATCTTGCAGTAATACGTTCA
Source organism: Fundulus diaphanus (assembly GCA_037039145.1). Lineage (NCBI taxonomy): Eukaryota > Metazoa > Chordata > Actinopteri > Cyprinodontiformes > Fundulidae > Fundulus > Fundulus diaphanus. Next base: position 18,328,755 of record CM073121.1, on the reverse strand, counting down.
GCCTTCTTGATATCCACTGACGTCAGCTCTGGCTCCATCTGCTCCTTTACCAATTTGCCAAAAGTCCTCCAAGACGGGTAGGATTTGCCATCCTGTGGTAGAGGGCACAGCTTCGCAGCTGAAAAAGTGGGGGACCAAACAGCCTGAACTACAAGAACGATGAAATGAAGGCTGGTACGAGCAGCACCTCACTGTCGTAGCAACATGGAGGAAATGCAGAGCACATTTTCTTTCATAAAGCTTTTGTGCTCCCTCTGACTTTGTTTTTAACTTGGAGTCTTCTGCCTATAGCAACAGCTTCCATACCGAGGTGTGTTGTTTTCAGCACGACCTGGTTAAAAGATTAGATTTGAGGGGTGGGGTGGCGGTGCAGCGGTCTTTCTACGGAGGCCTCAGTCCTCGGTGTGGCAGTCCTGGGTGCGACTCCTGGCCCGTGGGCCTCTGCCGCATGTCTTCCCGGTCTCCCTCGGCCCTATTTTCTGTCTGTCTACTTAGAAAAAGAGGCAACTAGAGCCACAATATTAAAAAATAAAAAATTTAAAAAAGGTGGGGTTTGAGATTTTCACCTACCAGAACTGGTCAAGGTGAAAATCTGCCAATTCCAGCCAGAAAACATTTTTTCTGTGCATGTCTAAAAATATGAACATGTAAGCTTTTACTTTTACCAAACTTCCAGGGTAGTTTGGTATTCTTTAACTCTCGTCTTCCCCACATTTGGAAGCATTAATCTATTAATTCATCTTACGATACATCGATAATCCTCTGTTTGCTTTCTTTGTTCATTCCAACATTCAGTTAAATCTATTTCATTGCTTTCTCAACATCATGTACTTCTCTGTAACCTGCATCCGCGCCGTCATCTGCATTCAGTGCACTTGATCCTCTGGAACAAAACAACTAAAAGGAGGCTGTCTATTACAGAGGAATCTGAAACAAATGACTTGTGAGGCCTAATAATGGTCATTGTGATAATAACCCCATTTTCAGGGAAATGGAAAGCAGTGGGAAATGCACAGAGGCAGCATTTGCTACCGCTGCAAGATGTTATTACAAGTGTGTGGGGTTTTGAACGTAATTTGGACACGCGATATGCAGCGTTGATTAATAATTACTGGGCGAGAGAGACGGCGGACGAGTTGCAAGATGAAGCGCTTCTCGTAATAGGGGGGTGGTGATTTTTAGACCCACGGCTGCTGTCGAATGATATTTTGTTTTCGCTGAGGATTAGGCAGAACCCCTTCAGAGAACATAATGGAAATGTGCGAATCTCGAAAGTTTAAGTCAAAACCATGCAACTGTGACATTCGAATTATAGTAAATCAGCATTAGTGGTTGTTAGTTTATGAGTTACTTGTAAAGCATTTGAATGAGTCTTTGTCGTTTCTCATGTTAATGTGAGTAAATAAAAAGGAAAAACGGTAATATTGTGGTTGGCTTTCATGTGTGAGGGCCTTCAGGTGTGTCCTGACCTCCTGCAGAGCCAGCCTTGCCTCCTCTGCTTCTCTCCATGTTGGTTGGATCCAGCAGGCTCATGTCAGATATCTTGACTCCGGACCGAGCCTCAGCTATGAGCTGCCTGGCTCGTTCTCTTAGTTGCCTCCGCCGCTCTGCATCCCGCTCCTGCACACAAGAACGGGACACGGGCTCGATGAACTTTGTTTGATTCAATCGATCGTACTTCGGCTGAAAACATATCAACGGAACACAATAAATGTTGGAGTTTTAAGGCCACCAACTACAATTCGTGGTACGCTTATTATAGAAGACCAGCTGTTGCTCATGGCGCGTCTATTGACATTTACATAACAGAATCATTTCACAAGTCACATTTTCAAACACTGACCACTTTCAATTCAGCAAAACATTGGTAAAGATTCTGCCAGAGTACATAAATGTGATTCTGTCTGAACATTTTTAAAGACCGGGCAACACCGTTTACAGAGTTTGCATAGACAGTAATCACAAAAACAACCTGCACACATTTTCCATAAGTCACTGCAAATAAACGGCTTCCAGTGGGTCTATGTCATTTTAATTTTGTGCAGCAACACCTACAATCTTGATAGTACTACCAGAACTGCATCCTAATCTGATCGACTGTTTCGAAGCAGAGTAGGCATTTTAAACACAGTAAGAGACTTTGGAGGCAGGTATGGAACAGCAGAGCACACCTGTCCATATGTATAAACTAGGCGTGTCCAAAGGGTGGCCCGGGGGCCATTTGCTGCCCCCGCGCTGATTTTGCGTGGCCCCTCAACTGCATTTCAAGAAAGATTTGGCCTTCCAGCAGAAGTGACAGGTACAGGTGGAAACTTTATTTTATTTATTTTTAATGAGGGCAAAACTATAACATAAAAGAAAAAAGTGTTACAGTTGAGAATGTTAGGAAAAAAACAAAGTATTTTGTCTTTTATAACCACACTTTTTAAATTCTCTTTAATTTCATGATAAATAGGACCACATACCTCCGATGACGATTATTTAAATGCACACTTGTGCACTGAAATCTGCTTTGAATTAATTGATTAAAGTTGGCAAAATGCAGCAAGTGTTTTCAAAGAAATACTGAGCCCGACCCTGCTCTTATATTGCTAGAGTAAAAAAAAATGTTTTTTCCAATCGAGTCTAAATTAATTAGGAAACTGGATGACCATTTTTTAATACAGCAAATAAGCAACACCCATTTTTAACTTCTATAACAATTACCACAGTCTTTTCCTGTGGAACACTGACTAATTTGTTTAATTAAAATAATCAAAATTTGTAGAGCAGGTAAAAAAAAAATCACAACATATTTTTTGGGGTTATTTCCTATTTTATTATTTTTTTATTACTTTTTTTACCCTTGAGTACTTTCGACTTGACAATTTTGGCCCACATGCCGTAAAGTTTGGACACCCCTGGTATAAACAGAAATCAGACTGAGCTAAAGACCGCTTCTACACTTTTTCAAACCTGGAAAAATACCAAAATGCTAATCTCATTCTCTTCCAGACTGCACAGGAACTCCGTTTTAAAACAACCCAACATGTTCACTGAACTCCAAACAGGGAATCCCAGGGAAAAAAATTAAGGATAATAAACTACTTGGTTTTATTTAAATACATCCACATTTATTTAAAACTGAACCAAAAAGTCTTGCTATCAAATGCATGTAGACATCTCAGAGCATTATGCAGGTAAGAGCACACGGGCATAGACTCCTCATCTTGGCAGCAGACAGATGCAGTATTGAGCCGTCACCATCAGAGTAATGGCAGAAATGCCATTTTCAGGTGGTTTCAATATGATCTTGCTGATAGCGCCGGCCACTATAGACACACACATACACAGAGGAACACACTCACTGAGCAACCAGCATCAGGGAAGACAGCCACTTACCTGATGATGGCTCAACCATCACACAAGCATGCACTCACAGCACACTCCATTAAACACACACCCAGGACAGGTAGTCTGGGAGAAAGTTGTGACCAGACCTCGAAAAGATAAAAGGATTAGAAAGAAATGTATGCAAGTCAAAAGTGCTCTGAGTTTAGCTAACAGGGCAAAGCTGAGGGAGAGCATTTCCATTCAAATCACTGTGAGGTTGGGAACAGTTATGAGCTAATCTTGGGCTAAAAGAAATGGGATTTTGAGTTTTGAAAAATGGTGGAAAACACTGAAAATGGATGCAGGATATTTCGAACTTTTGTCAAACTGACGTTACCACAAACTGCATCCTCCACTTGTTAGCATGAGCATGCTCTAAACCAACACCTCATCCCTCAAACAGAGCTCCCCACATACGACCCAGGGGAGAGTGGAGCTGTGTCGCTGCTCTCCTCCCTGTGGTTTCCTGTTAATCAGGCTTCTCCATATTGAAGCAGGGTTTTAGGGCAGGCCTATTGAAGCCGCCCATTTATCCATTAACAAAACATGCAGCGCCCGCTAATGAGCTACATCTCTCCATTTCCATGTCAATTGTTTGTTTGTAGCCATTGTTTGGCTGGGACAATGGGGCTGTATTGTAAATGACAGCAGCCCTAATGCACTCTGCGAGTGTGTGTGCTGAGAGAGAGCGAGCGCCTAGGGGGATGGCCACGGGGAGAGGGGAACGCACTTTTGAGAGAGACTGATAAAAAGAAAGACGGTCGGGGGGGGGGGGGGGGGGGAAGAGACAGAAAGAGAGATAAAGAGTGAGGACAGGAGTGGCAGGAGGAACGGCTGTTGATACCGTTCTGGAGGAAAGTCTGGAGATTTAGGAGGACTTCTTTCTTTTGCTTTTCCATCCTCCAACAAACAAAAAGCTTATTTTAAACTCCAAGTAAAAAGTTTACATTCACTTGGTTTGTTCTTTTTGAAAATATAGTTACAACCTGCTCGGCATTGAAGAGGTTATGCAATCGCTAAAAGCTGGTAAAAGTTTGGAGTATATGCTGATGGTTAATTCCTGGTAATGCTTTAAAGTTAGAAATTTAGAAATGGGTTCCATGTCTTTCTTCTGCCTGCTTGGTTTTGTTCTAGTAGTAGTGCTTCCTTCCTACTCCCGCCTCTCTTATTTGTGTGTTTTGGAAGCAGGAATGTGGCCGTTTCCATAATGTAATATGATAACAGTAATGTTACATGTGGCCTTCTGGCTATCGCCTGGTTCAGATATGCAATCTGGCCTTTACTGATACAACTACTACTCTGATCCCACTGTATCTGTATACATACACATAAGCTCTGGAGCCGACACAATCCAAAACATCCCTCTACATTATTGGTGTTGGCCAATTTTAGGGACAGAAAACAGGAAATTGAGTTTGTCTGTCCAGAGGCGAGGATTAACACTATGGAAGCTGAATACCGCATGGCTCCGGCGGTAACAGACAGAAAGCGTGTTACTGGGAGGAGAGGGAGGCAGTGATGGTGCCACACAACAAGCCAACTATGATTGTTGTGTTTTAAAATAGATGGCTCTTTGTACGGTGCCTTGCAAAAGTATTCACACCCCTTGAGGTTACATCCATAAACATCAACATATTTTATTGGGATTTTATGCGGTAGACTAACAGGATGGTAAGGTTGCGAAGTGGAAGGCGAACGATGCATTGGTTTCCAAATCCAGCACAACCAGCAGGCTACAGCAGTCACCATATAACCGGATATGTTGGACGATAAGGCGCACTGAGAATCCTTAAATTTTCTCAAAAATTGATGGTGCGCCTTATAATCTGGTGTGCCTTATATATGATTATCGTTGTGCTTACTGACTGATTTTATGTGGTACAAAATGCTCAAAAATGTGTTAAAATATGGAAGTACGACTTTGGTAAGCAACAACGCCGCTAAACTCAGTAGATATTCTGAGCATTACGGTACACTGTGTCACTACCTGATTGGACCCCCTGAGCTGTCTACAAGACTGCCTGACTGTAATGTCGAAACTAGAAGTGCATTCATGTAAGGCAACCCGAGCTCGAAGTACGAGCTAGCAACAATAAACCTAGTAAGTTATTCAATATAAAGGTTATGTTTACTTTGGCCTTATGTTAGAAACAGGGCCGTGTAGTCCAGCTACTCTGTCCTCCCAACGGAGACGGATAGCTCTCCCTTTCAGGAGAGAGCTGTGTAAGCAGAGGGGTGGAGTGATATTACACACTTGGGAAGAATATTTAATGCCCCTTATAATCCGGTGTGGTTTATGGTCCGAAAAATACAAGAGTGTTTAATCTAACCTCAGATTACCACAGTTTGTGGGACAGCATCATGAAGACAGAGGGAAATGAATACAGGTCCAGGAAATCCAATCAATCACACCAAGTATTCACCTAATCTTTATAATCCCAGCAAAGTTTATGAATTTTCTCTGAAGTTTCTAGGTAAGGTGGTCCATGTAAACATGGCTCTGTGTGAGGATGAGCTCCTCTATGAACTTCTGTTAGTATAAATCTACCTTCAGCTGCATGTCTGATTTGATAATGATGCGAATTGGTGATAAAATATGATTCTGTATATGGTGCCCTTGTCTGCTTTGAATTTAGAACATATTTAATGAATAACATCAGTCGTATAACTATCCGTACAGTAACTTGTTTCTGTGGAAGTTTCTTCTTGAGGGTTTTACTCTTTGCAAAAGAGGGCAGGTTTCCAGCCCTAACATTTTTGCGACTCTGTAGCACACAGCAGTGTTTATGTATTTCTAAGCTCCAAGCATTTCATATATGGAGAAGAGGACATTGTCTCCTCTTGTAATTTAATGCATTCCAGAACTTGAGCTCATTGCCAGACCTGCTGAGGCTGGGGCCTGTCAATCAAGTGCTACCAACTTTGTCATTCCAATTAAAACCCAGTGTTCTGTGGCAACACGATATGCTAGAAGTTTTTTTTGAACAGCAAATTGGTTGACCAGGTGGAGATTAAATGCCACCTAGTGGACATAGTGCCAGGACAAAGGGGTACTCACACCAGCAGTGTGTGAGGACCCCAAGTGACAATAGACGGAAACAAACACTCTCCTAAATGTGCCAACAGCACATCCAAAAGCCATGGGGACATAACCGAAGTAAAACACAGGAAAGTACAAAACCGACCAGCTGCATCATTACATGATCAAAGTCAGGACGAAAAACACAAGCAGAAAAAAAGGAGGAGAGAAAGCGTGACAGCTGGTGGACAGTGGGTAACCCAGCTTTAAGAATGGACGCTCAGGAGGAGAAGAGACTTTTCTTTCTTTTAAATGGCGACAAGAAGAACAATCGTGCACTGTGCCTTCCATTGACGTGCGGGAATCTCCAAGGAAGAGGGGCTCAACGGTTGATTGCGAGGCAGAGACAGAAGCTTCCTCTGTGGGCCTGGCGTCGGGTAAGGACCCCTCTCTGCTTTGGAAGCTCTTTCTGAGCAGGGGGAGCAGGTTGTCGCTTTGGTTGCTCTTTTCTGGGCAAGTAGCAAAAGGGTGGGAGGGCACGCACCACTGGTCATGTACAGAGACCTGGCGTGGGCACAGAGTGATGCTACACAGACACACACACAGTCGCTATCTAAAAGGGTCTGCCAACCTCCCAGATAGCCAGCCAGTCTGGCAGCCAGTCATGCAGCTCCAGACATTTGTCATGACAGGCTAATTCACAGTCAAGAGGTCCTTTAGGTCTCTATCTTGTCCAGCACACACATGCAAACGCTGCTGAACACACACACACACACACACACACCGGCACTGAACGAGTCACATTTCTCAACACGGTTTGGAACGAAGGTTCAGGCGCGATGCGGACACAACTTATGCTCAGTCCCTGATTGAACAGCTTAATTTAAAGTCATTTAATAACAAAATGCATCAGATACTAAAACTTCATATTCCCATTGTATAAAAAACTTAATGTGTATTCTGAAATAAATGTGGAGTGTATAATTATGTAAAGAAGCACTGAGACATGTTTAAGGAGGATGTTCTGACCATTAAGACAAGAGGCAATAGACTCTCTCCTAACTGAACACATTTGTAGCAGTATCATTAAAACTATAATTGATTTAAAAATCAAAGTATTTCAGATAAACAAATTAGACCCATCATCTGCACACAGAGCAAGCATCTCTGAGTATGTAAAACAGAACAAATTAAGAAATGTTTCATTTTTCTTATGGGGGGTCAAAGTTAGGTGAACATGGCAACACTGCAAAAAAGGGGAGTGACAGAGTCGGAAGCAGGGAGGCAGATGGAGACGAGCGTGGAGCTTATCGGCTGCCTCCAGACGGAGTGCGCGGATCAATGGGCATGCGAGGCCCACAGCGATCAATGCATTTGATAAAGAATTAAAGAAGAGCCACTGTACACGGCTTTTTAGAGAACGGGGACACGGCCTAATTATGACTGGACGGGTGCGTGCCCATGATAGGGGTCTGAGTGTGTGTGTAGGAGGGCCTTATGAGTCTGGAAATGTGAATCTGCAAGATGTTCAGATGGAGGTGCAGCGCGCATAGCTGTGTGTCAGCGTATGCATCGTTCCAGTCAAGTCCATGAGCCACGTGTCGGTGTATATTCGCTTTATGTGTAAGGGTTTAATAATCGTGAGTATGTTCCTCTGAGAGAGAACGAGAGTCCTCTTTTCAGATGAGGTGGTACGGTGGTTTGAGGCCCTGAAAACAAGATTGTGTGTATGTTTTTGTGTACATTTTGTGTATAGACGTGTCTTTGTTAATACATCATGAAAGGCCACGGGTAGAACAGGGTCTCTGCGGCTCATAACTTTGACAGGCAAGAAAGGTAGGAAGGCTCTCCCCTTTACATAGATGGAGTAATTACTGGAAACAGAGACAGAAAGAGCTGAAAGGATGAGAGGGAAAGAAAGAGACGAAGCACCTGAGCTGATTCTGCACCTGTTCATAGAAGGTGAAGCTGACTTTGGCAGTAGCAACCCGTCTCCCCGCCATCCATTTCATGTCTACAGCTCTGCGCTCAGAGAAACCTTATGTAGCCGTCAGAAAAACAAAGAGTAGAAAAGTCAATATGTTGGACGAGCGCAGATATGCTTTTACCGTACATCTCTGATCAGTAACAGCTGATTGCAGATCAAAAGATAATGGCTTTTCTTTTCTTTACAAACATTTAACAGGAAAAGGGGAAAACGGATGATTAAAAGATCATCTCTATGCTTCAGTCACTTACTGGATTGATTTTTTTTTTTACCTCCTAAATTAAATATTTGCTTATAGCTAAGAGGACTTAAAATGATAATTTAAAAAAATGTGTCAAATCTACGAACTGGGAAGGAAAAATATATGTTCAATGTTTTATTGGTTGCCAGTAAGAACTACAAAATGGCTAAAACCCGCCCCACCCACGTTAGAAGACTGGATCCATATGATTCATAATATTTATGTGATGGAGAAAATGACTTTTACTCCAAGACAAGAAGTGGACAATTTTTTTCTCCTTTGGAAACCCTGGACCCAACATATTGCACCTCCTAGATCAGATTTCCTTTAAGCCTATGCTCTCCAGTATGTACATTATTACTAAGCAAACTGGTTAATAAACTGCTACTCCATGTTCTTATTGTTTAATATTTTTGTTGAAATTTCCTTTTTTTTCTTGATCACGTTTTCTCATCTCCAACTGCAAATTGCCAAGAAAACTGTGAATATTCCTTTTTCTATTCTAATTTGTGCAGTCCTTCAATAAAAAAAATATATACAAACTGGAAGAATAACCTACAGACTGAAAGACAAGCAACAAGCCTTTGAATATATCTGAGGACCATTTAATATTTACAGTAAACAACCAGACCCTGCAGTTTTTAACTCTAAATAAAACAAAGTGTACATGTAAATATACATGTAGGTATGTATTTATATGGCAAGTTACTGTCTGCAAAGCACCAAGGTAGCCAAGGTACAGCCTGAAACCTTTTTTAATAAAAGCAATAAGTTCTCGTGTTACATTTCTGTTTTAAATCTTCATGCACCCAAGTCTGACGTAGTCCTTTTATCCACCAGAACACATCAGGTAACTGAGCAGAGCCACACAGACCTGCAGAACTCTATCGAGCTCTTGTTGTTCTGGATCATTTTTATTGTAAAATCCGTCTAAAGATTCGCTGAAGTGCTTTTTCAACGGCACAGAATTACAGAGAAATAAACAAAAAAAACACATGGGAAATCTTAAAAAAATACAATGAGCTGGATGAATCTTGTTAATTACTGGAGCGGCAGATGTTTATATCCACTACTTTGAGATTTTCTTGCGCTGTCTCGCAGGTCCTGCTGACACTTGCAGTTGGTCACTGGTGAAGAAAATAACGAGGAGAGGAAGATGAAGAGGTGCGTGCGCGCTGAAGAGGTTTCTGAGTGGAGGTGAATTACAGCTTTCTTCTCTGATGGCTTGATCAGCTCTTGTCATGCAATTTAGAGAGCTGTCTTTCTCCTGCTCGTTAACACACACACACACACACACACACACACTGCCTTTGATCTCTGCTCCAGTCCATTCAGTCATGACACATACCCTCACACTCCAAGACACGCGCGCACATACACGGGCCTAAGAAACTATTTAGTTTCATTTGGGGTACATTTTCGAAAAAGAAGAGGGAAAGCAAGAGAAAATAGGCGGGAGAGAAGGAAGAAGGGGGAGAGAAAGGAGAACAGAGAGAAGAAAGGAGCGGCAGGCACAATCAAACGAGACCTCCAGAAAAACTATTACTGCGGGGAGAACGTTGAAAAAGGGAGAGGACAAGAGGAGGAGGAACAAAGAACAAAGTGTGGAGGAAGGAGCAGCGCTCACAAAGCCATATTAGAGTCTCACCAAGGAACACCGTTTTATTCTGCATGTCTTCCACAGGCCTTGCTTCTTGCCTTTTTAATAACAAGACTGATGGAGCAGAAAATGCCAAAGGTGCAGTTAAATTGTTCTATCATCGATAAGCTTTGTAGAGCAAATCCGACTCTTCGTCATGACCGGCTAGCTGCCAGTCTGCCAATTACTGTATGTTTTAAAAGTTCACTTTGCCCCTCCTTTGTCAACAAGACCAAACAACCAGAAAAGCGGCGATCTGAACGGCCTGCGACAAGCAGATGCTGGGAGGAAATCTACGTTCTTGGACTGAAATGAGAACTATCACGTACAAAATCTAATGACTAGAACAAGCAAATAAGGAAAAGTGCAGACAAGCAGATGACAACACCTACAGGTCATAACAGCAGAGACCCAGGAGCCCTCTCCACTGATGAGGAGGAGAGGGAGAGGGGGAGGAGGGGCGGCGCTGGTCGGCAAAAATCAAACGGGACCCAATTATAGGAATCACAACGAGTCAGTGAGCAGGGGAACTCTCTTACCTGGAAAACACCAAGGCATTTGCGTGCACTCTTGAAGCAAGCACACACATTTATAAAAGGCCATAGGTGCTAGATATTTGCACAAAACACACACACACAATCTTAGCGTTACAGTTTTCGCAGAGAATTACACAAAGTGTAGTTCACAGACACACATTCATCCCAAACCTAGTGTGGATCCTGATAATTAGCCTGGCCAGGCCGCTGTGAAATTACTGTTCTCATCTGCTAATGGATGGGAAGACCTGGAGCGAATAGACACAGACACACACCAACCTCTCCAGTAAAATTAGAACAGCGACTAAAGAGCTAAATACAAGTCTGCAAGGAAGAAATGAATAAAGAATAAAACAAGAGAATATTTCCATCGCACCAGAATAAGGGTCAGAGACAGTACAGCATTTGCAGAGATCCGTACCATTGACTAGTGATGAGTTATGAAGGCCACCTATTGAGTTAGGCTTTCTGATGGGTAGGAAACGAGCAGGCGGGTCCTTGTCCGTAAAGGGCCACGGAGAGGAAGGAAGAGGTAGCAGGAGACCGTGGGAGATGCAGCCAACAGAGAAGGATGATGTGGGAGGGGGGGGGGGGGGGGGGGGAAAGTTGAGAAAAATTAAAGTGAGTGGAAAAGAAGAAAACTGGGTGAGAAATCAAAAAGGGACATGAAAGAGGGAGAGAATGAGAGGAAGTGACTGAGCAGACAGGCAGAGAGAGAGAAACCCAAACCTGTGACCTTAGATGAAAGAAGCAGTCACTGTGGGCTACAATTAGGGATGGCAGGAGGGAGAGCATAGGTCAGGAGAACTACACAGACTCACACAACTGCACAAGCATGAAACATCCCCGTCACAATGGCTGTGGGTGTGTGGAGACACAACGCATGTTAAACACATTCACTCCTTCAGATTTCCTGCCCTTCACATAGCGTTTTAGAAAAGTATTCATATAGTGCATCATCACAGCCACCCTATTCATCAGGGTCTCATGCAACAGACCGACACAAAGACGCGCATAAAAGGTAGGTCAGTGTAAGACGGTACATGTTTCACCTTTTTTGGACAAATAAAAACCAAATAATGATTACTTGTATTTGTATTCACTGAATCAATCATTTGAAGAACCACGTTTCACCCTAATTACATCTGCGGTTCTTCGGGGTATATCACTACTAGCTTTGTACATCTAGAGACTCATCGTGGACGGACATTTTTTGCCCACTCTTTGTAAAATAGGTCAAGCCTGGTGAGTTTAGATGGAGACAATCTGTTCACATAAATACTTAACCCTTCGTAAAACATTTCAGTCAGATTTAGGCCGGGACTTTGACTGGACCTTTCTAACAGATGAAGATGCTCTCCTCTCCTGTCTTCACTGAAGAACAGCATTCCCACAGCATGAAGGATGGAGTCTTAGTTGTTCACAACACAAAGTTGCCCAAAATGTTCAGTTTTGTTCTTTTCTGACCAAAGCACCTTCGTGCCCTGCCAGATGCTCACGGCTTGGGTTGTTATTTTAAAAGCCAACCCTTGAACATCTCCAGATCTTTCTTCCCGATCCGTCTGCTGTGTTCCTCGGTCATGATCACGAAACTCACGGCAACTGGTTGAACCGGGTTTTATTTAAAGGGGCTAAACAGAAATGCGGACCACACTTTTCAGATTTGTTACTGTAAAACATGCTAATTAGGAACAGTGAATCTCAACCATGAACTGCTTTGTGTTGGTCAGTCGTATCAGATCTGAGGGAAGCGCCTTGGAGGCTGTGGTTGTTGGTAGGCTGAATGTGAAAAGGTTAGAGGGGGAAGAATACTTTTGGTATGTGCTATTGTGAGACTTTATAAGTATTTTCCTGTTTGATGGATGGCGTAAGGGCTTTGCTAAAACGTTAGGGAGCTTTGAGATCAGATCAATAAAGTCTCTGTGGGTTTATGTAATATAACCATTAAGACACCCAGGAAGCATCACATTTGTTTCACTCGGCAAAACCTTAAAAAACCCTAACGGTGAAGGCTCTGAGCAAGATATGAAGACTGGTAATAGATTAATGAATGTACAATCAGACTTATTTCGAACTTTTACTTTGAAAGCGGCACCTCTAAAACATCTAACGCGGGGCCCCTCCTTTACCCCACATTAGTCACTTCCCTCGAAGAGAGAAGCCCGCTTTAATTGAATTAAATTATACCTTATGCATGCTAAACCACAAAGCACCTACTTAGACAGATGGAGAGGTAAATGGGAAAGGCTTTTGGCTCTCCAGCTGATAACGGCGACACACACACACACACACACACACACTCATGCTAATCAAAACAAGACATCAAGTAATCTAATCTGAATCACTAACAATTATCAGCACGTTGGCCCCGAGGCCAGGCGTATTCCTTTGATCAATGTTTTCTATTAAAAAAAGTGTAAACAATTCAATATCTCCCTTCACCCCCCTCTTTTGATTCCTTCCCTTATGCATAGCGAGAGCGAGTGAGGGGGGTATTAACCAATTGTCCTTGGAAATGAGTCAGGAAATCAGGAGGAGAGCGAGCCTGGAAGTGTGGGCCTGGCTACTTTAAGGAGCTAATCTGACTTAAGTCAGCCATCTTGCTGCACAACAAGGGACCGAAGAGGACCTTTCTTTTTGTCACCAAGGAAATATACTGGTGCTGCAAACGCTTTGAAAACCTCTTTTAATTTGCTCTCTTTCTCTGAAGACTTTCAACGCCACCAGTCCTTGGAAGGTCCTCATTTATTTCCTCAGATTATTCCAAAATGGTTATTCCTGTGGCTGGCATGCAAACAGCAACACACACACACACACCCATATTTATGAGCTGACACACAAACACGCGCGCGCTAACATGCACACTTCTGAAAAACATCTAATTCAAGGGCACATTTCTCTTTAAGGATTCCAGCAGCAAATGCAGGGCCAAGCGGCTGCTGCCTTTTAGATATTTCATTACCAAAAGGTATTTATTTCATTTTACCCTCAAATCCCTTGTCACGTTTTTTTTTCCTTACCCTCCTTTACTTTTTTTTCCTGAAATATTTGGAAACGTGACAGAAGATTTGACCACGGTGCTTTCCCAGGGTAACTCCTGGTTCATCAGCGTGCCCCTTCCTCTCAGTATATTATGTTCAGTGAAGCGTGCTCAGTTCAGAGCTGGCAATTTCAATCGCGTCGTTTCTAGTCTAGTTAGCTTCAGTACAGCGATTCTTCACCCCCCCCCCCCCCACCCCAGCCCCCCAGCCCCCTTTTTAGCAGGAATGTACTTCTGCTGACAGCTGTCTGTGGACAACATTTGCTCAGCGCACTGAAGAAAGTGAAGGCAGGCAGAAAATTTAGTTAGCAGTATAAATATAAATTGTCAAAATGACCAAAGACAGACTCTGAAGAGACAGAGAGTTTCTAGAGAGAGAGGAGACAACGGAGAAGTCCATCCACATTTGAGTTCATTTTAACTGACGTCTTCAGGTTGTGCCGCTCAGCCGCCCATGAGAAAATCTCAGCAGAAGGTAATGAGCAGAAGTCTTCCCTCTTTCTAAAAAGCTTGCTGAGAAAGTGGTCAGGAAAGTGGTCTGCCAGGGGATGAGACGGGTTATACTGGATTTTCCAACATGTTGGAAGCGTAGCGAGCAGCAAATAGAGAAAAGAAGCATGAGGAGGTTGAAGAGGCCTGTGGACATACGGTTTGCTTCTCCTGAACACTGACATGTTGCTACACAGAGCAAAATAAAATAGAGCAAAGGTTGGTGTGACATAAAACCCGAGAGCAGGGCCCCCCAAATTTACAGACAAACTCACTCCCTTATTTTCCATAATGATGGATTATGTCAGTTGCTCTTGAGTCTGCGGGAGCGACCTAGTGAAATAAACCTCGCTGCACATGCTCACACACTAGTGTTCAGAGCGGTGCGCCTGCATTCAGAGAAGGCTGCAAGTACCCGGTCCAAACCCCACAGACTGCCACTGTGGGTCCCTGACCAAGACCCGTGGCCCCAGGCTGCTCCCTGGGCGCTGTAAGCTGCCCCCTGCTGCCTAAGGGATGGGTTTAATGCAGAAGATTCATTTTGTTGGAATGTACACTTGCAATGATGAATAAAGATTTCTTCTTCAATAAAACTATGAAAGCATTTAAGCATTGCTTTAAATATTATTTTATAGGCTTCTATTCTCCAATATTGATTCCTAGCTTCAAGAAAAAAACATTTATTTAAACTTAATACATTAAATAAACATTGCAATATTAACAATTAGGTATATGGTATTTACATATGAATTTTTTTTTAATTATTTAAAATTGGTATTATTTATTTGTATATTTGATAAATAATTTACATGTTTTAATAAATATTGAAGTAGTGTTTATCAAAGTTGAACTACGAAATGTAGAAATAGATGATATCTACTGAAATTTTACCAATATAATTTTCTGCCAGTTATTGCTATATGAAATTGATATTTTTAAATATCTTTTTTGCTGTTAATAATTGTTTTGCTCTTAATCTGTCACTTCTTGTTTTCAGAGTCTCACAAATACTGCTCAAAAACCAAAACTTGTCATTTATCCATTTCAGCACACTGCCTGTATTAAGCTGTACAACCGCAGAGCTAAACAGCAACATTTGATCACATTTTTAAGCAGTAAACCGAAAATTTACGACAATAACCGAAGTCATTTTGCCCATGTCTGTATTTTCGGTATAAAAAGAAAAATGAAAGAAACGGTTGTTTTTATATGTAAAGGCAGGCTATGCAGCGTCTTAAAGGGACAGGAGTCACGTGTGGGGTGGAGTCCCGTGACCAAACGTGACTCCACCCCATCCAGTCTGAAACAAGAAGCGAAAGAGACGGGGAGGTTTAGAAAATGGAGGAAATGTCCAATGTTGAAGCGGCGGCGGTAGAGCGGCTCGAGAAGGAAGAGGAGCAGCTGTTAAATACGTTGTGGCCACATCTGATCTCAGGTCCAGTCGCACCATGAACTCGTACATTAGTCTGACTGCACATTACATCTATGACAAATAGAAGTGGAAGCGTTATCGTCCATTTATCGTTATCAAGGTGAACTGCTCAATATATCGCTGCATAGATTTTAGGCCATGTGGCCCATTCCTACTTTTGACCGTCTTTACGCTGGTTGGTGCTTTCATTGTGCTAGTGGTGTTGTTTAACAATCCCGAGCTGTTTTAGCTCAACTTGGTTTTGGCAAACATCCTCATTTAGAGTTTATCGTTCGATAGATACGATAACAGCCCGTTTCAAGTCTAATGTCTAAATATTTATGTAACAAATGGTTTGTTGGAATGTGGCGATTCTGGTCCTTCGTACTTCTCACAGTTCCCACAATAATATTTAAAGCTGAGGAATGTTCTGAAGTATGCAGAAATCAGGCCTGGCTTTATTAAGAAAGTTACTTTACTGAGGAGAAGACTTACATCGGAGACGCCTGAAGTGCGGTTTGGTGCTGCGACAGCTGAGCCGAGGACGTTCTTGTTACCAGCTTTCATGGCGGCATCCCTGCGGGCCTGCTCCAGCAGCAGCCTGGCTCTCTCCTTTAACTCCTCTTGACGAGAAAGTACTTTCTACATCCAAAAACAAAGCGTGATTAGAGCCCAGAACGCCTGTAGTGACAATAAGCAAAATCTAGATGCCCCCAAGTAAAACTTTTTGAAATGAATTAAACACATTTAATAATGCACTATATTTTGTTTAGTTTGGTAGTCTAGTAGTAAAGCTCACCTTCTCAGCTGGAGGACTCGACACAGCGGCAGGGGATGGCTCCTTTGAACAGAGAAACGCAACATTAATGCAAAGGTCCATAATGTTCTGGTTTGGAGCTCAGTTTCAAACCGACAGCCGTCACACGTTAATCTGCTTTAGTCGGACTGGACTGGCCGGCAGAGCACTGAGAAAAAAAAATGAAGCATTGTTTTTTAAAAAAAGTGATAAATGAAGTTTTAGACGCTTCTGGATGCTAACCCAAACATGACTTGGTGCTGGAAACGTGCGAGAAGTTTTAAAAGAAACCGAAACATCTCCACAGAAAATTCATCTCAAGGGGCTTAGACGGAAGAACAGCCACCAAGCGGTTTTTAACGCCGCAAAGTGTTCATTTTTTTAAGGATTTCAATTAAACCTGGATGAAGGTGACGATGCATCCCCTTAACTTGATAACAGCACATCAAATATAAAAAAGCCTCCCTGCAGCCCTCAATGCCTGCCCCGTGACCTTTTAGCTTGTAAACAAGCAGCAGTAATCTGGGGTTAACCAGTGCGCCCCTGCTCCCTGTGTGTGTGTGTGTGTGTGTGTGTGTGTGTACACACGCGTACAGGTGTGAGTGTAAGACGAGATGATGTCTGCTCTGTGCAAAGCATCGCCACGCCTGAGCAGTCACGGCACAAACTGTCATCAACTGCGGGGATGGGAAATATAATGAAAAATATAATGAAATGTCAAAGCAGGGGGTTCTGTTGGGCGCATTCGGTAGTCGCCACATGTTAAGGGTCCTGATGCGTCTGGTTCTTGGCAGCATCGCAAGTGACAACAACATCTAATGGAGAATGGAGGAATTTCGGTACGGTCATCTCTGCGTTTGTATCAACACCGTTGGGATTTGAAGCTTAGCGAGAGCCAGGAGGAAATGAATGTTCAAGGCATCCTCTGTCTTATGACTGACGGCGCCCAGAAAGTTTCAATCAAAGTCTGGGCGCGGGGATAAAAACAGGACCAATCCATTTAGGGCCCAGACAGGTACCTGCAGGTAAACGCGGCTGGAATCTTAATACCCAACCAGAGTGGCACGAATGACTTTATAAAACACAGGCGGGTCCGGGGCTTGTTTAAGGCACAGAAATTATGGCTCCGTTTTGTAGTTTAGTGAATCAGTTACCTGACAGCTACAACCACAAATCACAGCATGATCACTGGGACCTTATGCGACAGACCCACACAAAGTAGTGCAGGACTGTGCTGGCTTTTAAAATGTTCACAAAGATCTAAAAGTTGTGGTATTTAATTGGAGTCAACCCTCTTGAGTAAACACGGTTTAGAACCATCTTTTGCTGTAATTGCACCTCCTGGTCCTTTGGAGGCGTGTCGCTGGCAGCGCGGCACACCAAGAGGCCGACGTTTCTGTCTGTTCTGTCTGGGCTGATTTCTGTACATGAAAAGTTTGTCTTCAAAACATAACTTTGCACCACTTTGTGTCGGCTGATCACATAAAAACCTAATAAAACACAAAGCGGTTTGCGGTTGTAAGGCTTCGCCTCCTGGGGGGGAGGTGGAGGCATGCGGAAGGCAGCGTGGCACCGTATGAGAGCTAAATAAAGTCAGATATTGGGACCAGGTGGGCTTACCTGTGTGATGGGGACATCTGTGTGGTTGACTGGAGAGCATTTGGTGTTGGAAGCTGGCTCGGACTCTGACTGACGCAGACTGGCCCTTTTCTTTTTAATGAGGTCTGCGTCCCTGTTATAGGAGAAGTGTGATAAAGAGTTTCCTCTCCTGGTCGGGGACGATGGCTCAGTGCTTCTCTCTCCTCTGTCCTCCAACGCCTCCTCCTTGCGCTGCGTTTCCTTCTCCGTCTCTCTATCCACCTTTTGTGGTAACTCGCAGAGATCTAAAGTGTTAGCTTTGAGTAGACTGCCTCTGTCCTCTGAGCCTGGCGGCGTCACATGGGCCGAGTTTGTAGCTGTTGCAGCTAATACTGTTCGCGGCGAGGGGACAGGAGGTGCGGACTGTGAGGGCCCCGCTGCTGGGGAGCTGGTCAAATCTACTCCAACCGGTGGCTCCATCGTCTCCCCCTGGGCAGCCTCGGTGCCGTTGGGTTCAGTGGGAACACCGCCGGGAGATGAAACGGACTCAGAGTTAGCTGGGTGGTGTTGCACGTCGCTGAGCTCGGCGTAGAACTTGTCCTGGTCTATAGAGGCGTTGGTGTCCGTCTCAAAGTCCCCCACTTTGTAGGTGCTGCGACTGCTGTTGGCCTCTATCTGCACCACGTTGAGCTCCTCGCCAGAGAAGTGGGCCCTGATCTGGTACAGGTAGGTCATCACCGTCAGCTTGTCGGGGATAGCGAGGAGCACCATGTCGGACGGCTCCAGGAGACGAGAGATCCCCAGACTCGCAAAGCCATCATATGCCTAGAAAAAGGGGGGGGGGGGAAGCTTTTTCAATTAAAGGTGTAGTCTCCATAGCAACAATTAACCTACAAAAGACGGCTGAGATGCCTGGGTTGAGCCTGGCTTCTTTTTTTCAGAGAGTTGGCGCATTGTACGGAGAATGTAAGTGTGCGCTATATGTTCATGAGAGACACCTCTGCCAGGAGTCCTGGCAGGTCATGTCAGGGTTGGCTGTCCCCGATAAGAGACGCAGATATCCCAAGACAGAGCGCCTAATCCTAAAGAGTGTGTGTGTGTGTATGCGCGAGCGTGTGTGTCTTTATCGCTCGCCTACATCGACGTGCCCACGCTCTCCGTCACGCGTGTAATTGGTCTGATTAGACTCTGATGAGAAAATACAGGTGTGATTATCAAGCGACAGACGAAAACCAATCCCCCATCACAAGATAGACCGAGACACAGAGAGAGGGGATGAAAACCATTATCGCTGCCAATGACAGGTAAATAAATAGATTAACGACGCACACACGTGCCACCTCCAGCTCCCACACGCACACACAACCTCCTCATCCATCTCTCCCAGGTATCACAGCTTGTATCTGGCCTGCTTGATAGTGTTGATCTAATTCCAACCTGTTGCAGCGCACGCTTGTCTCTCCGCCTCCGCAGATCTCCCGACTCCATCAATCCGACTGTCCCACTCTGGGACCAGACTCTCCTCGTTCCTTTTACCCCCCCGAGATGTTTCCTGAGGAGCCTGCTTAACCTGTTCTGGCCCCGTCCAGCTTTGAGTTCTCCTCCTTCATCCAAACACATTTTTCCTCCCTTTCTTAATCCTGAGGAGGGCATTATTAAGCATGTCTGACTTCTTATTAAGCCCTTGCTTTGCATTCACCACTTCCACCTGTAGCTTGTCCAAGAAATGTTAGCCTTGACCTGCTTCTTAACTCGACAGTCATTCTTTCTCTCAGACGTGGGAGAGCATGAGATTCTCACATATGGTAACCTCAAGTAAAAACACCCCAGAGCCGGCAACATATCAAGATTATCAACTATTGAGATTTTAAATAAAAAGATATAAGATGAGACTACATCTTTTCTATCGTGATGGTCTGTATTGGGTTATAATTAAGACTTTCACGTATTCCAGTAGGTTATTTTTCAGCTGTTTCTCATATTTATCTACAGCTGTTTGTTAAAAAATTTGTCTATGAGACATTTAGGATAAGGTTTGATTCAGAGACGCCTTTTTATGACTTATTTTATGAAAAAGAAAAACATATCGAGATAAATATTGTACATCGGCATTCAGCCTAAAGATTGCGAGATATTATTTTTGGTCCATACCGCCCAGCCCTATTTTTAAACAAGAAAATCAAACAAATTGATTACAGCACTTAGTTATAGCACTTGTATGTAGTTATTTTAGTTTTTATACATTGACTTGATTAGAGACAGAGCATGAATACCTGCTAAATTTAGTCGTATTCTTTAATTAGTAACACTAGTATACCAAACAGATATTACTACAGGGGTGTTTTTTTTTTTTTATCCAAGGGACCACATAAGCAACTATGAGTTTTATCATCATCTAGTAGGAGAAATCTCAGCTGGACAATAAAATATACCCATAATACTGGCAACTAAAACTCTATGTTTCTAACACAATCTTTGGCGACCATTCGTTTGTGCTTCACGGTGTTACACGACAATAAAAATGCTCTTTTAAAGACCGCAACTAAAATATTAACTTTTCTTTCATTCCTTTTTAATCAATCTGAACATTTCCTTCATCCCTTACAATACATAGTTATTTAGGACGTTTCAGAGTTTTTAACACCTTAAATGCCAGATGTAAGGATCACAGTCCCCCATTAAATTTACATTAAATATTACTCTTCTTTTGACACAGAGAAATAAAATAATAGAAATTAAATTGCAAGAAGATATTATTTCTAAAATGCTTTTTGGATGTGAGTCAATGGTTAAAAAAAAACATACAAAAGGGACATCAATTGTTTAATTTAGGTTAAAATGCATATTAGGTCTTGAAGAAAAACAAAACAAAAGTTTAAAGTAAACTGAATTCACTTCAAAATCCCTATACCATATACTGTTGTCCAGTCCTTGAGGGTAAAGCAATTTTTAAATGAGTCTCTGCTTCAACACGCCCGACTCAAATAGGAGCTGATTAGCAGAGCTTGACTGTATGCTTGTGATTCAGGTGTGTAGTGCAAGGGACACGACTAAAAGCTGCAGGATTTGAGTTTGAGACCACTGCTCATTGCCATTTCATCAAAGTTATTCAAAATTTTACGTTCAAAAACACAACATGTCCAAAACCAACGAGCAATGTCTCACATTTGACTGTGTTTGGCCGGATTACTTGAATTTAAGGTGTAATTTATGAGAACTAGCCTGACTCTGTTTTTATCCCAAAAACTTTATATTCTTTACCAATATCTCTTTATTTTATCAAGAGCTGACACTCCATAATTTATTCAAGGTTATCATGTCATGAGAATCTCATAGCAGGCCATGCCGTATCAACAAACCATGGGCCCTAATAATCATTACCAACACTGGAAACAAACTACTTCATCTTTTGGATCACAAGCCTGTGTTCAGAGTTTTGAGAATTAGTTACTTTTCTCCCCTCTCATTTACCTGATGAAGCTTTTGGGTCTGGACGTAATGTTAACAGCTCCTGCCCCAGGCCGACACACTCCGCCCCCCCCCCCCCCCCCCCCCACTCACTCTCAGTGACTGACAGCTATCTATCGTTGTCAATCATCAGCACCTCCTCCCTTCAGCCCAACCCCTCATGGTTGCGCTCAGGGCCATTCAGCCTGGTGCAACACTATCAGATGGCATGACAAATTACTTCTCCTTGGCCTCATTACACACACACACACACACACACACACACACACACACACACACACACACACACACACACACACACACACACACACACACACACACGAGAAAGGTTATAAAAAAACAAACAAAAACAAAAAAAAACAGAAGCAGCTGAAATGTATCAGAGCTTCCATAAATCCAAACCGAAAACCCGACATCTATCGATACACACGTTGTCCTCTTATGATTAGAAATATTTCTGCATATGGAAACTTTGGATTGTGGGTAGTTCTTAAAACTCTAGATGATGTAATTTCCCCCTTCTTCTTGTTTTTTTTTCCTAATCACCCTAAATATTGATTGTCCTTATCTGTCATAATTCAGCACAGTCTGAGCTGACTGCAATCATTCTTCACAGACAGACCGGGAGGAGGAGGGGTAGCTCTAACAACGAGCTATGAAAAGCAGAGATAGTGGCTTTCTCTAGATTTCCATTCTTGTTGGACATCGAATAAATTCCGTACACTAACTAAAATCTAACATTTAAATTAGAAACGTGTCGTTCATCATCCTCCTTCCAGTTCGCACATTTTGATATTCATTTTTAGCCTCTTTGATCTTCTTCCCCATTATTTCTGTAACTTTACTTTTGCGACTAATAACTGAGCATGTGGCTCGTCCTGCTGAAACTAATACGTACGAAACCTCCTGTCAAATCCCCTCAGGGTGTAGGATGACCTAAAAAGACTCCTAAACTCCTGTTTTTTCCTGACCCAGCTGGCTTTTAGAAAGACAACCTTACAACATACCCAAAGCATTTGAACATCATTCATAAACATGTTTGTTCATGCTTCATTACTGCTAACGTTAGCCTGGTTGTTACCGTCACCAGACTGATGTAGCAAGTGCTTCATCTGTGACTCCTATGTGCCTCTAACATGTTTTCTGCTATGATGGCCCTTAGATTTAGCTCCACCTATCTTACAATAAAGTAGTCTTCTGATCTCTGCTGAAAAAAAAAAGCGTCACACAGCATGACGCTGCAAGCATTGATGTTTCCCTGTGGGGATAGCGTTTTCAGGGTGATGTGCAATGCTCTCCTCCCGTCACCCTTACATAACGGCCAGATTTGAGCAGTGCACACCAAACTGTAGTCCTGTCAACTCGACGTACTTTATAAAATACTGAAAACAAATCTAAACAAAAAAAACCAACAACAAGCAAGTCCTGTTCAGCGCTTCAACAGAACTTTACCATCTGTACGTGTAAGTAAACATATGCACACATACAGTACACTGCACTAAAGAGAGGCTGCTGGCTGCTCACTTGGTAGAGTGCACCAGCTATTCACCAGCTATCACCTTGTACGGCATATTCCTCATATTACTTCTATCTAACCAATTTCTTCAGGGCTACTCGAGCACCTGGAGGGAGGTGAGGGCAGTTAGCAGATATGGGACTGGCTCTCTGCCTCTCCCTTCACTGTGGTTATTGTCAACAGGGTAGCATTCATGCCTAACAGGGCCACCAGAGGTTATCGCTTAGCCCGAGTGTGTATGAGAAGAGGAAATCAAGCTGCAGGAACCCGACGCGTATCGTTCTGTGTAGCCCTCAGGGCCGAGGAGGGGACGTTTGTGTGCTGTGCCTATATAGGTGTGTAGTGAGGGGACGTCGCCGGAGCGTGCATTTGTGCATTCGGAAACTGTGCACTAAGGAACAAAATGTGTAAAACGCAGAGCGAGGCGGAGAAAGGTGAGCTGTGCAAATTATTAGGGCTTGGAGGATATCGGGGGGGAAAAAAGCATACCTATAAAATACAAATCAGAATGATCGATCTGGATTATCACAAAATGCACAAACATATATTTTAAGTGCAGCCCTGCACATTTCATGCTGATGCTTAATGACCTATTTTTAAAAGAAACACTGAATTCAAAGACAACCCTTTATTAACCAGATTTTTACCAAAACTGTAAGTCTTAAAAAACAAAACAAAAAAACAACAACATGTGCCCGCTGAACTCTTTGAACCTTGGTGAAGTCCTGGCTCTGTGTTTATAATTGATTGGGAAGATGCAATGACTGCAGCATTAACCTACATGATAGGCTCGAATGCAAAAGGAAGGAAAACTGTTCTTCTATTGAACTTTTATTGACCCTTTTTTTTCTATTGAACTACACATCTATCAGTCGATATATATTGTTATTGGCCTAATATATATGTTTTGCTTTTTTTCACATTGTGGCACAACGTGGAAAAAAGCACGATCGAGAAACTGACAGTAGGATTAGGAGCGAAGCAGTACACCGTCTCTGCAGTGCTGCCACCTGGATCGTCCCTTCATCATGCAGCCCATGCTACCAGTTCTTTAGACTTGCTTTAAAAAGATCTCTGTTTGGATATTTCATTTGGTCAGTCTTGTTCAGCGGTGACTGTGTTTTAGCCATGCATCCTTTTGCCACGTCTGAGCACCAAACATCTTGTACTTCTAGACATTCCAGGTAGATTACAGTTCAGAAGATAAGGAGTTGCTAGAAGCTTCTCAATTCATTTTCTCAAGTGTTTTGCTTAGGTTTGTGTCCTTTTTTAACAACCTTGTAGACTAGAAGACGTTTGACATACTGGTGATTACTCAAAAGCGTTGTTGCAGTTTTGTAAAGGGTGCAGAAGCCTGTTTTTCATATTTTAATTTCTTTTTTGGAATCATTTAGCATTATGAAGGGTAGCTTGCTAATAAAGGTACACATCTTGATATGAGGGGTTAATCACTCCAGGACACAATGTGCCACATTGCAAAAGTATATATTATCAAAAAATACCTAAGTCAAACATGCGTAACAGTTTATTTATGCAGCTCTGAGTAAAATAATGAGGACAGAAAACCGACTTGCACCAAATAATTTCCTTTCTCATCGGCATAAGACAACGCAAGCTTCACTGCCAACACACACGAAGCAGAGACAGTCAGCTAAGCTCAGATAGTCTCACATCTCCACCAGGTGTCCAAGTCCTGCTTTGGACACTGGCACACACATACCAGCAGGAGCAAATGTCTTTTTAAAAATATGTCATTTTTACATCCTGGCACCAAAGCGGATCGGTACGATTACACACATTTGCTTGTCGTCTTGCATGTCGCTACCGCCTCCTTCAAACTGTGTAAAAACACAAACACACTTCATCCTGGGATTAATGGCAGCTCTCTAAATAAGGCCAAATGGAGATGAGGATGGGAGGGAGGTGTGTGGTGAGAAAGGCCCAGCGGTGGCTGCCTCTTACCTTTTTGTTGTTTTCTTTAATATCCTGAGGATTGAGCGACTTGTAGTCTCTGAAAGAACATTGGGGAGGGGGCAGGAGAGGATGGTAAACAGAGCGACACAGTGGAGGAACAGATGAGTTTAAATATGCGTCACATGTAATGGTATTAAAACTGTAACATGCAATTTCAGAGCAGGGCAATCAACAGAACTAATGGAGTGGAAAATGTGTAAAAATAACTCACTGGAGGGCAAAACACACACACACACACACACACGTGTACATGGAGCAGAGTTTTAATAAACTATCTTTATGTGTACTCCAGGCATGGGCCGGTTTCAGATTCTCAAGGTCTGATAGGTTTGAGGAAAAATAACACCGCCTTACAGTATCACCATATTTACATCCAAAAAAATTAATTAAATAAAAATAAATAAATCTTAAATGATCTAATTTCTTTTAAAAGTTCAGTTATTTTATTTAAACCAGGAAAATCACAATTATTCCAAATACAAACTGCAGTAGGAATTATTTTCCATTGTTGGTGCCATAGCAATTATCAATAAAATATAATCAGTGTGAATGCTGTAGGCATCTTTAGAATGAAATTTAAGCATAGTTCTGACACTCAGGATACAAGCTTTCACTTTGCATAATGCAACTGGTGATAACACACACATGCTAACATTAGCATTTTAGCTAACATTAGCAGTTTAGCTCATTTTGGTTTACATATTGTTATTAGTATAGTAGAGGGACACCTCACCCGTATGGGGGTGAGAATTGAGGTGATGATTGGCTGGAATTAATCCTATAGCTCTATTATAGGTTTTTGAGAGTTGGAACCTAAGTCCTCCTCCTCTGTTTAAGGACCCATACGGGGGATCAAAACATCGTTCCTTTAAGCCAGGCCAATAACAACGCTAACGACTCCCGTTACAGAGGAGTGGACCAGTTTCGGTTCAATCTGCTGGCTTAATGACTAACGACCGCCCATTACTAAGGGGTGGAGCTGTTTCTGTTGAATTTGCATGTTATCTAAGCCATTATAAGGCCTTTGTTGGGCAGTAGTATAAAGCTTGGTACTCCACATTACTCCAGACTTTTTGAATTGAGAAAGCTTCCTGGAGAGGAAGCGAAACGTCTTCAACTACGGAAAACAAGTCCAGTTGCTTTGTTTTTTTTACTTTTTTTGGAATGACCATGACCTGGATGACTGAGAATCTTCACCAGCATATTTTTTCCAGACTTTCCAAGACTGCACTGGAACAGTTTTTGTATGTTTTACACATTGCCAGTCTTGACACGGAACATTTAAAAATGCATTGGGATAAGTGGAAAACCAGCTGCTTCATAGTTGATTTTCCACTTGTTGCTTCTTAATAAAAAGGTTTTGTGAAGAAAATAAGATTTAGTTCATGTGAGTGAGTGTGTGTCATACATTATGTCAGGTCTGAAATGGTGCAGAATGGCACAGAAGGCCAGCCCGTTCCTCCAGGAGGTGGTGAAATTGGTGATCTTCACCCCGCGGTAGTTCTTGGTGACCTCACGACACCAGGCCAGCAGGGACTGGCTGGCATTAGGCTTTCCCCCAAGAACTGGACTTGGGGCGGGGCTAGGCTGTGGGTAGAGAGAGGGGGGGATGGAGATATAAAGGGGAGAATATTGAAAATGGACAGAAAAAGAGAAACATTTATGAAAAAATTTATTTTTAAAAACAACATAAATTAAGCAAAGACAAAATAAGCTTATATCTAATTGGATTCGTCATTAATGTAGTATCCATTAAGTTTCTCTTTGAATAATAACATCCTATATCAGACCACGCACCATTCACTTCCCATTCTATTCATTATTTATTTTTCAGAAAATGTCTTACTTCACCACCACTCAATCAATTAGCATGCTATCCTGGCATATAATGAGCTTTCACATGTGGGAGCGCGCACACAGGCAGACACATGCCATATTGGAGGGTCATTCAGAAAGCAGCGTATGACCGTGCATAATGTAAACATCTTATTAATTAGCTTCGCCTTTGAAGCCTTATCTGGGTTGAACGCATTCACCATAAGAAGCCTTTCCTCTCCCAGACTTCAAATCAAACAAATCATTGGTATTGCGGAGACAATGGTCTTTCCTTTGGCAGCCGATGCTATTCTGGTGATTCAGACGGATATTTGCTAATCTAGTTACAGAGAGACTGATAGGTGCAAACTCTCTCTGACCATTCCGGAGAAAAATTACAGAAGTGATAGAAGGCTTACTTTAAAATATTTGGAGGATAATCAGAAACTGTGCAAGTTATGCCTGCACTAAGGCCAAGATAATAACCTCTAACAAGTAAAACAACTGCGTGGCACAATACCGACTGAGAACTTTGGAAAGTTTTATTACGACAACAAAACGTACTAGTAGCTTTTTTTTAACCTAATCAAACATACTAGTACTCCTGGAAGTTATCTATCCTCTTCCCTTTTTTGCTGTACACTTGCTGAAGTATCAATAGAAATAATACATTTTATAGGGTGAGCCCAAACTTTAACTGAACTGAAGCAGGTAAACAAATCCTGATATATGAAGAACTGAAAACATCTAATCCAGTTGAAAGCCCCACTGTTGAGACCTGGCGATCACCACAATCTGTCTGTGGACTCTGCTCCCTAACAAAGGCTGCTGTGGCCGACTAACCCCCTCTGTTGGCATCTTTTTGCTACTACATGTCCTTAAAAATAAAACTTCAGTAGAAAACTAAGGTTGAAAATAAAAAATTGTCATTTGATATTTGAGAGAAAGAGCAGCAGCATGAGGGTTTGCTGCCTGTTTGTTTGTTTGGATTGGCTGTGGGAAGGATAAACAGACTCTCTGATCAGCTCATATAACCAAATTTGCATGACTTTTAAAGCCAACAACAAGATTATGCATGTCAAATCCTGATTATGACAGGTTTAAAGTTAATGAAATTTGACACATTTGAAAAGTGAGAGGAAAGAATGAATTGAGCGGTGCAACAATAATGAAAGCCAGCTAGTTGAAGTTTACAGAGTTCCTGAATTTCTCCTCCATTGTTGCATTTTAACCTTTGACCACGAGCCTGAAGCCAGCTGAGATGCCACAAGAGCCAAAACAAATGAAAGAGACTAGAGGACACCACTAACAGTAGTTCCTAACCTTCGCCTCACATGGAGTGTGTGTGTGTGTGTGTGTGTGTGTGTGTGTGTGATGCAGATCCCTGTGGCAGTCTTAGTACAGGGAGACGGTAGCGGGAGCCTGAGGGGCAGACACTTGACATTTCCGGCTCATCTTTAAAAGGGGGCCTTAACCTTTCCCCACAGCTTCTTCAAACATGTTTTAGGAGGCTCCGACAACACATTCGTGCCGCACAGGCAAATACAGAAAGAGGCAAAAAGACGAGGAAAAAGTCGCGAACGATTATAACAAGGTCAGAATTACTATATGTGGAGACGGA
The DNA here is from genome assembly GCA_037039145.1 of Fundulus diaphanus. Taxonomy (NCBI): domain Eukaryota; kingdom Metazoa; phylum Chordata; class Actinopteri; order Cyprinodontiformes; family Fundulidae; genus Fundulus; species Fundulus diaphanus. The sequence continues at coordinate 18,300,253 of CM073121.1, read as the reverse complement.
GGAGACGGGAGTGTGACGAGGGATTTTCTTGTATGTGTGTGTGAAATCCACCTAATCTCAAAGTTAAATCTAACTGGTGCATTAATCTTAAATAACCAAAACGAATATAGAGATGAGTATGTTTTGCAAATATAAACTGAAGCTGTGCTCAAACTCTGTTTCTATATCTGCCTTCCCGCTGTTTCACTGGGCTCTGAGAGCTGGTAAAATGGGAGCTTCGGTGTGGAGGGCTCTTCCTCCAGGCCTCCTTCTCCTGCTTTTTCAAGTGACGGTTGAAAGTAGCTGTCTAATTTGAGCGCTCTAATTACCTGGGATTAGAGACCAGGTGCTATTAAAGCAATTAGACACACAGCACACTCCAGTGCTGCAGACCCTGCACCCTAGCCGGCAGGAAACGCAGACACACTTCACAATACACCTCAATAACGCTGCCAGTAGAAGAAAAGAAAAAAAGAGAGAAACAAAAGGAAACCAAATGTTAGGGAACATTTCTTACAGGCCAGTTACCAAGTCTGAGCAAATGGAAAGCAAACATGACCATACAACTTTAAAATTAATTAATTAATGTGTTTTCATACTCCTTGAACTTTTTCACATTTGGTCACATTGTAACCATAAACTTCAGTATTTGGGATATTTTATGTGACAGACAAATAAAATACATCCGAGTTGTGAAGTGCAATAAAATGCTGCATGATTTCTGCTTTAATTCAAAAACATGCAGTAGCTACTCATTAAAGGACGGTCGTTAGTAGCAATTCCAGCTGCGGCTAGTTTGGTACATCGCTACAAGATTTACACATCTGAAGATTAAAACGTTTCCCTGCCAAATTCTGCAGGATTGGATGGAGAGCCTCTGTAAACAGCGCTTTTCCCGTCTTCAGACGCATATCAACTGGATTTAGATCTGGACTTCAACTGGGCCTAACACATGGATATGCTCCGTCTAAACCACTCCACTGTAGCTCTGGCCCAATGTGGGTCATGGTCCTGCTGGAAGGTGAACCTCTGTGCCAGTCTCACATCTTTGGCAGCTTCTAACAGGTTTTCCTCAAGGAAAGCTCTGTATTCAGCCCCCGTCCACATTCCTGTCCCCTCAGTATAATGCTGCCATCGTTGTCAAGGCGACGTTGTGTTCAGGCTGATATGCAAAGTTGGTTTTCCTTGCAAATGTTTGCCGAGTCATGTACATGGCTGGATGTAACGCTGCCCTCAGGACGTCTGATGGCTTTCTTCATGCCATTCAGTTCATGACTGCAGCGGATATTAAATTACACAAAGGAGGACTTCAGAATACAAGCCACAGCATTCTGACTAAAGGGGTTGAATCCAAACGCTTAGCAAACTGTTCAGATTTTTACTTGTAAAAATCAATCAACCATGTTTCACACTATACTTCACAATGAGGCACTACTTTCTGTTGGCTTATCACATGCAGTCTCATTGAATTATGCTGTAAAAGCCTGTGAATGCAATGTGTCAAAATACAATTCAATGTAAATAAGTTTCTCAGCTTATATCTAAAAATGATTTGATAAAACATTTACCACAGTGCTGAGGTAATCGCGTATATTTACTCTTGCTGCTCTCTTTTTTGTCCAAACAAGCAAAATGAGTTTTTCTACGATCCACCAGAAGGGACGTCGCAGCTGACCTGCGACGGAGACACGTGGCTAGCAGTTCACCGCGGCCCTAAAACTGCTGCCATTTCCTCGGTCGGCATTGCAGACTCTTTCATTACGCGGTTTTCTGATAAAAGGTTCACAAAACGCACCAGCCAGGCAACTCAAGCTTTCAAAATGCATCAAATATTAAACAAATAGCATATTATCTGGAGCAGGACCAGGCTGCATCTCCTTAAGACACAAACACGGGACGAGTGAAATTTTCATGAGGAGCAGAAATCCACCCTGACTTATCAAACAGTTGGCTGTCTCGCCTAAAGGAAGGTGTATGCATTGTATGCGAGGGCGTGTTTACGTTATACCGGCCTGTGTGAATGTCACTGCGTGTGTGTGTGTGTGTGTGTGTGTGTGTGTGTGTGTGTGTGTGTGTGTGTGTGTGCGCAACACCGACGCGTCCATGTAGCTAGCTCGGCTCGAGGGTAGGATTAGCGGAGAGCATTGCCTCGGCCCACAAACGTCCCATATTAAAAAATGAAAAGGCAACCTTCATTACTATCAGTGGCACATAACCTCGCCTCTTCCTCCACCGCTGCTACTATTATACACGCCGCTAACAGTCTGGGCAGAAAATACAAGCCACTGACAAGAGATTCCATTATTCCTGATGCCTCCGTGTCAACAACATACATCTAAGGGGGCAAAGAAAGGGAGGGGATGAAAAAATTGAAGGAGGAAAAAAGGGAGGTGAGAGAGAGAAAGAGGTGGGTGTGGGAGCGGCGGGTTAAGCTCATACAGTCGGAATAAGCAGATAGGAGGAAAGCTGCTGATGGAAGTGTTGCACTTCCTGTTGCTCCTGGTGTTAGGAGGATTTCTCCAGTCTGGGAAAAGGGGATTTTTTTTTGTAACATGCCGTCAGATGTGAACACAGAGTGAACCAGGTGTGTCATTGCAAAGTAAATGAAGCGAACGCTAAAGGGTTCAGAACTTTCAAGTGAGGTTCTGTTAAAAAGTGATAAACAGTCATGTCTTAAATGTAAGAGGCATTTTATAAAGATCCAGGTTCGCTGTTATTTGTCCGCTGAAGCCATGTTTATGATTTACCTGTAATGTGTCCTAAGGGGGCCAAGACTGAAGGCCGACACATACCCTGAAAGAACAGAGAACATGGATCCCTCTCCCAGTGCTGCAGTAACAAAATGACCTCCTCCTGTTCTTGGGGTTCTGGTTTGGGAGTTCTTGCAGCATATTCTGATCCTCCTTCTGAGGAGTCTGAGAAATATGAAGTGGGTGAGCTGCAGAGGGAGGACCTATGAAGACTTCCTAGGGGGTTCTGCCTTAGATGTCCTGAGAAAAATAATTGTTTTCTGTTCTTACAGAGTATGTATAGGTCAAAGTATAGCCTTCATAGTAATCAAAAAGCTCCAAACTGACAGTCTATTTGATAATTACATTACTTTACAGTCACTCTGACTGGGAAAGCAGAACATGGTCCATTTTCAGCATGTTTCATGAGAAATATCTTTGCTAGCAGATCAGACTCAAATCATGGGCTTCTATGCAGATGTCTGTGTTTAAAGACTCATAAATAGCGTTCCATTATTCTGCTACGACCCTTCTCAGCATGTGGGGCCAACTAATCTGGATCTACACTAAGTGAAGATGCAACGGGAAACTACCTGCTAAGGCAAGACTAATTATTTATAACCTTTAAACAGAATCTCACTTTGAAATATCCCTTTAACTATTTGAAGATGCCTTAAACATGGATCTGAGCAGCAAAACCCGGATGTTACTGTTAATGAACTACGCATCAAAAAGCCAAATTACACACAGATCAGGCACAACACTGTGACCAGCATCTGCAGCTATGTAGCAACATGTGTCACAACCTGCGTTACCCTCTTTGTTGTGATAGCTTTGGATCAGAACCTGCATCAACTTCAGCTATTTGAGCTGGAGTAGCTGGACCGTCGGACTGGAGCACACGGGCCAGCCTTTGCTCCCTGCCTCGGCTGCCCAACGACCCTGTTGCCAGTTCACCAGTTTCTTCCGTGAATCCCTTTGGATAGAAACTAACCACAGCAGACAAAGAACTCAATGTATGTTCTGGAGACTATCTGACCAGGGCTTCTGGGCGGCACTACTTGACCTTTTCCCATATTTCCGGCTTCTAACACAACTCTGAGGACACAATGTTGCCTCGTCATCCACCAACTAACAGGTACCATGATGAGATAGAGTGTTATTCCCGTCACCTGTCAGTGGTCTTAATGTTTTGCCAATATTTTATCTATATTAGCTGAGAAACCGGAACAAAAAAAAAAGATTTTCATGACTCACCGTGTTCTACGGTCATGTTTCCAAAAGTTAAGGTGAGTCTTTCACATCTAGCTCTACATCACGAGCAAAGTAGCAGTAAGCGAGCTGGAGGTAAAAATCCACACCTGGCCATCTCGCAGGCCCAAACAAAGACGGACAACCGTTATCGAAGTTTAACAGAACGTACAGCTAAAGGAGTTTAAAGCGTTGGAGCGGCTGAAACTGGCCGTTCGGAGACATAAAAAAGATACAAGTCAAACGCTTTAAGTGGCAGCTTTGTCTTCCCCTCTGGGGCATGACGCTTCAATGGAAACTTAACTGGCCTCAAACCAATGACATAAACCCACGACTCCGTGCAGAGACAAGAGCTTCCGTGTCTTTCCAATCTCACTTTGGAGCCTTCAAAGCAGTGTCAGAGTGTCAGATTTGAGGAGGTGTTGAATCTCATACTCTTTAAAACTTGTAATCCGCTCAAGGGAGCCTAGAGCAAAAACGGAGGAAAGAAAGAAAGAAAAAAAAAAAGCCCATCTACACGGAGACATACTCCAAAGTGTATATAAACACAGAGACTTACTTTAAATAGGTTTAAGTAGAGTGGTTCAGATATATGTACAGGCTCGGTACAAAAGGAGACATTGAGACAATCCCCTTAATGGATTACCGTATTTTATACAGGACAGGGACACACACGATTTCAATTACACACAAACACTTTAAAATATTAATTATCATCCCTCCTGCTACTGAAAAACACATTTACTTGGCTGGCTCTGACCTACCAAAGTGTTTATTTTATTGCACATTCAATCAAAACGAGCACTTTGCTTAATCTGAGCTTTATAAATCCGCCGTCCTCACATTAGTGGGGGAAAGAAAAAAAAAAAAAACACAGAGTGGAAACAGGAATGATCGCCTCATGTCATCTTACCCATGAAATTGTGCGTCTGATTTCATACATTGCCTCCACGAGAGGCAGAGGGGATGGAACGAAGTCTAATCAAAAGTTCAATTATGTAAATGGAGATGTGGAGTGGAGGGAACAATAAGGAAATGAGGAGGGGGAGGATGGAACAGGAGAGGGGAGCGAATGTAGCGTGAAAAATAATACACATTAACATACAAAGGAAATAACGCTTAGCGGTCACGATCACACAGTCGCTCGGAACAGAGAGTGAGTGTGCATTAATGTGACTGTACATGCAGAGTCAAGCTAGATGTGTTTTAGGTCTGTTAACAGGTGAAATAATTCAGATTTACACCTGTTGGCTTGTATAGTGGTTGAATCAGGTCATTCAGAAGAACCGTACATTCAGCGTATTAATTTGGGGCTGCTGAAGACACATTTCAATCATTCCTGTTCCAGGTAGAAATGATGACAACTTCCTCTAAGTCAAGCTCCAAAAGCTAAATGCCTTCTGGGGAAACTCTTTAAGCTTAGACTGAGTCATTGGCCCACAATAGACAGCCGTGTTTCCATCCAATTCTCACGCAAACTTTGAGCAAACTTTAAAATTTTGCAAAAACGAAAATGTGAATGAGACGTGTTTGTATCAACTGGTTTTTAGCGATTGACCCAAGCGTAATGACGTCATACGTTGACTTTACGCTGTATTAAACAGGAAGTAGAGGTTGCTAACTAGCACAGACCACAGATCAGTAATGGAGCGAGGCTTTAACGAATGTGTTGCTATTTTTTCCCCCCACGAATGAGACTGAGAACTGCTCGAGTCGTACCTGTTTTTTGCCGCACGGCGCTGTTGTTGCTTCCAGCCATGTTTTCGAGTGTTATGGGAACATTCAGGAAGACACCGGCAGCAGAAACAGCCCATCAGACATGTGAGGTAAAGGTTCGACAAATGTGTTTCCATCTCCTCTTCAGCGCATTTATGCTTTTTCCAAAAAGTCAAAAACCACGTCAACGAGTATAAAAACATTTTTGCTGTCGATTCAAATTTAGTCGTTTCTATCAGCTTTTTCTAATGCAATACTTCAAAATTCACATAGAAAACATTGATGGAAACACGATTAATGACGAGAAGGGTGTTTGAAGTAGTCAAAGTGAGGCTGGTACAGTCAAGCTTGGTGGCGGTACCATCAGGCTGAGGGTCCGTTTTACCTCCAATGGTACTGGCTCATCCCAATAGGTGGAAAGTCTTCAAACTTTAACTTTAACTCAGATTAACAGCTACACAGATACAATTTGGACCCAGGTAGGTGTTCTAACAGCCACATGATATCCAACTGCTTCTGGAATCAATCCTGCTGCAAATTTACAGGCATTTCCTAAAAGGTGGGTCGAGACATTTCACTTAATACCAGTCAGGGATGTGCATGTATAACTGAGACTGTGTAGTGAACCTCTGTGTATTAGATACAAATTCACAATAATTTCAAACTTGTGGATCAGTTCTTGTTTTTAGATTTCATTGAAGCTGTTTGTTGTAAAATCATACCACCCACAGTTTATCAATGTCACTATATATCACAGACTGAGATGTAAAATGCAGTACAAAAAAGCTATTTTTTTTCAAGACCACAGTCCTTCATAGGCATGTTATTGTCAAAACACTAAAACCATCATGCAGTGATATTTAGCACACAAAGTGACGTGCTGGCATGTCCCAGGATCTTAGTTGCTAATCTAACATGTAATGTAGGAGCAAAATCAGTCATAAACGTTGGTTTTAGCTCTTGAAGGAAACAAAGGCAGCCGCATTAACTAAACTCGTATTTCTGCAAATTACCCTTTGCAGCTGGCAAAAAAAACCAGGATGGGTGAGTGAGACTAAACGGGTGCTTTCGTCAGTAGGCAGGGAGGTTGCTGTGTTTTCAGAGATCCAGAAAACAACATGGGAGACAACTCACTGATGGTTAAAATCTGCTACACTTCTGTTCCCCAAGCTTCCCCGTAACCATAAGAAGACATTTCACACTCCTTATGGGCCGATCTCTTCACCCCGTGTTGTATACCTCCTAGATTTAATCTCAATCAGCTTTTACAAAATTAGAACGCCACCTCAAAAAAAACACAAGGAAGCTGCTGTTATAAATTTATATCGCATTAATCTCCTTTAACTGCAATCCTAAACAAACAAATTAGTGGCGCAATAGATTCAGAGATCAGACGTGGAGATAACAACGCCATTGATCAATTAATCTAAGCCTGGGCAGCGAAAACTCATTAGAGAGACCACTTCAGGAATTATGTTCAGCAGGTAAAGAGGATGTATGTGTGTGGAGGGGGGGGAGCTAAAGAGAGCAGCCACTAAACCCCCTACACCGCATACTGCCATTGTCCAGTACAGCTGGGCGCCCAAGTGATGAGAGAGATGATAGCACAGCCAATTAAAATGAACATAATTACAAAGTCACCCCTTTCGCTCCTGATCAGAATACACATGAATCAACACACACACACACATACACACACACACACACACCAAAGGACGAGGCAGCGGTGGGGAAGACTTGTACATAGATGAAGGAAACTTAGGAAGTATGGGAGGAGCATACAGAGAGAGCAGAAACAGGAATCAACAGAAAGAGAAAAACACTGACCCATATCTTCTTTTAGTCCACAAATCATCTAACAGCACTCCATACTGCCATCTCTGTTTCTATTTATTGCTATGTAATCCTGAGTGGTATAAAACTAACCAACTTTGGAAAACCGCTGGTGGAAGAGCCGGTGTTGACTTTCCAATCATGTTATTGATGGCCGATGTTTGAGCCCGTGGTTTTCGATCTGTGGTACCTGGGCTGCCTTTAGCGGTACTCAGAGGAAATGTTGGTAGACCCGCTCCACGCAGGCCCCTAAGATCTGTAGCATTGTACACTTGGCGTCACTGTAGCAGCACGCTCACTGAAGAACATACGTTAGCCTGGTCCATGTGAAAGATTTAATTTAAATCCAAATCATCAAAAGGGGAGATAAAGCACTTTTATATGCATGGCAGCCATATTGGATTTTGTGGTAAAGGCTGGTGAGAAACCAGTTATCCACTCGGCTTTGAAAACAGATTTATTGTCTTAACACTCGTTTTCATTTCCTCCATCCCATACTCAAGACAATGCATGTCAAAGTCGGATTCATCACATGAATTGCAAGTTTTTAAAAAAAGTGCAGTAGGATGGGGTTAATCCAATTAAAAATGAACTGAGGGCCACTCATAGCTGGCTGGAAGGATTGGCATGACTAAATGAGCACTGGTTTTTGAATGTGCGGGGGGTCTCAGTCCAACTGGAGGTCCAAGGGCTTTTCAAGTGCACGGGCTTCTCTCTTCACCCGAAGCCCTCTTAGACTTCACCCCAAAACCCTGGATCCTTCTTGATTTAAGCCCACACACACCTGGAGAACTGGGGCAGATTAAGCCCAGATTAAGATAAGGTTACCCCTTCTTGGGCTGCTATGTCATTCAAACCCGTGGCCTCTGTGGTCACTGGATGCAAGGGTCCACAAGACAAAAAGGTCTGGTTTATTCACACACACGCGCTCACACACACACACACACACAGGACTTTCTGGTCATCCTCATAAACCCTATTAGTCTGCTACAGAGCCTCTCATAGCCGACATCAATCATGGAGGGATTAGTCAATTCCCTCTCTAAATGAGTGGCGAGGGAAACTTCCCTTTAACTCCAAGCCAGGTCTCTTTCTTTTAGAGATTACACACCGATTTGTTTTCATTTTCTTCATCTTCATCGTTTTCTGTTTGCCTTGCTTTCATTTTTTCTCTCTCCCCCCCCCCTCTCGTGCTCTGCGTCTTGCTCGTTCTCTCCTGCTTGCAGCTTGTGAGGTAATCCTTGGCAGATAAAACTAAGGAGGACTTACTAAAGGCAGATTACAAGCGGCGCTTTGCGGAAGGCCCTTTTACACCAGCCGGAGCGGGTGCTGAAGAGAGCGAGCTATTTGCAGCGCTTAACTTGTGAACTCGACATGCACCCAACAGAGGAAAAAGGTGCAGAAATGATAGCCGCATTACAGTTACGGGATCAAAGTATATCCCTCGCGACACCTGTAAGTACATGCAATGCACGGCAGCGCGTCCGCTCAGCACAACAGGGACGCCACATTTGAACGGGAAAACATTTTTAGGTTTTCTAATGGGTACTGGAGGCTCTCTGAGACGAGATCAGACGTACGTATTTAGTTATAATCACAGCTGTAAAAGGTCTGTTAAATCATGCTGATCTAGATGTTTGTTCGCATTAACATTAAATCTCAGTTGAAATTCGCAGAACAGCAGAAAAAGGTGCACAAACATCCCTTTCAAATTTTATGGGGAAACCCCCCCACCCCGACTAAAACAGCAGGGACTGTGCAGAAGTTGCAGATGCCTTGTGCCGTTCTATTAACTTGATGACAGAGATGCCCCTGAGCCTGAAACAGCCACAGGAAGCCCCGTGATTGGGGCCGAAAACAGCATCGGAGAGGAAACTTTGTCTCTGCTCTCCCACAAGATCCAATGACAGACCACTCACACACCGCAAATAAGGGCTGGGGAGGGGTCCTGACTGGGAAAAGGCCCACTTTGAGAAGTAATGATGTAGCCTTACTCCACTCAAGGATTATTCTCCTAATATTACACAGCTTATGGAAAGGCCAGCGTGGCCACAGAAAGCAACAGAAGCCTCATTGCTTTGGTCCAGGGAATGGACCCCCCCCCCCCCAATACTGTTGCCAGGGTTTGAAAGTATGAAACAGCTCCATTGCTATAGTTGCACTTGTCTAGACAAGCCAGATAACTGTTGGATGTTTGAATTAAAATATGTTCCTGACTAGCAACTGCATGTTTTCACAGCAACGCGCTATTAAAGAAATCTATACAATATACAACACAAGATGTTAAATTAGTAGTTCAAGTAATTTATTGAAATGTGAAATAATGGGGCTTTCTAGCCAGTGGCCAGTTTGTAGTCAGCTCTGGGACATTTTATGCAGATGGAGGTAACTCTTGTCGTCCTTTTTAGCATCTCTTTAAAAGTACTTTAAACAGTGGGAACAATACAAAATTTTATCAGTTTTGAAAATGTAACTTTTCAAAACTTTGCTATACGTCACTACAAAAAAAAAAAAAATCGAACTTTGCCAATTTCTGTTATGCAATGATTAAATAGAAATAATATATATTAAACTGAATTTGACCTGACAAAGACACTAAAATAATGGTCTTCTAAGATCTTGTGACAAAAGTTCAGGAATAAAGGTATGACAGCATAAACAACGGGGATCAGGGCCTCCTCATTCTCTGTCGTGTGAACAAATCAAAACAACAGTGTGCAAATATGTGACCTTTTAAAACGAGACAGAAACAACTTTTAGATATTAAAAGGCTAAGAGCGATCTTGAGAAGCAATATCATAACATGTTTAAGGCCAACATGACCCACTTTTATTAAGCAGTGAAAGCAGGAGTTTCTTTAAAGGTTCGTCAAAGTTATCTCAAGATGAAACAACTTTGGATTGAATAAAATGATAACGGGGGGAGCGACCATGGAACGGGCAAAGATCAGAAGACGGGAGCTGACTGTCCTCGTCTCCTGAGCTTCCTTCTGTCCTCATCCCTCAGTCGTCACGGTAACCTCAGAACCACCTCACAGTATGTGTATGGTCCTCTCCCGCTGCGAACCTTAGCAAAAGCTAATTAAGAAATATCCCAGCCTTCTGCGAACCCAATTAAATAATGTTAATTTACTTTAATTTCAATTTGGAGGTAGTTTGAACTGGAGGAGGTTGTGTGAAAACAGAGAGCGAGGCTCTGGCCTCTGCCACCCCCCGGCACAGGAGCTCTCACAACCCACACAACTCTCATTTCAACCCTTTGATTAACAGTGGTAATTACAGAAGCCCTACAACTGAAAAAAACATTTCTGCTACTGGTTTAAATTGTCATCCCAGGAAAGCCAAAGCGTGTTGACGCAGCAGGGACGTGAAAATAAACCTGACTGTTTGTGTTTTAGGCAACAAATGAATTCAATAGACTAGAAACGATATACTCCACTGCATATTATACATGTGAGCCAAGAAATATACACGTCCCACTTTTTCTTAGGTTTTACAAGTAAATAAAGATAGAGAAGTGGATCTGAAACTTTCTGTGAGAACTTTTAGTCCCATGCATGCCAACTTTCAACTTTTCTCTATATGAAAATAAGGCAAATAATTCATGAAGCGGAAACCTGATGAAAATCCAAAGATAAGAGCATCTAAGTGTAGAGCGGTCTGACTACGGAATAGAGACGGAGATAAAACAAAAGGAGGAGCAGGGGATCACTGTATTACTAGGAGGGGAGAAATCAGCTGCACGGAGAAGACGTGGACTGAATCCGACCAGACAGAGCTCCCAACCCGCCCAACAGGAACTCCCTCCGTTCATTTACATTAATCCCACAGACATTTTCATCCCTCCAGCTCCTTCACAAATCCCAGCCTTGACACATTTGAGGATCTGTATCACTCAGAGAGGACAATGGACAGGCAGGCTGGCATGAAGACGTGAACTGTCTACTGACAGCCTCAAGCATCACTTTTGACGACTTGGAGATCTACCTTAGATGCAAAAAACATTTCAAAAATACTCACATTGAACGCGGAAAGGGATTGGCATTTTTTTTAATATTTAATCGTGCCACGGTTAGGTGGAAAATTTGTCAAAGGTTTAAAATACACAAAAAAAAAAAAGACTAAGAAATTCTTCAATAGTTTCCTTTCCTCTGTTCCTTGAATGTATTATTATTCAACTGGTCACCGTTATTTTTAGGTAGTGTCACAAACGCATCGACGGCTTGAACTGAATGTGTCACATTGGAGAAAATCCAGAATCGCAAGCTGTTTTCAGAATGTAATATATACATCTAATTTATACATAGATTGATTCGGCTCGCGCCAAATGTCCTGTGGGCATAGCGATTTTTCACAGACTGCCAGTGAAGTGGGCTGCTCCAATGCAATGACAGGGAGGATAAAGCATCTTAGACAAAGGTAATGAAACATCTGCTCATGAAAGACAGGAGAAAGGAAGTCAAGTAGAGGTCAGTCGCAGAATCTCACTGGATAAGTCTGGAAGTGCGCTGTGCTCATAAAGAGCCCCGCTGGGTGGCAGAACGGCCCCTGAATTGTTGTGGACGGTACCAGATGTAAACATTCAGTAAAAACTCATGTCTGTCCTATTATAGACCTAAAAAATATAAACACAAGGTAACCAAACGAATCAGGAATGTGAAGTTGAGCAAACGTTTCCTTCTTTCTGTCAGTGTCTTTGGCTAACAGGAGCTCATATGTAATAATGTTGTTAAATGACAGGCCTGACCATTCACTGATACACGGCTTTCACGAGTATCTGAAAGAAAAAGAAAGTAGGAAACATGGCACTGCATAATTAACTATTCATGCGCCCTGAGTGAATACTTCACCGAGCCACCTTTCACTGCAGTTACAGCTGCAAGTCTTTTGGGGTAGGGCTCTATCCTTCTATCCTTAAAACTGGCTCAAGCTCGTTCAAACTGGATGCAGAACAACTATGAACAACTATTTTGATGTTATTTATGCACCTCTGAGCAAGCCATTCTGATAAATATATATATATTTTTTTACCTAAATCCTTTTTTTTTAGATCCCAGTGAACTGCCCTCCTGCTGGAAGGTGAACCTCCGCTCAAGCGTCGACTCTTTTGCAGCATCTAAAATTGTTTTCTGCCAGGGTTACCCAGTTTTTACTTGGATCCATCTTCTGACCAGTACTTCTGTCCCTGGTGGAAAATAAAAGCCACCTCTGCCATGTTTCTCGTAAGGAATGGTGGGTTAAGATTGAACGTGTGGTGTTAGAATAAACAGCTTTGCTTTATGAACTTTCCTACAAGTAAAAACCACAAGCTGTAGTGATAAAGTCCATATTTCTAAGATTCTTTGGTGGGTTTTACAGTTTATGATGATTTAATGTATCCACTTAAACATCATTATTCCATTTTAATGTACCTTTGCATCTAGGGAAATTCTTGCCTGGATTATTGCTCTAAGTTTGATTGATTTTCCATTACGTGTTCCACGTTTTTACCAACAATGGCCACAAACTAAAAGCTCCATTTAGCGTTGCACTTGTGCTTCCGTGGAAAACAAAACCAATTCTGAGGAGATAAAATGGACATATAAGACATGAGAATGTCGTTTGGTTGGCAAAGATCCATGCGTGGCCAGACAAACCGCTCGGGTGAGGCTGTAAATGTTAAAACGAGTATGGCAGCTCTCATTTCTATTCCCCTTCTGAGATAACACCAACTGTGTTTATCACAGGACAACACAGCATTTTCACCCATATGAAGCGCTTGTAAAAAATAAACCGACTTTAAATCCACACCGCAGACCCGTCGTACAGGTGCGGGTTATAACTCCAGCAGAATATGTTCACCGAACTGAAGCGCACTAGAAACCAGAGGAGCAGCAAACGCGCGCACATCAAGCGTACATTTATACCTAGTGCACATATGAAACGTAACGCGTCGGGTTATTCTGGCCTCTCATAGTGCGGATGTCTCCCCTTAATCCTTTCTGACTTCATACTTTCAAAGGTCATCTCTCAGCACCATGTGCAGGCCGGGCCCTGAGTATATCGCTGCACTTGGTGTGAATGAGAATGGAAAACCTATTCACATCTGCTATATGTGTCAACAAACCCTGTAGGCCCACGCCTGCTTACTGTGAACATCACATCCCTCTGTGTGCCATAATGCCACCATCTTCCTGCCTTTCCTCCCGCTGTTCACCTGTCCTCTGCTCTTCCCCATCATCCACATACTTCCCTTCAGTGCACAGCCCTATTCCGTCCCCTCTCACGTTTCTTTCTGTGTATCCCCCCCCCCCCTCCCTGAAAGCTCCAGAGTCGGGGGCATCTCTTGGCGAAGTGTGGCCCACCACAGGCCACTGGCTCTGGGTAATTAAAGTGGTTTAGGGCCCCTCACCCGTGGTCACAGGCAACTGCAGCTGGGTGATAAAGGCGCGGTGCCATAATTACATGGACAGCCAGCATCACCGCTCAGCTACACTAAAACAGTCAACTAGCCAACTGCACGGGGAGGAGGGACGCATGTGTAAGTAACTGTACTGTGCTTGTGTGAGTGTGTGCACAGGGGGTCAACACCCCCTTGTGATCGCTCTGCTGTAGTTAAGCCCCTGGTGTTTAAACCAGCAAAAAGGTTCATTGAGCTCCTACGCGCGCGCACACACGGTTTTAACCTCCACTCCTTTCCACACCCACAGCCAATCATTCCCCGCCAGCGGTGTGACTCCGGCCGTGAGCGTGTGACCATCAGCCATTTAATTAGAGCCAGCCGCGATTTAACTAATTTAAATAAATAAATAAACATAACAAAAACCACCTCAGTGAGCAACAACCTACAAATACAAATGAGGAGCCGGCGAGCTTCATGAACGTAAAAATGAGACTGAGCAGGTGGGGGGAAAGGTGACGTGAGGACCAGTGGACGTGGACTCGCCCCCGCGAACGCACACAGCACGGCTCGTTCACTTGTAATGACACGTCCAGACGGGGACGACCCGCACCGGGAGACACAGAGAGACCCGGGGCAGATAACTGTGGGGAAACGTCACCGCAGCACCAACAGACAGAAAATTTGCTCTATAAATAAACTGAGGAAAAACCCTCCACCGTCTCCATTATACAATAATAATCAACAGTAGTTAAGTTACGCAGATTTCAATGAGGTCTATCTCTAGCAAAAACGGAGTCATTTGATTACGCATCAAAACTGTCTCCCTCCACTCGATCCAAATGACGTACGGCACAACGAGGTCGGCCTCCAATGCGGTACATGTGCAGTGATGCGGTTAGTTGTTCGTCCTCATCTACCACCCTCATCACCTGCCAGGAGGAAACGAAGACGGGCATTTTCTCCAGTTAAACGTCACCAACACCGAACCCATGACTGCTGGCATTTCTCATCAGGTCCGATCATCTTCCACCGTCTCTTTTTCCAGTCAAGTCGCCCCTCTCTAGACGACAGAGACAAAGCGGACCCTCGCCTCTCGTCTGATCATCAGATCAATCATCTGTTCCACCTTGAGAATATCTCCAAACTTCATCTTTCTCTCAAAGCTCACTGATGCAGAGACGGGTCCATGCCTTTGCCTTCAACCTCCTCGCACTTCATTACGGACAACGGTTGACAAGCATTTCTCTCTGCTCCATGAGTTTTTGGTTGATTGTATTTTTATTTTGTAATGTTTTTGTCGTTTTGTTCTGTTGAGATATTTTTTAATAAATAAAATATATTCTTATTATTTTCAGGCAAAGAAAGTCACATTTACCCTTACAAGTCAGCCTATAACAATACTAAAGGGGCACGTTTATGTTCATCTTTATTTCAATTGTGACACAAACAGTGGGGGAAAAAAAAATCTTCCAAGTTTGATGTCAGAACCTGTAAGATGCTTCGGATTAAAGCTTCAGCCAAACCTAAAATGTTCAATTTAGATGCTTAAACTAGAGGGAGAGCTCACACTAGTGAATACAGACGTCTAAAAACCAGAGCCTTTTCCTTTAGGCTGTTGATTCAGCCCAAAGTTTAGTTTGTGGCTGTGATGGGTCACTGCTGCATGTTATGCTCAGACCTAATAAAGCCAGTATAGTGCCAGGCTTTTTTCTAACAAGCACAGCCTATAGAGGCGCCATGCTGCTCCGGTAAACTTACTGTAACATTGTGAACCTTCAGTTTAGGCCTTTTCCTATTCAGCTTTTATTACAGTCTCTTTTTCTTTTGCTGTTGTTTGAAGGATCTGTGAACAGTCATTGAACCAACTCAGGATTCTTGGAGTCAAAACGAGGCGAGCTCACCTTTGGGGAAGAGGAGGCCAGCTCTCTCCCTATCACCGCTGCCAGAGGGCTGGGCCCGGCAGGCTGGGCTCTCTCCCCATCTGGGCCAGAGCTGGGTTTGGAGGTAGGTGGACTGGGGCCCGGGCCTCTGCTGGTACTGGGGGGCGGAGGGGCCCTCCTCTTCTGGTTACTGCCAACATCAGGAGAGGCGCTGCCGGCCGGTGGCCCCGCCGGGCTGGATGTCCTCGGCTCATAAAATGGATTGGATCTGAAAGTGAAAGATGCCAGAGGTGAGAGTGATAAAAGCAATTAGAGCCTTACTGTTTCAAACAGATAAAAATACAACATTAGGGTTTACATCTGCAAAGTGCAAAACTTTGCCAAGCCTCACCAAACTAAAACTCTCAAGTTTGAAAAACCACAGATTTTATGTCTCCCCATTTAAAGGAGAGACAAAAGAATCAAAGAGTGCATCATTTAATGACCCCTGAACGATGCCTCGGCGTCTAATTTAAGCTGCATATAACTGCAGCTGTTCTGTGAAGGCCGCCGACGTTTGTTTGAGAACATCGGAGAACCAACAGCACCATGAAGAACAAGCAGCTCAGCAGACAGGCCAGGGAGAAAGTTGTGGAGAAGTTCCACACAGTCGCTGCATGCATGCTCAGTATGAGGGGTCGCTGCAAAGCCAATGACACAGTAGCTCTGTTTACATGCACAAAATTTCACAATCAGACTGAAATGTATTCTGATTAAATAACAAAAAAAAACAAAGAATTGGATTGTACCGTTTATATGGACACACAATCAATCGATCCGATCACGATGTACGTATCTATGCACCTGGCTTTATTCGGAATATAACGACTACGACGTGCAAAACAAAAACCACAGAAGAAGAACCTCCGTCTTGAGCCTGACAAGCGTTTACATGCATGTTGAAGGGATTTTCCATCGGCATAAACCACCCCTCCCATTCAGAATACAACTTTGTTTCGATTGAGCTTAATCTGATCCCAATATTCCAATTGGCTTGTTGACATGATAAATTTTTATTCAGATCGGCCCTTTATTCTGATTACTTTTGTCCATGTAAACGTAAACTACATGTTCTCCCTGGAGGAGTGATTGCTGCAAGCCAATGACTTTATGCAGTCTGCTGGGTTTCCTTGGACAGGAAATGTTTTGACCAACCTGTCTGGATGATTGATTGAATTGACTCTGAAAAGTGCCTTGAGATGAAGCTATATAAACAAACTGATTTGATTTGAAGTTTAAAGAAGAGTGAAATAATACCCAAAGCTTTAAAACTGTAACTGAGCACCGTTGAATCCATCATGTGAAACATTATAGCACAACTGGAACCCTCTAAAGATATGGCTGTCCATCTAAACAGTCCCCAGCCAAGGAGACCATCAGAGAAACATCCCAGAGACTGAGTAACTATGGAGGAGCTGCAGAGATGCAAACAAATCATGTGTTGCCCAGTCAAACCCAGACCACAATCTAACTGAGACCGCTCCCCATCCAGTCTTACTGAGGTTTACCTGCAGAAAGCTGCAGGCGACATGTCACCCCAAAAGACTTGCGGATGAAATTGCTGCAAAAAGGTGATACAGCAAAGTATGATCTTAGGGGGACTAACTGCAAATGTACGCCACAGTCTAGATATTTCCTTTTCAAATATGTCCAAAACCATGTATCCTTTTCCTTTCCCTTCACAATTATGCCCCTTTTGTGCTGGTCTATTAAATAAACCCTCCTAAGCACAATAAGTGGTTGCAATGTGATAAACGGTAAAATTGTAAAATGTATCAATAATTCTGTAAGATGTTCCTTACACACAGATGAATATAAAAGCTTTTTAAATACAAGTATTAGAGAAGACTAAGCTGTGTAATTACAAGTGTAAATTATGTTCCAATGCGGCAAGACGTCAGTTTATCAAACACGGACAAATTCAATGAAGAATTATAAGCGATGATCGGAACTATTTAAAGACATTTACCCAGCGGTGAACTGAAAAGAGAGACATTGCTACGCAGAAACAATGGTTTAGTGGCGTACAATGAGGAGCATACACAAGTGGTAAGCTAATAGAAGAAGCAGGTGCACCGAGGTCAGGGCGGAGTGACCTCATATCCTCACTACCCAGGGTGGACTACTGACAGACGGCCAAGAACTGGAGAACATACACACATGCAAGAAAACACACACCAACATGTTCCCAATATGCTCGCGGCACTGAGAGCGAGGGCACGGCCTTAAGACGTTCACTCAACATGTCATTTGCAGCCCCGAACATAGAAGAGAACTGGATAGGGAAGGTGGGGAGGGGGGGGGGGAGTAAGAGAGGAGAAACTGACTGAGCAGGTATGTCTTGGAAAGACGCGGCCATTTAGAGCTACTCTGTGTCAATGAAAAAGCAAGACAATAAACAGCGAGAAGCGTAAACAAGTGGAGAAACGTAAAGAGAGGCAGTCAGGCTTTAACCAGCCGATACAGACTAAAAGACAAGTGAAAGGGCTTCAGTCAAAACAATGTGTGCCCTTCCTGAACTCTCTATTCTGCAGAAAACCCTCCTTGATGTAGAAGCAAGAGGAAAAGAGACGTTGCAGTCAATAAACTGTCTGTATTTTGACAGCTGAGAGGGGCTAAAAAAAATAAAGCTATCTGTCTGACAGCTTTGCTCTACACAGCCACAGCCGAGAGGTCCGCGTTTACAGTTCATGCACGGACACTCTTCTGGAAAGGTCATGGACTATCTCGCAAACATCTCGCTGAGCAGGACCACAGAAGGAGAGAAAATTGCTGAAAGACCTGAGACCGAGCTGAGGAGCCGTCAGATGGCCTCGTACCTTTGCCAGGCTTGTTATTAGGCATGGGCCAAGTCCCGCTGTCAAGCTATACCAAGAGTGTTCAAAAGTCATGGTTTGACTAATGTTCTGTCCGCTTAAAGGTAAATGCTGGACGGACCAGATCTTCGTGTAGCGTGTCCCTCCCCCGTATGACGCGGTACAATGCTCGTCTCCTTTCCCTGACTTAAAAGACAAATGTCGCTCTTTAGAAACATTTCCAGAGGTGAAAAACAAAGAGTTGTGGTGTTAAGCCTACAAGAGTGTAACCCGCCTCTCTTATTGGGGTAATGCTGTTTTAAAACTACAGCTGACAAGCTCTGAGTAGCAGATAAATAGACTGAAAGCTGCGGCTGAGCAGCTAGCTCAACTAACCAGCTAATATCAGGTTGTTCTACTTGTAAAACTCAATAGAGAGCAGAATGTCAAAAAGAGATACTGTGTCAACTTTAAGCACTTGAAACCTACTATTCAGCATAATTAGCATGTGTTTATAGTATTGTAGCTTTATGGATGCTCCAGGATTGGACTTTGGTGCCCATATGTCACTCCTTCATGACATTAGACTGAGATTAAATAATGTTTTATTCTAAAATAATTTCAAAGCAATGCTCTTTAGGGTGAGCGATCATTTTCTAATAGTTATAACATTAAAGCGTTAAACCGAAGCAAGCCCGTCCTAATAATATCTGAGGCTGTCTGAGACCTAGACTGTGATCTAATCCTACTCAAGCTTTCAAAGACGTAAACACACGGTGGAAATTATTGTTCCTGACAACTACTGAAACACGGCAAAACACAAGCGATCCTTTTAGTGACTAGGTACAACATATTCAATTCTGACTGAAATGTCGATGTTAGGATTCTGAGAATAGATACGCTGCTCAAATAAAAGAAAGGAAGTCTTTTTAAATCAGAGTTTAATATCAAGTCATTAAACCTCTGTTTCATTGATAGGGTCGGTTCAGTAGTAGAGGGGGTTGTTGGTCAGCGCCACCATTAACAGCGCTGTTGACATTAACAGTAGGCATTGAATGGACGACAATGAGACGACCCCAAAATCAGGAGTGATATTTTGACCTCCTCGTTTTTTTTAACTGCTTGTCAGTAGTTTAGCATCTGACCAGGGTCAGAGTCTCTACTGGTAGCATGAGGCGATAGCTGGAGCCTGCAGAGGTTGAACAGGTAGTTCAACTCCACCAGGATGGTGCATCGATATGCGTCATTGACAGAGGGTTTGCTGTCTCCCAGCATGGTCTCTAGAGCATGGAGGAGATTCCAGGAGACAGTAACAGCAGGAGAGCTGGACTGGGCCGTCGGAGGTCCTTAACCCATCGGCAGAACTGGTATCTGCTCCTTTGTGGAAAGAGGTACAGGATGAGTACTGCCAGAGCCCTACGATGTGACCTCCAATAGGCCACTGGTATGAATGTCTCAGACCGCACCATTAGGAACAGACTTGATGAGGGGGGGCTCGAGGGCTAGAGCTCCTCTAGTGGCCACTGCCCGCCACCATGGGGCTCTACTGGCATTTGCCACAGAACTCCAGGATTGGCAGATTCAGCTCTGGCACTATGATCTTTACACATATAAGGGCAGGTTCACTCTGATGCACTCCAATGCTGCCAGCCATGCATTCAAGCATGTGGAGGCCATACTAACTACTTAGTACCATGTTGAGTTGCTGGGCTGATCATTTTCATCAAGTGATGTGGCATCAATTTATTCCCAACACCTTACCCATTCCGGATCAGTGTGGAGATCCAGCAGGATTATTGTCCAATAGAGATATGATGTGTTTTCAAAGTGTTCCTTTAACTTTTTGAGCAGCGTGTATTTTATTGGGCATTCATCTGCTTAAAGTACGCAATTTAGGCTTTTTATTCTAATGAGGATTGATGAACTCATCTGATATAGAAAAGCAAAAGACGAGGGGTGAAACAAAATAGCAGCATCTCAGAAGAAAAGTTAAGGAAAATGGTAAGAAGTGAAAGTATAATGCAAGTCCATGTTGATGGGTGGGATGGAGGCCAGGGAGGGAATGAAAAAGCGAGACAAGGTTGAAGAATGCAATGAAACAACAGAGGCCTTGTTCCTGTTGAAAGGCCTGCTTCGTCACTTTACCCTGCCTTTTTTTAAGGGGGGGGTATCTGTGCCATGGCTACAAGTACGACTTTAATAGAGGTCTCTTATGGAGCTTGGCATGCCACTTGTAAATAAGCTAGTTATCCAAGAGCCTCTCCCAGTGCTGTTAATGCATACTCCTTATTTCAACTACGACCATATCATCAGGATGCAGGAAGTACATTTTAAATAACTATAACAGAAAATGATGCTATTTTATCTTAATGGCTTTCTGATTGAAGTGGTTCAGAATTTCAAATATGCCAAAGTTTTAAGAAAATTTCAAGTGTAGAAGAAGGAAATTAAGTGAGGAAATAAATAAGTCTTACTCGTCAAGCTCATCTTCCTCATTGTGAGAGGTGTCGGCATACAGGTACTTGCTCATGTCAACGGGCCGTACTCCTTTCTTCTGCTTGGGCCTGGGAGGTTCTGGGTCTGGTTGGAGCTCCATGTCCTGGTCGGGATCATCAAAGGGGTTACCAGCAGGGGACCGGGTCTCCAGTCCATCCGTCTCACTGAACGGATTGGAGGAGTCGGGGTCATAGAAGGAATCCTTGTCGACCCGCTGCCTTAAAGCCGGCTGGGGAGGGGGCTCTGTTTGATAAGGACGAGAGCACTGGCTGCATAAACAACACATCTTTCACTAGACTTGACAAGAGCTTTGTTACCAAGTGATGAGGCAGACAGCAGAGGGAAAACAAACAAATCTGACTGCAGCCGATCTTGGGAACTAGCTAAGCATCACATACTTGGCTGCCTGCTTCATCGCTCCCATAGTGTCTACTATCTGTACAGATTTATTCTGCTTTCTCTTAAGAAATTCAAAGCCTGACAATGCATTAACTCCGTTACATGTGTTCATATTCTAAATTGGCTCATGTGGAAGACAAAGGTTAAAGCATTTTCTGACAAATTGGGGAATTTATTTCCAGTTCTTGCAAATGTCCAAAGTATAACAAAGAATAAAAAGGTTTAAGTTAAGGACGCCAAACTTACCCCACCAAACACATCAAACTCAGCTTACACATGAGACGGGGAACACCGCTGAAGATGGGTTTAAGTGTGTCTTTTAAGCAAACACAAGCCAGCACACCTGGCTATTAGGTGGTCAAACAAAAATATTGGTTTAGCTGTCTGACTCAAAGCTTTTTGTGGTGTTCTAGAAATAATTTGTGTATTTTAATCCTCTGATGGACATGGCATAACATCCAAAAGATGCTCTGAAACAGTTTTGGTGGTCAGAAACCCAACAATTAGATCTTTTTCCAATTAATGAACACACCTTTCAAAGGCACTACCAGGTAGCGCTAATCACCCATTTTGGTGTACAAGCTGCTACTCAGTGAACAAACCTTAAAGTAATTTAAGCTATTTTCAGTATCAATGAGGCGTCTGAAATGAAGTCGGACGAAGCACAAGGATGTAAAAAGCTAAATAAAAGTAAACTGTTTTCTACGTGGGTTTTTTTTCTGACTTTCAGCAGATAGAAGGGAGGCTGAATGGAGTAAAGCTGCTGTTTGTTTCTTTATGAACTTTATTTCAAGCCTGACATAAGACCTGCAGGATTGAGAAATGCTGGCAGCCTTCAGATGTCAGCATTAAGGCAAGGGTCACTTCCTCCAAGGAGGTCACAAAGACCGCTGATTTAGTCATGCTAGCCGCTAATATAAGATGTTAAAGACAGCTTAAAATGTCAAAGCCGTCTCCATTTTGGGTGATTTAAAACACAAATAAAACCCCATTTTCATTGCCTGTTCTGCTCCAAACACAAATAATAAATGACCATTGACAACATAAAGGCTAGAAAATATACATTCCTGTTCTTATATTATTTTTAAAGCGAAACTGGAACCAGCAAATACAGATTGGTGCGTCTTTTGTTAAAACTGGTCACGATTACAATCAATGCTCACGCATCGCAGTAAACTAAAGCAGATCTCATCCTCTGCACCTACCTTCCTCATCCGGGTCACCAAATGGGTTGAGGGGATAGGACTGAAGGTCAACGTCAGTCTCATCGAAGGGATTGGTAGTCATGGCAGGAGCAGAGTCCTGATCCTCATCTTCCAGGAAGTTCAGCTTGTTGATCAGTTCTGTTGCATTCCAAGAGAAAGACAATTAAAAAAACACACACAAACAAATAAGTCAAAACGCCAGAGAACACGTAACAACGAGCTCCTCAAAATGCACTAAAACACACATCCACTAGCCCAAGTATCCCAAATCTGCACTTGGAGTGAACCATGAGTAGAAAAAAATACAAGTACACCCCCTCTTTTAGGGGAACGCTGCCTGAACTTCTGCTTTCCTCAGCTCCCTCGCTTGACAGTGCATGTACAACAGTGGCATTCTGGGAAAAGTTATGCAGTATGGAGGGGTCCCGTGGAAGACTGAAGAAAGCATGGAGTTGCTATGGAGATCCTTACTGGAGATCTCAAAGGCTTGTCCACTTTGTCTTAATCATACTCATTGTAGCTGGTTCCCAGGCGGCATGGGGTGTGGGCCAGTTTGAAAAGGCCGTAAATGTGTCTGAAGTAGATGCCAAGAAACACTGCTGAGAGCTTTGAGAAAATCTGAATGCGGAAAAACAGTGCATGAGTAGCCTATACGCCTCTTGGGCTATACGTAGTGTGGCGATATGAAGTGGCGGTGGCTGGGATGCAGGACTTTTTCTCTTTGCATACTGGTGGTCACATACTTGGTTTAGATCAGGCCATAGTTGGTGCAAGCTACGTCAAAATATTTACGATTGCTAGCGGCTTTGTGTCCATTTACCCCGCAAACAATCGAAATTAGCCAACAATGTTTTTCACAAGCTGCTAGCAAAGGGCACAAAGATCGTGGGAAGAGATTTTCTTCTGTTCAATTTCGAAAAATAGGGCAAAACACAGCTGTTCGTTTTGAGA
The DNA here is from genome assembly GCA_037039145.1 of Fundulus diaphanus. Classification (NCBI taxonomy): domain Eukaryota; kingdom Metazoa; phylum Chordata; class Actinopteri; order Cyprinodontiformes; family Fundulidae; genus Fundulus; species Fundulus diaphanus. The sequence goes on along the minus strand of CM073121.1, from coordinate 18,276,599 downwards.
CTGAGCTACTGACATTGAAGAAAAAGGGATTAAGTATATATCTGGCTCAGGGTCAATATGCCCCTTCACCAATCTATTTTGCCAATTCGTATTTCTCTAGGTAGTTGAGCACTTTTTATGAATTATGCAAATAATTGTAAAAAGCTAGAATCTTAGGCATAATTTATCCTTTATACATTATTTTCTGAAACAAATATTACGTCCCGTTTTTAATCGTTCTGGTTCTGACTCCTGCTGGGGGAGTTAAGTCTTGAAGGTTTGACAGGTTAGGGTCCTTGATCAAACTAAAGTAGCTGTAAACAAACTCCTCCTAGTAGAAGTTTACGTTAAAATGTCTTCTGCAAAAGAGTGGCTGAAAAAGTGTAGAAAGGAATAAAATTTTGAAAGAATGAAATACCCAGCACCCAATAAACGTACTGGTTCACTTCCAAATGCAGTAAAAGGAAGAGTAGGGTCACAATGTCAAAAGCAACAGGAACAACAACAATCAACACCAACTGATGCTTACTGATTTTTTAATACCATGTACAGGACAACAAATGAGGCAAAATTTACTTTATTATCACATGACCACAAAATGATCACAATACCAATGACAACGAGGAACAAGGGGGGGATCGGGGAGGTGGAACCAAACAGAAAAACAACCAAAATGGGCTGAAAGCTGAAAGAAAAATGACCAAATTCAACTGTGCAATAAAAATTAGAGATCACCATAGAAATAAAAAGGTGTAATGGCTGGGTAGAGGTTCACGGAGTTCACAAGTCACGGTGAAAGAAAAGAACAGAAGATGAGTTGGGGAGAAAGAAAGGTGAAAAAAGACCTTGGGAGGAAGCAGCAGGCTTAGCTGTTGCTTTGCGTGTTCGCTTGGGAATACCACCACCATCATCATCATCATCATCCCCATGTAAGCAGCTGAGGGCATTCAGCTGGTTTACTATCTCTGCAAACGAAAGGCCCAATACAGGAAGGGAGGGAGGAAGAATCAAAGTGAACAATGCATGATAACAGATCCTTATGCATAATATTCACTCACAATCAAGCACAAACTCATGTTATTTACACAGAAATATATGCACACAAAGAGAGGTAAAAAAACAATTATTGCTTTTTGTTTGTTGCATTGCTGCAAATCCTAAACTAACTGGAACCCTAAAACACTGAGGTGGAAGAAGAAGAGGAAACTAAAAACATCTGTTTTAATGCAGGGACTAAACCTCATCAAGAGTTTATACCCTAAACCCATGGTTCCAAGTACCTCTGTCCTGCATGTCTCTGTTCCAGCTCACCTGATTCAAATGACGGCATGACCTCCTCTGCATGCTATCAAGTGCTGCAGAAGCCCCTTAATCATCCATTCATTTAAGCCATGCGTGTGGCAACAAGGAGACACCTAAATGCAGAACAGAGGTACTTGAAGACCAGAGTTGGGGACCACTGCCCTAAATTACGGGGAATTCAATAGAACGACTCAAGCTGTATAATTAGCATGGTTATATATTAGCATTAGCACGGTTATATAAAATGGGGGAGGGGGGGGGGGGATACTACAGTGCATTGGTGCAAAATGCAAGGTGTTCCAAAAGCAGAGAACTGGAAACAGAAAAGAGCTGATGGATTGAATAAAAAGCACACCTTTATTAATACATGTGGTGTGTGAACCGTCTTAAACAATCACTGCATGGAAGTGCAACCCACCAGAATTGACAAAGACTCCTAGACAGGTGTCAAAAATTGAGCAAAAGTCTGGTTGCCTCCGATTTAAGCCCGTTTGCTGTTGCGATGACCCGGATAACTGAGAATTTGCACAGGCTTGTTGACTTAAACAATCTTTCATACATGAGGAGTTTATATAAGCTCTTGTCAACCTCACTTAAACTCAGTAACAAGGGGCCATGAAGCAGCAAGGCACTGTCTAATTCAGTCTTTCTGACAGCTCTCATTGCTAACCTTAGCAACGAGAGCTGTAACCGGCAGGTTCCAGGTTCGATCCCCTGCTCTGACCGTCTCAGTCGTTGTGCCCTTGGGCAAGACACTTCCCCAGCATTGCCTGCTGGCGGTGGTCAGAGGGCCCGGTGGCGCCGACAGGCTCGCTTCTGTCAGTCTGCTCCAGGTCCGCTGTGGCTACTAACATCTCACCACCATACGTGTGTGAATGGGTGACTGAAGTGTAAAGCGCTTTGGGGTCGTTGGACTAGTTAAAGCGCTGTACAAGTACAAGCCGTTTACCATTTAAGGTTATTTTAATTAAGGAGGTCCCGACCCTTTTGGTGTTGGCTATCAGATTCAAGGCATGTTGAAATAAGCAGTTTTTAAATGACTCAGATCAGTATTATGGACCACAAATCCTGATCAGCTGGTCCCCAATTTAAATTTATCCTGACAATAAGAAGCCCTGTTTTGACATCATCTTGGGATCCCATCTCAAGAGTCAACGTATATGTGCTACGGACACACTACAGCCCAACGACGAGTTGAAGAGCAAAAAAAGAGAGACAGCTGCCTTAAGGAGTGTATTTACCTCTAAATATGCCTATAGAAAAGGATGCTTTGTAATAAGTCATGTGGTGTAATATTATATGCTAACATGAACAAATAAAATGCGCTCATTAATATACGTCATTTGCTGCTTGATTGATGTGAGGGGATAAGGATCAGAATCTAATCGGGCTTTAAAATTAACCCGAAAATGAGAATCCCATTAAGTAAGAGGCTATGTCTTTCTCTGGTTGTCATTCTACTAATCTGCTTTAAAAATGCATGTAGGTAGGTTTACTTGATAAAATAACAGCAACAAGTAAAACAGCAACAAATCCAAGCACAGACATCTGGGGTCAAATATTTACACTCTGCATAAAAACGGCAAGAGAGAGCACACGGCTTCCAGAGTACGCTCCGGTTAGCCTCGTGTTATTATTAATGCTCGAAAGGTTTGCTGGCTTGGTCCGTAGGTAGGATCCAAGGAGGAATATGGTTGCATGGAGCTGTGGTAGCTTGGCCTTTGATTCAGAGATGCGTGCTAGTGGAGCGTCGCTGTAGGCACTCAATGCATATACATACAGATGAGACGAGGAGCGAAAATCGAAAAGAAAGGAAGAATGCATGAAGCTTAACGTGAAGACGTGCTGCTCTGAGGAGTTGGATTAAGCAAAGCAGGAAGCAGCAAGGCCCAGATATTAGACCATACCATGAATCCCAAGCATGTATGTATGGAACGAAGGGGCAGGAAACCTAAGCATCATAAACAAACCCTGCAGCTTGAACCCTGGCTATAACAACTCATGCATTTAGAGGATCTCAGAGGCCAACAACCAGAGGTTTGCTGCCATGTGCGTGTGTGTGTGTGTGTGTGTTGATGTCCCATTTATAGATAGTGGTGAGTCATTCTGGAAACATTAAGATACATATTTTTCACACCATTGAAGGAAAACAGGGTTTTAGTTTGCAAAATGATGCAAAAACGATTAAACAACCGATTTGGATCAAGTCCTGAACACACATTTGTCAAGTATTACATACAGATTTTACTGTTTTGATCCAAAGTGTCTTTTTTAAATTACAGCTCAATTCAAACAGTTGAATCTCATTGAATCTCCAGGGTATCATTTTCTATCGTTGGTGCCGTCCATACAGCAAAGGAAACGACAAAATACAGCTGAAAATAAAATAAAAAGAAAGATAGTAGTAGCGATAAAACATTGGGAACAGGGCCAGCCATCCAGGAATGCTTTTCCCCCCCCAAAAAATGTTTTGTTGTTATAATAGCAAATCCTCTGTGATACAGGAAACCCATATTTTTGTCCCTTATCCCAGATTTAAAAAGTGCTTTTCCCGTTTCTACCTGTGATCTTGGCGGCCTTTTCCTCCTGGTTAACCCTGTTCTCCTCATCCTCCTCATTCTCCTCCTCAAAGTCATCCAGGTTGCCGATGTCAGCCTGCTTCATGCTCATCAGGCTGGCCAGGCTCTGCATGTCCTCGTCACTGAAACAGAAACTCTTTGGATTATACCTTTATTATACCTTTAGCAGAACTGCATTACTGCTCGTCTCGTGCACATTAGAGTTTAAACCTAACAAACCTGTTACCCCTAACCATCAAAGTGGTTTTTGCCCTTATACTGGGCATTCACGGAGAAGCTGGTCTTTGATAGACTTGGCTGCCTCAAAACGGAGACAAAACATGCTAGCATTAACAAAGGCGCACGTTAGCAAACAACTCAGCATCAAAGCGCCATCAGAGGAACTAGTCTTTGTAGAAAACCGTAGCTGTATGTGTTGAGTCAGATATCATATATCTAACTCAGCAGAAACTTAAACCTTCCCTGCCTACCGACTTTTTGGTGAAAAAAAGGTGTCACAGTCAAAAACAGATACAGCAAAATCTGAAACGTCATGGTTAGGTGAGTTACTACTGAGCAAAAATGAAGTGTATCAGGCTGCTGAGTCTTTAAGCATATACATGGCATTGATTTGAAGTATTTTAAGCATTCCTAATTGGCTCAGATTGGTATAAGGCACACAATAATCGGATTGGGGCATTCCTAAAATGAAGTCTGGAAAGGTAATGTGTGTCAATGTAGAGTAATAGTAATATAGACATCTCTGGATCTTTCTTCTCTGTATTTACTTTTGCTCGCCTTTACAAAATTATTTCACATCTTTTCTACAAGCTTCTGTTAGAAACATCCGAAACGTCAAAGTCCCTCCAAACACTTCAGTGTTTTTACTGAACCCGATCCTCTCCTCTCCAGCCGTTTCCCAGCCTCCACACCAATGCAACCATCTCGACATGATTCCTGGTATTTTACGTAGTCTCCAAACCCTCCCCTCCATCTCCTCATATCACTGCTCCATCATAATTGCTGTATTTTTCTCTCTCTTTCCCCTTTGTGTTTGGTGCTTCCCAGGCTCACAGGCTCATTTGAACTGGTGTGATGGGGTTTGTTTGTGTGTGGTCGACATCATTCCCAGAAGGGTTAACAAGGGTTACGCGCCATCGACCCGCTGCCCGCGACACAACAAAGGCCTCAGCGCTGCGCTCGCATGCAGGGGGAAGGGAAATGTTTCAAATGAAGAAAGTTTCAAATCAAAGCGACGGCTATCATATTGTGATGAATAACAGCCGGACGCTGACTGAACGCGCCCGCAAAGTTTAACTGGAAGCAGAAGATTTTCAAATACAACCTGCGAGTCCCGGGTACGGTAAAATGTTTGCAGACCCTATTATTAAACACAGCACAACTGATCATACTTACGTAGCCTTTCCCTCCCGCAGGAAGATGCAGGAGAGAGAGAACTGCAGGGTAGCTGACACCACCTTCTTCGACAGGGGCTTAAACTTGAGTTTGACATCAGTCTGAGTAGGCATAGGACTGGCGTACTGCTTCATGTTTATGCTGCTGGTGGCTAAAGCCTTCCTCCGTCCTGACGGAGACTCCTGCACACAAACAATGCATTAGAGTTAGGAAAACCCAAGTCGCTCCTTCTCAACACCGCCCTGACAGGAGCTTTTTAAAGAGGACACTTTGTGTATTAGCATTGTGGATCCAATCTTGCTTTCAGGTAGAACAAGTGAAAAGCAGCTTCTTACTGTCCATTCAACAACCTCTCCTCTGTTACCTATTGAATGTCCACACTGATGCTGTTCCTCCTCCTGCGCTTCTTTTCAAGTATAAGGTATGCGCCAAAGTATCAAAGTCAAACTGGAGTTTGGGACTAAGAGTTTTACTGTGAGTGCCATTGGTCTGTGCAGCGTTTGTGAGTGAGAACTGCTTTAAGCCTGGTCCCCTGACTGCTGGGTGTGAACGCATGTCTGCCCTCCTTCCAACACAAACTGACCGGGGTTGTGTCTGCCGCAGGTCCGGGTCCACAGCGCCACGCTGTCACTGAACACCAGACCGCTTCACCGTCCTCCTGCACCGATACCGCCGACATGAAAATGTCGTACTCTTAATGCTTTCCGTCTTCCGGTTCTGTGACGGCAAACTGCTATGTTGCTTAAAAAGACTCGATAAAGCTGCGAGGAAGCACAGTAAGGATCTCTGCGTTGAAGAGAGAACACACATGTTGCTTGACAAAGAAATACAAGAGCAAAACTTTCTTCTCTAAATGTCTGTATTTAGCCGAGCTCCATTTCTGCATTGGGTTTATTGCATGGGTGTCTAAGAACGGCACGCGGCCACACTGACAGATGCAGACACCGGGTTTCCGCCGCAGTAAAATAGCGTCTCGTCTCAGCCGTGCATCGAGCTCTGAGGATTCATCCTCTCGTGTGCACAACAGCGAACAAAGCGGAGCGGCCGGTTCTCTTTCACACTACACCAGTTCGAGAGCACATATACATGTACACGTACCCTCCGCCACGGGTGCCAGATAAACCGATACGAGCTCTTTACGTTGGCCCTTTCCTGATGTCTTCACACACAAAACCACACACTCACCTCAGGCGCTTTGGCACTGTGGGGGAAAACTCAATCTCAGCCTTATCGCTGAGGGCTGCAGGTTATTTATTCACACACACACACACACACACACACACACACACACACTCAGAGGCATAGCCACGCAGAACTGTATCAGTTCGGAGAGGTAAAGCATTTGGTAATAAGGTGATAAAGTATTCAGGCTACAAACAGAGATTACAAATCCACAGGTCAGCTGTAAAAGTTCCAGCGTAGGATGTAAAGAGGTACAGAGAGCTGTCCCGTACGCCACTTACAAATGATGAATAAACTAAGTGTAGTAATCCTACAGACAGAAAGTCTGGCTTCCTAAATATTTCTCAGGTCAAAATATCATATTTTCCCTGGCTCAAATTTTCTGGCTTATTTCTAAAGCATAAATATAAATGCTCAAGACGAATAAACAAGCGGTTCTTGTAGAGAGTTTAGGCTTCAAACCTGGGATGGAGGCATTGATGGAGGGATAAATGAACAGATGGACAGATGGACAAACGCATAAACGGATGGATGGAGGGAAAACAGTACATGGAAGGGTGGCTGAACAGGACGGGTGATCTGATGGACAAATGGATGGACTGACTGATGGAAGGACATGAAGGACAGAACAAGGAATAAAATTTGGAAATACAAACATTTTTACAAATTCGGTTTGTTTTTTTTCAAACTCATCCGGATCTGGGAATATTTTAATTCAACTCTGTAGCAACCTGGGAAACTTAGAGAGAGAAAATAAATGAATAACATCAGGCCTGACACTAAAATCCCTTCCAAACAGGAGAACGCAACAATAAACATTTAAATAAAATCCAAACACCTGACAAGAGTCACAAAAGTGAACTTTTTGCACATATTAATGTTAATTAATAAAGACCTGTCTTTCAGAAGGAAAATTACAAGCAGAGAACCTTCAAACTATTTTACATCATCCATAGAACCTTTAATGGGTCCTAGCATCAAGAGCTACATTCTCCAACACTCTTTCAATCCAGCTTCCCATTTCCTCCCTCTTCCGCCAACGTTCGACGTTCCATCTAATCTAACCTTCAGCCCCCTCATCTCTCCCATCTCCGCCTGCTCCTCTCCTCCACCCGTCCCCGTGCTCGAACCGATGATTAAATGGAAAGAAGAAACCAACCAACTCACTAGCGAGGCCACTTGACATTTCGTGCTGACATTTGAGCCTTGTCGCTTTTGCCACGAAAACATAATGACGCATCACTGCGACGGCGCCAAGCCGAACTGTCCAAAGAACAGCCCATGAGAGGAGAGGGATAAGAAGAGGAAACTCTCCTTTTACCTCTTCTTCGCCTGCAGATTACACCCTCTGCTATTATACTAAGCTAATAGCGCATGCAGATACTTTATGAATGAATTTGCTAAATGTGGCAAACACTTAAGAAGAGGGGATTTAGGAAAGCAGTTTGGGGCGATAGGGGGAGGAGGGTTGTTGAGAAATGGGAAATAGTTAAGGATATGCAAATACTGCAGCGAAAGACTGGAATAACCGTTTCAACAGATTTGGGTAGCGGCGGCAAAACAATGGAAATCTTCTCCATTTCCCCGGATGCTACTTGTCAATCACTGCGTGTGTGTTTGAGAGAAGGTGTGGGAAGTAACACGGATTAGGGCTACTAGGAGGATGTGACAATGTGTAAAATGAAAGGAAAGGACAATGCAGAAGTTTAATTTATTACAAAAGAGGATAGGACTATCAATATGCTCTTTCTCTGAGCCCAGAGAACGACTATTTGAGTGTGTGTGCGTGTGTGTGTGTGTGTGTGTCAGCGGGAGTGAGGGAAGGGCAGGCGAGGAGCAGACAGAAAGAGGAGAGGGGGTGACAGCTCGTTGCTGCTCCCTAGCTGCAACTGTTTAAAACTGCTTTGTGTCATTAAAGGTCGAGGCTTAAAATTTAGGAGGAAAAAAAGAAAATAAAAACAGGTTATACAGGCAAACCGAGTCACCGAGCCCCAGACCTGCCTCACGTTGCTATTCAGTAACCATTTTCCTTCACAAGTGACTTCTGTTGCAGATGAGTGCATGTTGAGGTGGACTGTGTTTTAGAGGACCAGTTTCCCCTAGTGCCAGCTGGCCCCGGATCGATCCACAGATGCTCCCCTGGAGGGGGGGCAGGGGTCAGGGCAGGAGGGTGCCCGGGGGCCCTGCTGAATCCCTCTGCCCTAAAATGCCAATGGGACACGCTGGAGAAGAGGAGGGGAAGGGACGCCTTTGTGGCTGAGAGATGGATTAATTAGGCTGAGTGCTAAAGGAACGTGGCTTTGTTTAGTCCTGGTCTGAGACGCGCACACACCCACAGTTGGGCACCGTTAGCACGTGATCAACGAAGACACTTGGTGCCCAATGCACACCGACACATCAATCAACTAATTGGCTTTTATCAGAGATCCCCAGTCACATCCTTTCTGATAACCACCTCTGATCGACTATATACACACACACATATGGTGTGTATATGCAGATAAATTAATTTCATAGAAAATGATATGTTGCAGGCCCAAAAAGTCTAAGCTTGCATGATCAGACCCATTGTCAGCTCCATGGATGCTTATAAATATTGCCCAACATCCTTTTGTAATAAAGCGAACGGAGTACGTTGATGTTGAATAAGTTGTTGACAAAGGCAGAAGATTAAACCATGGCTCTGTTATTACAAGGGTGATAAGTGATGAATCGCTGGTTTCACATCAAGCAGATGATTATCTCACTTAAGCCTGTTGCTACCATAAAACAAAACACAGCTGAACTGGAGAAGAAGGGACAAGATGAGGTCAACTGTACTCCAAATAAAGAGTAGATTAGAGCAACAGCTCGAGACAACTGATGAGAACATTTTTCCCCTCATACTGTGCTTGAACTTTTTCACTTTTCATCACCGTGCAGCCACAAACTTTTACATATTTTATTGTGACGTTACGTGACAGACAGACACAGAGCAGTCTATCAGTCTGTGACCTTTAGCTTTTTGGGCAATGTGTCCGGTGTGAGCCTCTGCTGCTGGGAGACTGTCCAACTGGCTAAATGTTAACGTTTGCATGTAAAATCATTATCATAAAACTTTATACACATCAAAATCTCAAGACTGGTTAAAAAAAATAGCATTCTGCACTATGTTTGAAGCTGATCATTTCAAACAGTCATTCGGGCAAGCTTGATGCTAGTGTTTCCAGGAGGCTAGTGGGAACGTTGCTCCAAGTGTTGAAGGTGGCTTCACAGAGGACATCCACAGTCTGGAGCTGCCTGGTGTCCATTTCTGTAACCTTCCCTTGCCATCCATCCCTAAATATTGCTTGATAGGATTTAGGTCAGTGGAACATGCAGGATGGTCCAAAAGAGTGACGTTATTCTCCTGGAAGAAGAGGAGATTGTGAACTGAAACACTGTGCTGTTGAAAAGAACCGGTCATAACCACACAGACGAGGGCCTTCAGTCATGAGGGTGCCCGCTGCAACATCTCTACATATCCAGCTGCTGTTTGATGCCTCTGCACAACCTGAAGCTCCATCGTTCCACTGAAGGAGAAAGCCCCCTGTATCAGGAGCATTTTGCCCCTTTCCATTAGAGGGCTCTTTACTCTGAATATTTGACCCAAAATGACATGGAATCCAAACTTTTGTGCAGATTTTGGCTTTTAAAAGCTGTTGTCTTTACCTTTTGAACAGCCTATTTGAGCTTGTTTTGAATAAACTGCCTGCTCAGAAGGTTTCGCTCCCATTTCTCCTTCATGATAGTGAAGCTCTACTTAAAACTTCCAATAGTGCAAAATGCTAATTCTTGCCATTTCTTTTCGACAGCCTTAAGATTTTGATCAGGAGGGTATTAGCCAACAGTTATTGCACTTCTAACAGTCCTTTGTGACTCAAACAACGGACACACTGATATATTGCGATTGCAATGTGTTTGCAATATATTGTGCAGCTCTGGTAATGACAAAACGTGAAACCATAAAAGGGGTGTGAATACTTTTGGGAAGCACTGTGCCTGTTGCTTTTGTTAAATGTCCTACTAAAACAGTTTATCCAGAGACATGCATCCTGATCGTTTCCATTATTTCTGCATAAATCTGTCTTTTTACTGAACACATAACTGTTTGAAAGACAACTTACGCCACACACACAAAACAATGCAACAGCTCCTTTGTTGCTATCTATATTCAAAAGGTTTAGAAACAATTACAGCCAAACTCGATTTAGCCTACAGAATAATCCACAGCCAGCACCAATTAGCCCTCCACCTCACCACCCAAAAATCAGCAGGCTGTGTCTGAAGCCAACCGTCAGCAGATTGGAGGTGCTATTCCTCTTGCCTCAAGGTCACAGTTATTGGAAATGGAGACATCCACACATCACATCTCTCTTTGAATCCGCACACAATGGAGGGATTCCTCAGCGTCAATTTGGCCTCCCCTGATAACTGATAAGGCAGGCCTTTTTACATACCATCTATGAATGCCACACTATGGGCATTATGGACACACACACAGACACACCCGGAGATTAAGGCCAATTTATTCATCTGCTACTATTATATTTGAGGATTTACCTTTTCCCCCCGAAAGCTGTGTGTTTATGTGTATTTTAAAAGCAACAATAGACATAAAAGGCATGCAATACTATCACTTTGGTTATGGGAATTACAATAACAATAGTTTTAATATTGGAATGAACTGTGCGAATGGTTTGCTTGTCTTGTGTGTTCGTACACGTACACAGAGATTCAATCTGTCCAACGTTCATGCGTGCAGATAAAACGGGTCGACCGGATTTTACTACACTAGAAAATTCTAATGTGTTCAGGGTGTGAATTAAAAACCAAAAACCAAAAGGGGAAACATCTTATGCAGAGCGCCTTCTCGGTCCAGGGTAAAAGGAAGGTGAAAAATAAGACAAGAGGAATCCAAAGGAAAAGATGAGACCTGAGCAACTAATTACAATAGTACAATTGGTCTTGTTTTAAAAGAATAGTTACTTTTAATCTAGTGTTTGAAACACTGTCAGATCAATTTCTAGAAATATTAATGTCTCGATAGAGACGCTAACAACATGGCAATAGAGGAACATAGGAGGTAAGACAGTCAGATAGAAAATCACATTACTTTGAGACTATTTTAAACAAATGAGAGGTAAATATTACTCTACAGAAAACCAAATAAGCTTAGCCACAGTGTGCAATATGAACTCATTTCTAATGCTTGAAATGGCATTTTCAGCAGGGATGTTCCAGGTTTTATGCTGCCGATTTTGATACCGATCACATGGCTTGGCCTTACATTTTTTGATTTAGTTATAAGTGCTACTGGCCATGTGATCTTGAAAAAAGGAACTACAAAAATCACCTTAATTTTGACAAAAACATGTTTTTATATTGCTGCATAATTTATTGGGTTCAGTCTCATAATCTGCTCTTTTTTACGTAGTTTGAGTTTTCCTCATTCTCATTTTGCTTGGTAGTTCAGTTGAAGGTTACTAACTTAGTTTTAAGTATTTGTTGACTAAAGTAAGTTAACTGGACGTCAAAGTATTGTGTTCACATTTTTTCCTTGTATGTTGGAGAGAAGTGGTTTGTGTTTATTCTGTAAATGTGAGCGATGCTGTTTGAGAATACCAGAGCTTGGGCAGGGCTCCATCTGTGAAACATTTAGGTCACGGACAGGTACAGCATAGGATCTCCACCACTGAGAGGCTGGTCATCCAGCCAGATTAATGAAACTATTCTTCAGGTTATTTGCTCAGCCTTCTGACTGTCACGCTCATACGGGCGAGTGTTGGCATTGTGGGTTGCGTTAACTACTGTCTGACCAGTCCAGGTCTCTTCATTCTCTACAGTGAGCCTCAAAAACGCAATACTCCTCTCAGTGCTTGTTTTTTAAATGTTTTTTAAATTGGTTGCGTTGTTTTGTTGAGCTTCCCTTGGGAGGTGTTTGTCCGTTGCATGTGTTGCAGGACTTTACATCACTCTCACAGGTTCACAAGGCAGACGTCACGGAGGCCCATGGAAAGCTGCAAAGTATGAGGTACGGTTCATCGAGTTTTGTGATCAGCAACAAAATACATTTATCGGCAGACACAGATCACACATTTTTTTCACAGAAATCGGCCATTAATGATCGCGACACGACTAATTTTCAGTTGACATAATAAATGTTATGTAGAGATTTGCAACAATCTCCAAGAGGAAATTAAGTCCAAGTATAAAACTGTGTAGGTGTTGGGTGACTCGGTTGCTGGAGCAGGAGCACCAGATGCTCGATTCCTGATTTCGGGCCATTTGCTGCATGTCTTCCCCTTTTTCTCACAGCCTTTTTCCTGCCCCGATTACTGTTCAATCACGGCCACTAGTGGCAAAAGAAACTGTATGAGTGCAGTCTTCTGACTCACTGTAACTACGAGGAACTTGCCAGCCAGTCATGTTGATTTGATGTTGAAGAAATACCGTGTATTGGGATTATCAATGGGCTCCCTTTTGCAGCACGGCAAAAAGAAAAAGCCTTTAACTTGGTGCCTGTAAGACCATTCTGGAAAGTTTAATATTCAATAAATCATCTACTGAAGTGGGGATGTGTGTGTGCATAGAGAAAAGGGGGAGGCACAGCAAATATTGCAGATTTCAGTGGGAAGCTCCATGAAAAATTGGAAAAGCCTGGCATAAAAACATCTGTTAGATTCATAGATTATTTGATTGACTGTGCAATTTCTTTAATATTCAATAGATTCAGCCCTTGCTGAGAACACAGCATACTCCAGTGAGTCTGTCTTGTGTAACATGAAGTACAGCATCTTACTAGTTCATAGTAAAGCTGGGCACACCCATTTAATCCAAAATAGAAATGTTTTGACGATTATTTTTATTCTCCTATTTTCCTTACTGCTAACTGCAGTTTATGATCCACAGAGTGTCACTGGGCTGCAGCAGCTGATATCAACCATTCAAAATGTCACCCTTGCTAATCTGTTAGACCCCTGCTGTCATCAACCTGAATTTTGCTTTCGTTTAATTCCAGCTATACAGCAGAGATTAGGATCATTTTTACATAAAATAAAATAAAACCGTAAAAGAGGCTTGTTACAGTTTAGACAACCCAAGGGGATTAATATGTTTTCTGTTGTCACAACAAATTCTTTTTGATAAATTGAACCAAAATAGAAGAAAAACAGAATCCGGTGCTCTAAGTGAGGCACAGTGGAGAAACTTCATATTTTTTATGATATTTTCCGTTTGTGGACTTTTCTATGGATCAATTAGTCATTACAGCATCAGAGATCCCCATGTTTCTATCTACTGCTTTTTTACTTATTTGACTGCTTTAACTTTTTAACAAGTTAAAATGTTTAGATGGACAGCAAGCTGATATCTTGTGTCTTCACTTGCGCTCCTCATTTCTGTCCCCTCCATCTCACTTGCTTCCCTCCCTCTGGTCTTATCAGTGCGTCCAGGGTGCCCTCCTCTTTTCTACTTTCTGGGTCTTTCTTTTGGGCGGACCTGAGTGCCCCCCTACACACACACTCACACCCAGAGCATGCACTTCAGACAGGGGGCTAATGGGAAAATAAATTACCAGCAGGAAAAAGCACTGGCTCTGCACTTCTGCTGGGGTGAGAAAGGGCCGCGGGAGGAGCTGGCTGGAATGAAGGGAGGAGGTCCAAAAATGGAGAAAGAGAACGGTAAAGAAGACGAGAGAGGAAGACGACTGTTAGTGTGACAAAAAGAGGTTAAGAGAAGGGAAAATGAGGCAGAATGTACAAGGGGAAAGGAGGACGATGAGACACAGAGCGAGATAGGTTGAAGGGATTAGCTGGAGTTCACTCCTGGTCTGTGAAGCGCCTGCTCATCACTTTTCCTGCCATTTTACCATCTCTGGTCATCATAGAGGCCTAAAATGGCCAATAACACCCCCCAACACACATTGAATCGCTGATCCAATACCCCGAGGAGCCATATCTGGGATTGATTACCTTCTGTGAATGAAGCAGCAGTTTGGGTATCAAGCCCACAGATTCACACTGAACCTCTGAAATGGTGTGTGTCCATGTCTGTATGTATTTATATACGAGAAGTCACATTTTCCTGTGACTTAAGAAAAACTCCACTGTAGCAGTAGAAAGCCTAAACTGGTATGTAAGGGATGGGTTGGTTTGGCAATCATTAGTCGTCATCTGACAGTGTATCAGTGGGTGGAGCTAAAGGGCAAGCGGGGAAATGTGATTTGTTTTTTTAGTTAACAGAAGTGCAAGAACTTTAGTAAGATAAAGACCGGGGACTTCTATGGGTTCATAGAAGTCAAAAACTATGGGGTTTTTCACTTATGGGCTCGACACACAGGGAGCGACAAACGACAGCGACTAATGGTTTCACCACCACCGCAGTGAAGACCCAACACACGGGACAAGACGGCAGCGTTTCAAATCCCGCCGTTGGATCACTTGTTTCCCAGAAATTTGTATGATAATTGGTTATGAAGTTGGAGGGCTTTCCGACGAGGATGAAGAGTCAGAAGATATTTCTGGAATTGACTGAAATCTTGCGCTTATGTCTACTCTAAAAAAGCAAAAAAGAACCGGGTTCATCCTATATTACAGACAAGTAAACAGCACGGGGGATTATCATCGATTGATGGCGCACCTGTACTGCCAAGACATGGCGAGAAAAGTTGAACATTGTCAAATTTTCTTGTGTCTCAAACCCGCGTGTGCATGTGCATGTGTACAAGCTTGAGATTTCACATGCATGAATTTTGCCGGTCGCTTGGCTGCAGGAGGGTAAGCAACTGTCGCCTCATCGCACAAGTCCCATAGGAAATGGAGAGGGAGCGACGTTGCGCCACGTGTTTGCAGCCCATAGGATGCCAAGTTCTCTTCAAAGTATTAAAACTTTTTTTCCCCATAGGTGAATAAATCTAAGTTGACATTTATGTCCAATTTACCAATCCTTTTGGATTTTAAGTTACTGACAGAGAACCCACAGATAAATATTCATTAATACATCAATCCAATTAAGTTATTACACTGTTAGTTTTTTGGATTGTGGATTCTCTTATACCAGGGTTTTGAACTGGACCTGCAGTTTTTAACTGGGTCACGCTTAGATACCTATTTTAGTTGACAAATTAGGATTTAAGGGATGTGTATTTGTTGCACATTGATTTATAGCAGACCTTTTATTAATACATCTTGGAACACAACTAATTTGCTCTTTTCCTTTGTTTATGGTTTGTTGAGGCCAAAATAGTAGTGATATTACTACTTTAGCATCTTGTTGCTTCTCTATTGAAGTAACCTACGGATAAACACCACCTGAGTAAATACTTTACAATCAAATGCCAATTAGATTATATACATTCATGGGAAAAATGTCAGAACTCTGAATCTAGAATAAAACCTCAGGATAGAAACTAAACTACGTTTTTAACGATGAATTTCTAAAGCAAATTCTTTCTTAACAGAGTATTGTGATGGCCATCAGATAATGGTGCTCAATCTTGTTCTAGATTAATTCTATGATAACGTAGGATGCTAAGAAGCTCAAGAGTTTGAATGATTAATCTGACTGGAACATCTATATTTAAGAGATATCAGGTGGTGATATTACGGAGGAGACATGGTATTTCCAAGCAATATGCATCCAATTCAAACTTTGAGGATCTGTTTGTTTTAGCGGTTTTTGGCAGGCTGCTGAGATCTGACAGGGCTATGATAGGGCTCTAATCCAGGGCAAAGCTGATTTGCTTAAGGGGGATGGAGAGAGAGGGGAGGGGGGTTAAGATGGCCTCTGACAAGAAACAATTGCCCCAAGTGAGAGTCTGCCTCTCTCCCACCCTGCTCCATGACAAAGGTGTACTCTCCATGCTAAGTGACAAATCTGGGGAGACAAAGAGCATTAGCAGGGTGATGCTCTGCTCCACTGCCTCTGATTGTGACCAACTCAAAGAGAATCTAATATGGATTCTGAAAAAAAGGAGAAGGAGAGATTAGAATGAAAGAGAAACAATGAACACCTTCTACCAAGAGGGAATTAGTGGAGGGATTGGATAAGAAGCTGGTGTGCCTCGGTGTGTGTATGTATGTGTGGTGCATGGTTGAGCGCTTGTTCTTTGAAATTCTTTTTTTTCCTCCATGAAAGAACAATACAGTTTGCAAATTGTATTTATGTGCATTTACATGCGACCTAAAATGGTTCTTATGACATCCTTAGCATGCATCGGCCATCTCTGCCATGCATGGAAGCAATATTTGGTTGAATTGGAGGAAAGGGGAAGGGGGGCGGGGGTGCAGTTGAAAAACTGTAGCAGCTTTAGTACAACTTGGCTGTAAGAGGTTTGACAGAAAACATATTGGTGCAACTCCTGCATTTAACAGTGCAGGAGTTGCACCATTTCATTGTTCTTTCCTCCTTGCAAATTCAGATTAAATGTAAAACAACTTCAATTCCTCACCTGCAACTCTTTGCGTGTGATCCAAAGATCAAAAGCAGGAGCACGGTTATGGATCAGTCTAACTGTCAGTAGCTGGCTTAGCACTGGCATCAGAGGACATCACAAGACCCCTATTCTTTGTCACTTAGCAGAACAACTGCCTCAGTTTGCCAGGAACTCTGTGTGTGTGTGTGTGTGTCTTGAGTTTGTGTGCAGGTTCAATGCCTCGCATCTTCATATCCAAACAGGCATTCGCACGTACTCACTGGGAGCGGATTTTCAAGAGATAATCTGGAATGACTCAACCTACACAAGTTTAAGCTAAGTTCATCACAGACACCTGCATGCATGTACACATACCCTTTCACCATCGCCGGGGAACGCCCGTCGTATGTGCCACCCACTCATACCCAGTGGGTCAAGCTTGTGGATAAACAGGGGGATTTGCAGAGGCTGCTGTTTGGCTGGCCACACGGGCATGTCTACATCACAAGCCGCCATCTTAAGTCTTAAGAGAACAAAATAAATAACCAAGACAGAGGAGATAACTGTGCAACTGACTTTTCACAGTTGTGCCTCGCTTCCCACCAGGAGCGTCTGGCCACCCGTCGTAGCCGTGGACCACATGGCAACAAAAACAAGGTTGAGATGAGGATGAAGACAAGGAGGGAAAGTCTGATTAGAGTCAACTGAAGAGAAGTGCGGGTGACGGCATGTAAAGTCATGAGGTGATAGAGGACGAACTCAGATGACAGTGGAGGATCTGATAGGTGATAGAAACATCCAGAACATAATGGAAAATTATGGACAACTCCACAAATAACCAAAAGGGAATGTGGGGAAACCAGAAATGCATATTTTGGCAGAACAAGCCTCAGAAGACGCTATACATCAGAAAGCTGGTGCACTCTGTACCGTCTTAGACCTCATCCACCATTAACGTTCTGATAGAGATAAGGTCGATTCGCTCCCACCCCATGCCTAGTGGCCATAAATCAAACACTTTTTTTTCTATTTTCAAAATTAAAACGCTACAATGTCTCTTAATCACATTGAAGGCTGTCTCCAGAAGCATAATCAAATTTCTGTTATCAATTTCTCAAGCTACAGTTACTAGGGGTGTAAATCACTAGCTTTATCACGATGCAATGTTATTTCGATTTATTTGGATGTCGATAAAGTATTTCCTGATATCACAAAGTCTGTTACGATTTCCGATCGATGCGGTCGCTATGATGCAATATCATCTGCACATCTAACACTATTATTTAAATTGATATCAACTCACAAAAACTTAAATATGATTTGACCAAAAACAACATTCTTCTAATTTTAAAACAATAACAATAATAATAGATCACCTGTTAACTTTAGTCTCATGCCTTGTGAAATTCAAAATAAAGGTGCATCCTAAAAATCACGATATGAATCGATATTTAGCTTTTGCATCGATGTAATTAAATCGTTAACCATTTAATCAATATTTTGATGTGGATCGATGTATTGACACCCTTAACTGCTATGGGTCTTGGATATGAAGGGAAGTGCTTTAACCTTGTTACCGTGCATCTCTCAGAATCAGACACTTGTTTTCACGTAAGAACTGAAGTAGTTCTTGTGTTGCTCTGTCTGAGGTCAAATAAAGACTGCTCACTTGATGAGATAGCAGTCATCGAGTTAAATTTAAAGAAGCTAACTTTTTCAACATTTGGATTTGGAATACTCGGCAGCAAAAGACTGATCAATCTAGGCTGGCTTTTTCTACACCGATTACAGCTTGTATGACTTTTGAAATCCTTTATCTAGTTGTAAAACAAAATGAAAAATAACTTTCTCTAAAGTAAAATCATGCGCTGTCTAATTCTCATGTACCCAAAACTGTATTTTGTCTGGTCTTGTAAGCTGAATGCATCATTGCACCCGTAGTGTTTTCTCAGTTGAAGCTTTTAAAGATCCTGTCTATCATAGATCTTTGGTACCAGCATGGTAACATAATATAACCACCATGTTGTCTTACATTTCCTGTTAGCTTTACATAAACCCCATCATCAATGAAAGGAGTCATGCATGCAGGTATGATGTTTCCCATGTGTAAGTAGAAGCTTTAGACAAAGAAAAACAACATTTTGCTTGACAGGACATGCATATTTTAAATGCATAATTCATCAAGTCACATAGTGGCAAGTATATATGACTGGATAATTAAGAAGGTGAACATATGTACAAACGAACTGTCGGTGTTTGCTGTAGTGTCTGGTGGCATCTGCCGTGTTGTTGGCTGGAAATGAATCTCTACGGGAGGCTGAAGCCCCAGACTAAGGAGATGAAAGCCGAGGTCACAACCTGGACCAGTGGGACAAGTCACTTTCACAAATACAGTCTCACACACGCAAGCCTGAACATACACAGGCTGCATGCACATGGCATACACAGGACTTAGTGCAAACATATGGGTCTTTCACGAACACACACAGAACACAGCATGACAGGCGCAGCGCAAGGACGAAAGATGACAGAATAAATAGGATGAAGAGACAAGAACAACTGTGTCAAAAATATGACCGACGAAATGTGCAGAAACATGAAAGAGTCAGGGAAAACAGAGTATGAAATGAATTAGGTAAGCACAGAAGCAATGCTCTACCTCAACTGGGCAACGGTTTAATCAGTTTAATTAACAAACATAGGCATGTAAGCAAAAACAGGCACGCGTGCAAAGATAAAAGATGTGCGTGCCAAGAGCTATACAAAGCAGAGAGCGATAGCGTGGAGGAGCATGTGGCTCTGTGGTTTACCCGCAAGTGAATGGCTGTGTTAAAATGCATGAATCTTTTTTTATAGAATTTAACGCAAGATGTGTGTCAATTCTATTATCATTTAAGCACAAAGTGTAATTAATATTCAAACAGAACACACTGGGCTTTTGCACTTGGATATAAACCCAGTTTAAGATTTTGCCCTGAGGCACAACGTTCAAGCCTCATCTTTTTGAATTTTTAAATAACATTAATGATAAAAGTTTATTTACAGCTCAAGTGCATCTTTATGCAGACGACACCATACTTTATTCGGTTGGCACTAATCTGTGGCAGAGTTTCCCACTGCTGAAGACATGACTATATGACAAAGTTGGTTCTCAATTTAAATAAAATCCCGTTTATGCTGCCTTTATGCATTTTATCAACTGTTGCTGCCTTCATGGTTTCAATGGGTTTATTAAGTTGCCGTGGTTGTTAGGTAACACAGCCATTTGAGGGTACTTTTGCGTTAGCTTCCTAATACAGAGGAAAGTTTCAGATAACCGCAAACATGACAACGGTGGAGGAAATCTTGATCATGTGCATTGATAGAACCAGTATAAAAAGAGGCACCACGGTAGATGGAATTGGTCTAAGCGGTTATTAAATACATTTGCACACGCATTTCTGTTCTCTTGTTTGTTGTCTTCTTTGTTCCACTTGCTGATTGGATATAAGCTATACTGTGCCACACTGCCGCTAACATTACCGGTGGTATTGCTATCTTGTCACGATTGGATGAGCATCCAAAAGCTCCCTGATGACAGACTACAACTTGTATGAAATGAACAAAGAAGACAGATGTATGTGCCTGCCTATTTAACTTTGAGCATAAATGGGCCTCAAAACTAAACTAAATGTTGTTTTCCCAGAAATTTCACCAAGGTCTCTGAGAATATTGACATTTCTGCACCAAAGAGAGTACATAGAAAGAGTATCATCCTACCAGTAGCCGAGTGGGTGGATGACAGCCTCTCTTTCACGATGCATACTGAGCATTTAGGTAAAAGGCGAAGGTAAAACTTGCCATTTATTAAAATGAAATATGGGAGGGATAAACTACAGTTTGCAGCCTTAACACACAATGCACTTGGCATTCAATGTTCTGTTTTTATGTGTAGAGGGAATAGTGTACATTTTAATAAGCTTTATAAAGATCATATTATCAAGCTGTGAAGAGAACACTCTCAGTTCACCCGCTAACTTGACAACATAAAATAGATTGTGAAACTCCTTTGGGCTCATATTATTATTTTGTCTGCTGTGCCTACTATGTGCAGACTTTTGGCTAGCTGATGAAAGTCCAAGCTGGCAACATGTTAAACAGACTCACTAGATCACCTTTAGCACTGCACACATCTGGGTAACAGTTAATTTATGTAGCATTAGCTGCTAGGTGGCTAGCTGCTGCTGGAGGCTGAGATGCTACATGTAATGAGGACAAAACTATCTTGAAGAAGCCAACTTCGTGCAGTTGTGATGACCAAAATCAGCCGTACATAAGGTGTTATTTAATGGTTAAACCCTCCAACTTTACATTGACCATCTTCAGCTTGCATCTGCTACAAGAAGATGGGCAATTTAAAACTAGGCCTGCATAAAAATCAGGAAAATATACTATTGATATACTATTGCTGAAAAATATGATGTAATTTGATTACGATTAGCACACACTTCTGACACTTTTCTTATTTTACTTCCTCATAATGTCGCCACGACACTTTATGAGCTTTAGCTTTTCAACTACTGAAAATATACATCAGTGCGTTGCACCGACAGCAGTGAACAGCTATCCAAGAGGCCCACTATATTATTGGCATGCAGAATGTGCATGCTTGCCCATTTCTGCAATTCTTTGCAATTGCAGTAGTGTGCACATTGATATTGCCATTACTGCAACTCAACCTATACTGGAGCTCTAAATAAAAACAGTAACATCTTCAACCCGTCTGCATAAAAGCTATTTTATGAAGCTGAAGAAAAAGGAAGAAGATGAAACCGATGTGGCTAAACGAGCCTAGAACTGCAATGCACAGACTCTACAGACGATCCCACCACTGCTGTTTTGATCCTATAAAGTCTAGTATGGTTATATCTCCTGCCACTACTTTGTAACATGCGCCTTCTAGGATGGGCCTTCCTTGAAACAGAAGTTTATCTCAAAGGACTTCCTGAACACATTTAAAAAAGTAATAAATCAACAAAAGAAACAACACGATTTTATCTTAAAAGCAGATAAAATGCCAAAAGAAGCAGATTTCCTCAGAGAATGGATAACCAGCACAATGTTTTCCTTTTCAGAGTCATGCGAAGCAAAGAATGCAAATGTCTCTGAAAAAGCCCAGACGGTCACACACATTCATGACACCTGCTCTGAAACGCAACCACACAGAAAGCTCATGGCAATGGCAGCAGTTAGTCAGCAGACCGACCATGTGACAGGGTGGTGTGGTGTGGATTAGGGGCCAATAAGCCTATTAGGGTGACAGCAGGGACCACCCGGCCTCCACAGTCACCTACAACCTACAACCACACATTTGCCCTAACATACCACGAACCGGACACAGAGCCAAATATAGACTCCAGCTGACAAAGATGGAATAAAAAATATTGTATGTCCGCTTGGTAGAGAGAGAGTTATTTTCTTATTTAAATGATTAAAAAAGCTTTCAGTGCATTAAACAAAACCCAGCAGCAGAACATGCGAGCATTTACGGCTGCAATAGTTATGTGTGTGTGCCTCCTGTGTGGCGTGTGTGCCTGCACAGGGGGGGGTGGAATCTGAGCGTGGGGGGTAATCACAAGCATCTGTCCTCTCTCCTCACGGCAATTAATTAGATTAAATTAATTTGGAAATCGTGGGTGGATGTGTGATCAAATGCTACAAACCTCTCTGCCTTCTTCCACCCACACACAAAGGAAATAATGTACACTCTCCAAGCTTTGAACTATAAAGCACATTTCAGTTTAAATTAGCATTGCAGGCACATACAAACAATTTGAGTGAACCCGCTGCTTCCTGTGACAACATAAATGAAGCCTATTGACTTCTAACAAGTATTCAAAAAAAAAAAAGGAAATGAGCAGAGGTGAAAACTTTTGGTGACGCACGTGCGTGTGCACACAGGCACAAATTAATCCCAATTTGTCGACCACGACAGGGGAAACTTTTGGGATTTCATACTTCATACCAGCTTTTGTCACCTTTGCGTGAATAGCATCGCCCGGAGCTGAAATAATTGTGTTTTTCTTCCCCGAGGCCCAGTCAGTGCTCACAAGCCACTGGCCTACGTAATATGTTCCAGACAGGGGATGGGGGGGGGGGGGGGGGGGGGCAAAGTGGCTTTGGGTACAATAGGAAAAGAAAGGGTGTGTGTTTGGGAAGGTGTGCCTAATGTTAAAGAATGTAGGCTGCCTACTCTTCTCTGATTTTGTGCTACATAAATGAGATTTGGAAAAACCCAAAATTAAATTTAGGATTTTGATTTATAGCATGTTGAGCACCAAATGATCGTGTGTCACAATTACGGGCATCCCTGCTGGTAATACCTTGGGTAACCCCTTTTGCCAACAGGAGAGTTTTTTCCTACCACACTATACCAGGTTGGGAGCATACTCAGAGAAAGGGATCTTTGCTCACAGTCTTTACGGTAGAGATGCACACCTTTTCTTTATGTGTCATGCATCACAGCATCTCCTTAAAACAATGTAAGTTGAAGCTGAAATATTTACATATGGCTTTAAGTGGCTTAAATAAGGAAAAGGTGCAGGAATTGTGCTCTTGATATGAATTTGCAGAGTGAAGTTAATGGAATAGTACTTGTTCTCCCTACTTTCTGTGTATTTACTGAAAGTAATAAATTTGAAAGGCCTTGTTAATATGGTTATGTGAGGGTCATTTCAAGCCACTTTACAATAATGAAAATTTGTTTCTGCAAATCAAACTGGATTTTTGTACTGCACAATAAGAATTAAAAAGCTAACCCTACTGTTGGTGTTTGTTTAAAAAAAAAAAAAAACACACATTTGTAAATGTTGATGCATGTGTCAGACTGGCTGTCACACGGCAGAGCATCCATACACGGTCAGAAATGCTTTCTGTCCTTGGTGACATTGATGTAATGTGCACACACAAAAAAAAACAGTTGAAGTAGGACTTAAAGGGTAAAAGATGGGGGAGGAGCAAGGAGAGTGGGCTTTGGAGTCTCTATCGCTGTATATTCAATGTATTCTAACATGATAGCTTCTTGCTTTAACTGCAGCGGCCCTCTGCGTGTGTCGGTGCGCGTTATTTAAATCCTCTCACAAAGCTTTGAAGATGAGCGAAGTTGGTCTCCAATCTCCAGCTCTGGCTGATATGCAAACGCAGAGAAAATACACACAGACATACATACACGCATTAACCCCCCCTCCGCCACTATACACACACAAAAGGGCCTGTCAGCACAATGCCTTCAAATATAGCTGTCCAATCTTTTGACTCTCAATTTGCCCACCTTTTTGATAATATGTGGCTGTTTGAAAAAGGGTGAATGGCAAGGGTAGCATGCAATTTAGAGATACTACTGCACCTCTCTCTCTCTCTCATTCTCTCTCTCTCTCTCTCATTCTCTCTCTCTCTCAACAAATAGAGGAGGGAATAAGGTAGTGTTTGACACTACCTTTTTCAATGACAAAATACAATCTAGACAAGGCCAGTAATTCGACAGAGAGGGATTAGCCTAACGCAAGGTTGGGCCCCGAGATTAAGACGAAGCCAGAGCGTGGGGATCTTGAATTTCATCATCTTCAGTGCTTGGGCACAATGGCGTATTCTTCCGCTTTTCTCCTCTGCCGTCTGATGAGGGGTCAGGAGAACTCACCTCTCCTCTTCTTCTGTTCCTTCTACTAAGAGCAGCACTCATCGCTGCTTTCAGGCACGTTTCCAGACTTCAGTGGTTGGGGTACCTCAGAAGATCAGAGCCGTCTACTAATTTATCAGCAAACCAGCACAGTTGGGAAACAAATGGCAAATTTCAGGTGTCCAAACACCAGAGACAGTGGAGGTGAATGAGGCTGAATTTACAAACATTCATCTTACATCAAATCATGATCCACCAGATTTGATTACCGCTGCATGAATAAAGCTTTATGCAGACCATTGTGCTAGGCTGCCCTCTTGTGGTGAATGTTTACAACCTCTGCCAATCTGCTCCAGTGACACCAGAAACACGTTGCACTGATCAAATATAGGGTGGGAAGTTTGGACCCGCTCATCTCAGGCATTAATCTCACCATGATCTAAACTTCTAGTGGAACTGCTTTATTTTCAAGGTGGAATGATTTCTCACCTCAATTAATTTTAAAACACCAGACACACAAGATTGAATTTACTGAGACTTATCTCTAAAATTGTCAAAACTGTACCCAACTGCTCAACTACATTAATGTTTCCTGGCTAATATCCCTTAAAAGTCCCTCAGCTACTTGTGTTTTGACCACGCGCTTCTTGTTGCCATGAAAAGCTTCTGGCATGACTCTGGTTGAATGTTTCAATTGGTGTTTATTTAAACTGGTTGACATCTTAGTATGGGCACGGCTCTTCATCACAGTTCACGAACTTTAGTCCAAAAGCTGGAAACTGTTGGATCACCAGGATCAAAGTCTACAGTGAAGCAGGTTTCATGTCGCTATGGGCTGACAGTGCTTGAAATACGACGTCCTCAAGACCAGCTGATATTTACAGCTGCTCCAGTGAACACGCAAACTTATGGCATCAGGAAGACATGAAATAAGCAATAAGTATGTTTCTACTTTGGACGCACTGCAAACAGACCGCAGAGAGAAGGCAGTCTAACCAGACACCAGAAACCAAGGGAAGTTATTATTTCCACATGCTTTTGTGTCTACTGTTTTGACAGTAAAGTAACTTGACTTTAAATTATTAATGTTGTAACCAGGACTCCTTAATGCCTGCATCAATTTAGATTACTGACATAGAGCCTGAGCCATGCTATTTATATAATTAGTTTAGATTTATAGCAGTTCTTTGATGGTTGTATGTATGGTAATATTGCGATTATGTTAAATTTGCAATATATTGTGCAGGCCTAATAGTCAGATAAGAAACGATTTTTGGCCTAAATGACAAGAAGTGTGTTGAAAGGAGTTAAGGTGAGGCTTTCAAGCTTAAAAATCTGTAGCTACTGATAAGCATGGCTGTGGCAGCAGCATGCTGTGGGCCTGTTTTGCTGAAAGTGATATCAAAAACAGTTGAAAAACAAAACAACTGGACTTTTGTTTTTTTACTTTTTTTTAAATGATAATGACCTGGATGACTGAGAATCTTCACCAGCATGCTGAAAGTGGTACTGGTATATTCCTTAGACCAAATGACATTATGGGGGATCCACGTCCTAATTCTTGATCAGTAACTCGATGGTTGAAAGATGAACGCAACTGACAGTGATTCCACATGCCGACGGGCTTTAGAGGAAAATAAGATAACATTTAGCTGTGGAGATCACTGACCTCAAACATACTGGAAATTTGTGAAGTATTCCCAAAAGCTGGATCTGAAGCAGGAACCCAGCCCTTTAAATTAAGTCTACTGGTCTTGCCAAGATGAGTGTGGCTGAGTTGCAATTTGCTAAGGAACGTTTAAGCAAATATTAGTTTAATTTGAAAACAAGTTGTTTTTAAAATTCCTCAAAGATCAGTACTACTGCATCATCATTGCAACCTATAAAAGATAATATATATATAATATATTAACCTATAGAGTAGAACCTCAGACCCACACTTGAGTCATGAATCAAATGTCCCAGTCCACTGCATGTGGATTTGTGTTGGGTCAAAGGAGTGAAACATGGTCATTCAAACCTGAAATTATTATTAATAAGTTTCTAAAATCTAAGTTACTAAATACCAAACCTTTTAGAACAGTTCAGTAAAGGTTTTATATATGAAAAAAAGCTTTGAAGAGGGGAGTCAGTCTAACTTAACATAGCACTTTATTTCTTTCTATGTGTTCCATACCAGCTCACAAGGAAGTGACCGTACCCAGCAGTAGGGATCGACTCCAGCTGAACCAATCAGTGAGCAAAGATATCAAGATATTATGATTTCTACATACTATCCATCAATAGCTGTGCATGTTTTGGTGCTTGCAAATGTTGGCCATAAGCCCTCCACGTCCGAGTGTGTGAAGGTGTAGGGTTACTTTCTCCCTCCCATCATCCCTCCCTCGTCTCCGTTCTTCATTCCAGCAGTCAGGAGCCTGGTATGGCTTTGATCTTTCTGTCATTAGTCAGGCATGCAGAGACAGAGGCAAAACCTCAAACTTGCCCTTTTTCTCTCCCTATTATGCCCTCTCCCACGCTCCATGCAGAAGACATCGGCTGACCAGTTTGTCTCTTCAAGTCTCTTTCAAAACAGAAAGGTGGAGCAATGCGCTGTCATTCTTAACTTTGACGTATACAGAAAGCGACAGCATCAGTGCACTCGGTTAGCACGCCTAATGCGTTCCCCCCACCCTCCCCATCGACATTCTTTGAGGAGTCTCGGAGGTCAGAGGTCGTTTGCTGAGCTCAAGTGATGTAACCTCAGTCTAAAGTCACATCAGGCATCATCAGGGAGCATTCATTAGAGATTTATCAACCCTTTTAATTTAACGCTTTCAGAAGATCAGAGATGTCCACATTAAAACTGTGGATCCAAGTGATTCAGAGAGAGCCAATACCGAGCCTTAGCCCAATGCTTTTCATTCCTACAGCACACAGGTGGAATATAAATCTGATGATGCTATTAAAAAAGCCTTTGCAGAAAACTGTTCTGTTTCTGAACAAACAACAACAACAAGACTAAATAAATCTCAGAAGCTGATGGTGGTAGGTTTGCAAACAGGTGAGCAGTGTTTGGTTTGTGGAACTGACCTGTTGGGGGCAGCGATACTCTGAGCCGAAGCTCTGGCTGTCACATGTGACCCGCTTATGTCAGCTTCAGCCCACCAGCTGGGGGAGAGGGCAGCTGCAGGCTGCCATTATTCTAGAGATGAAGAATGACTACATTTTTAGGCAAAACCGTTCGTAAAGCAGCAGAAAGCTCTCGTCCTACTACAGAGAGGCCCTCCTCTCTCTTTTTGATCCTCATTCTTTTTCCAACATAAAGATAAGATTAGACATCATGTCAAGTAGAGCTGCTCAATATCAGGGAATAATTATGTGAATGTCACAGTGGCGAAACGACTTTTGATGAAAATAAACAAATAAACAGCGTTAATGTGTTTTTGTATTCTGTTTACTCAAAAACAAAAACCCAGGTAGGGTGAAATCCATCTGGCTGGCTATGGAGAAAGTTTTTTCTCCAATCTAAAAAATGGTATTTTGAAAACATTGCACCAAGCTACATCTGTTTAGTCAGTGAAACATAAAAATAGATCTTTACTGCCGTCTAAGCAGTTCTTTGCAATACTGCATGCAGTAGTAGTGGAATAAAGATAAGCTTGCGATATACTGTTCAGTCCCACTGTGAAAATCATTATATTTAATGGTGTATCCTAATTTTTTCAACTGTAGGGCTGCATGAAAACATGTAGTCGCAACATTATTGTTGAATATTGCAATAACTATCAATTACAATGAACCCACAGTTCTGTCATTTTCCTTTTTATGTCCTTTATCACAATGTTCCTGCAACTCGCAGTGAGCTTTAACATCTTTGCCACAGAAATATACAATGAATGATGACATTAAGGGTAGAAAAAGGCCTTTCAACTACATGCAGATCATGAAGGCATGGAACCTAAAACTATAATACCTTACCGAATATTGCATGCCGGCAGTCCTTTGCAATTAAAATATAGCAAAAACAAAAACTGTAATAACAATTGTGATTCTAAATACTGTGAGCTCTACATGAAGGTTAACGGTACGGTGCGAGAAGACTGGTGCGGCAGTGGATAAGATGCAGACAGCTATTTGTGGAAATGGGCGATCTTCAATCACTGTTATTGAAATACATTTCCTGTGGGGTCCCTCAGGGGTCAGTGTTGAGTCCTAAACTATTCTGCATTTAAATTACATATTGTTGTGCCATCAAGCCATGAGGAAAAATCAGAACGGGTTGTAAGCAAAGGAATTTCAGACTTTTTCAGGGACCAAGAACCAGGGCCGCTGGAAGTAATTTTGAACAGGGGGTGCTGTGAATTTTATTTTTGGTGTTTTTGGACATAGGCCTACTTAAAATACAATAAATAAAAATAAATAGATTGAGATTCACTACTTTGTCATATACACTTCAGTGCACGCAACCAGTGTCTGTAACACACAGACATCATCAGTTCTCAGGTGAATATATGCACTATTAATTAAACTTCACAATAACACTATAACAACGTAGATTTGAAAAGTCTTTCTTAAATTTGTCTCTAGGTATGACTGGGCTATTTCTTTTTCCTTGCCATCAAGATCTCTGCCAACTGGCACCAGAAAATGGTATTATTGGGCTTTCTTGGTCTGGAAACGGATGCATACAACACCTTATGGGCGCAGCCATGATGAACTAGTTGAACTTGCATGGCTGAAAATACGCCGATATGATTGGCTAAGCAACAAAACTCGAATCACGTGACCTCTTGGACTGGAGCACAACAATTTATATTTTCTATCGGCTATAACTTATTAATGTGCAAGTGAAAACATGGGGACCTTGGTGTTTTGAGATCACTGCTATATTTAGCAACTGATCCAAGTGCAAGAAAGTTGCCCCCTGACAGTTCATACGAAAAGCCTATTACTAGTCTGCTGCCGCGAGCGGGATACCTCTTTACTCGGCGACCACTAGCTTGCTTGACGTTGCCATGATAACGTAACTTCCATGAAGTTGTGTTGATTAGGCCTCAAAATAATAAAATTAAAATCCAAATACACATAATAGTAAAATAAAAAAAGTCAAAATAATTTCCCAAAATATTGATAAGAAATTTATAAATTGTGAAAAGTATTTTTTTTTTTTTTTTTTTTTATCTCCCTCTCGCTACTAGGGGGTGCTGCAGCACCCCCAGCACCCCCACTTCCCGCGGCCATGCCAAGAACTGCCCCCCTCAGCAGGGTGCTGTTGCTATTAAGCCAAACTTCCCACAGACAAACGTCTTCATTTCCCGCTGTTTCGTTGGAACAGCATTGGGGGGGAAACTCTCGTCGGAGTGGAGGACCTGACTGGGTTTGGAGAACTGCCGGCTGAATCGAAGCCAAGTCTGCAGTCTAACTTCTGCGTAAAAAGACGCCAGAGTAAAGAATCCGTCTATGCCGAAACCTTCCTTGTTTAGTTTTTCCTAAGCTGTTGCAAGAAACTGACTCCAGGTGGCCCAGAGAGGCCACCCACCTGTAGCCGGCACAGGACCCATTTTCCTAAGCTGAGAGTAAAAGCTGAGCTGAAATCACCCGCTGAAACCGGGTCAAAGATGCATGAAGGACCCGGAGCGGCCTGCTCCAACCGCCATGTTCGGCTAGCCCATAGCCGCAAAGCTACATGCCCGCTGCTGAGATATGCAGCTTTCCCTTGGAGTACTTCAACTGCTACCAACTTAATGCCCGAAATCGGACCGAACTGACACAGAGGCACCGACAGGTTTGGCAGAGAAATAAACAGGGAAGGTTAAATGGATTACTTAGATGGTTTACTTAATGCGTTTTCACTATGTTTTTAAACACGTGGAGCTAACCGACGTAGCTCCCGTTAGCATTTTGAAACTATGCCATGCTGATGTAATTCGAGTGTGTTTTTACGGTTATAACAAAAGTTATCCCCACAAGGGTTTTATACATTAATGGGATATTGATGTCTGTGTTATCCAGTCCGCTCATTAAGACCAAAATAAAGCTGAAGCTTTTCAAAATTAGCGCCGAATGTCGGCTAGCCAAATGCTATTAGCTTCCGGTAACATTCGCTCTTCCCAGATAAACGACTACGGTTAGTTTCAAACATAATGTTTGTTTCGTTTCGCTCCACCATCGTTCGACAGTGCTATGACCATTATTACCGCATTAATATGGAGTATTAATATCGATTTAATGGTGTTTTGTATAACTTTAGGATTAACTGATTTTAGCGACCAATTGCTACCCCAACCTCTAGCTTCCCGGAGGTATAATCGCATTAATAAAATCATGCGTCCCTGAAGTTTACTGGTAAGTAAATCATTCTGTAAAATGTTATCTGACCAAATAATGTTTTGTTTAACTCAGGATTTGCATTGTGAATGGGTTGAAACACACACCAAATGTTGTTCTGAATTAGTTAAGCCAATTTAACCTCATTCCATGTTCTTTAAGATGAACTTTGGTTCTTTAACTCAGATCTGCAGTGAACCAGGATTCACTGAATTATTCTGATAATGATGATCAACCACTTTTATTTTGTCTTTTGTTTCTTTTGTGTGTACATAGTTCCTTAGCTTCTTTTTATCTTAATTTTGCTTCGTAGTTTCAGTTAAGTTTCACTAGCCTAGTAGAGAGGATTTGTTGATTGAAATGTAGTGTTAATGCGGTACCGCGCGCGAGCTATTTTTAGAAACACAACGTCACGATGACGTCACATCACGTGGTACGCAGTAGGGCAAACTCCCAAACCGCCGCTGTTTTGCTGTGGAAGAGACGTGCGTTAGCCTAGGTTTTACTCGGTAAACGACTGCTTTTTCCAACATCTAAGACCATGGTTTATAAACATTGTTGCTATGGGACGTGCAACAACGACTCGAGGTACGCTGATCGGCCGCATATGAAGGATGTTTTCTTCATTACTTTCCCGAAACTCAAGAGTGCCAAGGAGAAGTGTGTGCGTTGGGTACACTTGTGCGGACGGCCTACACAACATTTCAACCCGGAAAAAGTTACCAAATTCACCTACATATGTAGCAAGCATTTTGTCGGTGGAAAGGGTGATGATAGCATATAGGCTAGCATGTTAGCAGGCGCTAACCGGGATAGCTTACTCAAAAACAAACGCCCTGAATCTCTTAAGCGAAAGATTCTGAGATGTGAACAATCGTTTTGTAGCTACCTATTGGCAAGATATACAGATTCCTGGACGTTGATTGCAAACAAACAAAAAAGGCCGACGTGAACGGAGCACGGTGGAAATCATAACAAAGGCTTGAACGCCGACCAGGGAAAAAAACAAAGCTTACCGTTGAATCAACTCGGCCCGTCTTCCGGTTTTTTTGAGCCCTCGACACTCAAGCCACCGTTTCAGCTGAAGGTTGGTGTGCTCTTCCACAGTGCGACCAGTAAACCGTGCGCCTGGGACATCGTCTTGGTAAGTTTAATGGCTGCAAAGTCGGTCATATCGCTGGTTCTGTTGCGCTTGTAATGGCTGGTTTGTATGTGCGTTCTACGACTGTTTGCCCTACCGGTGCGGCAAAAGGGGCGTTACTCTTAAGGCCGTGACGTCACGTGCGCGGTACCGCATTCAGATAAACAGCATTCTATAGTGATGTTCTCTGGATGTTCATTTTATTTCTGTTAATAAATTCTTAAACTTGAAGAGAAGTTGTCACTCCTTATTCTACATGTGTGCAGGATTTGCTGTTAAAAGAACGCCAGTGCTCGAATTATCCCTTTCAACTATTGTCCTGATATCAGCTCTAGAACTGATATTCACCTGACAATACCTAATAGACAGAGAGTTATTTATTAAACATTAAATAACTTAAAACGGTGTGTAATAGCACAACAATATGCAAAGTTTCAAACTAAATTACACTTGTCTTACTTGCAGATGACATACTTTGCTGGGGCTTTAGAAAAGCTTTTGGAGAGGATTACCCATGAAAGGCATGAATTAATGGGATGGTAACAGAAACAAATTATCACCAAATGTCAAGTTAGTTATATTTGGATACAGTATTAAAGATTTGTAGCTGAGATAATAGATCATAACATTAGTTAGAAACCACATGTAAAATGTATACCATCTAAATGATCAAGAAGTATTTTTTTTTAAGTAAAGCAAGGTACTTTTTAAATCACAAATCACTCATTGTACCATATCTGGTGTAGTGTGTAGACATTTGGGGCAATATATATATATAAAACAGCAGCTGAAATGTTATGGAAACTACATAAAAAGAGCACTATGAATGAATAATAATTCTATTGTGAAAATACAGATATGATATTTTACAAGTCAAATGCCTTAACGTTTGTTGATCTGGTAAAACAGAAAACTGTACAAATGATGTACAAAGTAAGATCAATGAGCTGCCTGTAAATGTACAGAACATCTTTTCCGAAAGAGGCTATAATCTAAGTAGAAAATAACACATTAAGATTCTCAGTGTTAACCTTTTTTGTTTCTCTGTGAAGCAAAAGATTCAAACATCACTTAAAAACATATTTGAATATATTTCACTAAAACAACATATAGTTGAGGAGGGCCTGACTTATTCATAGCTCATGTGAATGTATCTGTTGTACGGTGTGTGTGTGTGTGTGTGTGTGTGTGTGTGTGTGTGTGTGTGTGTGCGTGTATTAGGGTCGGACGATAATTCAGTAACAAGATATATCGATTGATAGACGTGTAGTGCGATAGAAAATAAAAGGTCAATAAAAAGTTCAATAGAAGAACAGTTTTCCTTCCTTCTGCATTCTAGCCTATCATGTACGTTAATACTATAGCCATTACATCCTCCCAACCAATCAAAAACTCAGAGCCAGGAACACTCACCAAGCTCCACCCCCATCAAAGAGCTCAGAAAACTTTTGAAAACTTGCAGTTTTGGTAAAAAGTTAGTTGAATAAAGAGTTGAGTATTAATTCAGTTTGTGTGTCTTTATCCAAAAAAAAGTCATTAAGCAACAGCAGTAAGTATAATTATTGTTTTTCTGTTTTAAATCATGTTTTATATTTTTGCTTTTAAATCTTTGAGTTAATAATGTGATCTTTATTTATTTATTTAACTAAGCGCTTCACTCAACTTTACACTGCATGTACTGACACTCACGAACCACATGGTGGCAGAAACAGCCCAAACATGTTCTTGTAGAGTTATTATGACATGGGATCAGCGCCTTTCTGACAAGGAACTTCTCCCACGATCCAAAACTTCACCCCACCATCTGTGACTTTATATTCAATATTTTTACCTTTTCTGGTCCAGAACATTAATAAAAAAAAAGTTCAGTACTTTTCAAATGCTGTACTGATAGCAAGACATCCATCTTTCATTTAATTTTAACCTAAAAGTTAATAAGTCATTTGGAGCAACAACTGTTTCATAACATCAGGTGACAAATACTTAATCCTCACATTTTCAATGACGAACGTCCACTCCTTGTCCTCAAACTCTTCTGCATGGGGATCCTGTAAAGGCAGAAAAATCTATCATTAAGAAAGTAATCTTAATTAATTGACATCTTTGTTTAACGCGAGTGCTTTTAAGAAATCCAACACATGCTCAGAAGAAAACTCTAAAAATGGAAGATCATTTGCCTTACTGCTGCTCTTTAACCTCAGCCTTCTGGGTTAACAATGATCTGAAATAAAGAAGTGCTATGTCTGTGGATGTTTTTAATAAACATGTGCATCACATAAATGTGAAACAGATTTTTTTTTAATGTATTGCAATAATTTGAGCCCAGTAGCCAGATTGGGTTGATGTTGATCATCTCTATTAATATCCCCGTCTGACTTCCCTACTTTCTCACAACAACTGATAGGAATGGAGATTAACAGAGAAAAGGGGAGACAGAGAGCAGCTATTTCTTATGCCTTCAATAGTCTACTGCACATGCAATCACAAATCACTGCTTGACACAACTGCTGAAGGAGCTTGATGTACGTTGCTAAAGATCCAAAGGTTCTGGGGATGTTCAGAAAGGGTTCAGTGGGTGGCACATGTCAGTCTTTAAGGGGACATTGAGAGGAACCAGACTATTCACATCACTAGTCAGTGGCCATGCTGTCATAGCTGAGAGGCGAACAGACGGCTAGAGCAGCTTCATAAAACGCACGTCAAGCAGTCCCTGTAATCATGGAGCGGAGAAGGTACACCTTCACTAGAGCACAGGGGTCAAACTCCTTTCCTCCAGGCTGGACAAAGGTTCCACTTCCAGCAGGACAGCGAGCGGAAACATATGGTGAGAGCAGGGCTGGGTATTGTTAAAGGAGAAGTCCGGTCAACAAGGAAAAATCCGTGGATCATTATCTATACCTAAAACTAATACGTCCGTGGTGATTTAATGAGTTTAGCGTTAATCAATAAGAAAATAAAAGCATAAATTGTCGTCTTGATCACTGTGTATGGGGGCGGCCATTATTGCCCAAATATGGGCAAAAATGGCCACCTGACATCACATCCTGTGACATAATGTTGCGGTAAGGCACTGCGCTCTACAAGCTAATTCAATAGGAACTGTTGTACACAGCTGCGATCAACAACAATTATTTCAGATTTCCAGAGGACTTCACCATTGAAATTCACGAGAGCTATTGTTGAAGCAACAATGCCCACGTGCATGGCAGTTGGATGTAACAATACATCGGGTAAAAGTGAAAAAAACATTAGTTTTTACCAGGGCTTTGAACCGATTTTTTTCCCCAATCGGTTCGTTCCGAACAGAAACGGAATTATAACGTTTCCGGTTATGAGTTCCACCAATAAATTGACGTTCCCGAACCGGTTAGAACAAAATAATACTGTTCCCAGAACAGTTAATTTCGTTCCTGTCAGCTGTTTGGAATGAGTGTTTTACTTAACGATGGATCGTAATCAGTGACGGACTGGGATTAAAAACCGGCCCTGGCATTTTCACCAACCAGCGGTCCACATGGGGACACGCACGCACGCGCGTGCACGTGCCCGCAACACACAGATATAACTTCACATGCACGGAAATAACACGCAGGTTTGTAGCCCCATTGGTGTTGAACTCTAACTTTAATATGCATGAAAACTGAACCAAGAGGCATTTCAGTGTTTCCCGCAGGAATTTGCTTAGGCGAGGAGGTGCGTTGGGGGGGGGAGACGACAAGTTTTGTGCGGACCGAGGGGGGGGGGGGGGGGGGGGGATCCATGTGTTTTTTCCCTGCCATTCAGTATATGCACGTGTGAAAGCAGCAACAAAAAACTGCGTGTTAACGTCAAATAAATATGCAGCAAACCGAGTTCGTTTCTTTGTTTGGGTTTTTTTGTGTTTTTTTTTTTTTTTTTTTTTGGAATGTTGGCGAGGCGGTAGCGTGAGTTTGGCGAGGCGGCCGTCTCGCCAAGACAGTGCTGCGGGAAACCCTGCATTTGGCTTATTAGTGGGCCGAGAGATAATGTAGGCCTACAATGAACAGGGTGAAAGGGGCGGCGCACACCCGACGATCATGCCGAATGCCAGACCGTCCAGTCCGTCACTGATCATAATTTACCTCTTATTTAAGATGTGTAGCTCTAGTGGAGACACCGCTCTCGCTCCATTCAGTCAGCGAATGTGTGATGTGATGTCACACAGGAAGTGAACCTCAGCCGTCATGGTAACGTGCGCAGGAAATTATTTTTTTTTTTTTTAGTTAATTAGGCAACGAAAACTTTGAGGAACGAAATAAAACCGGTATTAACCGGTTACCATTATTTTTAAATAAGTGTTCCAGTTCCAGAACATAAAAAATAATAACGTTTCTGGTTTCGTTCCTGTTCCCTGTAAAATACAAAAAGTTCCCGGTTTTCGTTTTCGTTCCTTGAACCGGTTCAAAGCCCTGGTTTTTACACCTTTCCAATTCATGATCCACCACGAGCTCTTTTGTTGGATTGCCTACTTGAAGAGGGATCGAATTTCTGGCCAGAGAGAAAACACGTCATCTGTAGCCAACCTTTCGAAGAAGAATGTCTTCAAGATGACATGAGAGCAAGACTTTTCGGTAGGTTTTTCTTTTTTATAATGTAGAATTTGCGGGGACATTTGTTTACCCGACCAGAGGGGTGGAGTGATATGACACACTTGGAAAGCATGCTCACTGTTGTGAAGCCCACTTATTTTATGCGACTTTGGTCTTTTTTCTAAAGTCGCTTGTATATTTCATGAGGTGCGGGTTGAAGTTTTTTGGGCTTGTTTCTGAAATTGAAGTCGCTTGTTTGGGCTCTAAACTAAGTGACGCTGAAATATCCCTCCGCCTCATAACGAGCTGCAGCTCCTCCTCACAGCAGCAGAGAGTAAACTCAGAAGGAGCCGCTCTGCCCGTATTTTCTGCAGTTTACGGCTGCAATAACTGACGATAACTGCTGAAAGTAGATTAGGCGGTGCAGATCACCATTTTGAGCAGAGATTGGTTCTAAAGATGAGTTTTTACTCCCTGATAACATTGCAGAACCCATAAACCGTACTTTAATGCTTATTTGTTGTCTTTTTATGTCTGTAAAATGTAAAATTAGTATTACTTTAAATTTAAATGCTTAATACCATGTCTATCTTTGTTTAAGAGGTTAAAAAAATAGTTCGGCATGAAAACAGGTTTTTATTTACAAGGGGACAGATAGGGCATCGGGACTTGCTCAACAGCTGATACCGCAACCTGACGTCACAAACTGGGAGGTGGCAGTACTGTTCTTCACCAAGATGGCTGCCTCCATAAAAGCATATTCAAATGGAAATTACTCTTCATTAAAAAAGCTTATCATTTATTATACAGTATGTAATAATTTTATATTTAAAGTACTTTCAGCAGTTTGAATTCTGATTTTGACCGGACTTCTCCTTTAAGAACCTCGCAGCTCCGTTTCATTTCGATTCTCTGGGTCACGATGCGATTCAATATCGATGTGGTTCAGTGTTGATTTATTGTGTGAAAAAAAGAAGTACACACATGTTTTACGAGTACCTGTTGTTACATTTGAAATAATTTTTTCTGTTTTGTCCACATGAACAGCAGACTGAGCAGCGGTCAGAAAAAGCTTGTTCCATAAAGCCCGGTAAATGAAAACAAAAACCTTCTGTGGGGTTTATAACTCAGCAGTCACGAATCCAACAACCTCCCAGTTTGCCTGTCGCATCTAACGAGAGACGCGCTGTGTCCCGTCACCTCGTTCCTCCGCCGAGCGTTACCTGTCAATCACTGCCACTGTGCTTAACATTAAATCAGTCCACATTAGTCGTGTGGTGGCGCTGGAAAGGCGAGATAAAAAAGAGGAAAGTGTAGCGAATATATTTAAGCATTTGTACTAAAGATGATCTTGAGCCAGATGTGCTACAAATGCTGGAGCGTGAGGAGATTACAGTGTCAGAGTCAGTTCCTGCAGAGGTTGCTCATCGTGAACAATGTAGGTTTATTAGCTTCCACTCCTTTATTTTATTAGGTTTAAGTTAAGTTTGTAAGTTATTTTGTTGCCAGGAAAGAAACTGCAGCTTTGTTATAGTTTATTTTATAGGCTACTGTATGTTGTTACATATTATATCGACTATCTGAGAATAAAAATCATCACATTAGCTGTAACTGATATATACCAACGTTTTTCATTAAAATGTCGACCCTGCAGGTGAAAGCGGGCCAGTCTGGAACTGCTAGGCCACCTTTCCTCATGTAATACTTATTTTAACTTTTGCTCTCCATATTCATTACAACCAGAACTGCATTAGTGCTTTATTTTCACATGTGTTATTGTTCAAAATGATTTCTCTTATTTTGTAAGAATTTAGGTTTACGTGCCCTTCACTTTAATCTTCATACAGTACTTTAATATTTTCACTTTTGTACTCCCTGTTTATTTTCAATTGCTCAAAAATATTAATGCATGCACTGGCATACTAGTCCTATGGACTAAATATAAATAAACATCTAAAATATAATGGCAGGTCCCCTAAAAAATTGTCTCTTTCTACTTATTAAAAAAAAAAAATCAATATCAAACATTTAAATCAATATTGAATCGAATCGTGACTCAAAGCATCCAAATTGAATTGAATTATGAGGTTCTTAACAATACCCAGAGAATCAATTGGAGTTAAACTTAAATGATTTTAGAACTTATTAAAGATAAAACAGATTTTCTCAAATCCTGATATTACAGGGAGTGTAGTTTCCCTTTCCGATGACTGCAAGCAAACAGATAATCACCAGCTCTCACACGGAAGTACAGTGTGATTTAAAAACAAAAATAACCTGGACCTTTTTTTCCCCAAGAACAGGTTGCAGAAACGTTTTTGCTAAGTGAATGATTGAACAAGTTCTTTTGACCCGATACAATCGTTTTGTTTTTGGTAAGACATGGTTTGATTTTCACATTTCAATAAGCATTTACCATCAGTGTTCAGAGCTTTTATTGTCCGACGACATTTCTGACATAACCCAGAGGGACCAACACCACAACACAGACAGGAGGTGATTTGTCTGCTCCAAGCGCCCCCTAAACCCCATTAGTTTACAAGCACAGAAAGTGCTTCTGACAGCCAACAGAGCAAGGCATCAGCAGCCATCTCTAGTCCCTGCATTGCTGCTGAACAGAACCTGCAGCTGGGTAAATGCCTCTTTTCCACGCCTTGGTCTTCATTTACCCGTTTTGACGTTGAGGATATTCACAGGTAACATTTGTCCAATGTTTGTCTCGCTTGTGCATCCCAATTGGTGAGAAAATGCAGATGCTAAGACTTAACCAAACAAGCCGTGTCCTGTAAACAACGAGGGCTAAACATGACGCAAAAACATGCAAAAAGCTTCAGACTATTGCAGATACCCATCTGCGCTCTGTTTGCTGACACTTATTCTGCCATTAGGGTTAATTTGTATTTTCAGTCTTTACAAAGTTCAGCCGAGGCTTAGTGCTGATGCACATCACGCTGTTGTGCATGATATGACACTGCTGACTCAGCTGTTCGCACTGCTGAGCCTTAGGCCAGGCAGGGTGAGGAATATATCTGGGAGATGCTGTTTTCACCTTCATTATTTATCAAAGTACTCATAAAGTCATAGCTTTAATTGGAAAAGACTCCATAGACATTTTTTCTCATCCACAATCAGTGCTTCTCTTTAAAATTGAAAAATCTGTTTAATGTAGCATTAACGCTACATTCATTTGCATTTCCCTGCAGGTTTTTGGACCTGCACTGACACCGTATAATTGAATCATGTCGCTCTGTAGCCAATAAAACTCTACAGCGGCCTTCTGAGTAAACAAGCTTAATGAAGCTGACAAAGCTGCTCGCGCTCAGAACGGGGATAAGGAAGAAGGCAGCAAACACTATGCAGCATGTAACGTCCAATTAGTTCATTTGTTTACAATGGGGCTGGAATAATTTGAATTATAAGGAATTTAGAGCAAAAAACTAAGAAGGTAATAATAGACGAAGGGATTCTCCACATTTTGTTTTTGTGTTTGTTAACCTAAACACTGTGTGAAGACAACGTGGTGACAAGTTACGGAGCCGGTGTTAATTGATTTGGGCATTATCCAAACCTTGCTTTGCTGCCTTTGACTTTCTCATTACAAAAACTGTTTTTTTTTATTTAAAAAGGAGAAAACCAGCGCGCAAGGCCTGGAAAACTATGCCGATTCTCATGGAAGCAGATAAGAACTCTTGTTTTTTCAAATGTCTTGAGACACGGTCACAAGATTTGTCTCGATGACTTGGGGTAATAATTTGTTAAGAAGCTTTGCAAAAATCTTGTTTCTCAACTGTTTCAAAAGCCACAAAACTTGTTGTAAATAAGTGAACATACATGTGACCGAAAATAGAAAAGATATCAGCATCTCATCTAAACAGAGACACAGCGATGGTCACATTTTAGTGACATCCCTGGTTGTAAAACACCTTCAAATAAATAATCTTCCTGATGGAGCATCGTCTCAACCTTTACTCTACTTCATGTGAAATCTACTTAGTGGGGGACTAAAATGCCAGATTAAATGAAAATACTTTCTAATGAAATCAAAGTGGAACAATCATTAGCACCCTAGTAATAGGACAGGACCTCTCTCGACATTTCACCAGGTTGGAGCTTACAGGCGGAGAGCTCTGCGACCATTTCTACAGGCAGAATCTGTGTGGATCATCCAGAATCCTGGTTCCTCTCTTATCCTCTCTGCTCCTAAACTCACCACAGGAATTATACAGGATGGAAAAGGATGATTTTGTGTCTGGTGAGCCATTTCTGTCTTTATTTGGCTATATATTTTTGGTTCAGTGTCGTGCCATTGAAGTCCCAATGATGCCCTCTTAAAGGTGCATACCCAAATTATTTGACTTTTTTTATGTATACATCAGCAGCTCACTCTGGTTGCATACAAAGTTTTGATGAAATATTATCCCGTCCTGCTGGCGTATGAGTTGTTATTTTGGTGTTTTATGCTTTGATTTTACTCAATTTGTTAATAAATAAAGCCTTTTTGTGTTTATTTTTAATAACAGGAAGTACAACACTGCGCATGTGCAGCAGTGGTTAAAACAAGGAAGCGGCTAACAGCTATTAGCATCTCCAGGCAAAACAATGAGGAATGGCCCAAGATCCAAAGAACACAAATAAATATGATTCCACGAGGGAAACACCTGGAATGTGAGTAAATGCTCTGATATGAAGCTCTTAAAGTTGCTGTAGATCAGTGTATTTAATTAAAAACGGTTGGTCTTCGATCATTTGCAGAGGGTCAGGCTAGGTCCCGCATTATTTAATACCGTTTTATTAATTAAACAAACCAGCATTATGATAGTTCTGTGATACAGTCGGTAGATGGCGGCACGTCCATTTATATCTGTTCATCGCGCCCGGTGCTGGATCCTTATCTAGTCTCAAAAAGGACCAACAAAACATTATCAAGACGCAGGCTTGGTGTACATAACCTTATTTTATCCTGATCAAATGGTTTTCGGCCTTTTTTGATTAGCATATAACGTGGCTGTATACCTTTAAATTTTCTGCTGGTATTTCACGACTCCCTTTGGAAGCAAAACTGGCCCAGAGCATCACAACTTCTCCACTCAACAGCGTGCTTGAGGTGCTGTGTCACATTTTCATCCCTTGTTTGACATTAAAACTATCTGGGCTGTTTGTGGCTGAAAAGTTCACCTTCATTCTCAGTGGTTATTTCATTTACCTGATTTTGTTTTACCAGGGGTAAGACGAAATGTGCTACCGTTTGACATCAAATTCATACCCCACGGAAACAGAAAGTCAGGGATTACTAATTATTTTGTTACTGATTACCTTAAAAAAAGAGAAGGACAAATTTAAGGACTAAAAAGGAGTGTCACCAGTGAGTTTGTTAAAAACTATTTCTTGACACCGAGTCCCCCCCCCCCCCCCCCCCAACTGAACAAAATTACACAAATTAAAGGTTAGATTTTTTTTAAAACTGAGATTAAGCTGCTACAATTAAATGACTTTCTTTTCAGGCTTCTTACACATTTTTGCCAGGAGTGATGATAATGTATTATGCTGGTGGGCCTGGTCTGCCAGTCTGCCACCACAGAGGCCCAAGCGTGTTTATTTCATTTACACACAATTACATGAGCTACCGTACACAGACACTGGTTAAAATGTATGCGTATACGTTTTTTCCTCAGAAATCTATTTTTATGTTTTACCTCCAGTCTAAGCAGAGCTGTGGCTTACCTTGAAGAGAGTGACCGTAATCTCAATGTTCTCTGGTACCGGCCAC
The DNA here is from genome assembly GCA_037039145.1 of Fundulus diaphanus. Taxonomy (NCBI): domain Eukaryota; kingdom Metazoa; phylum Chordata; class Actinopteri; order Cyprinodontiformes; family Fundulidae; genus Fundulus; species Fundulus diaphanus. Next base: position 18,234,312 of record CM073121.1, on the reverse strand, counting down.
ACTACAACTCCTCTGTACGGGTTCTTGATGCCAGGCTGCCAGCTATGGGACTGCACGATGAAGAAAAGAAACAATACAACAATGTCTTGTGGAAATTAGATACAATTTTTAAAAAATAATATGCAGTATTTTGTGGAAATCTAGCATGCATAAAACAGCAACCTTAGAGGATTTCCGACGACTTCTGCGTGTCCAAACCACCACCAATTTATCTGGTTGCCTGTGGAGAAAACAGAACGGAGAATTTGTGAAAAAGGGAAGGGATGTTTATCAGCGCGGCCATCTGTCACTTTACCATCAGCATTTGACTGTCAAACTGAGCATTTACCCTGATGTCTCTACTCATGAAGCCTTAATAAGCCAGCAGGAACATATGGACATAAGTACACACAACCTCTCCGTCTCGTTGGATGAATAAATCGTCGCTTTATCTTTGGACTAAAGCATAGAAAACAGGAATTGGTCTTGAACACAAACGCTAACACACACAGAGGCTTAAGTACGGCAAAACACAGTCACATTCTTTACCCTTAAAAATGTACAAGAGGAGATCCCAAACCATGATTTCCATTATTATACATTATTATACAGCACCCTGCTGCAAGAGTATTCGTACCTGTTTTTAACCTTTTCATGTTCAGCCCCATGATAAATAACGGCCATATAAGCACTTTTTCCATCCCTCCTCTTTTTATTTGTGCCCCATTATGACTTTTAGCATTTTGGGTTCTGTTCTCGTGGCCACATGAGCACCTACTGCTGTCCCACAAATGTATGTTATCAGGAAGACAAGCGTAAAGAAAAGCAGTAAATAGTTTTCAACCTTTTTTTTTTCCCAAATGAAATTTGAAAAAGGTGGCATGCATTTGTATTCACCCCATGTGGGCAGTAACGTGCAGCGTCGGAGTGTTTTGTGTGCAGCCTAGATCAAAAAGGGGCCTTTTCCACCAACCAGATCCAATGTTTTACTGGTGTAGAGCTGAGAGCCCAGTTCACTGCTGGACCAGAGGAAAGAACCTGCTGGATGGAGCCTATTGGGGAACCGCAGCCAAAGACAGCTGGAGCGCCGTGTCTTAAACTTGTGCGGTAAAAGTTAAAACGTCGAAAAGGTCAAAACACAGCACTAATAAGCACTAGAATAAAACTAATTGTCTCAGATCTTCCCAAAGTTGTTCTTTCTTTAATCACTCCTCACACAGTTTAGGTAGGTCATTGCTCTGGGTACAGGTGCCTTCACAGCTTATTATTCTCCCCTGATTACATAAAGATGAGACCCGGCTAAATCCTTTACCACCGTCATACCTTTAATAAAACCAGGTGGTGCACATAAATCTTGCTTTAAAAGCCGTGTGTATTTCCAGTTTTCCAGCTGCTGCTGCGCCTGAGAGATCAGCTGATTATGTGGGTGAATATATCACAAGCACCGCTGGTGGTTTAGAGTAAGCGATAAGAAATCTTTTGAGTGCAGGGATCCTGGGATAAATTAGATTATTTGTCTGCTTAAATGGTCACCAGGCAGTAAAATCCTTGATAAAAAACACAGAGTGAAACAGGGGACCAATTGCACAGTATATTAAGGAGACTTTTATAATGCCGTGGCTCTCATGTGGTTAAAAAAAAAATAACCGGTTATGGGCTCCAGCGCCTCTACATTTTCATTGGGTCTCTAGGGGGCTTCTCCACATGTCCACCTTGTCAGATACGCCGCAGGAACCGAGAAATTGATCCTGTTCTCGACGTAGCAAGAACAAAAAATAATTTTGTTTTGGCTCTGACTAATCCTACTTCACGAGAAACTCAGCGGCCGAACTCCTAGAAAGTCCCGCCTGCTGCAGCATGTCGCACCCAGGCTGAGATTGTGGAAACTTGACCAACACCGCCACAATGGCAGAGATGGATGATGAAGGAAGAGGAGACGAAAACGTCTGAAGCCGAAGAGGACTCCTTGTTATTGACGATCGCTGAAGACGTGGCGAGCCGAGGTGAACGCAGGTGGCGTGTTGGACCGCCTGATGCCACCAGAGTTGCACAGAGTGAGTAGAGTCTCAGTTCAACAGAAGCGCTTGTCCAATTTACCCACACCATACATAATCCTGACCAAAAACAAGACCTCCAGTGGTCTGAGCTGAATTTCTAATAGGGGGAAGACATGACATCTAGTCTGGGCTAAAACCAGAGGAGTTGTGGAGAACAAGCAGAGCGGGGCAGCTGTGGGAGCGAGAATACATTTCTTGCCTGTTACAGAGTATGTAACAGCCTTATGTAACACACTACCAGCAGCCTTAAGGGCTGTAGCAGGAGCCCTGTACCCTTTCCATGTTTAGATGACGGACTGAACTGGGATATGGGTTTATAACCTAAAGCTGCTTCAAACTTCTCTGAAACCTTATCCTCGACCTGTCTGCTGTGTGTGAACAGTGACATTTGAACTCAGATTAAAGCACACATGCAGTTTTGTAAACCTCCGCAGGATGTCTGAGAAACGTGGCCCGTGAGAAAATTTCAGCAACGCACATCGTTTATGGTTGTTAGAGCTCGACGCAACTTTAATGCCACAAGCATTTATATTAGCGAGTAACCATTGCCAGCTTTGCAGTGGACTCGCTGGGTGTCGACATGAACCCTTAAGTCATCGAGTCGTTATAGAGAACAATGAGACAGTGTGCCAGACACACAACACAGAACGGAGAGAAAAGAACAGCAAGAGCAGAGCATTGAGAGAATGACAAAACAATTTCAGCCTTGAGGAGAGGCGCCTCACAGAGAAACCATTGTTCAGCGACACACGCCGTCTCAGCGTGCAGACACGTCCAGATATCAGCCAGCCATTCTCTCTATGCTATGGGGAAAATCTAGACCACTTATCTGAGGGCAGAAGCGATTTTTGCTCCGTTTGAGTTTCCCTCCGACTTCAAGGCTCCATATCGTGTATACAGCAGGAAAAGAACAACTCTAGAGGAGAAAGTCCTGTCAGCTGCACCTTTGAGAAGACCTGCTCCCCCCTTGGGTCACCACAAACCCACCACTCCCCGGTGGGCATGTCCTGCGATGGCCTATAATAAGTGAGCCCAGCATCACAGAACCAGTGAGTGATGGCAGGACCTTCAATGTACCCCCACATCACAGCTTCCTGCATCCCAGCTCTCTGGCCACGTCACTCTGGGCCTGAGCTACGTAACAGCGTAGGGTCCACTGCGCCGCTTCGTTCCAGCAGTCCTCACCGAGCACACAATGAGGCACACAGAACAAGAGCACAACTGGGTTCTCCCCAAAGGGCTGCTGTCTCCATCATTCAAAAACCTGCTCTACTTCTGCTAATCGTGTCATTTCCTGATTGTTTTAATGCACCCTAAATCCGTACAACCGTGTGAAAATGAACACATTTCTGTAAGAATCCATTTTCAGAAAGAGCTTTATTATCCCAGCTCTGTATAATCATCCTTTAGCTCACATCTGAAGACGAAATATTAGCAATTTCATAACTTTGCCAACTAATTAGTCTATTACAGGGCTTTAAGTTGCAGAGGCTAGAAACACAATCAACAGTCTCTATGGAAACCTTGGTTTGCAAAAAACAATTCTAATAATAATAATAACAAAACAAAACAAAAAATAAACTAAAAATTCTTGGATAATTTCACCCAAAACATGCCCGGGTACTTTTGCAGCCTTTGGATACATTATAAATCCAGAGCGGGCCAATGTTGCAGGAAGAGTCCAAATTATGAGGACAGAGCTTGGTCTGGAACATCAATGCTTAGTGATATTATCGTCCATTTAGGAGACAGAGCTGGGTCTCGTCGTATTAAATATCCTGAGTTGATCAGCACTTTACATCCCAGCGCTTTTTAACCCTGAGGCTGATTCAGCAAACATAAGCGTAAGAGGAGAAACATTTAATCACTTGGAAAAGTGCAACCACAAGCTGCAGAGTCGCAGCTACTAAACAGCAGGCCTTTAAAATGAGTTGAATTTTTTTTTTTTCCTGAATGTGTTCACAAAAAGGTAACTATTGTATTTCAGGACTTTTTGAACAAATCGTCACTAAGAATAATCCATACATGTTGAACGCCATGGAATCAAAGATGGCAGCTGAAAAAGGGTGGGTGCAACAAACTGCTCTCCCTAAAAAAAAGGATGTTTTAAGCATAAATGAGCCTGTGGTTAAACACTTGAATCTCAGAGCAGTTGTCCACCGGGATGGCTGGAAGTGCAGGGTGTGTCAGGAAGCTGTGGCTGCCCTATCTTTCCTGTAGGCAGAAGAAGAAACCGCGGCATATAAACATATAAACGTGTCATGGCTGGCATTACACAGTAAAAACAAAAGCGTTGGCACATTTCTAAATATAAAGCTGTAACTAAAAAGTCTTGCATGTCTAGAAAGGCTAGAGCCGGCAGCCTTCATGTGTTCGACTGCACTGCCACCTACTACAGGATCTAAACTCTGCAGCCTTACAGACAGGAGGATGCTGGCTACTGCTGACAAGGTATGCAGAGGTTTGAAAAGGTCACGGTCCTCGGTATGTTTCCTTACACTGTTGCTGCGGTTTGAAGAGGCAGAATGACTTCTTCTCTTTCTGAAGCACTGAGTAGCACAGTGATCCCCACCTGTGGCTGCACACTGCCAGTCAGCTGGCTAGGAAAAAGCATCTATGCTTCTCGCTTGCCTACAAGTATTTGATACACTGTTGATTTTCCAGGTTTTCTCACTTGCAAAGCTTGAAGAAGACTGTAATTTTTATCATAGGTACTCTTCAACTGTGAGTGATGGAATCTAAAACAAAAATCCAGAAAAATACAATGTATGATTTTTAAATAATTAATTTCCATTTTATTGTGTGAAATAAGTATTTGATACACCAGAAAAATGAAACTTAATATTTGGTACAGAAACCTTTGTTTGCATTCACAGAGATCAGACGTTTCCTGTAGTTCTTGACCAGGTTTGCACACACTGCAGCAGGGATTTTGGCCCACTCCTCCATACAGATCTCCTCCAGAGCCTTCAGGTTTTGGGGCTGTCGCTTGGCCACACGGACTTTAAGCTCCCTCCAAAGATTTTCTATTGGATTCAGGTCTGGAGACTGGCTAGGCCACTCCAGGACCTTAAGATGTTTCCTACGGAGCCACTCTTTAGTTGCCCTGGCTGTGTGTTTTGGGTCGTTATCATGCTGGAAGACCCAGCCACGACCCATCTTCAGTGCTCTTACTGAGGGAAGGAGGTTGTTGGCCAAAATTTCACGATACATAGCCCCATCCATCCTTCCCACAATATGGTGCAGTCGTCCTGTCCCCTTTGCAGAAAAGCATCCCCAAAGAATGATGTTTCCACCGCCATGCTTCACGGTTGGGATGGTGTTCTAGGGGTTGTACTCATCATTCTTCTTCCTCCAAACACGACGAGTGGAGTTTAAACCAAAAAGTTCTATTTTTGTCTCATCAGACCACATGACCTTCTCCCATTCCTCCTCTGGATCATTCAGATGGTCATTTGCAAACATCAGACGGGCTTTGACATGCGTTGGCTTGAGGAAGGGCACCTTGCGTGCACTGCAGGATTTTAATCCTTGACGGCGTAGAGTGTTACTGATTGTTTTCTTTGAGACTGTGGTCCCAGCTCTTTTCAGGTCATTGACCAGGTCCTGCCGTGTATTTCTGGGCTCATTCCTCACCTTCCTCAAGATCAATGATGCTCCACGAGGTGAGATCTTGCATGGCGCCCCAGACCGAGGGAGATTTTCCGTTATTTTGTATTTCTTCCATTTTCGAATAATTGCACCAACTGTTGTTGCCTTCTCACCAAGCTGCTCCCCTATTGTCCTGTAGCCCATCCCAGCCTTGTGTAGGTCTACAATTTTATCCCTTATGTCCTTACACAGCTCTCTGGTCTTGGGCATTGTGGAGATGCTGGAGTCTGATTGATTGAGTGTGTGGACAGGTGTCTTTAATACAGGTAACGAGTTCAAACAGGTGCAGTTAATACAGGTAATGAGTGGAGAACAGGAGGGCTTCTTAAAGAAGAACTAACATGTCTGTAAGAGCCAAAATTCTTACTGGTTGATAGATGATCAAATACTTATTTCACACAACAAAATGGAAATTAATTATTTAAAAATCATACATTGTATTTTTCTGGATTTTTGTTTTAGATTCCATCACTCACAGTTGAAGAGTACCTATGATAAAAATCACAGTCTTCTTCAAGCTTTGCAAGTGGGAAAACCTGGAAAATCAACAGTGTATCAAATACTTGTTCTCCCCACTGTATTTGGTATCGACCTTGTCTCTATTGGCTGCATGGAAATCTGTTGCAACGCAACGCGGTCAAAGAGCAACAAACTTGAACCCTGACCTGGTCGCGGCCCAGGCTCCACCGGGCCGCTGCTGTGCTCCGCGTGTTCTCTGCTCAGCGCATCTACTGTAGCGTCACAGAGAATACAAACAAATGAGTGGATCTTAGAGCGCAGCGGAGCTTCGTTGTGGAAACACCCGGAGCAACTTCACCCACAATTATAACTAAGCTGTTGTTGGAGCCACAGGAAGACGGATCGTCCTGAATCCTCATGACCAAGCCTGAGTCCAGACAGGTGAAAGGAAAGCTCAAAAGAGGCGTTAGCCTGGAACCAGGCTCACATTTTCTTACAAAGGAATCAGGAGTTGGTGGACTTCTGCATGTCCAGCTTGAAATATCTAAGAGGAGGTCGTCTGTAATTTTTTTACTGTCCAAGATGCAGTTTATTAAAAATGGGGCATAATTGAGCACTGAGTTGCACTAATGCAGGACAAACGGTGAGTTTTAGGTTATTCTCTCTTTATTTACGACTGAAATATCATTCATCCGTAACTTTTATTTACGCAGTTAAGGCCCACAGAGACATGAGGTCTAATTTTCAAGTGCGACCAGTCAAAGCCACCACACAATTTAAAATACAATTTGTAGCAAATGAATATTGTTTAATAAATTATAGAACAAAAAAGTTCAGGACAATGTGTTAGTTCTTAAATTTAAAACCTGAAACAATGACCCTAACACTGTATTTTATATTGCTTTTTTCAGATTTTTTCTGAAAAAAATCTTTTTTAAGATTTGTCCAGATTGCTGAACTGCTAGTCAGTTCAGCAATCTGGACAAATCTTAAAAAAGATTTTTTTAGACGGCTGTGGTTTCACTAGTCATCCTGTTTAAATATTACTACATGCCTTGACAGAGATACGTGGTTGATTTTAAACAAATGTGTTACAGGGTGAGGTTTTGATTTACAGTTAAAAAAAACAATAAAAAAAAAACACACACCAAGTATAACTGTTTGTCTTTAACCTTTATCAGTCTGTAATGCATTTTCAATGCCCACGTATTTTGAGGAACAGAAGATTCATCAGTAACTGAGTTAATGGAATAAATGTTTGCTGAGCTGCTGGTTACTGAGGAGTTAACATGAGTCAAAGGCACGTCACTGAGCAGCACACATCTGTTTACAGATGTGTCTACATGACCCGTGAAGACACCAACTTCCTTTTAAGAGATCTTTGGATGCTTTAAATTTAGATTTTGTTGGACTCGATTAGTAATCGGGCCATTCCTGCCTTTAAGCTGCTGACGACATTTGAGACGCGTTCTTGTGCCTTACGAGTGCGGCGTTTTGGTTTTAGCCCAGACTAGATTTCATGTCTTCCCCCTATTAGAAATTCAGCTCAGACCACTGGAGGAGGATGCATCTGCCACTTCCTTTTGGGTCTTAAAGAGACAAGTGTGACGGAGAGTAAGAGACTACAGCGGGTCAGAAAACAGGAGACTCTGTGGTGTTAGGAGGGCAACACAAGAGAGGAACTGTCAATGTTGTAATTTGCAGAAACCAGACAGGCACATTTACTATAACCATGCATGGAGTGTTTGCTGATGTGAGGACAGGGAAGTTCCCAGGGCAAAATAACAAGTGGACCAGCATGGTGGAGCATTAGGTTGATATGTGGGCAGGATTTAGATTATTATATTCATTGATCCACTTTAAAAGGGGGCATATCATGCAAAATTCACTTTTTTAGCCCTTAAATACATTTTGTTGTAAACCTGGAGTCTCTAGGAGTGCAGAAAAGTAGAATGTAGTCCGTCCAGAAGCTGCGTAGATATCTTTATATTTAATGACATATGTAACCCAAATAAATTACAATAGTAATGTCATTTGTGACATTATTTATAATGACAATAAAGATTCTTGTTTCTATTTTTCAAGCCTTTCAGATTTCTCTACTCTCTATTCTGTTTTTTTTTTAACAATTGCATCCCAGTATTTGCTGTGGAGCTGCTGAAGAACATGGATTTACAAATTTGTGAATCCGCACAAGACCGTCTAACCTCGCTCTTCCACTCCTCAGGGGATCACGTGAAAAAAATCTCCCAAACCTACTCTGGTGTTATTTTTTTTTCTTCTGAAGTCTTCCTCCTCTTCTCAAAAACTTGTAAGACAGTTCGCTTCTTGCGACTCTCGGCCATTTTCAACGTTTACGGTGGGAGCAGCGGAGCTACAATGAACGGCTAACACCGAAGCTAACTGGATACATAAACACTAGAAGTGTGCTAGCGGAAGCTAACAAGGAACAAGCACGCACACTGGCGTTACTTGAGTGCATCACAGTGATTGGCATGTGGGACAACCAATAGATAAGCTGATACCCCCGGAACTCGAGGCCGAAAGAAGATCGTCCACTGTACCTTTAATTTGGTTTAATGTTAATATACAGTCATATTCAATACACCTGCGTATGACTTTGAAATCTGAAGATTACTGAAAAGCCCATTTATTTCAGTAACTAAATTCACAAAGTGGAACACGTCATCTAGACGAATTACGTCTCCAGCCGGCATGATGTTTTCAAGCCATTACTTCTGTGAATTATGACTAGAATATTAGAATATCACACCAATAAAATAAAAAGGCTTTAAGACAGAAATGTGGGACTAATAAAAATATGTTTAATACCTTGTTGAATGTTTTTTTTTCCCCAAAAGGTACTTTTAACCTGATAAACAAGCTTCATCAGAACACATTCTAATGTATTGAATATGACCGCATCTAAGCTCATCCAACAATGCGGTATTCCTGAGGATCAGCTGGCAACACAACGACCACTTCAACAGGAAAAGCCTTTAGCACTTTTTGGGCAATACAGAGGTTTATTTGAACAATAAAGACTGTAAGGTCAACAGCTAGATGCAGCAGGTAAAAATGCTGCCTCAAAAACACAAGCTACGTAAATTCCCAAACATGAACGATTCAGAAATCTTCAACCCAAAAAACCCCAGATGGTTTCTAAAGTCAACAAGTTGCAAAGTGGGCACCAAAAGGTTTATCTGATGTCACCCAATCACATCAGAACTGACTGAGGAACATGGGTAACAACAAATTATTCAAAATAGATGTTACCATTTTCTCTTTGTTGTTCATGAGTGTAAGTTAGGCATCATTGAAAGAGCAGTTTCTGACATAAATCAGGAATGATGCCTGCATTTTATCTGGGTTCTTTCATTCAAGGGTTCACCTAACATGGCCTACAGTCCTTAGCACAACTCTGGGAAATCATCAGGGATTGTAGAAAAGAAGTTTTAAAGTGTTACTTTGCTGAGTTTTCTCTGAAAGGGTGTCCAATATAACCTCTACTATACACTACCTATCAAAGGTTTAGACACATCTCACATTTTCCCAGGGTCTCCCACACCGTATCACAAGCCGGGCAGGCCGCTTGGCTTTATCACATATCTGTAATTCAGTTTTGACTAGTCAGAATGATATTAGATGCATCTTAAATCACAATTGATACAAGTCACAGCTACATTACGACTAGTCAAAACGCTATACGTTATAGATCTCGATAATAGTAATTCCGGATAGTTACACTTACTGATTAAATGTTAAATCGTCTTGCCATGAAATCAGGTCTCCTAAACATACAGGGGTTATTAATCCTCCACCTTCATACATATAAAGTCAAGCGACACCACATTCATAATCCACAGGGTTCAATATGATTTCGACCTTCCCTTAGCAGCTGTAACAGCTTTAACTCTACTGGAAAGGCTTACCATGAGGTTTAGGAGTGTTTATGGGAACTTTGAACCCTTCTTCTGAGCACGCATTTATGAGGTCAGACATTGATGTTGGACAACAAAGCGCGGGGTGCAGTTCTTCCACCAGGTTGTGGTCAGGACTCTGTGGGAGCCAGTGGAGCTCTTCCACACCAAACTTGCTCATCGTTGTATTTATAGACCTTGCTCTGTGCACTGATGTGCAGTAGTGTTGGAAAAGGAAGAGCCCACAAAGCTGGGAATATGACATTCTCCAGAAATGTGTCAGCATAGTAAAGCATTAAACATTTATTTCTCTAAAACTGTTTGGGTCAAGCCCAACTCCTGAAAAGCAGCTCCACACCATCATCCTCTCTGCACAAACCCCTACATTTGATGCAATGCTGTAGGGAAAGTGCTGTTCTCCCGGTAAGTGCCAAACCCAGTCAGACAAGGAGGCGTGATTCATTAATTCAGAGAACGCGTTTCCGCTGCTTTATGCTACTGCTTCTGATGTTTTCCTTTGCGCTCTAAGCGGGAATGCAGAGAGCGACCCATTCTTGCGTACGATGCCATCTAGTTTGAGGCAAAGAGGCGTATGAAGGTGGAAAAGAAACGCTCCTCTGGGCTATATATACTGATACGGACACATTTATTAGAAAACAGAAATAAGGAAAATCAGAAGAATAAAGAAATTTAAAAAAAGCAGTAACAATTGACAAGATGTGTTGCAAAGTAATATACCTCCCTTCTATTGAACTTGTAAACCCTGCTCACCTTTAATGGCCGTTCCCCCTGTAACCAGCTTGCTAACGGCCCACTGGAAGACGTCAGGACCTTCACCGGGGCCCAGCTGAGTTGCTGCCTGCTCGCATTATTCCGGTGAGTCAAAGCACTCAAATCCAGAGTCTACAGTTTCATCCCAAATTCCTGCACAACCCAAAGCTCAGCTCTGTACTATCACCTGGCGAGGTAACCATTTCCCGGTGCCAAATTTGTACTGAAGAATCTGTTAGATTTGAGTAAAATGAAAAGCCACGTCAAGCATTTGGCAGGAGAAGCTTTATCTGGCAGACAACGCCATGACCGCGGGCCAAGATCGACACATGCTCAGCAGAAGTTAACATGTCAAAGCCTGACATCCGCCAGTCACCTCCAATGAAACAATAAGCTATCTGGCAGTATGAGGAAAGCAGGGAATTTATATGCCGACATTCAGGTTTTTCAGCAGTGGAAAAAAGAAGCAGGTGGAAAGATTCGGTGTTTTGCCAAGAGGCCGCCCGATGCAAACCAAGATTACTCACAACTTTAGACCACTGCGAGAGATAGGTCCTCCATTTAAAACTCACAACCTGAAATACAATACTGCACAGTAAGAATGTCTCAGTTTATACTGGCCGGGAAGTTGTAATTAAGCTCATGAGAGCTTCATGATCATCACGGTTCTTTCTCGTGAGAAGAATTTCGTAATACGTAAAACCTCAGTTCTCCATTATTTATGTAGTATTTAGTCATTTGCACACGTACTACTTCTCAGTATTCAGGAGACCAGGATGTTTCATCGCTGTTTATGTGAATTACATATCAGCTCCCCTATTTAGTAACCGCGGTGAAGTTAGTTGGAGGTTGAACATTGGATTCAGTTTTGACATTAACAGCCTCATCAGTGCACAACAGATCATATTATAACCCCAAAACATCAGAAAAATGTAATTTGTTGTCATGGCCCCTTTAAGTAATCTCCCACTTCCCAGTTGAGAGGTAAATGGAACACAGCATCATGTGACATTACTTTCCTGGTGTGGAAACACTGGAAAAAGCCACATGGCAAACTTTCTCAAAAGGTGCCAGAGGATGAACCTAAAGCTAAATGTCTATTTTTACCGAGATGGGGAAACAAACTGACATTGGAGAATAATGTGACTGGCTAGTTTAAATGACAAACCAGTGAATGTTCTGGTCGCAATGTTGTCCAAATAGTCCATTTTTATAGAAGTCAGCTTATACTGTATATAAATATATAAATACAGTGAAACAAAGTTTTTCAGGCATGTTTACTATTGCATTCTTTTACAGAAGAGTTAAAGCTATAGTTGGTAATCCTGTTCAGAAACACTTTGTTATACTGGGTAAAATTGTCCTTCCATCCTGATGGTAGTTAATACATTATGTATTCAGAAAAAGGAGGTTCAAATTTTGATCTCTGTGATCAAATGCAGGCCTGTGAAAACTAACCAATCCTGTCATTTGGATGGAAGGGCAGGGATTTGTCAGAGTTTTGATCCTGCTCTCACTCTGCTCTGACGCGCTCACGTAACGCCAGCGTGCACGTTCGTTCCTTCCTAGTTTCCGCTTGCTGACTGTGCACTTCTAGTGTTTATGTAGCCCGTTAGCTTTGGTGTTAGCCATTCATTGTAGCTCCGCTGCTCTCGCCGTAGACTTTGATTATGGCTGAGAGTCGCATGAAGCGAACTGCGTACAAGTTTATGAGAAGAAGCGGAAGGCCTCAGTAGAAAGAAATAGACCAGAGTGGATTTGGGAGATTTTCTTCCCGCGAGGTAAGACGGTCTTGCACAAGCGCAGTTATTCAAAAAGGAAGTTGAGGAAACTTCCAGAAAAATCGCCGACCCTAGCTTTAAACATTTTACAGAAGTAAATAGACATAACCCAAAGATTTTAATGAACAGATGTACTTATTTATACCGATACAATAGCAGTGTAAGGTACAAGCATTCATAACAAAAGCTTCTTGGTCCAGCTTGTTTTAAACCTGAACACTTTTACGGTGTTTATCTGAATAACTAAGCGCACCGCTTCACAACTTTAAACAACAGCAGCAGAAAAACAGAACAAAGCTATCAGTAAAGTCTGCTTCTTGGGAACATTAATGTTTCTCTGTCAGTGCCAAAGGTTTACGTCACCAATTCTCAGCCGCACTAAGGTGTGCAGCTCGCACTATAACAAACTAAATTACTCCCCTGAAACGACAACCTGAATGTAACCATCCACAGTACAGGGGAAAAAGTGAAAATGCTAGCTTCCTGTAACATACAGCAGTGTTTAGTGACGACAGCTTAAATCTAATTATTGTCAGAATCTAAACGTTTATAGGGTTTCCTTTTTTTTTACTAAACGACTTTAATACTGCAGTGTATACTGTTAAATCCCTAAAAATAGACATATTACACAAAGTGTGTAATACAGATGTGCACAGATGAATTTCAAAGGAACATAAATGATCACCCCTCATTGTAAAAATCAGCTGCTTCACTTCTTATACTATGAACTAAGTTCTTACAGGCAGTGGTTAAACACTAAAGGGCACTTTAATTGGTTAGAACTGACTTTGGAGAAAGACAGCGTGTTATTGGAAAGGCAATTTCCTTAATCTCCTGATCTGTAGATTAGATCAGGATACAGAGGAGAGAGATAAAGACCTCGAGCTCCTTTAAAAATATACGAAATAGGAATCCTTCCCCCCAGGAACAGTGTCATTTCATTAGCAAGATGAAGCAAAAGTGGAAAACTGAAAAGAAATCTTTTGGAGCTTGATTCCACCTAAATTGACTGCAGTTTACGGGGAAATAACTTATCAGCTAAACTGAATAAGGTCCAGAGTATTCTTCACGAAGAGGAATCAACAAATGACAAAGCTAATGTAGGGAAACAATACAGGCTGCTGCTGTGACCCGGCCCTTTCAACCCAATTATCCCTGCAATTAACATTCAAACTCAGCCCACTTCCTGGTTCTCCTTTGTAACCACATTTCATACGGTCGACTTTGCTCAAACTGGTATTAACTTTAAATAATATAGAAAGTCAAGGACTTAATGGTTTAATCCCGCTGAATGATCTGTTGATGCAGGCGCAAGCTAAACTCAGAAGAGACGGGGCGTCACGTGGCTGTTCACCTGAGGCGTCCCCCGGTGTGTACAGACAACACCCACATGGTGAACTTCTTTTACGGATCGTTGCCCTGTAGTAGGACAACCAGGGACAGGAGAAAGAGAAGCAGCATGTGGTGTGGCAACGACAAAGCACAGCCTCTTCATGACGTTATTCCGCCACAAACCTGCATGGACATTTCAGACCTTTCCATCCTACAGCGCAGTTGGTGGAGAGTTTGGGTCTGGTTCTGTGGATGTGTTTGCTGATTTTTGTGATGTTGTGAAATTAAAATATTAAACAAAAGAATAGTTGTGTAACAGAGAGAAGGCACACAGTTAGGCAAACATTAGACTTCTCACAAAAGCACTGATAGCAAAAGGGTTCCTTGACACACAAACAGATCATTCTTAGTATGTTAAGGTGAAATATAAAGCTACAAAAGGCCCTAAATTATGAGCCATTTGGCAGCTGAAAGAGTCGGCTCTTCTTTTGGAGCTGAGGCAAAGTAGCCGGCTCCCTGAAAAGAACCGAACTTCCCACCGTTGACTAGAAAACGGGACGGAGAACGGGACGGGGAACGTGCGCGAGGGAACTGAAGGTGAGGTTTGACATAGAAAAGGCAATGTTTACTGTCCCTGAATTTAAATGAGCTGCTCTGTACCTTTTTGATAGTTAATGTGTAATTATCTGTTTGATTTACTTCTCTGGTTTTACACTTTCGTGCACTGGAAGCACAAAAGGAAAAAAAACATTATTCTTTTTTTCCAGTTTCTCATTCCAGAAATGAAAGGACTGTTATTTTTCAGGACTGAAGAGCCACTTAAGCTCCGTGGACGGTTCCCAGTCTGCGCAGACGGAAAACGTCCACAGCAACAACAACAGCATACGGTTCTGGTGGAATCTCGGGACAAAACTTTCCACCAACTCCAGCTTCACAGCTTTTTCTTCAAATGGCTTCAAAAACAGACCCAAGAACGCCTGGAGTCGAGCGTACATGAATTCTTGAATGAAAACAAAAGGCTGTGTGCAGAGACTCGGAGCGCTCACAATGAGCAGAAAAGGCCCACTTAGATCCCACAACGACGTGTAGCACTGATCACACACGGGGGCCACCCACCCTTCTCTCTGCGAAGAGATGGACATTTTTCTCATTCCATTCTCGAACACGTTAACATCTGTCCCAGGTCGGAGCGCTGCTGAGCTCGGTTAGTCACGCCTACAGTGAGCCACTTGAGAATCCGTGTCTGCAGGCCACATCTTTCTTCGCAAGCCCTGGCTTCTCCCTCACTGCAGGACGCGGCGCTGCAGGGAGAAGCGCAGCTTCCAATCTCGCCTCTTTATCTCAGCCTCGGAAAAACAAAGCCCGGCAGCTTGCCGGCCTCTTCGGACACACTTTCCCTTATTACAGCTACAGTCTGAATAACGATGAGTGACAAGCTACGTAGCAGACATCTAAACAGCAACAAAGGGGACGCACCGCCATCCTTTCTCACTGCTTCAACATCTAATCAGAATAGCTGCATAATAATTGGCCCTTTTTGAAAATGTCGGACGTTATTTTTCAACAAATCCGTCGTTTCCTTTAAATAATCCATTTAGCGCCTGCGTCATCCACTCAGGATGTGGCTCAGGAGGAAGAATAGTCGCCAGCCAACCTGGGCAGTTTAACTCCAGCTACCCCTTCATAAAAAGTCTCCATCAACCGCTTCACCTTCAGCCGCAACCTCCAAATCAGCAAATGATCACGTAAAAGTACTATGGGGGTGAATAAGACTAGAAATCTGCTACATAGATGCGTTCTATTTGCAAAAAGTTAGAAACCAACGCCTGACTCCCAACAACATGCCTAAGAACACGAGACACGGCGGTTCGCTTAAGTGCATATGACGGCAGCGAGGTTACTCTGAGCCACGAGCTGAAGGGCAATCATTCATCTCCGGCTCCCTAACGGACCCAGGCAAGGGCCGGTTAAAGGCACCGAGGCGTAGCAAGGTTGGAAAATGCTCAGGTTTTAAAACTTCGAAAAATTTTCCGTCACACCACATAAAGCGGTTTGACTGGGATGGCGGGGAGCGCTGAAGTGACTGCAGTTTTCGCCCGCTGTGGGGAACACAGAGCAATGCAGCCCCGCTGGTCAACCAGCTGAAAGCGCGCTATTAAAATGTTCCCTTGCTTACAGGGGAGAAAGCAGCAGCAGGCTGGGAACGTCTCCGTCCAGATAGATAATGCAAAAAAGGCAGATATGACGAAGAAGCTAAAAAAACAACAAAAAAACATCACTCATATTTTGGTAACATCTAACTTAAAACTATACTGGCAAGTCAGCATGTCTGTGCAACGGCTGGGGAACAACAAGCTTATATCAATTTGTGTTTTTTTAATTTACAGCCTATTTATTCCATATTTTTGCAAAAAAATTTATTAAAACATATAGCATTATTATAACTGTAATAAAAAAAGACAGTTTTAGCAGCAGGTTGAATAACTGTTACTTTACCATTTTAAATAAAAGCTGTTTGGAAGTTTTTGTTTTGAAGTCTAAGAAATTTCCTGAAACAATGGTACTTTTATTTATTATGCCGTGGGATCCCCATCCTACAACACGCCTAGCCCCAAAACACACCAACCAAATTCATCAAGAGGGGGAAGAAAATGTCATTTTACCAGGAAGGTCAGGCCCCTCCCAACAAAAGACATGCCTGCACTCCAAGAAAACTGTGCCTCTGTGTGTGTGTGTGTGTGTGTGTGTGTGTGTCACGGCCCACCAGAACTGAACTCAGGTTTCCTGTACAGACCGAGGCGGAGACGGTTCATGGTGCTTCACTGACAGCACTGCTAACACTCACCATTTCTTTGTGCATTCAACCATCAGCTCCTGATATGAAGCCACAAACTGGAATTTAGAGGCGTGCTTGCCCACGCGCTGCAGTCTCTTCCACACAGAGGCCATGCTTCTCTAGGAACTGGTGGCTTTGGTGAGATCTCCCAGTCCTGGACTTCCTGATTTGGGGGCTTCCTTGACAAGAAATGGCGCTAATGTTTATACGCATCCGAGCACGTCCAACCTGGTTAGACACATGCTTAATGTTTCACCAGAAACACGTTTGAGGGAGAGAGAAAAAATGTAAAAGAAAAAAAAGGGGGGGGGGTTCAGATCCAGTGGATATCACCGGTGGGTGATATTTACAAACTGCTGAATGAATCCAAATGTAAAGACATGATGTCTCCGCAGAACCCCGGGTGAGATTTAAAGGCGGTCATGGTGCCGAGAGGAAAAGTGCTCCGTGAATTCAAACGACACGACGAGCGATCCATCGGGCAGGAATATCATATTTCCATCAGATGATCTTCCTGCAAAAGAAGGGGGAAAAAAGAAGAAAAGACAGTCAGCAGATCAAAAAGTAAGGCTGGCGTTCTGGTGTCATCCGGATGATTTCTACAATTGCCGCGAAGTACATTTCTCCCAGACACGGAGATGCTTGGACCGGGAACGACATGGCACACGTTACAACACACCGGTTTACTGACGTCCAGCAGCGTAAAGGCGCTTCATGTGCAGAGTGTGTGCTGAGGGGGCTCCGACGCTGCACGCTGGGCAGCTCGGTTGGGGGGGGGGGACAAGTATTTACTGGCGCACTAGGACAACTTGGGAGTGTTAAAATATGAATATATGCACCGAGGCGGTAAACAGAGACGCAATGACATCACTCTGAAACTAGTCGAGTTACGAGTCCAGTCCACAAACGCCAACACCGAGCGACTTGTGTCCCACACTGGGAGTCCTGTACACATCCTGGAAACGTATCATATTTAATGGAATGGTTGTGAATCCAGGGAGTAGTCTGAGCCGCTGCATTCCGCTGAACGACACCGCTCAGGCTCTCAGAGCCGCTCACGGAGAACAACACTCACCTCACCGTGATATCCGACGCCTTTTCAGGTCAAGCTAGGCTGAGCGGCAGAGATGGCGAGCTTGTCTGCTACACGCTAGCAGCCCAAGCACAGACGCCTTCCCTAATTGTCCCAACGGCACCACAAGCCATAGTTTTAGCTAGCAGCGACGGCTAGCCATCACAACACGGCGGCACGAGCGGAAACCGTTGCTTAACGGTGGAGACGTTCCACTCCGCCGGTCAGCGCCGAGTCTCAGGACGGAGGGAGAGGCGACATTTTGTCCGCGGTTTTTTTTTCTCTCTCTTCCCCGCAGCTATGCTGAGCCACAGTATTCCGACTTGGAGGGATTCCCCAGCGCTAACTAGTGCCAATAGTTACCGATAGTTTGACTGACCTGCTTCTCTGGCAGCCCGTGAAGACCGGAGGATTTCATACGGCTTCTGGTTGAATGAGAGTCAAAATAAAATCGCTTTCGACCACGTCGCGAACAAACACATTTCCAAACACTAGACATTAAACATTCAACAAATACATACTATAGCGGACGATTTATTTTTAAGTGGTGACGGAATATACATATTTTTATTTTGATGCTGTAAAAAGAAAACACATTTATTTATTTATTTTTGAAGCGACATCCCCCTACTTCCGGTGTGATTTTTCTTCATTGACGAGACAGCGTCTCCCCATCATTTCGCCTACCTGGATAACAGTGGCGCCTTCAAGGGTGGGTCGGGGGACTTAGGGCAATTGGAGCCCCTAAGAATTTACTGTTTCGTCCCCCCAAATTGTTATTAAAGGATGATTTTTTTTATTAAAGGGAAAAAACTATTTGAGTCAAACTGATGTGAAAAAGCAACATTTGATAGAGTGTTGTGCCACCCTAACCAGGCAAGCCAGACTGATAATGTGTAGCACTCACCGTTCTGAATATATTATCAATCTGGGACTGCTCCCGTCGAATCCGTTCAGGGAAAAAAGAGACATTCAGCAGAACTCTCCGAGCTGATTGGGTGGAGCGACACCTAGTGCCCGCCTATCAATGGTTTGTTTTAGCCAATCACTGTATCAAATGAGTATGTTGCAAGCAGCAAGCACCGTGAAAAATCATAACAAGGTGTGCTTTTTTTGGATAGTGACACTTGTGACAATCGTGTATTCTGACAAAACAGATGTGATAGCAGCAGCTACGCATGGATCCTTCTGCGCTGCCATGTTTATTTTGCTCCAGCTGTAGGCTCGATAGCTCTTGCTTTCGTCACAGCTGGTGTGTACTGCCTCAAGCCATAACACTGGAAAGTGATTGGCCCGACGGGCCCAAACAATTAAGTCCTTTTTTATTCAGCCACACTGAACGTGCTTTCGCACAATCAGGTTTTTAAGGGTCATGCCACAGCAAATCAAATGTATACCCAGACTTTGACTAGGTCAGTCCAAAACCTTCCTTTTTAATTACATTATTTGTGTTTGAGCATGGCTAATCAGTATAAACGTATGTTCCACCAGAACCATGTTGAAAAAGTAATGGATAGATGGATGTTTGAAATTCAGAGAAAATTTAAAAGTAGACCCATTCTTGACTGATTTATCTGCAAATTTATCTGCTTTAAAAATATTTGATGGACAAAGCAAATCTCTCTTTGGCACCCCCTACAGCCCTGGAGGCCATATGCAGCCAATTAGTTTACTCCTGTCTCGGGCCTGCTTTATACCAGCCAAAAACATATGTCATTTATATTGAACAAAATATTGATAGAAATCTCTGTGGGTGGATAAAGGTTTTTTAAGAAGGCATGCGTTTGTGTGAAATGTTTACTTTGTGTCTGCAAAGCTACATTAAGGAAACACAACATATTTTGTTCTGATAGAATATGTGATCTGAACATTTTAAATGAAGATGAGACTTCCAGTTCCTGGTTCTGTCTCCTTAATAACTGGGCATTAACCTTATAATCCTACATTATGGGAGGTTTTGTTTACCAGATTGGGAGGAAAGGAAACACTCGCCATCCATCACAAATCAATACTCCATCCTGTCTTCAAACACACACACGCAGCACAGTACTTCCTTCTCCAACTCTCAGTAGCCGCAGCCTTGTAAATGCAGGACAAAAGAAAATGCATGTTCGAGGTCAGAATTGCCGAGAGAAATATAATATGACTCATATTAATTTCATTTTAAAAGAACAGACAGGCATAAGAACAGGAAATTGACTTCTTATCCTTTTATATTTTGCTTGAGGTCACAAGCATCATGTGAGATGCTGGATTTCAGTTTCTCTTGTCGTCTGTTTTATTTTTTCAATCCACCCTGATAAGTAGATGTACAGTCATGTGAAATGCTTAGCTCACCCGGAGAAAGCTTGGGTTTTTCTAGCATTTTAGCAATACTGAACAATAGAAATACACTATACAAGCTGAAAAAAAACACCTTTTTGAATTTTCTGTTAAATACAATAAAAAATTTGGTTTCTGGTAAGGAATAAATTAGGATAACCCTACATTTATCACAACGGTCAACATTTCATATCCGATGTTGAAGTGAAAGTGAACACCAATGTAAGAACAAACAGAAAACAAACACATTATTGTGTTTTATAATGGCAATAATTCAATTGTAATCAATGTTAAGCATTATTATCAATATTATATTTGTAAGGAATTACATGCTACAAGCTTTTGAGTGTTTGTGGTAAAACTCTCTAGACAGAAAGCTGTATTTCACATCAGCCTGCATTCACACATGACTTTGCAAACAATTAAGCAGTTTAGGGTCAGAGCGGATTGGACAGCAGGGGGCCTGCTGGTCCTGCTGCTTCGCATTGCCAGTTTACATTTCAGCCCGGCAGATTACAGGGAGACTCCCTCCATGCATCTAGGAATGCTTTGATGTGACAAATGACCCGGTGCTAAATGACGCTTTGTGTGTCTGCCCACATCTCAGCCAAGGCCTCATTTCAGAAGCAACACCGGGGGCTGAAAGGTCTGCTGATGGGGGTCCTTGGTGGAGAAGAAAGAACATTTTATAGGGAAATCAGAGAGAGTCGTTGGATCAACTCAGTAAACATGTTTTCTCTTTGATTTAGATGTTTAGATTGTTTTATTGGTCAGAGAATAACTGGCACATAATACCATTTCCTTTTTTTATCACTCAAACAGTTGGCTTCTAAAGCATTTTGTTTCCTCTGGAAATCCTCCCAATAATGGCCTAAACCCAACCTGAAGCGAAGACACATGAATCTATGAGAGAACGTTGGGCTCCAAACACAGTTAATGATTACCAGATTCCCTGTTTTAAAATCAGGCCATATTTGCTGTTCATGAACTAGTTTGGAAAACGTTGACAGTATTAGTCTTTGCCTCACAGTTTTTACCAGGTTCCAGTCCATGTTAAGAGACATTGGTCAGATTTTTATTTGTGAAAATTATTTTGAAAACCACGGGTCATTTTCCTTCCATTTCATAGTCATGCACTACTTGTTTTGTGTTTGTCTATCACACGAATCCCAATGCAACACAATGAAGTTTGTGGTCGTTGCATGCGAAAATGTGACAAAGTTTAACAGATGAATTCCTTCGCACTAGACAAGATGTCACAAACTAAACCAGGCTGTCTGGAAAGAAGGTTTGAGTTTATGGATCTTTCTGAGGGCGTTATTCTGCCAAGTTCGGTCTGCTATTCCGCCAACTCCGAATGCAAGGAGATATTCACACCTAACTTCTGCTTCTTGAT
This sequence comes from Fundulus diaphanus, assembly GCA_037039145.1. Classification (NCBI taxonomy): domain Eukaryota; kingdom Metazoa; phylum Chordata; class Actinopteri; order Cyprinodontiformes; family Fundulidae; genus Fundulus; species Fundulus diaphanus. Next base: position 18,212,736 of record CM073121.1, on the reverse strand, counting down.
CGCACGCCTCTCTGTTTTTGTGGCGAGCCAACAAAACCACGTCCTCCAGGATGGAGGCCAGCTCTCTGAGTGCGGAGTCTCTGATGCGAAGCGTTGGACCACTTGAAACAACCTGTTGACAAAGCACAGCCCTTTAGATAGAAGCCAAGTGAGCCTGAACCACTTCAGAAGAGCACAGCTAGCCAAAGGTGTCACTCTTAATACTATCAGGGGTAAAAAAAATAAAAAAGGCCAGATACTATTAATTCAGTCAAATGTAAATATGCTGTGAGCTTTGTAAGAAGGATTAACATTCCCTGGCGCACATACAGTAGTAAGTAATGTCTTCTTACATCACTTTAAATTCAGTTTAAAGTCCGTTTGTTTCAGTGATCACTACATTAGTGCTTTCAAAGCCTTCTTTTGGCAGATGGCGGGCAGGCAACATGGTTTTGCAGAGCTCTCTAGCAAGAATGTTTCTCTGTGCCCATGTGTGTCAGTCATTCACAAAGTAAAAGTTCTCATTCTTCAATTAGTTTTTTTGTTTCTTAAAGAAATGTTCAGCTTAAGCTTTTCGGACCTGGTTCCAAAACACCTTCACTGCAAACGTTGTATTTAGGACTATGTTTCAAAGAGATCTTTTAAAGTGATCTTGATCAATAGTTTTCTATTAAATCTCTGATGTGTCTGGACTTTGGCTCCGTTTTATTTTATTTTCAGTCCAGTACCTGACCACTTTGACAAGATATTTTACATACCCTGATGGGTGAATTATTCAGAGACAGAATGTATTGTTTGAATACACAGCAGGCAGGGTAGCAAATAAAATTTTTCTATAGGATCTTTAGAGAAATCTTTTCATTGTAGTGCAACACAAAGATGCAATTTGTTCCCATATTTTTAGGTGAATCTATAAAAATAACAATAAGCATTGTGGTGGATAACATCTTATCATTATTATAGATCAGCATACAAATGGCTTTTCTTTCACAATTTGTTTGACGTTAAATGGTATATTATTTATTTATTTCCTGCTGACATGGGGTCATTATCATGTTTTCTGTTGAAGTTGTGCTTTATTCACTCAGTACACACTTAAAACATTTTTACCTTCCATCATGCCATGACTATGTACCACTCTGTACATAAAATCCAAATGAAGTATATTAAAGTTCTGGGGTTTAACATGACAATAGTTGAAACTGTTCATGGGGCCTGGATACATTTGTAAGACACATTGTATTTTGGATACAATTTCTACCTCAAACTACCAATGACTGTAATTTTCCAAAGGCAGCAGGTTGTTTTGCTCCTTCCAACATCTCAGCTCTCCCTGGGGGGAAACTGACTGATATGAGTGCAGTACCAGATAAAAGTCTCTTGTTTTGAAGTGCACCTTCCTGACTCATGGTGGAGGGGTTGATTTCCATCTGTTACAGGAAACCTCCATGTTTTCAGACGCATGACTGGATTCAAAGATCGATGAGGGCAGAGGTAAGTTCCTCTTAGATCAGTGCATAAATGCCACTTCTGAGTCAGACATAGCTGTGACTCATGGCCACTCAATGACCAATAGCTACCAAGCAATTTCTTATCTGATATTCATATTAGCGTGTGTTTTATGTTTGTCTAAGAGAGGTAATGGCAACAGCAAAAAAATCAACTGCTTCCAGACAGACCTGCAAGAATGCCTTGGTTTAGTTAACTTTTCTAGTCAGTTGATGTTGGAAAATGGACTTCATTGTTTAAATGACCCCATACAGAAAAAAAAGATGCAGGTTTTTGCAAATGACTAAATGTTTATGCACATGAACAGTTATAAATTGCCCCTGTAAAAAATGTTACAAAAAGATTTCAACAACTGCTTAGGCGGTTTGACAACACGTTAATAATCCAATCTGTGCGAAAATACTATATTATTATGCCATAACATGCACAGATAATGGTTCTCAATGCAAAACGGTAAAGAATGTGTAGATGTAAACCTCGACATTTCCAAACATCCTATAAAGATTCAGATCCTCTGGTAATATATATACAGGAACAAATTTGTTGTTGAACAGCCACATTAATCAGGCCCTCCGGGGCTGCTGCATTTGATGTGCATTTATTTGACTGGAAGGCAAATAAATGCACATTAAATGGTACCATGCAAACAAATAACCACTCATAAAAAGATGCAGAAATACAGGCAGGTTTGAAGACTGTGGTAAAAAGAAAACTATTGTAGCTCCGGTGCTAAACTATCTGGCCAATAATCTACTTTGCAGAAAGAAAACTCCATTCATAAGTGCCAGAAATCTGCAAAGAGAAAGCTGAAGGATCATCTCATTTTTTTCAACAACAACAAAATAATGCAACACAGTCACAGCGCAGGCCCTAGCTGGGGAAAGTTGCACAGGTGTGATCATGAAAATATGTCAATACACCCACGGTTTCTGCAACGCTGCAAGCTCCCACCTGCTCTTCAGGACCTGCCAAGATGTGTGCTGAGAAACACAGTCAGTTCCTCAAATGTGGTGATATTAACAATTGGAAGGAAATGGACTGCAACAAAGTGTGAAGCATGACAAACGACTAAATAAGTGACTTGTGTAGTTAACTGAAAATGGGAGACAAATAAGAACTGTCATATTTTGACCATTTATGGTGTTTGGTTTATGAACGCATTCAACTCTCCTTCCAGGATTGCTCCGCTTTGCTTCTTTAAAATAAGAATTTCATTCATCTGTTTTTTTTTATTCGTGCCAGCTAAGACGTGCAGCAACAGGAAAGGAAAATTACCCATTTCCACTCAGCTTAGTGGTTATCAGATTAGTCTGGAATTAAAGTTGCATTAAACCAGGGAGAGCCTTGACTCTGCACATTGATCCTAAGTTTTAAGAATCCCTTTTTTCTGTTACAGCAACTGGGTGCTGATTACATAGCGGCTGCTAGCTGCGGATAGTGAAAGCCAATACCTCACATTTGCATTTTTTGCTGACTGTAAGAACGGCGCGGGGCTGGGTGACACAGTGGATGGTGATGCTTTACAACGGTGACAAAATGAATGTTTACTCAAGCTTTCACGGCTTCAAATTCCATCATCTGCCGAGAGCAGCTGGCCTGGATATCTTTGAATGAACCTGCACAGAAAGGTTCAGTGTCTACGTTTTATATTCCAAATCCACACTGACTACTGAAAACAACATGAGAGGAGTCATGCACTTTTTTCATGTTTTGTAATAAGGATAAAGCCCAGTGCTCTGTGTCTTAACTCATTATCTCTCTCTAACTAAAATTAATCCACAGATCCATATTGTAATTGATTAAAATGTATATAATTATCACAGACCCTTAAATGTAAGTCCATTTTAAAAAGCCAGAATCAGGTCCTTGAGGAACTCCAGGCATACAATGGCCATTAACAGAGGCTTTTCTTCTACAGTGTGTGTGTGTGTGTGTGTGTGTGTGTGTGTGTGTGTGTGTGTGTGTGTGTGTGTGTGTGTGTGTGTGTGTGTGTGTGTGTGTGTGATGATCTGCGGTACTACTGCTCTCTAGGATTGAAGGAGGAAATCAAGCAAATCAAAATGGCGGCGCCCGTAACATTCAGCAAGTTATGTTTGGTTATATTTGAGATATTTCGTTGTTTGTGGAGAGTCAGGCGAAGAAGGCAACCTTTGGTAAATTTACTTGGCAGAGTCGGCTTTTGGGAAGTGGATAAGACAAATGAACATCTAATCAGGGTTTACAGACGCAGGAAAACAACGACAGACGCTGAGGTTCATCACACTGCTAAGCAGAATCATCACTGGAAATCGTGTGTCACGGTAGGGAAGCTAGTATTTTTATGAATGTCTGAAATGTCAGCTGGCTGTAAAGAGATGACGCGGTCTGCTCATGTGCTCTTTGTTATCTGAGAACCGTGCCACTGAAAAACCGGGCCGAGCCCACCCATCGAACTGGTCTAGATTTAGCGCGGTCCGGTTGTGTCTAGCACGGTTCAGTTCAGTTTGTGAACCATTTACACTCGATAGTTATCTCAGTTACCGAGCTCAGACCGTTCTCGGCACGTTAAAAAAGGGTAGTGTAAATGGGTTCAATGACAACAATCATGTTTAAAAATGAGAGCAAATTTATAACCAGCTTTAAATTGTTAAAAGGGATGTTTGTCCATATTTTGGTGTAAAACTGGAGCGATGTTTTTAATCTTATTTTCTGTAGATGCTAGTTTCACCAAAAAGGTTGCTAAAATAATAAAGACAACTGTCAGAAGAGCATGAGAGGGGGAAAAATCTCAGGTTTTGTGGTGTGCTTACGAGCGATCCTTATTTTATTTTTAGTAGACTCAGAGGGGTCTTATTTTGGCAAATGGGAAGAAATTCCTTCAGGGAAGTTGAGCTAAAATCTAATCAGAGCAGGTAGAGATCCAGAGCAGGTTTGTGCAATCTGAACACTCTAAACATTTCTAGCAATGTGAATTAATACTGTAGTGGATTTTTTTTTTTTTTCAGTTTAAATGGTGACAGGAGAGCAGACCAGTCCCTTTCCTGTAAGTCTGCGCAAGAGGCAGCGCCACACAGCCTTTCACAGAACCTAAATAAAGGCTGTATGGATCCCTGGGTGGCTGTTTTAGGCTTTTTTCAGAGCCCTTCATTCTGCTCATTGAAGAGCAGAACGATTTCCTTGTGAGCTCCTGCAGGCAAGATTAAACACTTCCTCCTTCCCTTTTAATAGCTTGTTAATTAACAGTGGAGTGGCTGGATGAAGTCAGTAAGGTGTTCTCAGCCAGAAGTAATAATCAACACCTCAGAGCTTGCTTCAGACGTAGAAATCAATAGTCATTTCTCTTTAGTGTTTGTCTCTGGGTTTCTAAATCACTGGTTTCATAATGGGATGCATGGTTTCAGAACAAACAAGCTGCTGTCACTTTGCATTTAGGTTCTGAGGTTTAGAGGTTCTGCACAGCTCATTTTCAGTCTGAGGCCTCTTGATGCCCTTGTGCTCCTTCTTTTGGATGATTAAGGCGGGTTGATTTGGACACTATTTGCGAGAAGGCCAAACATAGGCTGTACTTTCTGTAGGAACTCAAGAAGTAGGCCTAAAACCTTCCACAGGAGCTGCTGCTCATCTTCTCCACTCCCATTAGTCAGTCTGTTCTGTTTGTCCATCACTGTGTGGTTTGGCTCATCCACTAAACAGGACAGGTCCAGACTGCAACGGACAAATGGGTCTACAGAGAGGATTCTTGGGGCTGACCTTCCCTCCATCCAGGACATCTACAGGTCTAAGGTCAGGAAAAGGGATGCTAACATCTCTGCAGATCCACACATTCAGGAAACAAACTGCTTAGACTTTTACCTTGAAGTCGGAGCTGTAGAGCACTATTTGCTAAAAGCAGCTGCCGCACGGACAGTTTCTTCCTATAAAGAAACAGTCTCTCCAATGCACATTGAACATCCCCAGAGTCCCCAGGTTAAATACCTTCAGCTAACTGACACACCCACACTCCATGGTTTGTCTGGAGTTTCTTTTAAGCCTCTTCTTATCTGAAGCTACTAAAATACGCCAACTTTCTCATGTTTAAAAATGCCAATGGCTGCACGTAGTGATGCTCCATTGTCCTGCCTCATTGTCCACTTTGGTCGTAATTGTTTTGGGAGCAGGAGGGTAGACTATTCATGCGAGCTTCTGAAGGAAGAGGGAGCGTTGCTTGCTTTGCTTCCACCACCCAGATTTCTGCAGATATTGTGCAGATTTGAATTGTTCTGCTCATTAAAGGAACTTGTGTCCAGATGGTCAACGGTTTAGCAATCACGTAATCATAGCGCAAATTTTGTTTCTCATCGCCTATGTAAAATTTAGAGTAAAAACCTGCTCACAGAGTTAACACATGAGTAAGACATTGTTTTTCCCCTTAGAGAGACAGAACCAGTGGGATCTGAGAGATGAGAGCATGTTTTTAGTTGTGTTTCTGCTACTTGGATATTGGGCTCAGAGAAGATGGTTCCAAATTTGCTCTAGATTTGCTCTCCTTTTGAACGGCTTGAAAAGAAAAGCAGAAAGAAAAAGTAGAAAGATACATTTTCCCCTAAATACAGATATAGTAATTGTTTCAAGTCTACATGCACGGTCTCCAGGTGGCAGAGAGCAGGCAATGATGGATCAGCTTCAGCCAAAGAGGGAAAACCGACATTTCACTCAATAATCCTCTGTTACCTCATTTCACATGAGTTGCGCAATATGACTGCTTGTGCTATGAGGAGGAGTCCCAGCTGAGCCTTTTTATGGTCATGGTTTTAATTTGTAAAATACTTCAGTTCATTTGTTTTCTTGATGCAGTTTAAAAACCTAATCCAACCGGTCCTCATTTCATGTGTTTTGTCGAAATGTGTTGTTATAGATGGGTGAAGTGCAACCAGTACCAGAATTGTTTATTTTTTTTTAAAGGCATCAGATTAGTTTTTCTTTGGAAAAGGCTTAGAATAGAGCTGTAAGGCTTATAAATTATTGTTCACAGTAAACAGTTCAAAATGTCTTGTACTGTGAACATCACAGACAGGGATAGTTCAGATTTTTTTTAATGGTGAGGTGCTCTGTGTTGCAGGATGCTGGGATTTCAGCATTTTGAAGTTCATAAATCTGTTTTCCAAGTGGGCCCTTTGAAAAACGCCTTTATATACCCACAGCAAAAGCCTCCGCTTAATGGACATTTTTCTGTGTTAGCGATATCAAATTTGTACCTATCATAAATAAGCCTTGCATCTATGGCCTCGTTTGATTTGAGTCTATATCTTTAGCCCTCCTAATAAAGTTACACAAAAACAAACAAAAAACATCCATACGAGGGAAAAATTTTATATTTTTGTCTTATCCAACTTCAGTGATTACAAAGTAATTACAGTTAAAATAGATTTGACTGCTCAGCTTTAACAATCAACATGGTACCCCAATAGAGAGCCAGACACTCGGGATTTGTGTCTTTCATACCGCCTCCATTTATTGTGTAAATAATCATAGGCTCCATCCAAAACATTCTCAAAATAGCTCCTAGCTCCTGTTCCTTGACTTTTCATGGGGTCAACAGTAAGAACTCTTTCATGGGTAGGAGAGGAGCTTCGAACTGCTGGACCGACTTCAGACATCCTTTAGCTAATTCGTCTTTACGCGACGGCAACACACATGGATGGTTCTAGTCAAATCCAGGCCAACAGCCTTTTGAAAAAGAACTACAAAACATGCAAGTTAGACAAATGTAGCAAATGGCTGAAGCTCTTCATTACACAAACCAGAACACGTGACGTACATTTGCATGTCTCACACACAGTAGACGTCTAGCAATAATTTCACTAGTGTTACTGGTTGACCTAGCATCACTTCACCCATATGATAACCATTTAAAAATAACTGTGTGCTTATATGTCAAGTCACGCAAAGGATGGTAGGATTCCTTATGGCTCCTTAGTGCCAGTAAGGGACACCGTGAGCTGGGGACGCTAAAGAAACTATGATAGGAAGCATACAGGCTCCTTTTCCTGCCTCTTTCCTTACTGACTGTACTATTCGAAAAGAGTCATTACCTATTAGATCTTTTTGGACACTTCTGAGTAAATATCTGTCTAATGTAAACATGATGGCAGCTCAAAAGTTCATAAAATAGCATTTGCTATTGCAACTGCTATGATATTTTTTAAACTGGAGTAGTTTTAAGGAGGTAAAAAAGTCTGCTTTGATCTTGACGCCACTAGAACCTGCTGTTAGCTTCAGCTTCTCTGATCAACTTTGCTATATTTATACCAAATGATCAACTGCAGGTAAGATATTGATTGCTTGTAACATTTAAATGGGCCCTTATTTCAGAAATCCTGAAGTATTCATTTCAAACTTCAAATGCATGAACATTATCTGGAATATCAACTCATCCTCTGCTCTATGGGCTCTATTTAGCCTTTGTGGTTGTGTGATATTCAGAGTTATTCAAGGAAGCATTTTTAAATCCGCTCCAACTTATACTTTTTGCTGTTTGAAAGACAATCTACAGATTTAAAAAGTTTCTGTCCTCCTCTGGCCCCCAAACCAGAGGTAATCATTCTGCTCAGAAGTTTATTATTAGGAGTTTTTTCCATTCCAGCTACACAAACATGTGAGAAACAAGTGGAGACCTTCATAGTTGTGGCAGTGTTGCAGAGAGTCTGAAAGATAGACACAGAAAGTTTTTTTTCTATGTGAAACATTAGATAAAAGAAATTATGATCACAGATTAAGCAGAAACAAATAGGTTAAACAGTTGTTCGTTTCAATTAAACTGCGGTGTAACGAGACACTACAGAAGTCATACTCTTTGAACAGATGCTGCTAAAATCCCCTTTAATGTAATAAAAAGTCAAATGAAGTGGGCAGGAAGCGAATAAGATGCAAATAAAGGAATGATAAGATGGATAAACGGGGACAGATGAGCAGCGGGAAGCCTCATTTTCTCACTGGTCGATCTCCAGCGTGCAGAGAGTCCTGCTAGTCCGCTTATTGGTTGCAGGTGTAATAACATGAACTGATCCAGGGCCTCAGTTTGGCCTTCAGTTCATGGAGAGAGGGTTTCCATGCCGCCCCCCCCCCTCCCCCCGCTCCTTTGTAAAGCAGCAGCTCAGAAGTGGTTTACAGAGTACGTTTTTGCAGACAGCTGAGCTTGTAAAATTTCCCATATTAAATGACTTACTTACAGCCCTTTCTCTCTGCCTCTGGGAGGACAGCAGTTGGAGATATAGCCTCCTTTTTTGGGGTTGCATTTGTGGCTTGGAATAATCTTTCATTTGATAAAGAGTTATCACAGTAAAACAAAATCTGGGTATTATACAAATCACATCTGATTTTTAATTCCAGGTAGGGAGGGGATCTTAAGTCGGCCCGTCAAATAAAAATAAATAAGGTTTTATTAAGCAGAAAACAACACCTGAACTCTAAATAAAGATTTTCTCATTTATTATTTATAAATTATTTATTATTATAAATTTCGTTGTAATGTATGTTTCAAGATTTTCTCATTTATTACCAACAGTCAAGAATGCATTTGGAGAATGTGTTGTGTAAAATGCCTTGAAACAAATTCCACTTTTATTGCTAAAAATAACTCTGAAAATCTTACAAGTCATCCTTTGAGAATATAATCAATGCAGAATTAAAATCCTGAAATTAAAGCTGATAAATTTGTTTACAGTTGCTTTCCTTGGAGCACCATAAATGTGGCTGTCAATTTATAGCAATTTGATTAATATGGCAAAACTATGCCAGTAAATAATGTCACTTACAATGTGCAGAAATGGGTTTAAAAAAGTTACTGAAGGTATGTGTCATTTAGACAAATGCAACTTGTTGTACAAATGTCGTCATGAAAGTATCTTCTGATCTCACTAGACTGTCATTATCGGCAGTATCATGTTAGGTGTTGATTCATACAGGCCAACATCATTTTATAAACCTTGCAAGCAGTATTATTCAAAGAATTGTAAAATGAATTAAATCAGGGAAGCAGAAACCACACAGCGATCACTAAATGAATCAGAAGAAACACAAACCAGATGGCCGCTGACTCTGGGTCCCTGCGTTTACTTTGTTTGGATTCCAGAACCACATAATAACATAAGTCATAAATCAATTAACTACAGTGATGCTTTGGTGAAAGTATTGTCACAGTCATTACGTTTAAGACTGATACGCTTAAAAATATCATTGTGCTGCATAATATGTGGATTTGTTTGGATAACTGGTCAGTTATTACTCATGTATTAACATGTTGCTTCTGTGGCTCCAGATCTGGATCCAGACTGAATGGCAAAATCCTCTGCACCTAATCTACCAGCAGTTTAAAAGCAAAATAACTCAGCTCATGAGGCAGGGGAAGAAGTGTGTCTGTAGGCTTTGTCCACACACAGATCACTGGAACCATACAGAAAAGGTTTTGAGCTGAATTATCACAGAGACATATCAAAACCAAGAAGGTGCATGCTAACATTAGCTTAGCACCCATGAAAACTCCTCCCTGTGCAAAGGTCCTCAGCAGAGCAAGATGGGCCTTCACTGAAGACATTTTTCTTTATAATAAAGTTATGTATGTTAGAGGCAAAGCGTTGCTTGTACCTTGTAGAAGTTTTTTTTAGAACTCAGTTAAACTTGTGTTGGAACAGAAAAAACTACCCAGGAACTCCAGGGGGATGAAAGCTGTGGTGCACTATTGGACTTAAGGCTGAAACACACCAAACCATCTGATCTGTCCGACCTGACATTCGGATACTTACAGATTTTTTCCCCCACCTACTGACTGTGTAGAGGCTCCCTCTACGGACCACCAGACTGGCAAGATCGAGTATTCACTCGAGAATATGAGCCGTGGATCGGGGAGTGAAGGGTCGGATACAAGTAGTTTGCCTTGGCCTGAAGAACTGTGGGTAAACGTGCAATTTCTGTTGGTTATAAGTTGTCACAAAAGGTATTTGAAGTTATTTGTTCTGAAGCTCTGACTTTACCTAATAATCAGATTAGGACCTTTGAACATGTAATTTGAGACTCACTGCTGTAGAGTAGCTGAAGGATGATACGTCTTCCGTCCGTCCGTCCGTTTTCTTCCGCTTATCCGGGGTCGGGTCGTGGGGGCAGCAGCTTCAGTAGGGAGGCCCAGACGTCCCTCTCCCCAGCCACTTGGGCCAGCTCCTCCGGAGGAATCCCAATGCGTTCCCAGGCCAGCCGAGAAACATAGTCCCTCCAGCGTGTCCTGGGTCTTCCCCTGGGCCTCCTCCCGGTGGGACGTGCCCGGAACACCTCACCAGGGAGGCGTCCAGGAGGCATCCTAACCAGATGCCCGAACCACCTCAACTGGCTCCTCTCAATGTGGAGGAGCAGCGGCTCTACTCTGAGTCCTCCCCGGATGACTGAGCTCCTCACCCTATCTCTAAGGGAGAGCCCAGACACACTACGGAGAAAACTCGTTTCGGGCCGCTGGTATCCGGGATCTCGTTCTTTCGGTCACGACCCAAAGCTCGTGACCATAGATGTAGGAACGTAGATCGACCGGTAAATCGAACGTAGATCGACCGGTAAATCTTCGCCTTTTGGCTCAGCTCTCTCTTCACCACAACGGATCGGTACAGCGCCCGCTTCACAGCAGACGCTGCACCACTCCGCCTTTCGATCTCCCGCTCCCGTTTAATTTGTTGGACTAAAACTTTTAAGATGATTAAGCATAGAATCCAATAAAAATAGTGGGGGTGAAAGGAACTGGCTGTCCTTCAAAACAGCTTCCTAAAAAGTGAGTGAACCACCCCAAAAATCCCAGCTGTTTAACTGTGTAACCACAAGTTTTGAGCCAAATGCCACAACAACCATGTATGGTCATACGAGAACGACGAGAACGCAGTTTGGGACAGGGATCATTAGCTCGCTCCGTTTTTTCATTTGATCTTAAAATGAGATTAAAAAGCTGCTTCACGGAGTGGGGTGACGCCATGAAAGGAGAAGCAGCCTGATTGCCCTACTCTGAGGAAAATCCCTTAAAACTAGCTTATTTGGCGATATAACATATAATTTATAACAATTCGACGAATTACAAAAATGACTACTCTCAGAAAAGAAGCTGATAAGAAAAGTAAAACGACTTCGCGGAAAGAAACCTGCCAACTTCCAGAAACTACGACGGTCGTGAGCGAACAGAAAGACAACATGGAGACCGTACTTGCAGAGCTAATACAACTGAGAAAGGAACACACGGATGCTTCACACGATACTAAAGCTACTCTGTCAAGGGTGGAATCATCATTGAAAGACGTGCTTGAACGAACGACGAAACTGGAGCAGCAAATTACCGACATCAACCAAAGAGTGAGCGACGCTGAGGACCAGCTGCTCCGCCATGACCGCGTGCTGCGCTACATGCTACAGAGAGAAGCTAATCTCTCAGCTAAATGTGAAGACCTCGAGTCAAGATCCAGGCGCAACAATCTACGCATATACGGGATACCTGAAGGAGAAGAAAAGAACGACATGATTTCCTTCGTGACTGACCTGATGCGCACCTCACTCAAACTACCGCAGGACATGAATCTGAATATAGAGAGGGCCCACCGGTCGCTAAATGTGAAGCCCAAAGACTCCGCTCCCCCTCGGTCAATCATCGTCAGGTTTTCTAACTACAGAGTGAAAGAAAAAGTAATACAGACGGCATGGAGTAGACGTGATGTTACCTACCACGGCCAAAGGATATACTTCGACCAAGATTACACGGCGAACGTACAGAAGAAACGCAAACAGGTCCGAGAAGTTATTAAGCAACTTAAAGACAAAAATGTGAAAGCAGTGTCACCTTTCCCGGCTCAACTGAAAATCCACCTGGACTCCGGTGTGAAGACCTTTGCAACACTTGCAAGAGCAGCCTCAACACTGGAGAAGATGGGAATCCATGTCAAGATAGATGAGCGTGAGAGATACCGAGAGGAACTGCTGGGCGAATCCTGGACCACGGTGCCCGGAAAAGCAGGAGAAACTATGCTGAGCATAACGGACATGCGGGCGATTTTGCAAGGTAATAATTAAACCAAGGATTTGGGAGTAATATATGGACAACTAAAATTGATCTCAAAGTATCATATTTGGGATAAAACGACTTGAAAGAAGGCTAGTTTAGTAAAATATGAAACAATTCTGTATACCAGGGAATTTCCTCACCACAGGAACGGTAGGATGATTTATTTTTTCTATTTTATTTTATGTATACTTGTTTTTGGAAAGGCAAGTCCGGGAACAGACTCTTGTTGTCAGACTGCTATTACACGGCGTGTTCAGGCGAAGGGATTCTGTCACACCCCCTTCGTCGCCATGGAGACCAGTTTTAAGGCCGTATTGTTACTTAGCTCAGTGTTTGGAAGCCTGTTCACTTTAAAGTTCAAGTATGTTCTAATGTTTGTAAACTTTACCTTGACCAATTTAGCAAATGTGCAATCACATCGTGTAAAATACATATTTTACATTAATATTGATACTTACAGGATCAGCAATATAGAAAAGGTATTCATAATTAAAAGGTACATATGGAAAAACTAACAATCGTAACATATAATGTCCACGGATTAAATCACCCAATAAAGAGGAAAAAAATCCTTAATCAACTAAAAAAGATGCACTGCTCCATTGCCCTACTACAGGAAACCCACTTAAACGAATTAGAACATAAAAAATTAAGACGGGACTGGGTAAATCAAATATATAGTGCATCATATGGAAATAAGAGAGGAGTCACTATTTTATTTAACAAATCATTGGCCTTTTCCACAGAAAAAGTTATACAGGATAAAATGGGGAGATATGTCTTTGTGCTTGGTCGGATGTGGGAGGAGGAGATATCTATTTTGAATCTTTACGCTCCTAACGAATGTGATGAATCCTTCTTTAAAGAAATAGCTAATATAATTGCAGAGAATGCTAAAGGCATAGTAATAGTTGGAGGAGACTTTAACGCAGTACATGATGGCAAAATGGATAGGACACCAGTAGAGATGGGGAGTCAGAGCAGAAAAACAAAAATACTTAATAATATGATAACTGAACTGGGACTGGGGGATCCATGGAGATTTAAAAACCCGAGCAAAAAGGATTTTACTTTCTTTTCGAAAGTTCATAATAGCTATTCAAGGATAGACTTCTTTTGCATACCTCAAAAATATTTTTATAAAGTAATTGACTGTAATATTGAACCAATTACTCTGAGTGACCATGCTCCAGTTACCCTACAACTAAACTTAAGTAAGGACATTCCCTTTAGATACTGGAGGTTAAATGTATCACTACTCACCAACACATCAGTGATTCAGGAACTGAGACAACATTTGCTTGAATATTTAGAGATAAACGATAATGGATCAGTAACACCACCTATGATGTGGAGTGGAGCCAAGGCAGTGTTAAGAGGAAAAATGATACAGATATCTTCTAGACTTAAGAAACAACGCATGGAAGAACAAACAAGACTTGAAAATAAAATAAAACAACTAGAAACTGAGCATAAGCATAGAGGAGGAGATGACACTCTAACAGAACTAAAAGAGACTAGAAAAAAGCTTGATGAAGTTCTTACATACAAAGCAGAGGGAGCACTGAGGTTCTCCAAACAAAGATTCTATGAGATGGGAAATAGAGCCAGTCGACTGTTATCTTTCCAGCTTCGAAAAACACAATCGGACAGAATAATACACAAAATAACAGATTCCTCACTTAAAACAACTCTATTTCGTCCGATAGAAATTGCCAACGCTTTTGCATCCTTTTATAAGAACTTATACCAGGAACCAAACCAAATCAACAACGAAGTAAAAAATCAAACTGCTATGTTTCTTGCTAAGTTAAGACTACCTACTCTGTCCGATGAGGAAGCGGCTGAAATGATCTCAGATATAAAAGAAACAGAAGTACAGGAGGCAATTAACAATTTGAAAAATAATAAATCTCCAGGGACTGATGGACTCCCGGGGGAATTCTATAAGTGCTTCAAAAACATCTTATCGCCAACACTAACTAAAATTTTTAACTATGCACTTAACAAGGGTGAAATCTCAAACTCCTGGTCTGAGGCCATCATCTCAGTTATTCATAAGGAAGGGAAAGACGCAACAATTTGTGAGGGATACAGACCAATTAGCCTGTTATGCACAGATCTAAAACTACTAACCAGTATTCTAGGTAAAAGGATACAGAAATATATTAAAAAACTAATTCACCCAGACCAGACGGGTTTCATTCCAAATCGACAAAGTATTAATAACATAAGGAGAACCCTGAATGTTATAACACAAGCCAAAGAAACCAACCAAGAATCCATGCTAATTAGTTTTGATGCACAAAAAGCATTTGATACAGTTAACTGGCAATTTTTATATAACACCTTGTTAACCATGGGCTTCCATCCACGTTTCGTGGAATGGATTAAAATAATATACACGAACCCTAAATCACGTGTTAGAGTTAATGGATTTTGCTCTGACTTCTTTATGCTTGAAAGAGGGGTTCGCCAAGGAGATTGTCTTAGTCCCCTACTCTTTGCATTAAACATCGAACCTCTGGCAGCAGCGATTAGAATGAACAAATATATTAAAGGTATTAGAGATAAAAATAATACGGAACACAAGATTTCACTTTTTGCCGACGATATTTTGACCTACATAAGTGATCCGGTGAAGTCTATTCCCTCACTTATGGAGACTATTGAAGAATATGGTAGACTTTCAGGTTACCAAATCAATCAATCCAAATCTGAAGTGATGGTGTTACACGGCCATTTACCCACAAAATTAACAGATAGATTCAAACCTAAAATATCAAAACAGGGATTCAGATACTTAGGAATCTTCATAACTCCTCAAACTTCACAACTTTTTAAAGCTAATTATGGAAAACTAATGGATGAGATCAAGACAGACCTTATGAGATGGAACATTCTACCCCTCTCACTCGTAGGGAGGATTGAAACCATCAGAATGAACATCCTTCCAAGACTCCTCTTTCTTTTTCAAACCTTACCTATAAAAGTACCCATGTCCATATTTAATATTCTGAATAAATGGCTTTCGAAATTTATTTGGCAAAATAAACGCCCCAGAATTAGATTGAAAACTCTTATGTGTCCTAAAGAACATGGGGGACTAAACGTACCAAACCTTAAAAAATACTACTGGGCCGCACAAATTAGATCAATAATAACATGGATACGCCAAGACGAAGATACAATTTGGTACAAGATGGAACAAGGTGACTCCCAAGATATACTTCTTGATACTGTCCCATTTGTTAACCAAAACACATGGACAAAGAATAAAATTAATAATGAATGGGTTAAGTTTACTCTAGTAACATGGGCAAAGATCAAAAAGATACTAAATTTACCCAACTCCTTATGTAGAGTTATACGGCTCGACCATAACTCTGAATTTCTTCCTACATCTGGATTACATAACTGGGTTGAAAAAGGATTGATTCTAATAGATCAAATGTTTGAAAATGGAAACCTAATGTCCTTTCAACAACTTCAACAAAAATACAATCTCCCAACCCATGATTTTTTTAAATATCTACAAATGAGACACTACCTGCAGAAACATAGGGAATGGGAAAACCTACAAATACCCCCCTCAAACATAGAGAATTTTTTTCTCTCTGTAATAAAAGGAAATATAACCACCAAATTCATATCCCATATTTACAAAATATTGCAAGAGGAAGGAATAACTGACACAAAAGATATTAAAGGGAAATGGGAGCTAGAAATGAATGTCATAATCAATGATGAAGACTGGGAGAAAATGTTCCGAGAGGGTCATAAAATATTAAATAGCCCAATGCTAAGAGAATTTGAATGGAAAATCAAAGTGAGATTTTTCAGGACTCCTCTTCTCACATCCAGATTTAACCGCACCTCGGACAAATGTTGGAGGGGTTGTGGACTAATTGGAGATTTCACCCATATATTTTGGGACTGTCCAAAACTATTAAACTATTGGAAAGGAATACAAAGGGAAATTAATAAATGCCTGGGCATTACAATTCCTCTAGAGCCATCTTTAATAATACTGGGTATTTTCCAGAATAAAATCCAAGATCACAGTAAGATTTATATCTTAAAGATTTTACTTGTCCTCGCAAAGAAAATGATCACTGTCTCATGGCTGAAGCCTCAGCCCCCAACAATTTCCCAATGGAAGAATAGAGTGAGGGAGGTTTACCATATGGAACATATTACGGCAAAACTTCAGATGAAAAGTGATATCTTCTTAGAAAAATGGTCCCTAATTCAAACATTCATTTCGAATCACAATTGATGGAAACTATGATTAATAAATATGAGACTCCTCCTCGTGTTCTTCACCCTGATTGTACAATTATTACTTGCCTCTTTAAGACCTCAGACAAACAAAACATTTTATGAAACATAACATGTGAGTTTGTACATGTAACCTGTAAAATGTATTATTTGTAAGATGTATGTGATGTGACCTGCACTGGAAAATCTGAATAAAAAAGTTCTAAAAAAAAAAAAAAAGCTGCTTCACATCACTGCATTTGTGTTTACTGCTACATTAACACAAGCATGTTAGACCCAAAACCTGTAACCCTGCTGTGAATGAGCTATAGACTTCTCAGTATTTTGCATCCCTATAATCAATCACTTGAGGTGCAGCAAATGACAGAACAAGACAATTATGTTCAGCAAACTGTGGCCTCCTGGGTAACTCAGCTTGAGTAATTTGATTCATTACTTTCCTAAACAGACTGATGAGCTGTAAGTGAATCAAAAGCACAAACAAAGCTGCCTCAGAGCGTCTCAGCTGGACTTAAAGGCTTTCACAAAATAGGCAAACTCAGCAGAGACAAAAAAAACCCTAACAACAACAAATGACTGCTTTGAAATGGTTTCTGTTGTCATTAAGCTCTCCAAGACCAAATACCTTCTTTTCAAACCTACTTCCGACTAGGGTAAATGTTTCAGAATGATTTGCTACTTGTTACATTTTTCTTACAGTGTTATTTGTATGTTATTATTAACTATTACAGCTGTTATTTCAAATTTGCAACATGTTGAATGTTATTTTTTCTTTAAAACACTAGTTGTTACAGTGTAACAGATGTGATATGTTATTTATATACATGTATATAAAGTCAGGCGACAAGGGGTAAATTAGGTTTAATTAACTATAATAATAATCATTATGAAACTCACAAGTTATGTTTTAATCAAATAACTCGCACAAAGTTACGGCAGAGTGGTAATCAAGGTATAATAATTTTTCTTAAAAAACAACTTCCAATTGTTATCTCAGTTTGTCTAAACAATGTGTTTGATTTTTCAGTGCAAATGTTGTGCAGTGGATGGTGCTGTTGCCATGCAGCAAGAAGGTCCTGGGTTCAAGTCCCACCCTTACCCTGGGTCTTCCTTCATGTAGTTGCATGTTCTCCCTGTGCATGCATGGGTTCTCCCCTGGTACTCTGGCTTCCTCCCACAGTCCAAAAACATGACTGTTAATTGGTCTCTCTAAATTCTCCTTAGGTGTGAGTGTGTGCGTGAATGGTTGTTTGTCCTGTTTATCTCTGTGTTGTCCTGCGACAGACTGGCAACCTGTCCAGGGTGTACCCTGCCTCTCGCGCATTGACAGCTGGAGATAGGCACCTCGTAACCCCACAAGGGATAGGCGTGTTAGAAAATGGATGGATCTTTGTAATTCATGAAGCACATTTTGGAAAAAAAATTGTCCTCACTGCTGACTTTGCTTCATTTCACACCCTAGGTTCAGTGTAAGGAGTGAAACAAATATTTTGTTTATGCCACCCCCCTGATCTTTTATCCTTACGACTCAGGTTAACGAGTATATTCTGACTCAGTTTCCGTGATGTTCTTAAACGTCTGTACGGAACATCTTTGTAGAGTAAACCTGAATATTTCACTTCAGATGATTATCATTATTTACCTTGAAACGAGAGTGCAGCTGAAGATGCAGCACAAACACGAGTAAAGTTATGAATCAACTTAATTTGTTGCACCCTGCAAACTATCCAAGTTGCAAGTAGTTGGCACAAGACAGAGAGAAAACAATAAACGTGTTTTTAATCATCAGTTCAGATTGCTCAAACAGCTCCAGCCATTTTCCTAGCTGATACAGATCTGAGCAAAGAAGCCAAAACCTCACCCTGCCACGAGATCCAGCAAATATTCTATCTGCTTGAAGATAACAAACAAGTGAGTCTGAATCTTGGGTATCAGACAAATGCAACAAGCTGGAATGGAGCCGTGCTGTGGTGAAGTCTCAGGTTGGTTTCCCAGGTATTAAACTTCTGGGAATGGAAGGAAACCATGTGCTGCTCTAAGTTTACTTGGATTTGACACGATCACGGGATAGTTTCTCACAGTTGAGATTTGGAGAGGGCCGGTCCACCACCCTGCAGATCAGCTGAGTGGGAAACAGGGGAAATGAAAGAAGGAAGAAGAAGGGAGTGACGATAAACAGAAAATAAATATTTTCCAATTTTTATAACAACAATAGCAAGGCGTGGGACACAGAGAATGTGATGAGAGCTGGAAAGAGTTCAGATTTGGGTGTGTTTGTTCACTAAGAAGTGTCTTTTTTGAACTTTTAATTTAAGGTTTTTGCATAATTTGACATTGAAAATTCTCTGCATTTATTACACAAATAATGTAACTAACATTGTGAAAACAAGGAAAAAAAAACACTGAGCAAACAAAAAAAGAAAAGAAAAAGACACAGCTCATATACATGTACAGCTTTTAAACAAAAAATTATTGTGTTAATAAATATACAAAGCAGCAATGCTTAAGAACAGGATTTGCTGAGACTTACAACACTTTATCAAATTACTAAATACATTTCAATATTACGCTACCTTTGGTCAAAGAGACCAGTATTCATTTGTAGAACAGAGGTCAATTTTTCTTCCATTATATCTACATGTTGAATTCTCTGTTTCCATTCTGTTATTGTTGGGGGTTACAAATGTTTCCAATTCACTGTGATATTTTTTTTTGCAACCAATAATAAAATCTTTGATTTGCATTGAAATCCTGATTTGTCATAACCCACAGTAAATAAAACAGATGATTTAATGGAACCTCCATTCTCAAAATTTTCTCATACTCCATATTTTATATTTCTCCAATATTTTTGGATAACCGGACAATCACAGAATATGTGTGCATAGTGTCCTATTCTCCCACATTTTCTCAAACAACATGCCTTCGAATTGTCCTTTACAAAATTTAAAATAATAGGAGGCGTGTAAAAACTCCTAACTTTCAATTTCCAAACAAATTCTTGCCATAATTGACTATTAATCCCTCATTGGGAATCTTTCCACATGTTATCCCATACTCCATCTTCTATCTGGATATTTAACTCCAATTCCCACTCCTCTTTCCTATCATTGAAAAACATTCTCTACATTCTCCAGAGTCAAGTGGATGAATTCTAGTTATCAAACCTTGCTGTCAAGCTCAAATTATTCAAAATGATTAAAACTTTTCTAAGGAAACCCAGCAGATTGCATTGTGCCGTTGACATCGCAGCAATCCCTCATACCTGTAGTGACAGCGGAAAGTAAAACTCCCCTTTAACAGGAAGAAACCTGCAGCCTGACCGGGCTCAGCATCAGCGGCCATCATCCACCGCCGGGTGTAAGACAGAGCAAGTAGTGTGACCTCTATGCACATGTAAATATGTTGGAAGAAAGGTAAGAGGTTTTCCACCTGTTAATGAACTTTCTTTCCCTCCTACTTAGTTTCTCTTGCACAACTTTCTTCTCTTCTTGCGCTGTTTTCACTTCTCCCTCAGTATCCCTGTATTGTCTATTTTTCACCTCTTCTGCTTTTCTTCCTGCTCAGTTTTC
This sequence comes from Fundulus diaphanus, assembly GCA_037039145.1. Taxonomy (NCBI): domain Eukaryota; kingdom Metazoa; phylum Chordata; class Actinopteri; order Cyprinodontiformes; family Fundulidae; genus Fundulus; species Fundulus diaphanus. The sequence goes on along the minus strand of CM073121.1, from coordinate 18,192,357 downwards.
TCTCTGTGCCTTTTCCTTCACCCTTTGTTCCCCTTTCTCCTCCTCCTTGCAACACCACACTCCACCATTTCCCCTCTGTGCTGGTACCCCTCTGACCGGGCTGTGTTTTTATACCCTCGCCTCCACATTTCTGCTCTCCCCAAAGAATGTAAAGTGCAGCGTTCTCCTTCTGAAACCTCCAGTGGAAAAACTGTGAGCTTCGTTTTTGTTAAAACCAAAGGGTGGATGAGCTGTAATACCATCCAGCCTCAGGAACTCAAAAGTGTATTGCAGCTGCATCACTAAGACAAAACAAATACCAGGATAATCATTTGGTATTATTATTATTCCAGTCATGAAGTGTCTGCTTATTAGTAACATTCTTTATTGAACAGCCTTGAAACATCTGGTTGGTTTTTGTGTGTTTACAGACAGAAGTTATAATGAGGAACGTAGTTCTCATCCATCTTTCTTGCAGACTTATCGCTCCAATTATATCTGAGATGTTTGCAGAAACCATAAAGACAAAAGCCATCAAGTGTGTCCTGGGTTCTGCGGCTGTGTGGTCGTATTTAAACATCAACACATCAACATTTCTAATGATTTTTGGTGGTAAAGCTGCACAAGTTTAGGTCAGAACTGTGACTCACCATCTCCAAATCACAGCTTCTTTCATGGGGCAACATTCCTCACTCACTGTGAGCTAATGCTGAAATATAAAGTTGAAATGAAGCTGGTGTGCCCTGCAGAAATATTCACACCACTCCAGTCTTTTTTTGTTGTTTCGGTATAACCACAACCTGAACAGTGTGCTGTGTTAATACAGTTCTTCTTCGCAACCAAGCTCAAGCTCAGTCAGACTGGATGTGGAACATCTGGGAACAGCTATATTTACATTCTGCTGCATTTTCAAATGGATTTAGGGTTTGTAGCCTTTAACAGAGATCCTTCCTTTTTATGTCATTTGAGTAGTCACATGACTTGAGTAGTCACCATACTCTTGAGGTAGAGAACACAAGCTCCTGCTCACAGCAAGTAGCTAAATATATTTACTGCAGAGCTTCTGTTTGATAGTTACATTCTTTTGGCCAGGAGTAAATGAAAAATGTTTATTAGTGTGTCAGGAGTTAGCGCAGTAAGCCTTATCCGTATTACCAACCTGCTACTCCCGGTAGCATCTCTTTAGCCAGGTTACTGCCGCCAATTCACCCACTTTGTTAGGAAGGGATCTCAAATTTCCCATGACGATGGCGGGTATGTAGAGTCTGTACCTTCTCCTCTTGTAGCAAAGTCCGATGCCACCACTGTCACGGTTTAGGTTTTTTGCTTTGTTCTGGACTAATTAGTTTCCACTTTCCTCAGCTCTGCAGTAAATATATTTAGCTACTTGCTGTGAGCAGGAGCTTGTGTTATCTACCTCAAGAGTTTACATGTCATCGGGTTAACGTGCCAGTGCTGCAACACAGTCACCAGCAGACTCATAACAATATCTCCAGGCCCTTTTTCTGATCTCTGGCGATTTTTGATCATGTTTCCTGTCCTTCTCTCTTCCCACCTTCACCCAGTGTGTTATCTGCCCCACCACAGACAATAAAATGCTCCCTCCTCTGGGGGGGCTCGGATCACAACCTGGTTCATCTCCAGCCTGTGAATAAACCCCTTGTACACAGAGAACCAGCAGTGAGATGCACAGATCAGGAAAAAAGGAGGAGAAGAAACTGAGAAGGAAGATTAGAGATGGTAAGACCATCTACAGGAAGAGGATTGAGGATCAGCTGTGGCAGAACAACATCAGTGGGGTTTTGAAGAGCCTGAAGACAATTTCAGGTCACAAACCGAGCTCCAAGACAGCAGATTTCTGGTGGTGAAGGACCTGAACCAGTTCTTCAGCAGGTTTCATCAGACAGTTACTCTTCCTCCAGTTCAGTCTCCCCTGCTGCAATCCCTTCATCTTTGTAGTATCGTTTACTTGACCAGGAAAACTTCATTGAGATTAAAACTTCTTTTCCAAAAAATGACTTGGCCAAGACAGCAGTGTAAACATACTACAAGACTAAATACACAGACACATAAACAACAGCTTCACATAAAAAAAAAACCCTGGCGTTATCACATAGTTCTAATTAAACATTGGGGCAGTTACAAGAGCCAAGTGAGCTAATGTGTCTGAACTTTAAAATTACCTTTTGCATTTTACTCCAGGTTGCAGGAGCAGTAAATTGAAAGGTCTTCTGACTTTAGTACCCTGCATCAGAATGAATCCTGAAAGCACACGCTGAATGGCTTCCTACACAGAAATGAGTATAAATATGTAGGAAGAACACCAAGAAATGCATTTATAGATAAATAAAAAACACCCAGTGAAAGTATCTGCGAACAGATAGAGATGGACAATTTGGTTTGGCATAAAATGCAGTGATGTACTTGATAGCTGCAATCAGTCATAAGGCAAGGCAAGTTTATTTGTAAAGCACATTTCAGTAACAAGACAATTCAAAGTGCTGTACATGAACAGAATATTAGACTCAGTTTAATACATTACAGAGGAATATTGCAATGGAATAGTAGCAGCAGGTCAAGATATAAGATAAGTTGGACTACAAACTAAAACATTAACATTTAAAGGCAACTCTAAACAAATAGGTTTTTGTCCTTGAACTCAGGGGTTCAGCACTTTTACGGTCTTCTGGGAGTTTGTTCCAGAGAAGTTGAGTATAAGACCTAAATTCTGCATCTCCATGTCTGGTTCTGGGTATGCAGAGTAGAATACTTGAACAGATCTCCACAATGTATCAGGGGACAGAAACATTGAAGGGACCAAGTGCTTCCTGACATGAAGTGAGAAAAACCTTTTGTTTCTAAAAAAAGGAAACCCACCTTGTTTCATCTTAGAAACCAGCTAATCGTTTGTACTCTTTTGCATGCTATAATGTGAGAAAAAAACTGTAACCTTTCTTCATTACCTGTTGTCTGTTATGTGTACTCTTAGCCGGAGTGTCCAAAAAGAGATTTCACCACAGTAACACGCTGCGACAATAAAGAATCTTTGAATCAATATGAGATTTAAAAGTTAAGTTCTCATCAATCAGAAAACACCTAGATATTTGTAGTATCTGACAATTTCAATTTCAACCTTTGGGGCAGTTGACCAGCTGGGAAGAAGCGGTGGGAGCATCCTGCCATTTGAAAATAGCAGAGTTTTTGATTTCTCTGCATTTACAACAGGCTTAAGCCTGTTTAGACAGGCTGGCACAGAGTCAAATGCAGACTGCAGAATTGTAAGTGATTGAGAGACTGAAGAAGAAGAAGAACAATCAATAACAGTATCATTGGCATAAAGATGGAACGCAGTATCAGACAAGTTATCACCCTGGTTCTTCACATAAATGGTGATCAACAATGGTCCTAGTATGGGACCTTGAGGCACTCCCTTTAAAACAGTTTTAAATAGTTTGAGAACCAGCTTACAGCCTGGTCGGATATTCCAATCTTGTGGATTTTATTCATCAGAATGACATGATCAACAGTGTCAAACACCTTTGAGAAGTTGATAAAAAGAGCCGTACAATATTTTTGGCCATCTAGAGCATCTAGGATGTCATATACCACTTTAAGAGCAGCAGTTATTGCACTGTACTTTTTTACAAAAACCTGACTGATGCTGTGATAGCAGATCGGTTGACTAAGAACTGACTGCCTGCCTTTCCTCCTTGAACTTGACACCTCTCAGCCATCTCCCAAATCTGTCTCAGAGAACTCCATCCCACAGCCTCCCTCCTCCATCCTGTCCCTTTCAACAGTTCAGGTTAGGAACAAGCTTCTTCCTTCTTCTGTGGCGGCATCAGTCATCTTGGTGGAAGTTGTTGGAGCAGCAGCTCATCTGCAGCTGAGAGGAAGTGGTTAGATGTGATCATCAGGAGGGCCAGCTCTGTCCTGGGATGCCACCTCCACCCAGTGCAGGTGGTGGGAGACACAAGGACTCTGGCATACATCACATCACTGTTGGAGAATGTCTAACACCCGTGCATGGAGCTGTTGCAAAGCTGCAGAGCTCCTTCAGCGACAGACTGCTGTATCCTCTGCAGAAAGGAGCAGGATCACTGATCTTTCCTCCCAGCAGATTAGACTTTCTAATCATCCCTGCTCCCAACAAAAGCAGAAGGTGTTTACACATGGGAGGATTTACCTTCCAAATATCAAGGGTTCATCCATCCATCCATTTTCTGACCCGCTTAATCCCTAATGGGGTCGCGGTCAAGGGTTCATATTATAATTTAAGAGCACGATTTCATGTCTTTGCACTCAAAACGTTTGTTTTCTTAAAAATATTCCCAGTTTTCCCTCAAATCTTTGTTTTTACCCTCAGCTTTAATGCTTCTTGCTCTGATCTTGATTTTTGGAGGTAAGTTCCCTCATATTTACATTCCTACTCTTTTTGCTGTTTTTTACTTCTTGTAAATAGTATATTCCTTTTTATGCATAAACATACATCCATGTTTTGTACTTTTTAAAATCACACTACACAGTTGCACATTTCTACTTATCTGAGTACATATTTATGATAACTGTACAGTATTTTTATTATATTGTACATTTGCCCTTATTGTATAGTGTTTTTTATTTATTTTGACTTTTGTGCATCTGGATGCTTCGATTTGCCTTTCACTTTGGGCCTACCTCACTGAGGGACAATAAAAGCTATTTCTATACTATTATAGTCATACTCTGTAAACAGATCCAGATGACATCTGATGACATTATTCTCTTTATAAAACAGAGGCTGTGGAGAAATAGCTTTTTATTTACTTTTTCTATCACCTTCTGCGAACTGCAGAGAAAATGACCCTTGTATGGTTAAATCTGGCACTTTTACAAGATTCTTTTCTCTTCTTGACATATAATCACATCCAGCAGATGGCCCCCATTTACAGAAAAAAACAAGCCATGAGCTCTGAAGTGCTGGGACAGAAATGTTCTTGTCTAAATTTATTCTGGAGGTTGAACAGGATATCACGGCAGGACGCGAGACACATAGTGCTGAAATAATCCTGAGGATAAATCTCCCCCGACAGGATGCAACTGTAGAGTCTCAACGGAAGAGGAAAAAGGAAAAATAAAATTATATAGAGAGGCAGCTCCCTTCAGATACCAGATCATTCATAGCATTTTTATTAATCTGGATTCTTTTCTGCAACCAGAGGGATTATATTTTATCATTTAAGAACCAAAGTTGTCATACAACAAAAGTAAAATATTCTTTGATGTACAAAGATCTTAGTTTTGTTGGCAACTGATACAAGTTATTTAACAAATTCTGATGGCTTTAGTTGCAGCTTCTCTGATAGTGGACTTCCAGAATCTAATTTTTAACAGCCCTCCCTAAAAGGTCAGTGAATCTCTGTTTGAGGAGCTCCCACACTGAAGATCCCTGTTTTACATTCCTATGCCTTAGGGAGACGGTTGTCCAGCCAACAGTTTCCTCTTTCATTCATCCCACATGTGAGGATGAGGATGCACGCAAAAGTGAAGCATCAGCTGATGTCGGACTGTAATTTAGATATTCATTAATTGAAAAAGGCTTTATGTAACAAACAATTATACATTTAGAAGTGTAAGAACATACAAAATTGTGCCCTGTCCTGTACTTTATCTTTGGAGTACTGTTCCCTCTATGTTGATGGGAGATATATATATATATATATATATATATATATATATATATATATATATATATATATATATATATATAAAGCTGGCAGCGTGACTGATGGCCATCATTCAAGTGTAAATGTTAGTTCAGAAGCTCCAGACTGGAGGACAGACATGTTTATCAGCTAAACTAAACACACAGAGCAAACCAGACCCAACATCCTGTTTTAATTGTTGCCGACAAGCTGGACTCAAAGGCACAGAAGCAGCGAAGAGGAGCAAGCGCCTAAAACATAGAAATAATCCCAATTCATTTTTAGCCATTGAAACACTGCTGCCATCTGCTGGTGGAGAGCTGCTAGCACAACATTAATTCTCCCAACTTTGTTTTGGTTTTATTGCTACAATTGAACAGAATGCTTTGTGTTCTCATAGTATAAATAACGCAAGAAATAAATTTTAGTTAATATGACTTTTTTGCGATTTTACTGAAGGACTAGATGGTTTGGTGTTGGTGCATAATTTATTTTCTTGCTTTCTTAACTTTTATTCTCAACAATTAATCTCCACATAACTTGCACAGGCCCCCATTGTTGCTACAGTATTTACTTCATTGCTAACAGTGTCTAGGCTTCAGGTTTTATTTTTTATAAAACACACTTTCAAAGTCTCTCAGCCTATTAAGAGTTAAAAGATAACACTTGAAAGACATTCTGCATTTGCACTTGAGTAAATTAGAGAATCTCTGGCCATTTTA